>JAEBUQ010000002.1:1213923-1820884 GCA_023014435.1 Amanita fuliginea
TCATCTGTTGGCATAATGCACATCCCTCTACCCATTCTTTGACATGTCTGTACATTCCTGGCCACCAGTAGTCGCGTTTTAGAAGTGCCAATGTTTTTAATCGTCCTGGATGTCCAGAAGATAACGCTTCGTGCGTATCTTTGATTAATCTAGTCCTCAATTCAATTCGGTCAGGGATATAGATCTTTCCAAGGTAGTAGACGATGCCATGGGTGTATGTCCAGTCTTGTAGCTTTGATTTGATTGGTGGCGCTCTCTGTCTTTTAATAACATCAATCAGAATTCGTCCAAAATCATCATTCGCCATATACTTCTTCAATTCATCGGCTAGATCGTTATTGATGAGGCGAATAAAGCGATCATTTGGTAGCATAGTAACTGTGGTCTGTTCTTCATCATTTCCCATGTGATCTGGCCGTCTAGATAGAGCGTCTGCCTCGAACATCTTCGTTCCTGGTACATGTTCAATTCGGAGGTCGAATTCGGACAACAGAGATGACCATCTGGCTTGTCTAGGTGTCAATCGTTGAGCCGTTCTGTAATAGGACAGGTTCTTGTGATCACAGTGCACAATGATGGTATGGGGTGATCCATGCAGAAGGTGACGCCAAACTGCCAACCCTTTAATGATGGCAAGTAATTCTCTGTCATAAATCTGGTAGTTCTGCTCCGTTGGTGTTAGGGCGTGGGAAATAAAACCGCAGGGATGTAATGCACCAGAGTCGTCCGCTTGTTTTAAAACCGCTCCTATTGCTTTATTAGAGGCGTCGGTTTGAAGGATAAACGGTTTTGCTGGGTTTGGCATTAAGAGAACTGGCATAGAGGCAAATCGTTGTTTTAGGGTATCAAAAGCAGTTTGACGTTCTGTGTTCCAGTCAAATATCTCCGTCTTTTTTGTTAAATCGGTGAGTGGTTTTGCTATAGCCGCAAAATTTCCAATGAATCGTCGGTAGAAGTTCCCAAAGCCTAGGAATGATCGAACTTGTTTGACTGTTGTTGGTGCTGGCCAATCGGCTATCCCTGCTAATTTAATAGGATCCATCTGTATTTTTCCAGGTGATATGATCATTCCTAGAAACTCGACTTCTTGCACAGCGAATTTACATTTTTCCAGTTTCAAGAATAAGTCGTTCTCCTCTAATCGGTCTAGAACTCGTTTTGTTCGTTCTTCCAATTCTGTCTTGTTTTGAGAACAAATCAAGATGTCGTCCATGTAAATGATGAGCCATCCTTCGTTAATCATATCTCTGAAATATTCGTTCATCATGGTTTGGAACGTAGATGGTGAATTGCATAGTCCAAAGAACATAACAGTTGGTTTGTATAATCCTCGATTCGTGATGAAGGCAGCTTTCCATTCATCGCCTTTCTTGATTCGAACATTATTGTATCCCCAGCGAAGATCTAATTTGGTGAAGTATTGTGCTCCGGCAAGTTTAGTAAGGAGATCGGATACTAGGGGCAGTGGGTATGCGTTTTTGATTGTCCAATCGTTCAGGTATCTATAGTCTTGACATGGTCTTAACGCTCCGCTTTCCTTTTTTGAAACAAAGAAGAATGGCGAGGCCTGAGGTGATTTCGACGGTCGGATGTATCCTTTGGCAAGTTGTTCTTCAATCCATTCGTCCAAGGACGACTGCTCCTTAATTGATAACGGATAGATTTTGCTAACTTTGGGAGTGAAACCGTTTTTCAGTTCGATCGCATGATCCCAAGTTCTAGAGGTAGGAAATCGTTCTGAAGCCTTTTTCTCAAAGACTGATCGCCATTTCTCGTATTCCACAGGTAGTTCTGTCTTTGGTTCGTCCTTCTTCAGTTGATGTTCCAGTGCCTGAGATGCTGACGTTTTGACTCTAATCCAATAATCGTTTTCTTCCCATTGATTGTCCAGTGCTAGTTGCCAAATTGTCCCATCTTGTCGCTGATTATCAATAAGGTGAATCGTTTTGTCTCTCCAATCAATAGTCGGGTTATTTTCTTCTAACCAAGGAATTCCCAAGATTAGTCGTTGGTCCCCTAACTTGGTAATTAAAAACCAGTTACTGTGACGCTTTCCTCCAATTGAATATTGAATTAATACTCGATGGGTGATCATTCCATTCGTGTTGATTGTTCCATCTGCGTTCCTGACTCGAATCAGTTTTCTTAACTTTTCTTTTGGTAATTTCGTTGTTATTTCTTTGTCAATAAAGTTCCCTTCTGCTCCACAATCGATGAGGGCAGAGGTTTCAGCGGGTAAATCGATCGTTTCGACAGTAATTGAAAGGCGCATGTTATTATTTGATCGTACTATTACAGAATCAAGCGCTAACTGTGAAAGTTCATTTGCTGTGGAAGTGCCAACCGCTGTGTGACGCTTCCTGATCAAAAACCCTCATTCTCAAGTTCGTTAAGAAGACCTTCTCGTTCATCGGCCTTCATTCCAGCTAGGATCGCTCTGATACTCGTAACTGGGTCGTCTTGCTTTTCCTTAGGTGCGTCCTCAGGGATGGATCTGATCCCTTTATTCTGAAACGATGAGGAGGACCTGAAGGAGGCGTTTGGGGTGGTGTTTCATTTCGGACAATTTTTTGAAACATGTCCCTGGTTTCCACATCTGAAACACTTCCCAGTTTTCATGTATTCCTCCTTTTGTTCGTCTGTCAAACGTCCAGTGGGCATAGCATTAACTGATCGAGTTGATCCGCCCCTAGTGTTGGTGTTTCGGTTAAAATTAGAGCGGTTCCCTTGTCCTGGTTTGCGTCCAAGTGCTCGCATCATTTCCCAAGCGCCATGAAGCTGTTCTGCCTTTTCATATGCTTCCTTCATTGATAGAACGTTCGCTTCAAGAATTTTGGTAGCCATACTTTCAGGGAGTCCTTTAACAAATGCCTGAAGTTGTGCGGTTGTCCCTTTCAATCCTGAAGTTCCAATCTCCATGCGGAATTTTCTGATATATTCAGGGACTGAAACGTCGCCCCCTACTCTGAGATTGGCCAAATTATTTAGGGCCCTGAGTGCGCTGTTGACTTCGCCCCAATCAGCTAAAAAGCGCTTCTTGAATTCGGCCCAACTCGTCCAGGTAAGGGTCGTTTCTTCATCGTTGTCTAGTTCCTCTTTGATTAGAACCTTCCAATCGTCGAGTTCCTGTCCTAAGCAGGCAAGAGTGAATCGAATCTGTTTCTGGCCTTTGTTCTTATAGTTATCATCGTTCAAAACGAAGTAGTCTTCCAAGTTTCCAATAAAAGCCTTTGCTTCGGTTCGTTTTCCTGTAAAAATGCGCATGGGCTGCAGCTTAATATCTCCTTTAGAGGCAGGTGTTGCTGCATCAGATGCCATCTTTTCTGTTTCTTCTTTTGGGTCTGTAGGTTCTCCTGTTTCGTCTTTCTTCTTTCCTGATTCTGGATCTCCGAATAGATTTACTTCGATCTGTTTCTGTTCTTGGAAATCTATCCAAGGCTGTACTTCTCCGTCCCTAAGTGCGTATCGTTCTCGTCCTGCTGTTCCAGTGAGACTGAGATATTCATTCCACCAAGAGAGGTCTGGTTCGTCTGTAGGCGGTTTGAATAATGAACGAAATCCTTCTTCGTGTTCTTCGTTTACCCAATCAATCCAAACGTCGTCTGGAAAAGCGTCCCCTTGTCCTTCAGTGTAATCACCTTCAAAGAGGGATTCTGGTACTGGTTCGTTCTTTTTCTTGGTTCCTGAGCGAAAAAACCACCCTGTTCCTGTAGTCGATGGAAAGACTTCCCTTCGATCTAGATAATACTTTCGTCTGAAACGGGCAGAGCCATTTGGGGGTCTGAGGGTCGAGGTTCTGGTATCAATGGTGTCTGGCTAGTGTAGAAACACTGAGCGGTCTGAGAGTTCCAACTTGTGTTAAGATCGATGCTCCCAACGCAGTTCGTTCTAAGTCAACAGTGGCAAGCAGAGTCTCGGTCCGCTCCCAGCCTACTGGACAGATTCTGGACGCTAAGTCAAACGATGACGAAGGTCTTTAAGTCGACGACGAGCTCAAAAGAAGAGAGCGAGGAGTTCAAGTCAGAGTTGAGAGTATGATTCGATTAAGTTGGAACTGAGGAATGTACAAGGTATTCTAGGGTTTATATACGTTTTGAGAACAAGGAAAACTATAAAGGGAATGCGCAGTAAGCGCAGCTAACTACCTATGAAAGGAAATGTGAAAGCGTTAGCAAAAGGAGATAAACGTCCGCTAAATCGTATGGTAATGATGATGTAATAATAAAGTATCCGTCATAGAAGAGGAAAAGAAACTGTAACAGTCGGCGTTCCTGCTCCTGCCTTTCTGGATGTGCATGTGCGCATGTATGGATCGTAGCGAAGCCCCTGGCGACGCTGTTCCGCCTCCTCTCGCCTTTGCACCTTCCCCAAGAAGGTTCCTTTGATGTTTCCATTCAGAGCGTGCATCAAGGCATTCCAGTCCTGATGCGACATCTGCATTCCTTCGTTAAAATACAGAGTCCTCACCCCTGCCTCATAATCAATTGCGGCCACATCGATATGGTATTTTTCGAGTGCCTTTGCCGCATCTTCCACCACAAGGAGATACCGGTTGTATGGAACTGCCAGTATTGCCTTGACGACCGCATTGTCAGGCCGTCCGCCGTATGCTTTTTCAATGAGACCCACCAGGGTCCCCTTATCTCTTCGTGCTCGGATCAAAGCCTTGTCCAGACGCCTTTGCTCCAGAAGGGCTTGCCAAGCCTCTTCCTGTTCGCGGATCTGCTCCGCCTCCTTGATCTTGAGCTCGTTGACGATCCTTTGCCGTTGTCAAGCCGCCACCATTTTGAGATGTTTGCGCCATAGTCGAATATGGTTATCATGGCGCCTGATGACCGAGTCACCGATGAATGCTGCCGGCCTCAACTGTACCGGTTCGAGCGCTGCTGCCCAGTCTGCTTCAAAGATCCGTCCGATCTCTTCTAGTGTCGCCTGGGCGTAGGGTAAAACGTAACTGAACAATTGCACCATTGTTCCTAAAAATATTCTTCAACTGAGCCAAACGCTCCTGGTTTGCACTTCGGTCTGTTCCTGCGGCCTTTGTCGCCTAAGATCCCAGTCAGATGACAAGGACTGTTGTCTATTCGTCACGGACTACCCTTCCTGGCGTAGTCAGAGTATACTGCGGTCAACAACGCACCTGTTAAGATCGATGCTCTCAACGCAATTTGTTCTAAGTCAACAGTGGCAAGCAGAGTCTCGGTCTGCTCCCAGCCTACTGGACAGGTTCTGGACACTAAGTCAAACGATGACAAAGGTCAAATAAACGACGAGCTCAAAGAGATGAGAGCGAGGAGTTTTCGTTCAGAAGTTGAGAGAAGAATTCGATTAAGTTGGAACTAAGGAAAAGAGACATACATGAGAGTCTTTATATACAAAAAGAACAAAGAGAACGTAAAAGGAAATGTATAGCTAATACCTTGGAAAGGAAAAGTGAAAGATAAAGCTAAAAGGGAATAAGCGTCCATGAAACGCATAGCTATGATTATATAATAAAGGAGTCCGTTAAACGAAAGGGAAAGAAATTGTAACATTACCCCCTTCGTATGCAAGAAGTCACCGACTTCTTATCCTGCTCCCCAGCCATGGTTTCCATTATTCGTCCACCCATGATCCCTGCGCGACTTTAACCATTCGGCAATGGTATTGATGTCGTGATTAGCGGTCTCAAACCGCCATTGCAAAGTCCTTGTAATGTAGTCAAGTTGGACCGTTTGTTCAAGGATTGCGTCGCGCTCTTCGTCTGTGACAGTGTGAGGGTCGGTGGTGAGGGCGGTGTTGAGCATGGCATCGAGGGGTCCGGCGAATAACTGATAGTCGACAATGAAGGTGGCGAGGGCTTCCTGAGCCCAAAGAAGGGTGGCGTTAGGGGTCCTAGCGAGAGGTGGTGCGGGTGGAGCGGGTAGAGGTGCCTCTTCCTCAATAAAGACGTCCATGAGCTCGTCTGGGTGCTGATGAAGGTCGGCGATGGTGGAGGAAGGGGAGGCGGGCCAATTCGGGAAGAGGTAGTCGTCGATGGTGGTGGTGGTGGTGACAAAGACCTCAATAGGGAGGTCATGAGCGGTGGCGAGGAACGGGGAGGCAGCGACGAAGGTAGGATCATAACAATGGCCACAGGCTGTGACCAAGAGTGCGAAGGCAAAAGCTACGAGGTAGGCAACGACGACGATGGCAGACATGTTGTATCGATAAGATGAGAGAGGACAAGACCTCTGGGTGTGGTTTAAATATCCCAAATCTCGTCGTCGGAGTCCAAAGCTAAGATCTCTTCAATCTCAGGTTCTCTGGTCCTGAGAAAGTTCTCATGGGAGTTTCTAGCCGCTTCTTCTTGTTCTGATCGGATTCTTGCATTGTCAGGGTGTGGAATACAAATTTGGTCAGGGTGTTCATGTCGTGTAACGTGTATCTCTGGGTCGTTTATGCTGTCCTGTATTGCTTGGTTCAGAAGAATGTAGTATTGCTCGGTTGCAAGGGTGATTTCCATTTGCGCTCTTGTGCAGCTAAAATTTTCACTTCCCCTTATATTCATTCGTCGTTCATATTGCCATTGTTCCGCGGAGATGTCTCTGCCACATTGAATAATTCTCTGTAAAGCTTCTGATAATTCAGGGAAGGTTCGTTGTAACCAAACCCTGTGATAAACGTTATCATATTGAAAACAGGGATGGACTGATGCTGGAAGATAATGTGATTCGGCTTCCTGGAATGTGGGCAGTTCTCCTAGATCAAAAGAGAGGCGATGGTATTGGGGAAGATACTTTGGCAAGGCATTATATGGAATTTCTGTATGTCCTTGCGGATGAATTCGTTTATGAGGAGGTAATCGTGATACTTTGGGCGGTTTTGACATCATTGGGACGTATTTCAATGTCTGATATGTAGAGAGCGTTCGTTTAGAAGGATGTTTAAAGGCAGGAACAAACATCTGCGTGACAGAGTATCTGGTTTTGACAGTAGGAGTGTATCGTCCAATGGTTCTGCAGAATCTTTTGACATAGCGGATATTATGTTTTAATTGGAGGTTGGTGCGATAATAAGTCATTGTGCCGAATATTTCAGAGGTTTCTTCTGTTTTTATACTCTACTAGAATATCCGCAGCATTGCCCAAATGTCGTTCTGGTTCCCAGGTATTGTCATTTGCTCCATAGCCTTTCCACTTGACTAAGTATTGATAACCGGCTCCACGTTTTCGATGTCCAAGGATAGCCTCAATCTCAAACTCTTCTTGTCCATTAACCATATCGGGAGGTGGCATAGTAAAATTCGGACCATGCATTGAGGTTTCCTTATATGGAGTGAGGAGCGATGCATGAAACACAGGGTGAATACGCCATTGTTTCGGTAACTTCAATCTATAGGTAACTGGCCCCATGACTTGTTCAACCTGGAAGGGTCCTTCTCGTTTTGGTGCTAGCTTTCTTGATTGATACGGAATGTGGAGATTCTTGTTTTCAAGCCAGACTTTGTCACCCTTTTCAAATCTGATTGACTTGTCTCTGTATCTATGAGCGACCATTTGTCTAGCAAGTTCATGAGCAGCTAGAGCTTCTTCTCTGGCTTTTCGAAGCATCTGGAGGCGTTCTTCTGCTGCTGGAGCAGTCATTTTGAGCGCTGCTGTAGGGATAGCGATCGGATCTGTTCCATACATAAGTTGGAATGGAGATGTTTTTATTGTATCATGATAACGATTATTGTGTGCAAATTCGGCGATAGGCAAGAGTGGTTTCCATTTGTGGGGTTCATTGGTACAAAACATCCAAAGATAGATCTCAAGTTCTTGATTGACACGTTCAGTTTCGCCATCTGTTTGAGGATGATAAGCAGTGCTCATCTTGTGATCAATTCCTAATGCTTTTTGTATTTCTTGGAATACTTTAGCAGAGAATTGTGGTCCTCTATCAGAGATTAAGACATCTGGGAGTCCAAAGCGCTTGAAGATTTCAGAAATATAGAGATCGGCTGTTCCTAAAGCGTCGATTGTCTTGTTGCAAGGGGTGAAAATTACCCCCTTCGTAAGGCCATGGTCCACCGTGACCAATATGGAGTCAAAGCCTTCGGAAACAGGAAGATCAGTGATGAAATCGAGTGTGACCTGCTGAAATGGGCGTGTAGCTTTTGATGGGATAGGGATTAATGCCGGTGAATTTGGGTGAGTATTGACTTTCATTTGCTGGCAAAGTGCGCAACCTTCAACCCATTCTTTGACATGTCTATACATTCCAGGCCACCAATAATCACGCTTCAAAAGTGCTAGTGTTTTCAATCGTCCAGGGTGTCCTGAAGATAATGCTTCATGTATCTCCTTAATTAATCGAGTGCGCAACTCAATTCGATCAGGCACATAAATCCTGCCCAAGTAATAAACGATACCATGAGTGTATGTCCAGTCTTGTAGTTTGGATTTAATTGGTGGTGCCCTTTGCTTAGTGATAACTTCAATAAGGATGCGTCCAAAATTGTCGTTTGCCATGTACTTCTTTAATTCGCTGGCAAGATCATCATTGATTAGTCGAATAAATCGGTCATTCGGCAAAACCGTGACAGTAGTTTGTTCCTCATCATTTCCCATATGATCTGGTCGTCTGGATAATGCATCTGCTTCGAACATTTTTGTGCCGGGTATATGTTCAATACGAAGATCATATTCAGATTGTTAAGATCGATGCTCTCAACGCAATTCGTTCAACAGTGGCAAGCAGAGTCTCGGTCTGCTCCCAGCCTACTGGACAGGTTCTGGACACTAAGTCAAACGATGACAAAGGTCAAATAAACGACGAGCCCAAAGAGATGAGAGCGAGGAGTTTTCGTTCAGAAGTTGAGAGAAGAATTCGATTAAGTTGGAACTGGAGTCTAGCTACTTTACAAGAAGGTTTATATACATAAAAGAACAAGAGAAATATAAAAGGAAATGTACAGCTAAATACCTAAGAAAGGAAATGTGAAGGTAAAGTAGCTAAAGGAGATGAGCGTCCATGAAACGCATAACGATGATTATATAATAAAATAAGTCCGTCGACGAAAGGGAAAGAAATTGTAACATTACCCCCTTCGTATGCAAGAAGTCACCGACTTCTTAACCTGTTCCCCAACCATGGTTTCCACCATTTGTCCACCCATGATCCCTTCGCGATTTCAACCATTCGGCGATGGTGTTGACATCATGGTTAGCGGTTTCGAACCGCCATTGCAACGTCCTTGTAATATAGTCGAGCTGGACCGTTTGTTCAAGGATCGCATCGCGTTCTTCATCCGTGATGGTGTGAGGGTCAGTGGTGAGGGCGGTGTTGAGCATGGCATCGAGGGGTCCGGCAAAAAGCTGATAGTCAACGATGAAGGTGGCGAGGGCTTCCTGAGCCCGAAGAAGGGTGGCGTTGGGGATCCTGGCGAGAGGTGGTGTGGGTGGAGCGGGTAAAGGTGCTTCTTCTTCAATAACAAAGTCCGCGAGCTCATCTGGATGTTGGTGGAGGTCGGCGACGGTGGACGAAGGGGAGGCAGGCCAATTCGGGAAAAGATAATCATCGATGGTGGTGGTGACGGTGACGAAGACCTCAATAGGGAGGTCATGGGCGGTGGCAACGAACAGGGAAGCAGCGGCGAGAGAGGGATCATAACAATGGCCACAGGCTGTGACCAAGAGCGCGAAGGCGAAAGCGACGAGGTAGGCGATGACGACGATAGCGGACATGCTGTATCGATAAGATGGGGGTGTTAGACCATTGAGTGTGGTTTAAATATCCCAAATCTCATCGTCGGAGTCCAAAGCTAAGATCTCTTCGATCTCAGGTTCCCTGGTTCTGAGAAAGTTCTCACGAGAGTTCCTAGCTGCTTCTTCTTGTTCTGATCGGGTTCTTGCATCGTCAGGGTGTGGAATACGGATTTGTTCAGGGTGTGTATGTCGTGTGACACGTATTTCTGGATTGTTCATACTAGCCTGTATTGCCTGGTTCAGAAGATCGTAATATCGTTCGGTTGCAAGTGTTATTTCCATTTGCGCTTGTGTGCGGTTAAAATTTTCACTTCCCCTTATGTTCATTCGTCGTTCATATTGCCATTGTTCCGCGGAAATGTCTCTGCCAAGCTGGATAATCCATTGTAAAGCTTCTGATAATTCAGGGAAGGTTCGTCGTAACCAAACTCTGTGATAAACGTTGTCATATTGAAAACAAGGGTGAACTGATGCTGGAAGGTAATGTGATTCGGCTTCCTGAAACGTGGGTAACTCCCCTAGATCAAAAGAGAGACAATGATACTGGGGAAGGTACTTTGATAAAGCATTATATGGGATCTCTGTATGGCCTTGTGGATGCGTTCGTTTGTGAGGAGGTAATCGTGATACTTTAGGCGGTTTTGACATCATTGGGACGTATTTCAGTTTCTGATATATAGAAAGTGTTCGTTTGGAAGGGTGTTTAAAGGCAGGAACGAACATCTGCGTGACAGAGTATCTGGTTTTGACAGTAGGAGTGTATCGTCCAACAGTTCTGCAAAATCTCTTGACATAGCGGATATTATGTTTTAATTGGAGGTTGGTGCGATAATAAGTCATAGTGTTGATTGCTTCAAAGATTTCTTCTGTTTTTATATTCTACCAAAATATCCGCAGCATTGCCCAGATGTCGTTCTGGTTCCCAGGTATTGTCATTTGCTCCATAGCCTTTCCATTTGACTAAATATTGATAACCGGCTCCGCGTTTTCGATGTCCAAGGATAGCCTCGATCTCAAACTCTTCTTGTCCCTTAACCATATCGGGAGGTGGCATAGTGAAATTCGGGCCGTGCATTGAGGTTTCCTTATATGGAGTGAGGAGCGATGCATGAAACACAGGGTGAATGCGCCATTGTTTCGGTAATTTCAATTTGTAAGTAACTGGTCCCATGACTTGTTCAACCTGGAAGGGTCCTTCCCGTTTTGGTGCTAACTTTCTTGATTGATATGGAATGTGGAGATTCTTGTTTTCGAGCCAGACTTTGTCACCCTTTTCGAATCTGATTGACTTGTCTCTGTATCTATGAGTGACCATTTGTCTAGCTAGTTCATGAGCGGCTAGGGCTTCTTCTCTAGCTTTTCGGAGCATCAGAAGTCGTTCTTCTGCTGCTGGTGTGGTCATCTTGATTGCTGCTGTAGGGATAGCGATTGGATCTGATCCGTACATAAGTTGAAATGGTGATGTCTTTATTGTGTCGTGATATCGATTATTATGTGCAAATTCAGCGATGGGTAGTAGTGGTTTCCATTTATGAGGTTCATTTGCGCAGAACATTCGAAGATAAATTTCGAGTTCTTGATTTACACGTTCAGTTTCTCCATCTGTCTGAGGATGGTAGGCTGTGCTCATTCTATGGTCGATTCCTAGAGCTTTTCGTATTTCTTGAAATACTTTGGCGGAGAATTGCGGTCCTCTATCCGAGATTAAGATGTCAGGGAGTCCAAAGCGTTTGAATATTTCAGAGATATAGAGGTCTGCAGTTCCTAAGGCGTCGATCGTCTTATTGCAAGGAGTAAAAATTACCCCCTTCGTAAGGCCATGGTCCACCGTGACCAGAATGGAGTCATAACCGTCAGATATAGGAAGATCGGTGATAAAATCCAGTGTGACTTGTTGAAATGGCCGAGTAGCTTTTGATGGAATAGGGATTAATGCCGGTGAATTTGGGTGGGTATTGACTTTCATCTGTTGGCAAAGTGCACAACCTTCAACCCATTCTTTGACATGTCTATACATTCCAGGCCACCAATAATCACGTTTCAAAAGTGCTAGTGTTTTCAATCGTCCAGGGTGTCCTGAAGATAATGCTTCATGTATCTCCTTAATTAATCGAGTGCGCAACTCAATTCAATCAGGCACATAGATCTTGCCCAAGTAATAAACGATACCATGAGTGTATGTCCAGTCTTGTAGTTTGGATTTAATTGGTGGTGCCCTTTGCTTAGTGATAACTTCAATAAGGATGCGTCCAAAATCGTCGTTTGCCATGTATTTCTTTAATTCGCTGGCAAGATCATCATTGATTAGTCGAATAAATCGGTCATTCGGCAAAACCGTGACCGTAGTTTGTTCCTCATCATTTCCCATATGATCTGGCCGTCTGGATAATGCATCTGCTTCGAACATTTTTGTGCCAGGTATATGTTCAATACGAAGATCATATTCAGATAGTAATGATGACCACCGAGCTTGTCGAGGTGTTAAGCGTTGAGCAGTTCGATAGTAGGACAAGTTCTTGTGATCACAATGGACGATGATCGTGTGAGGAGAACCATGTAATAGATGGCGCCATACTGCAAGTCCCTTGATGATTGCAAGCAGTTCTCTGTCGTAAATTTGATAATTCTGCTCCGTTGGTGTTAACGCATGGGATATAAATCCACATGGATGGAGTGCTCCAGATTCATCAGCCTGTTTCAGTACCGCTCCAATTGCTTTATTGGAGGCGTCGGTTTGAAGGATGAATGGTTTTGCAGGATTTGGCATTAACAATACTGGCATAGAGGCGAACCGTTGCTTTAGGGTGTCAAAGGCAAGTTGGCGCTCATTATTCCAGTCAAATGGTTCCGTTTTCTTGGTTAGATCTGTGAGTGGTTTTGCGATTGCTGCAAAGTTTCCAATAAAACGTCTGTAAAAGTTTCCAAAACCTAGGAATGATCGGACTTGTTTAACCGTTGATGGTACTGGCCAATCAGCTATTCCTGCGAGTTTGATAGGATCCATTCGTATTTTTCCGGGTGAGATGATCATGCCCAAAAATTCAACTTCTTGAACAGCAAATTTACATTTTTCTAATTTCAGGAACAGATCGTTCTCTTCTAATCGATCAAGGACCCTTTTTGTTCGTTCTTCTAGTTCGTTCAAATTCTGAGAACATATCAAGATGTCGTCCATGTAGATAATGAGCCATCCTTCATTAATCATGTCTCTGAAGTATTCGTTCATCATAGTTTGGAATGTGGATGGCGAATTGCATAAACCGAAGAACATAACAGTTGGTTCGTATAATCCTCTGTTGGTAATGAAAGCAGCTTTCCATTCGTCCCCTTTCTTGATCCTGACGTTATTATATCCCCATCGGAGGTCTAATTTGGTGAAATATTGTGCACCAGCGAGTTTTGTAAGGAGGTCAGATACTAGGGGTAATGGGTATGCATTCTTGATTGTCCAATCGTTTAAATATCTATAATCTTGGCATGGCCGAAGCGCACCACTTTCCTTTTTTGAGACAAAGAAGAATGGCGATGCTTGAGGAGATTTCGACGGTTTGATGTAGCCTTTAGCTAGCTGTTCTTCAATCCATTCGTCCAGCGACGACTGTTCTTTGATTGATAACGGATAGATTTTGCTAACTTTAGGACTAAAACCGGTTTTCAAATCGATAGCGTGATCCCAAGTTCTGGAAGTTGGGAATCGTTCTGATGCCTTTTTCTCAAAGACTGAGTGCCATTTCCCATATTCTGATGGTAATTCCGTTTTTTGTTCATCCTTTTTCAACTGATGTTCTAACGCTTGAGATGCTGACGTCTTAACTCTGATCCAGTAATCGTCTTCTCCCCATTGTTGATTGTCCAATGCCATTTGCCAGATAGTTCCTTCATTCCGTTGTTCATCGATGAGGTGTATCGTTTTATCTCTCCAATCAATAGTAGGATTGTTTTCTTCTAACCAAGGGATCCCCAAAATTAATCGTTGATCTCCTAATTTAGTGATTAGAAACCAGTTGCTGTATCGTTTTCCTCCAATCGAATATTGAATATGGACTCGATGTGTGATTATTCCATTAGTGTTAACCGTTCCATCTGCGTTTCTGACTTTGATTGGTTTTCGCAATTTTTCTTTTGATAACTTGGTGGTTACTTCTTCGTCAATAAAATTCCCTTCTGCTCCGCAATCGATTAGAGCCGAAGTTTCAGCGGGTAAATCGGACGTCTCCACAGAAATTGAAAGACGCTTGTCATTATTCGATCTTACTATTACAGAATCAAGCGCTAACTGTGAATGCCCATTTGTTATGGAAGTGCCAACCGCTGTATGACGCTTCCGGGTTAAAAACCCTCGTTCTCGAGTTCATTGAGAAGACCTTCTCGTTCATCGGCCTTCATCCCAGCAAGGATCGCTCTGATGCTTGCAACTGGGTCATTTTTCTTTTCCTTGGGCGCATCTTCAGGGATAGATCTGATCCCCTTATTCTGAAACGATGAGGAGGCCTTGAAGGAGGCGTTTGACGTGGTGTTTCGTTTGGGACAATTCCTTGAAACATGCCCCTGGTTTCCACATCTGAAACATTTTCCAGATTTCATGTATTCCTCCTTTTGTTCATCTGTCAAACGTCCAGTGGGCATCGCATTTACTGATCGGGTTGATCCGCCCCTATTGTTGGTGTTTCGGTTGAAATTGGAGCGATTCCCTTGTCCTGGTTTTCTTCCAAGCGCTCGCATCATTTCCCAAGCGCCATGAAGCTGTTCTGCCTTTTCATACGCTTCTTTCATGGATAGAACGTTTGCTTCAAGTATCTTTGTAGCAATACTTTTGGGAAGTCCTTTGACAAAGGCCTGGAGCTGCGCAGTAGTTCCTTTCAATCCTGAAGTACCGATTTCCATGCGAAATTTTCTGATATATTCAGGGACTGAAACGTCGCCCCCTACTCTGAGATTGGCTAGATTGTTCAGCGCTCTGAGAGCGCTATTAACTTCACCCCAATCGGCTAAGAAACGTTTCTTGAATTCTGCCCAATTCGTCCAAGTAAGGGTTGTTTCTTCTTCATCGTCCAATTCATCCTTTATCAGGACTTTCCAATCATCGAGTTCCTGCCCAAGACAGGCAAGAGTAAATCGAATCTGCTTCTGTGCTTTGTTTTTATAGTTATCATCATTCAAAACAAAGTAATCTTCAAGACTTCCAATGAAAGCCTTCGCTTCGGTTCGTTTTCCTGTAAAAACGCGCATAGGCTGCGGTTTGATATCTGCTTTAGAGGCAGGTGCTGCTACGTCAGATGCCATCTTTTCTGTTTCTTCTTTCGGATCTGTAGGTTCTCCTGTTTCGTCTTTCTTCTTCCCTGATTCTGGATCTCCAAATAGACTTTGTTCGATCTGTTTCTGTTCTAGGAAGTCTCTCCAAGGCTGTATCCCTTTGTCTTGAAGTGTGTATCTATCCTGTGGTGGTGCTCCAGAGAGACTGATGAATTCGTTCCACCAGGAGGATTCTGGTTCTTCAGTGGGTGGATAAAATAGAGAATAAAAGTCCTCTTCTAGATCTTCGTTGATCCACTCAATCCAAACGTTATCTGGGAAGACTTCCTTTCCGTTTCCTTCAATATAATCACCTTCAAAGAGGGATGCTGGTACTGGTTCGTTCTTCTTTTTAGTTCCTGAGCGAAAAAACCACCCTGTTCCTGTAGTTGACGGAAAAACTTCTCGTTGATCTAGATAATACTTTCGTCTGAAACGGGCAGAGCCGTTCGGGGGTCTGAGGTTCGAGGTTCTGGTATCAATGGTGTCTGGCTAGTGTAGAAACACTGAGCGGTTCTGTGAGTTCCAACTTGTGTTAAGATCGATGCTCTCAACGCAATTCGTTCAACAGTGGCAAGCAGAGTCTCGGTCTGCTCCCAGCCTACTGGACAGGTTCTGGACACTAAGTCAAACGATGACAAAGGTCAAATAAACGACGAGCCCAAAGAGATGAGAGCGAGGAGTTTTCGTTCAGAAGTTGAGAGAAGAATTCGATTAAGTTGGAACTGGAGTCTAGCTACTTTACAAGAAGGTTTATATACATAAAAGAACAAGAGAAATATAAAAGGAAATGTACAGCTAAATACCTAAGAAAGGAAATGTGAAGGTAAAGTAGCTAAAGGAGATGAGCGTCCATGAAACGCATAACGATGATTATATAATAAAATAAGTCCGTCGACGAAAGGGAAAGAAATTGTAACACAGATAGCAATGATGACCACCGAGCTTGTCGAGGTGTTAAGCGTTGAGCAGTTCGGTAGTAAGACAAGTTCTTGTGATCACAATGGACGATGATCGTGTGAGGAGAACCATGTAATAGATGGCGCCATACTGCAAGTCCCTTGATGATTGCAAGCAGTTCTCTGTCGTAAATTTGATAATTCTGCTCCGTTGGTGTTAACGCATGGGATATAAATCCACATGGATGGAGTGCTCCAGATTCATCAGCCTGTTTCAGTACCGCTCCAATTGCTTTATTGGAGGCGTCGGTTTGAAGGATGAACGGTTTTGCAGGATTTGGCATTAACAATACTGGCATAGAGGCGAACCGTTGCTTTAGGGTGTCAAAGGCAAGTTGGCGCTCATTATTCCAGTCAAATGGTTCCGTTTTCTTGGTTAGATCTGTGAGTGGTTTTGCGATTGCTGCAAAGTTCCCAATAAAACGTCTGTAAAAGTTTCCAAAACCTAGGAATGATCGGACTTGTTTAACCGTTGATGGTACTGGCCAATCAGCTATTCCTGCGAGTTTGATAGGATCCATTTGTATTTTTCCAGGTGAGATGATCATGCCCAGAAATTCAACTTCTTGAACAGCGAATTTACATTTTTCTAATTTCAGGAACAGATCGTTCTCTTCTAATCGATCGAGAACCCTTTTTGTTCGTTCTTCTAGTTCGTTCAAATTCTGAGAACATATTAAGATGTCGTCCATGTAGATAATGAGCCATCCTTCATTAATCATGTCTCTGAAGTATTCGTTCATCATAGTTTGGAATGTAGATGGCGAATTGCATAAGCCAAAGAACATAACAGTTGGTTCGTATAATCCTCTGTTGGTAATGAAAGCAGCTTTCCATTCGTCCCCTTTCTTGATCCTGACGTTATTATATCCCCATCGGAGGTCTAATTTGGTGAAATATTGTGCACCAGCGAGTTTTGTAAGGAGGTCAGATACTAGGGGTAATGGGTATGCATTCTTGATTGTCCAATCGTTCAAATATCTATAATCTTGGCACGGCCGAAGTGCACCACTTTCCTTTTTTGAGACAAAGAAGAATGGCGATGCTTGAGGAGATTTCGACGGTTTGATGTAGCCTTTAGCTAGCTGTTCTTCAATCCATTCGTCCAGCGACGACTGTTCTTTGATTGATAATGGATAGATCTTGCTAACTTTAGGACTAAAACCGGTTTTCAAATCGATAGCGTGATCCCAAGTTCTGGAAGTTGGGAATCGTTCTGATGCCTTTTTCTCAAAGACTGAGCACCATTTCTCATATTCTGATGGTAGTTCCGTTTTTGGTTCATCCTTTTTCAACTGATGTTCTAACGCTTGAGATGCTGATGTTTTAACTCTGATCCAGTAATCGTCTTCTCCCCATTGTTGATTGTCCAATGCCATTTGCCAGATAGTTCCTTCATTCCGTTGTTCATCGATGAGGTGTATCGTTTTATCTCTCCAATCAATAGTAGGATTGTTTTCTTCTAACCAAGGGATCCCCAAAATTAATCGTTGATCTCCTAATTTAGTGATTAGAAACCAGTTGCTGTATCGTTTTCCTCCAATCGAATATTGAATATGGACTCGATGTGTGATTATTCCATTAGTGTTAACGGTTCCATCTGCGTTTCTGACTTTGATTGGTTTTCGCAATTTTTCTTTTGATAACTTGGTGGTTACTTCTTCGTCAATAAAATTCCCTTCTGCTCCACAATCGATTAGAGCCGAAGTGTCAGCGGGTAAATCGGACGTCTCCACAGAAATTGAAAGGCGCTTGTCATTATTCGATCTTACTATTACAGAATCAAGCGCTAACTGTGAATGTCCATTTGTTATGGAAGTGTCAACCGCTGTATGACGCTTCCGGGTTAAAAACCCTCGTTTTTGAGTTCATTGAGAAGACTTTCTCGTTCATCAGCCTTCATCCCAGCAAGGATCGCTCTGATGCTTGCAACTGGGTCATCTTTCTTTTCCTTGGGTGCATCTTCAGGGATGGATCTGATCCCCTTATTCTGAAATGATGAGGAGGCCTTGAAGGAGGCGTTTGACGTGGTGTTTCGTTTGGGACAATTCCTTGAAACATGCCCCTGGTTTCCACATCTGAAACATTTTCCAGATTTCATGTATTCCTCCTTTTGTTCATCTGTCAAACGTCCAGTGGGCATCGCATTTACTGATCGGGTTGATCCGCCCCTATTATTGGTGTTTCGGTTAAAATTGGAGCGATTCCCTTGTCCTGGTTTTCTTCCAAGCGCTCGCATCATTTCCCAAGCGCCATGAAGCTGTTCTGCCTTTTCATACGCTTCTTTCATGGATAGAACGTTTGCTTCAAGTATCTTTGTAGCAATACTTTCGGGGAGTCCTTTGACAAAGGCCTGGAGCTGTGCAGTAGTTCCTTTCAATCCTGAAGTACCGATTTCCATGCGAAATTTTCTGATATATTCAGGGACTGAAACATCGCCCCCTACTCTGAGATTGGCTAGATTGTTCAGCACTCTGAGAGCGCTATTAACTTCACCCCAATTGGCTAAGAAACGTTTCTTGAATTCTGCCCAATTCGTCCAAGTAAGGGTTGTTTCTTCTTCATCGTCCAATTCATCCTTGATCAGGACTTTCCAATCATCGAGTTCCTGCCCAAGACAGGCAAGAGTAAATCAAATCTGCTTCTGTGCTTTGTTTTTATAGTTATCATCATTCAAAACAAAGTAATCTTCAAGACTTCCAATGAAAGCCTTCGCTTCGGTTCGTTTTCCTGTAAAAACGCGCATAGGCTGCGGTTTGATATCTCCTTTAGAGGCAGGTGCTGCTATGTCGGATGCCATCTTTTCTGTTTCTTCTTTCGGATCTGTAGGTTCTCCTGTTTCGTCTTTCTTCTTCCCTGATTCTGGATCTCCAAATAGACTTTGTTCGATCTGTTTCTGTTCTAGGAAGTCTCTCCAAGGCTGTATCCCTTTGTCTTGAAGTGCGTATCTATCCTGTGGTGGTGCTCCAGAGAGACTGATGAATTCGTTCCACCAGGAGGATTCTGGTTCTTTAGTGGGTGGATAAAATAGAGAATAAAAGTCCTCTTTTAGATCTTCGTTGATCCACTCGATCCAAACGTTATCTGGGAAGACTTCCTTTCCGTCTCCTTCAATATAATCACCTTCAAAGAGGGATGCTGGTACTGGTTCGTTCTTCTTCTTAGTTCCTGAGCGGAAATACCACCCTGTTCCAGTAGTCGATGGAAAAACTTCTCGTCGATCTAGATAATACTTTCGTTTAAAACGGGCAGAGCCGTTCGGGGGTCTGAGGTTTGAGGTTCTGGTATCAATGGTGTCTGGCTAGTGTAGAAACACTGAGCGGTTCTGTGAGTTCCAACTTGTGTTAAGATCGATGCTCTCAACGCAATTCGTTCTAAGTCAACAGTGGCAAGCAGAGTCTCGGTCTGCTCCCAGCCTACTGGACAGGTTCTGGACACTAAGTCAAACGATGACAAAGGTCAAATAAACGACGAGCTCAAAGAGATGAGAGCGAGGAGTTTTTGTTCAGAAGTTGAGAGAAGAATTCGATTAAGTTGGAACTAAGGAAAAGAGACATACATGAGAGTCTTTATATACAAAAAGAACAAAGAGAACGTAAAAGGAAATGTATAGCTAATACCTTGGAAAGGAAAAGTGAAAGATAAAGCTAAAAGGGAATAAGCGTCCATGAAACGCATAGCTATGATTATATAATAAAGGAGTCCGTTAAACGAAAGGGAAAGAAATTGTAACAGCACCCGCACGTATATGTTTGATTTAATTCCGTCAAATGACCAAGAGGGGTGGTGCCCGGCTCTTCACTCAGGTGTCCTCGTGCTCAGGTAACTAAGACCTGATACGTGATTGGTATCCTGAGACTGTGTGCCTTGATACACGTCACACCTCCTGATTGTCTTCGACGGTTCCACTGCCTATTCCGCAAGCACTAGTACTGGTACCAGTAAGACCCTGCCCGGTCGACTACTGCGTGCCCCAGTTCTCGTCTAGCGCCTGTTTGTTGACTAGAGTGGTCCCAATGTCAGTCGTGACGCTGTTGCTGCCAGTCGGTGTTGAGAGTGATAAAAAAGATGAAGAGTCGTTCGATGCTGTGAGCGATAACAAGCAAGACATGCCCGGCGCTGTGACCAACGACGAAGGGTGTGGTTGTAAAGACTCTAGATTATGTTAGGACAACCCCAACAAATCACAAGCCTCGTGTGAGAGATGAATAGAATGTATTAGAGACGTGAAAACACAGTAGACTAGTGACCTGCAAGGAGGAAACTATCTAGAGTCTTAGAGACTCATACCTACTTGATACCCTCCTTATATACCCCAACGCCTGGTCTGTGCGCACAGACTGCACAGCCGCTAGGCTGTGCACGCGCAGCTACAAGACCCAGGCCTACCATCTAGAACTGCCCGGACTCGCCCAGAGTCTTAACCCCTATAACCCCATATGCCGCGGTACAGCCACTTGCTGATCTAAGCCCTCGGAGTATCCCGTTAGGGGTGGGAGTCGTTGCCTATATCCAGAGAGGTTGTCGTAGAGCCCCAAGGAAAATAGATAAAAATCTGGAAAAATCCGTAGAAAATCGTAAGGTCGTAACACTTTTGACACCCTGAAACAACGATTTGCTTCTATGCCAGTTCTCTTAATGCCAAACCCAGTAAAACCATTTATCCTCCAAACCGACGCCTCTAACAAGGCAATAGGAGCAGTATTGAAACAAGCAGATGACTCTGGCGCACTACATCCTTGTGGTTTTATTTCCCATGCCCTAACACCAACGGAACAGAACTACCAGATTTATGACAGAGAATTACTTGCCATCATTAAAGGGTTGGCAGTTTGGCGTCACCTTCTGCATGGATCACCTCATACTATCATTGTGCACTGCGATCACAAGAACCTGTCCTATTATAGAACAGCTCAACGATTAACACCTAGACAAGCCAGATGGTCATCTTTATTATCTGAATTTGATCTCCGGATTGAACATGTACCGGGAACGAAGATGTTTGAAGCAGATGCGTTATCTAGACGACCAGATCATATGGGTAATGACAAAGAACAGACCACAGTCACTATGCTACTAAACGATCGCTTTATTCGCCTCATCAATAACGATCTAGCCGATGAATTGAAGAAGTATATGGCGAATGATGATTTTGGACGAATTCTGATTGATGTTATTAAAAGACAAAGAGTGCCACCAATCAAATCAAAGCTACAAGACTGGACATATACCCATGGCATCGTCTACTACCTTGGAAAGATCTACATCCCTGACCGGATCGAATTGAGGACCAGATTAATCAAAGATACGCACGAAGCGCTATCTTCTGGACACCCAGGACGATTAAAAACATTGGCACTTCTAAAACACGATTACTGGTGGCCAGGAATGTACAGACATGTCAAAGAATGGGTAGAGGGATGTGCATTATGCCAACAGATGAAAGTCAACACTCACCCAAATGCGCCAGCTTTAATCCCTATTCCATCAAAAGTGACACGCCCATTTCAACAAGTCACCCTTGATTTCATTACCGATCTTCCCATCTCGGATGGATATGACTCAATATTGGTCACGGTGGACCATGGCCTTACGAAGGGGGTAATTTTCACCCCTTGCAACAAGACAATCGACGCTTTAGGGACAGCCGATCTCCACATCTCTGAAATCTTCAAGCGCTTTGGACTCCCTGACATCTTAATCTCTGATAGAGGACCACAGTTCTCCGCCAAAGTATTCCAAGAAATACGAAAAGCACTAAGAATCGATCACAGGATGAGCACTGCCTATCACCCCCAAACAGATGGGGAAACCGAACGCATCAATCAAGAACTTGAGATCTATCTTCAGATGTTTTGCACTAATGAACCCCATAAATGGAAACCACTCCTACCCATTGCCAAATTCGCACACAATAACCGTTATCATGATACAATAAGAACATCCCCATTCCAAGTCATGTATGGAACAGATCCAATTGCCATTCCCACAGCAGCACTCAAGATGACTGCCCCAGCAGCAGAAGAACGTCTTCAGATGCTCCGAAAAGCAAGAGAAGAAGCTTTAGCAGCACATGAACTTGCCAGGCAAACAGTCGCTCAAAGATTCAGAGACAAGTCGATTAAATTCGAGAAAGGCGACAAGGTCTGGCTTGAGAACAAGAACTTACACATTCCATATCAATCAAGAAAGCTTGCGCCAAAACGAGAAGGACCCTTTCAGGTTGAACAAGTTATGGGACCAGTTACATACAAGCTGAAATTACCAAAACAATGGCGCAATCACCCTGTATTTCATGCATCGCTTCTCACTCCATATAAGGAAACATCAATGCATGGACCAAACTTTACCACACCACCTCCTGATATAGTAAATGGACAGGAGGAGTTTGAGATTGAAGCTATCCTTGGACATTGAAAATGCGGAGCAGGCTATCAATATTTGGTTAAATGGAAAGGCTATGGATCGAATGACAATACCTGGGAACCTGAGCACCACCTGGGAAATGCTGCGGACGTTCTGATAGAATATAAGAACAGAAGACACCTATAGAACTTCATCTATGGCCTATAACCGATCAAAGAAATTCTGGAAAACCCTTTATGCGCTCAAAGGACGATCCCTTCCCCCTCGGACTCGTTTATTACCACATTGTCACAATAAGAAGCACCTAGTACGACTCCCACACGCACGACGCTACCCAATCACCAGTAGACATATCCTTTTCATTTCACCAAGACGACCACTATCATCATCAAAAGCTATTCAACCGAACATTACTGCACCAAGAACGAGAGAACAGGAACAAGAATTCCGAAATCTACAGCAATGGACCCTTCACAAAATGAATATATGGGTACTAGATCGACGACGAGATCTACAAGAACATGGGTGCGACCATTTCATGCAATTTTATCATCTCTTCCCACAGAAAATTGAATTCCCTGTGGAAAATCTTGATGCAATCATTCCACCACCATACAACTCGTTAACATGGGAGCGCATTCCTCCCCCTTACCCACCAAAACCACCATATTATCCCACTTATGACTTCGAACCAGGATACCCAAAGATTACCAGCAGGGTCACAGCTCAAGGAGCGTTCATTAAAGAAGACGAATTCACTCGACCAAACACTCCTGAATCATCATCAGACGATGCGCTGTATCACGCCATTCTCACTCACTCCACAGAATCAGATGGTAACAAAACAGAAGATTCCATGGAAGACCTTTACATTTGATGCTCTAGGATAAAAGACGTCCCACCAGCTATCCATTCTCCCATTCCACTCGAGAATACAATGTTCGCCTTTGTCCTCACCCTCGCCTACCTCATTGCTTTCGCCCTCGCCCTCCTGATCACTGCCTGTGGTCACTGTTATATTGAACCCGTCGCCGCCGCCTCTCCCTTCCTCTCCACAGCCCATGACCTCCCCCTCGAGGTCTTTGTCACCACCACCACCACTATCAATGATTTCATCTGGGCCGACCTCCCAGAACTTCACCAACACCCAGAGGAACTCGAACCTATGACCTTCGCCGCCCCCATCGTCCAGGATCTGGTCACCCACATCCCCTACGTCCACCGCCCTTGCCACTCTGTCCTCTCCCCCGTCTCCAAAGCCCTCAGCACCCTTGTCGTCGACTTTAACCACCTCTCTGCACCCCTCGACTCCGTCACTAACCTCATGCTTTCCACGGACCCCCAATGCCTCACCTATGAGGAACGTGACAATCTGTGGGAACATGCCAAGCAGCTGGAGTGCGTCACCAAAAGTCTTCAATGGCGCATCGAGGCCGCCAACAAGGACCTGGATTCCATTGTCAAATGGATTGAGTCTAGGAAGGACCATGGCTGGACCACAGACACACAATGGTAGAAGTCGGTGACTTCTCACATATGAAGAGGGTAATGTTACAGTTTCTTTTCCTCTTCTATGACGGACACTTTATTATTACATCATCATTACTATACGATTTAGTGGACGTTTATCTCCTTTTGCTAATGCTTTCACATTTCCTTTCATAGGTAGTTAGCTGCGCTTACTGCGCATTCCCTTTATAGTTTTCCTTGTTCTCAAAATGTATATAAACCCTAGAATACCTTGTACATTCCTCAGTTCCAACTTAATCGAATCATACTCTCAATTTGACTCAAACTCCTCGCTCTCTTTCTCTTGAGCTCGTCGTCGACTTAAAAACCTTCATCATTGTTTGACTTAGTGTCCAGAATCTGTCCAGTAGGCTGGGAGCGGACCGAGACTCTGCTTGCCACTGTTGACTTAGAGCGAACCACATTGGGAGCATCGATCTTAACAGGTAATATAAAGGATTCTAACTTGATTAAAAAGCGCGAAGTTGGCTCCTCAGCCAACATTATCCGCTCTCCCTGCTCCAACAAAGCAGGTAAGATGCCGGCTAGCCTGGCAAGATCAAGTTCGTCCTCCCTTCCCACACTAATTTTGCGCTCGCCCTCTCCTGCTATTAAGCAGGAATCTGTCACGCCGCCTCTTCACGGCAACATCTTCATGTCGGCTGCGCACAAAAAGAATGCTGGCAAGGCACAAGTTACCGGCTCTGGGCCGTCAAAAGCCTGTGACGTCACATTCACCGATGATCTAATTCGGCGAAACCAGAACGTCATTGCCCAGTGCCGGGCAATAATTGAAGAGGCCAAGAAACGTGAAGAAGAGAGAATTGCCAAACACATTGCACAGAAGGTGCAAGATAACAAGTGGCACATGGCTCGCTCGTTGCAAGGCAAGAAATCTCTTCGCCGTTTCGAAGAAATTCGGGCTAAATACTCCAACCCGAATCCAGTCCCTGTTGGTCAAACAGGGGATATGTCTCTTTCTGAAAGAGACCAAATGGTGATAGACAGAATCACCAGTGGCAATTATAGGCTGCAAACTCCGTTCCCTCGTCTAGGGAACACTGAAAACAGGACTCCGATTCCTGTTCCTGGTCCATCCAGGATTACCTATGCTACCACAGCGAGCAGTGGCATGGGAAATGTGCGTGGTCCCATTTCCTTCCCCAAAAATGAAGATCCTAATAAAGTGTATTCGTTATCTGCTACAGAGCAGAACAGGTGCCACGAGAAGTGGCTTGCCACATGGGGAGCAAGGGTCAAGACCGAGGTCTCGAAGTGGGTCAAAGTGGAAAACCCACTTTTGCTTCGATCCAATAATGGGAACAACGAGGGAGAGACGCGGGAACAATGTGCCAGATGGGCACATCAGACTTCAGAGTGGCAAAATATTGCCACCGCCTTTGTAAATTTGGGTGTCAACCCAAATAAAATACGCGTAGTTAGACAGAGAAGGAGTGATTCCACTCTTCTCAATAAAAACTTGCATGTTGCCTATGACGCTGATGCGCAACTAGGTGGGAACTCTATCACCAAACCCTAAAACCAACACCAGGGCAACACCTTCAGTGGACGATCGAATCGAAGTTCGAAAGGAGGAGTAGAGGGGATCAAGAGGGCCTAGAGCGACTGCTGCGAGTGGAGAGACCTGTAGAACTGCACTATGAAGCTGGGAGTGCCAGGAGGCACTGAAACGACAAAGGGACAAAGGCAAACGAAGGTGAGGACAACTAGACAAGGTTTCAAATGTAGTTTGAAGGTGCAAGGCAAGGTTCGACTAGGTGGCTGGGATGCTGGAACGACTCTAGGGGTGCAAGGGCAAGACAAGGGAACAAAGGGCGACGCTTAGACCACGACTCTGAGGGGGAACACAACTGGGGGCTGACTCTCTTTTTTTTGTATCTATACAGGGGATGTCCTATATAAGTGAAAAAGGGGGGAAACGATGAAAGGGGGTGCCTGATGCTAAAAATAGTCTAAAATCGAACTGGCAATGAAACAAAAGATGTGGAGCAAGTGAAACATATGCTGTGCAAACCATGACAACACAATCCTGATGACAACTGGGCTTCGTGCAATGTTCTAGAAGATGCCTGGGGTTGCTAGGGGGCCAAACAAACAGTGGGCAATGACTGGGAGCTGCTGACAAGGGAACAAGGCTTGATCGAAGGTCTTGCACATCTTGGATGGCTTCAAATGGCTAAAGTGCTGCACACTCTGGAACGCTCCGAGTCTGTGGACTGCTACTAGATCTTGGGATGTCTCCTGGGCTGCTAATCGAATGTGGTACTGGGACTGCTGGGCTTGGACAAGTGGGTCAAAGTTACGAATCATTTCGAATGTGTCTCTGAGCTTCGTGGCTGCTTCAAATGTCTCCTGCAATTGTCGCAAACACTGCCTAGACTCGCTGGATGCTCATCAACGCAAATGAGTTAGTTGAGGATGCGAAAATAATGGTCGCTACTCATCAAACTACAATTAAGGAAATTGCATCAACAGTTAAAAATGTCGTTAATACTTGTGACACATTATTGTCTCACAATAATACATTAAAAAACGACATCTTGGGCATGCAAGAATTAGGCATGATCCAAGAAAAGGTGCATTTCCAACAACATTTGCGTCATATGCAAACAAACACAGAAGCAAAAGTTGTAATTTCTAAATTACAACAAGAAGTACAAGAGCAAAAGAACTGTGCAGATGCAGCGGAATCTTGGCTCAATTCTGACAAAGCAAAATATGATTTGTCTCGAGAAAAGAGACAACTCAAAAAGCAACGTCAGAAAGAAAATCGGCTAAAAAGGAAAGAAGCCGATAAGGTTATCATTACCGCCCGCTCCAAAGAACCTAGAAATCGTGTACCTTCACATGATGAACTTAAAGAATCGAAGGATCAAACCTTCAAGGATTTATTGTATGGCTCTGATAATTCCCACTGGGAGTTATCTGATGATGAAAATAGCACGTTCAAAAAGGCTCAGAGTAACAGAGCTCTTGAACAGGGTGAACTACTATTTGTGCATAGCACAAATAGAGTATTCAGACACACATCAGAACAACCTGTTTGGCGAAAGCCAGGCATGTGTTATTTAGCAGCCATTAAGTTACGTGCGCTGTCTAAATATGTGTGGAAGACATATCCTACCATTAAGGAAATGTCTACAATAAGCCATTTGTTACGCAAAGACATTGGCTTCACCCTCATTGAACAAAAGAATGAGCGTTTTCATCTCCAGATTGCCCATAAAGGAAAATATGGTTGGGCAAATTTGGATAAAATGGCTACATCTAATAAAAGCCATTGGACTGTAGGAGTGGACAGCAATGATAAGGAGAAGGTTCCCATCCTTAAAGGGTCCAGTAATTGGACAACATGGGAACGATTAATGAGGGCACTGCTTCAGTCCAAAAGTGTATGGCAATACGTCTCAGGGGGAGTCGTTCATGATCCATACACTGAAGCTGATCAGAAGAAAATGAATGCTGATAGTGTTCAAGCTGGTCAGGTTGCAGCTCTTACCCAGAAATGGAAGTTGCACCAAGAATTCCTTGAAAATGATGGAAAAGCCTTGGGATTAATATCCCTTTATCTGTCTCAACCCCTTAATATATATATCAAGGGAACATCAAAGGAAACTTGGGATGCACTTAAAGCTGCATTTTCTAATCCTGGAGCAGTGGGTGTTTTTAATATCTATAAAGATGCAAAATCTTGGGAATTCCCTAAAGGGAAAAGTCCTGCAGAATCAGTCCATGATCTAATGCAGAAATGGGCTAGAATGGAGGCTAATGGCAAGAAATTCGATGAAGATTTCCAAGTCATGGAAGTCTTAGATCGATTGCCATCATCTTGGGATTCCTTTAAAACTTATTGTCTCCTAAAATTCAAACTGGGGACAACTAAGTTAAAGGACCTCATTCCTGAAATAGAGAATGAGTGGCAGCGACGTAAAGCTGACCAAGGTGCTCCTTCTGCACACTTTGTTTCCAAAGGAGGAAATAAATTTTCCAAAGGCAAAAAGTCTTATAAAAAGCCGTTCACTCCTAATGTGAACATGCCTAAAGGGAAATATGTGCAAAATAATGCACAAGCAGGACCGAGTAATCAACCTGCATATGTACCTCCTGGGAATCAAAGAGGACCTAAATGGGTAAAAAATAATCGCAATAGAGAAAATAGAAAGAGGAAACTCAATCTTATCTCTAAAGCTACCCATCACCCTGAGGAGCTTTCCAAGAAGGAACGACAAAATCTTAAACGATTTGCCAACATGGTTATCACAGATAATCATGATAGGATGAATGTGGATACTCCACAACCTTCATCTTCGAAACTAGTAGATAGGATTAGTCCAAATATAGACCAAGTTGATCCTGAGACTAAGAAAATCTTATCTCGGATCAGAGATCTTAAAGGAAAAGGCAAAGATCTCATTGAAGAAGACTTTGGTCCAGCACATTCTATTACAGGCAAAAATTGTCGCATTGATGATAATGCCTTACAAAGTATCGAAGAAGATGAGGTTGAAATACCACAATTAGAACCTGGTTACTGGGATGAACCAACAAAGTATGCTTTTCTCACTAGTCATATTCAAAATACTGATAGAAAATCAGTAGTGATGATGACTATGGACACCACGAAGGATACTATGATGACTTCCATGATGATGGATTCTAGTCATAGTACTGGTAAGTTCGTAGATAGCAGATGTAAAAGTAGCTTAATAGCTGCTAATGTATTGAAATCTGCTGTGTCCTTAAATAAAAGTGAGAATAAGGAATATTGGATAATAGACTCTGGTGCTTCAGTGCACATAACTGATAACAAAAATGATTTTGTTGAATATCATCCATATTCTGAACCAGAGGAAATAAAAACAGCCGATTCAAAATCAGCTGCTATCATACTAGGTCAAGGAACTATGTTTCTTGAATTTAAAAATCCTAAGGGACAGAGACATATCGCTAAATTGGAAGTGTGTTATATGCCAAAGGCTTCACACAAAGTAATTTCATCAGGTCAATTAAAAATCACTGGTTACATTGAAGCCTCAAACAGTGATAATACAGTATTTTCTAAAAAAGGAAATAAACTTATAATTGCTGAACCAAAAAACCGGTTTGAACCGATTCATTGGGCAGAAGTAATTATAAAGAAAATGAACAAAGTCATTAATTTTGTTAAGATCGATGCTCTCAACGCAATTCGTTCTAAGTCAACAGTGGCAAGCAGAGTCTCGGTCTGCTCCCAGCCTACTAGACAAGTGCTGGACACTAAGTCAATCGACGACAGAGGTCAAACGACGAGCTCAAAGAGAAGAGAGCGAGGAGTTTCAGAAGTTGAGAGAAGAATTCGATTAAGTTGGAACTGGAGTCTAGCTACTTTACAAGAAGGTTTATATACGTAACAGAACAAGAGAAATATAAAAGGAAACGTACAGCTAAATACCTAAGAAAGGAAATGTGAAGGTAAAATAGCTAAAGGAGATGAGCGTCCATGAAACACATAACGATGATTATATAATAAAGTAAGTCCGCCAACGAAAGGGAAAGAAATTGTAACATTACCCCCTTTGTATGCAAGAAGTCACCGACTTCTTAACCTGTTCCCCAACCATGGTTTCCACCATTCGTCCACCCATGATCCCTTCGCAATTTCAACCACTCAGCAATGGTGTTGACATCATGGTTAGCGGTTTCAAACCGCCATTGCAGAGTCCTCGTGATATAGTCTAGCTGGACTGTTTGCTCGAGGATCGCGTCACGCTCTTCATCCATGATAGTATGAGGATCGGTGGTGAGGGCAGTATTGAGCATGGCGTCAAGGGGTCCGGCAAAGAGTTGGTAGTCGACAATGAAGGTGGCAAGGGCTTCCTGAGCCCGAAGGAGAGTGGCGTTAGGGGTCCTGGTGAGAGGTGGTGCTGGCGGAGCGGGTAGGGGTGCTTCTTCCTCAATAAGGAAGTCGGCGAGCTCGTCTGGGTGCTGATGTAAAGCAGCGACGGTAGAGGAAGGGGAGGCGGGCCAATCCGGGAAGAGGTATTCGTCGATGGTGGTGGTGGTGGTGACAAAGACCTTGATGGGGAGGTTGTGGGCGGTGGCGAGGAGCGGGGAGGCAGTGGCGAAGATGGGATTGTAACAATGGCCACAGGCTGTGACCAAGAGCGCGAAGGCGAAAGCAACGAGGTAAGCAATGACGACGATGGCGGACATGCTGTATCGATAGGATGGGGGCTAGACTATTGAGTGTGGTTTAAATATCCCAAATTTCATCGTCAGAGTCCAAAGCTAAGATCTCTTCAATCTCAGGTTCTCTGGTTCTGAGAAAGTTCTCACGAGAGTTCCTAGCTGCTTCTTCTTGTTCTGATCGGGTTCTTGCATCATCATGGTGTGGAATACGAATTTGTTCAGGGTGTGCATGTCGTGTGACACGTATTTCTGGATTGTTCATGCTAGCCTGTATTGCCTGGTTCAGAAGATCGTAATATCGTTCGGTTGCAAGTGTTATTTCCATTTGCGCTTGTGTGCGGTTAAAATTTTCACTTCCCCTTATATTCATTCGTCGTTCATATTGCCATTGTTCCGCAGAAATGTCTCTGCCGAGCTGAATAATCCATTGTAAAGCTTCTGATAATTCAGGGAAGGTTCGTCGTAACCAAACCCTGTGATAAACGTTATCGTATTGAAAACAAGGGTGAACTGATGCTGGGAGATAATGTGATTCGGCCTCTTGGAATGTGGGTAATTCTCCTAGATCAAAAGAGAGACGATGATACTGGGGAAGATACTTTGATAAAGCATTATATGGGATCTCTGTATGGCCTTGTGGATGCGTTCGTTTGTGAGGAGGTAATCGTGATACTTTGGGCGGTTTTGACATCATTGGGACGTATTTCAGTTTCTGATATAGAGAGAGCGTTCGTTTGGAAGGGTGTTTAAAGGCAGGAACGAACATCTGCGTGACAGAATATCTGGTTTTGACGGTAGGAGTGTATCGTCCGATAGTTCTGCAGAATCTTTTGACATAACGAATATTATGTTTTAGTTGGAGGTTGGTGCGATAGTAAGTCATTTTCTTCTGAGTTGTTTCAGAGGTTCCTTCTGTTTTTATATTCAACCAAGATATCCGCAGCATTGCCTAGATGTCTTTCCGGTTCCCAGGTGTTGTTATTTGTTCCATAGCCTTTCCATTTGACCAAATATTGATAGCCTGTTCCACGTTTCCGATGTCCAAGGATAGCTTCGATCTCAAACTCCTCTTGCCCATTTACTATACCGGGAGGTGGTGTGGTAAAGTTTGGTCCATGCATTGTCATTTCTTTATATGGAGTGAGAAGCGATGCATGAAATACAGGGTGAATGCGCCATTGTTTCGGCAATTTCAGCTTGTATGTAACTGGTCCCATTACTTGTTCGATCTGAAAGGGTCCTTCTCGTTTTGGTGCAAGCTTCCTTGATTGATATAGGATGTGTAGGTTCTTATTTTCGAGCCAGACCTTGTCGCCTTTCTCGAATTTAATTGACTTGTCTTTGAATCTTTGAGCGACTGTTTGCCTGGCGAGTTCATGTGCTGCTAATGCTTCTTCCCTCGCTCTTCGAAGCATCTGAAGGCGTTCTTCTGCTGCTGGGGCAGTCATTTTGAGCGCTGCAGTAGGGATGGCGATCGGATCTGTTCCATACATAAGTTGGAATGGAGATGTTTTTATTGTATCATGATAACGATTATTGTGTGCGAATTCGGCGATAGGCAAGAGTGGTTTCCATTTGTGGGGTTCATTGGTATAAAACATCCGAAGATAGATCTCAAGTTCTTGATTGACACGTTCAGTTTTGCCATCTGTTTGAGGATGATAAGCAGTGCTCATCCTGTGATCGATTCCCAGTGCTTTTCGTATTTCTTGAAATACTTTGGCAGAGAACTGTGGTCCTCTATCAGAGATTAAGATATCTGGGAGTCCAAAGCGTTTGAAGATTTCAGAGATATAGAGATCGGCTGTTCCTAAAGCATCGATTGTTTTGTTGCAAGGGGTGAAAATTACCCCCTTCGTAAGGCCATGGTCCACCGTGACCAATATTGAGTCAAATCCATCCGAGATGGGAAGATCGGTAATGAAATCAAGGGTTACTTGTTGAAACGGACGTGTCGCCTTGGATGAAATAGGGATTAATGCTGGCGCATTTGGGTGAGTGTTAACTTTCATTTGTTGACATAATGCACATCCCTCTACCCATTCCTTGATGTGTCTGTACATTCCTGGCCACCAGTAGTCGCGTTTTAGAAGTGCCAATGTTTTTAATCGTCCTGGGTGTCCTGAAGATAATGCTTCGTGTATTTCCCTGATTAGCCGAGTGCGCAACTCAATTCGATCAGGAACATAGATCTTGCCCAGGTAATAGACGATGCCATGAATATATGTCCAGTCCTGCAGTTTTGATTTAATTGGTGGTGCTCTTTGTTTAGTGATAACTTCAATGAGGATGCGTCCAAAGTCATCATTTGCCATATATTTCTTTAATTCACTGGCAAGATCATCATTGATTAGTCAAATAAATCGGTCATTTGGTAGAACAGTGACAGTAGTTTGTTCTTCATCATTTCCCATGTGATCTGGTCGTCTGGATAGTGCATCTGCTTCGAACATTTTTGTTCCAGGTACATGTTCAATACGAAGATCAAATTCAGATAACAATGATGACCATCGAGCTTGTCGAGGTGTTAAACGTTGAGCAGTTCGGTAATAGGACAAGTTCTTATGATCGCAATGGACAATGATCGTATGAGGAGAACCATGTAATAGATGGCGCCAAACTGCAAGTCCCTTGATGATTGCAAGCAATTCTCTGTCATAGATTTGGTAATTCTGTTCCGTTGGTGTTAGCGCATGGGATATGAATCCACATGGATGAAGTGTTCCAGATTCATCAGCCTGTTTCAGTACTGCTCCAATTGCTTTGTTAGAGGCATCCGTTTGAAGTATGAATGGTTTTGCAGGGTTTGGTGTTAACAAAACTGGCATAGAGGCGAACCAATGCTTTAAGGTGTCAAAGGCAAGTTGTCGTTCATTATTCCAGTCAAATGGTTCCGCTTTCTTGGTCAGATCTGTGAGTGGTTTTGCAATTGCTGCAAAATTTCCAATAAAACGTTGATAAAAGTTCCCAAAACCTAAGAATGATCGGACTTGTTTAACCGTTGATGGTACTGGCCAATCGGCTATTCCTGCGAGTTTGATAGGATCCATTCGTATTTTTCCAGGTGAGATGATCATGCCCAGAAATTCAACTTCTTGAACAGCGAATTTACACTTTTCTAATTTTAGGAACAGATCGTTCTTCTCCAATCGATTGAGAACCCTTTTTGTCCGTTCTTCTAGTTCGTTCAAATTCTGAGAACATATCAGGATGTCGTCCATGTAGATAATGAGCCATCCTTCATTAATCATGTCTCTGAAGTATTCGTTCATCATGGTTTGGAATGTAGATGGCGAATTGCATAAGCCGAAGAACATAACAGTTGGTTTGTATAATCCTCTGTTGGTAATGAAAGCAGCTTTCCATTCATCCCCCTTCTTGATCCTGACGTTATTGTACCCCCATTGGAGGTCTAATTTAGTGAAATGTTGTGCGCCAGTGAGTTTTGTAAGGAGATCGGATACTAGGGGTAATGGGTATGCATTCTTAATCGTCCAATCGTTTAAATATCTATAATCTTGGCATGGCCGAAGCGCACCACTTTCCTTCATTGAGACAAAGAAAAACAGTGATGCTTGAGGAGATTTCGACGGTTTGATGTATCCTTTAGCTAGCTGTTCTTCAATCCATTCATCCAGCGATGACTGTTCTTTGATTGATAATGGATAGATCTTGCTAACTTTAGGACTAAAACCGGTTTTTAAATCAATAGCATGATCCCAAGTTCTAGAGGTTGGAAATCGTTCTGATGCCTTTTTCTCAAAGACTGAGCGCCATTTCCCATATTCTGATGGTAATTCCGTTTTTGGTTCATCCTTTTTCAACTGATGTTCTAACGCTTGAGATGCTGATGTCTTGACTCTGATCCAGTAATCGTCTTCTCCCCATTGTTGGTTATCCAATGCCATTTGCCAAATAGTTCCTTTATTCCCTTGTTCATCGATGAGATGTATCGTTTTATCTCTCCAATCAATAGTAGGATTGTTTTCTTCTAACCAAGGGATTCCCAAAATTAATCGCTGATCTCCCAATCTAGTGATTAGAAACCAGTTGCTGTATCATTTTCCTCCAATTGAATATTGAATGTGGACTTGGTGTGTGATCATTCCATTAGTGTTAACCGTTCCATCTGCGTTTCTGACTCTAATTGGTTTTCGCAATTTTTCTTTTGGTAACCTGGTGGTTATTTCTTCATCAATAAAATTCCCTTCTGCTCCACAGTCAATTAGAGCTGAAGTTTCAGCGGGTAAATTGGACGTCTCCACAGAAATTGAAAGGCGCTTGTCATTATTTGATTTTACTATTACAGAATCAAGCACTAACTGTGAATGTCCATTTGTTATGGAAGTGCCAACCGCTGTGTGACGCTTCCGGGTTAAAAACCCTCGTTCTTGAGTTCATTAAGAAGACCTTCTCGTTCATCGGCCTTCATTCCAGCAAGGATTGCTCTGATACTTGCAACTGGATCGTCTTGCTTGTCCTTGGGCGCATCTTCAGGGATAGATCTAATCCCTTTATTCTGAAACAATGAGGAGGCCCTGAAGGAGGTGTTTGATGTGGTGTTTCGTTTGGGACAATTCTTTGAAACATGCCCCTGGTTTCCACATCTGAAACATTTTCCAGATTTCATGTATTCCTCCTTTTGTTCATCTGTCAAACGTCCAGTGGGCATCGCATTTACTGATCGGGTTGATCCGCTCCTGTTATTGGTGTTTCGATTAAAATTAGGGCGGTTCCCTTGTCCTGGTTTTCGCCCAAGCGCTCGCATCATTTCCCAAGCACCATGAAGCTGCTCTGCCTTTTCATATGCTTCTTTCATGGATAGAATGTTTGCTTCAAGTATCTTTGTAGCAATACTTTCAGGGAGTCCCTTAACAAAGGCCTGGAGCTGCGCAGTAGTTCCTTTCAATCCTGAAGTACCGATCTCCATGCAAAATTTTCTGATATATTCAGGGACTGAAACGTCGCCCCCTACTCTGAGATTGGCTAGATTGTTCAGCGCTCTGAGAGCGCTATTGACTTCTCCCCAATCGGCTAAGAAACGCTTTTTGAATTCTGCCCAGTTCGTCCAAGTAAGGGTTGTTTCTTCCTCATCGTCTAATTCATCCTTGATCAGGACTTTCCAATCATCGAGTTCCTGCCCAAGACAGGCAAGAGTAAATCGAATCTGTTTCTGTGCTTTGCCTTTATAGTTATCGTCATTTAAGACAAAATAATCTTCTAGACTTCCGATAAAAGCCTTTGCTTCGGTTCATTTTCCTGTAAAAACACGCATGGGCTGCAGTTTGATATCTCCTTTAGAGGCAGGTGCTGCTGCATCAGATGCCATCTTTTCTGTTTCTTCTTTCGGATCTGTAGGTTCTCCTGTTTCGTCTTTCTTCTTTCCTGATTCTGGATCTCCAAATAGATTTGTTTCAATCTGTTTCTGTTCTTGGAATTCTATCCAAGGCTGTAGCTCTCCTTCTTTAAGTGCGTATCGCTCTCGTCCTGCAATATCAGCAAGGTTGAGATATTCGTTCCACCAGGAGAGTTCTGGTTCGTCTGTGGGCGGTTTAAATAATGAGAGAAATCCTTCTTTGTGTTCTTCGTTTACCCAATCGATCCAAACGTTATCTGGGCAGGCGTCTTCTGGTCCTTCAATGTAATCACCTTCAAAGAGGGATTTTGGTACTGGTTCGTTCTTTTTCTTAGTTTCTGAGCGGAAAAACCACCCTGTTCCTGTAGTCGATGGAAAGACTTCCTTTCGATTTAGATAATACTTTCGTCTGAAACGGACACAGCCGTTCGGGGGTCTGAGGTTCGAGGTTCTGGTATCAATGATGTCTGGCTAGTGTAGAAACACTGAGCAGTTCTGGGAGTTCCAACTTGTGTTAAGATCGATGCTCTCAACGCAATTCGTTCTAAGTCAACAGTGGCAAGCAGAGTCTCGGTCTGCTCCCAGCCTACTAGACAAGTGCTGGACACTAAGTCAATCGACGACAGAGGTCAAACGACAAGCTCAAAGAGAAGAGAGCGAGGAGTTTCAGAAGTTGAGAGAAGAATTCGATTAAGTTGGAACTGGAGTCTAGCTACTTTACAAGAAGGTTTATATACGTAACAGAACAAGAGAAATATAAAAGGAAACGTACAGCTAAATACCTAAGAAAGGAAATGTGAAGGTAAAATAGCTAAAGGAGATGAGCGTCCATGAAACGCATAACGATGATTATATAATAAAGTAAGTCCGCCAACGAAAGGGAAAGAAATTGTAACAAATTTGGCTGATTTTACAACCTGGCATAATCATATGGCTCATGCAAATAAAAATGTGATAAGAAATATGAGCCAACATACGAAAGGTTTTGATGGGAAAATCACAATACCATTAGAAAACAATATATGTTCTGGATGTGCACAAGGAAAGATGCATAATAAATCTTATCCTGTATCACAAACATGATCAAAACAACCTTTAGAGTTGTTACATGCTGATTTGTTAGAATTCCCTCAGGAATCTTACCATCGTAAAAAATGGTGTCTTATGATTCTTGATGATTATTCTTCATATGCCTTTCTGGCATTCCTACGATCAAAATCAGAAACATTTCCACATTTTGTTGACTTTATTGAACTGTTTGAAAACCAAACAGGACACAGAGTCAAATGTTTCAGATCGGATCGAGGGGGAGAGTTTAAATCAAAGGAATTTGACCAATTTCTAAAACAAAAAGGCATATTGCGTGAATGCAGTGCACCTTATATCCACCAACAAAATGGTTGTGCAGAAAGATTAAATAATACTATACTTGAAAAAGCAGAAAGTATGCGACTCCATGCACAATGTCCCAAATTATGGTGGGAATTTGCAATGGAAACTGCTATTCACGTATATAATCGCACACCATTAAAAAGAACAAAATGGGTAACACCATTTGAAAACCTTTACAATAAAAAGCCAGAAGTTCATTACTTTAAAACATTTGGATGTCTCGCATGGGTATTCATACCTAAAGAAATTAGACAAAATAAGCTTGCACCAAAAGCAGAAGCCATGACATTCATTGGCTATGAAAATGGTTCAAAAGCTTATAAATTCATGCGAAATGATAATTCCATATTTGTTGGCATTCAATCAATATTTGATGAACAAAAATTTCCTAGAGCTGAAAAAGGCCAAAATGAGAGACTATTTAAAAGTCCACCAGGTATTGATACTTGGGAAAATGATGAAAAGTCCAATAAGGGACAGGACTCTAATTTCAATTCCCACATACACCATGGTAGTCACTCTGATGATAGTGACAGTGATGATGACACACCCAAGAAAAGAATCTTTGATTATCAGTCAAATCATGATACTACATATGATGATCGCAGTAAATCGTCTCATGATAATGATAATGACAAAGGGCTTGAAGATTCATATATAAATCCTGATCAAGGAAATCAGGATAGATTGGAACAAAATATGAATCAATCTATTCAACCTCCTGAACAGACAAGACGTTCAGAGAAAGGGAAAGCTAGAAGAGATGGAGGTTTAATGAAACTCTTAGAAGGACTTCCGGAATTAGAAAACCTAAATTCCTTTCTGATAATTTCTATGGGGAGAAAGATCCTCTGGAAATAGAAAAAGAATCAAAATCAGATTGGGAGAAAAGGATTTTTGGAAAAGGAAGAGGGAAATTTAGACCCGTCTTCAGTCCTACATCTTCACGAAAAGCACTTCAAAATCCATTGTATAGAATGGATGAAGAGCTTGAAATGGATAAACAATCTAGTTCAGAATCTGAACAAGAGTATAAGACTCTGTCTGACTCTGGTTCTGAACACAAACCTAAAAGTAAAAATGAATCTGATAAAAATTCAGAAAAAGATAAAGATAGTGATCCATTTAATTCAAGTGAAGATGAAATAGATAAAAATCTATTAACTAAATCACCTAGTGATGATTTAATAAGCTTTCTACAAAAAATGCACAAAGAAGGAGGAAATAATTTTGTAAATTATCTTCTTTCAAAAGCCATTAGTCCAAATTATCCCAAAAATGTGGAACAATGGACATATAAAGATGCCTACAAATTAAAGGCTACTGACCCAAAAGAATGGGAACAATGGCATAGTGCAATGAGAGAAGAAATAAAAGCCCTTGAAGATTGTGATGTATGGGAATTAGTACCATGTCCTAAAAACCACAAACCTGTAAAATGTAGATGGGTTTATGCAGTTAAAAGCGACGGTCAAAAACGTGCTCGACTAGTTGCTAAAGGATTTTCACAAATACCTGGAGTTGATTATGATGATACATTCTCACCAGTTGCACGATTTGAAACTGTGAGACTCCTTATGGCTACAGCAGCGCTAGAAGATTGGGAAATTGAAGCACTAGATGTAAAGACAGCTTTCCTGTATGGTGATCTTGAAGAGGATATTTACATGGATCAGCCAGAAGGATTTATCATCTCTGGACAAGAGCATAAAGTCTATAAACTCAGAAAAGCCTTATATGGACTTAAACAAGCTTCGTTAGCTTGGAATAAGAAAGCAAACAAAAGCTTAAATGAATTAGGCTTTGGACGATGTCTTTCAGACACAGGAGTCTATGTTTGCTATAAACAAAAATCAACTATAGTTGCTATATTATATGTTGATGACGTGTTATTCATGGGTGATAATAGAAAATTACTCATGGAAATAAAACACAAATTTATGAAAAAATGGGAATGTAGAGATTTAGGACCCATTACTGAATATCTTGGAATGAAGATTGTCCAAGATAGGAAGAAAAAATTGATTACTCTTGATCAAATTAATTATGCAAAAAAGATAGTTAAAAGATTTGGTCAAGAAGATTCAAAACCTGTGCGCACTCCGTTACCAGCAGGATATATACCTGCAGCAAACACAGGTCAAGCAACTTCTCAAGAGAGAAGTTATTATCAATCAATTATTGGATCCTTATTATATCTTACACTTGGCACAAGATATGATATTACTCAGGCAGTAATCATGATGTCGCAATTCATGGTAAATCCTTCTAAAGAACATATAGCCAAAGCTTTATACATTTTAAAATATGTTAATTCCACAATAAATGGGAAAATAACATATAATGGCTTTGATAAAGAAGGATTAAATGCTTATGCTGATGCTGATTGGGCAGGAGACCAAATCACGCGTAAATCAGTAACGGGTAATCTTGTTCTACTGGCAGGAGCTCCAATTAGTTGGATTTCTAGAAAACAGAAAACTGTTGCATTATCTTCTACAGAAGCTGAATATATGAGCTTATCAGATTGCTCACATCAGATTATGTGGATAAAATCCTTATTCAAAGAATTAGGATTCAATGTTGGAGCTATTGATCTCAATGTGGATAACAGAGGATCAATATTCTTAGCCAAGAATCCAGCCCAAGAACATAGAACAAAACATATTGATATTCGTTATCATTATGTTAGAGAATGTGTTGAGGACAAAGATGTCAACATTCAATATGTTCCCACAAATGATCAACTTGCTGATATCTTAACAAAAAATTTGACTTGGCAAAAGTTCAAAGAGTTAAGAGATAAAATTGGCATTGAGATCCTCAATGAGGGGGAGTGTTGAAACGATCTTACTCCCAAAACCCGTAAGCGTGGGAAAGATCGTGAGAACATTTCGGATTACTCCGATCTCAATCGATCTTATGTAATCTGTCCTGAAACATCTATTTGTACTTATATACATAATTATAGAGTTCAATGCTATTAATATCTTTGACAGATATTATAGAGTTTGACAGATATTATAGAGTTTGACAGTAGTCATACTCAGACAATAGTGCACCACATGCACGACTGTGCATAGCTGTGCTACACACAGCTATTGGCACAGCAATGACTGCGCATTACCAAGCGCAATACAAATCATCAGTCAGTGCTACTAATATTGCTGACATGATACTAGTAGATAGACAGTATATATACCTGTGTAGGTAGACATCAATCTACATCCTCTCAGCTACTACAAGGTGATCGCCACAAGCGGACCTTAGTGACTATCTACAGCTACAAGTAAGTTTTACTTACTTGGCTATACTATTCTACTGCGCCCCTGTCATGCTCTGCTTCGACAAAACCTGCAGCTGTACCTATGGACCCGACCTCCCGGCTCTCCACTGCAAATTTGCCTCACACCCCACAAGAGTTCTCATTGATGACAAATAAACCCTACAGGGAAGCTGTTGGATCCCTGATGTATGCTGCGTTAGGAACTCGACCGGACATTGCATATGCTGTCGGTATCCTGTCAAAATATAATGAGAAACCTGGTTTAGCACACTGGAACACCATTTGGAAAGTCTTTGCTTACCTGGCAGGCACTTGCGGATGGGTTTTGACATACGGGGGAGCAGCACAACGCTTGGTAGGATATACTGATGCAGATGGATCAATGCATGAAGATCGCCAAGCAATTTCGGGCTATGCATTCATGGTAAATGGCGGCGCTGTCTCCTGGAGCTCTAAAAGGCAGACTCTCATTGCCTTGTCGACCACTGAGGCTGAATATGTTGCTGCGACACATGCTGCGAAAGAGGCTCTCTGGTTACGCTCTCTCATCTCCCAGGTCTTCAACGACAACCCTGGCACTCTACCTTTGCATTCAGATAACCAATCGGCCATTGCACTTACCAAAGACCATCAATACCACACACATACGAAGCATATTGACATGCACTTTCACTTTATCCGTTGGATAGTTGATGAAGGGTTGATCAAACTGATCTATTGCCCTACCGACAACATGGTTGCGGATGTAATGACTAAAGCCTTACCAAGTATGAAGACAAAACACTTTGCTGCTGCATTAGGACTTGCGCAGGATTGAGGGGGAGTGTTGGAATATGTGGTTCAACCCCGCGTGATGAGCATGATGATGGACGTGACAAACAATCAATGATGTGCTGCGAGCACATCAATCTATTTATGGTACGAGGTCTATTATTATAACTGGACATAAATGGCGTCGAAACAACATTTTGCTTTATCTCTGTCCGTACAGCCCTATCTGGGCAGTGCAATCATACTTATAAATATGATACATATCTGCTATTGAAGCCCCTCAGTCGTTTGTGCCCAACGACTGAGGTGAGCAACATATTAACTTGCAGAACATTATATTCTAACATACTGTAGTCTCGTTATTACTACAGGTATAGTCTAAATACAGTCGTTTGTGCCCGACAACTGAGTCTCGTTATTACTACAAATATTAGAAACCAGTCTTAATGAATCATCAGAAGGCACACCAGGGTTGGAGCTACAGGGATTTCTGATACTGCAAATCCTAGGCCAAGAGCACCACAAACTATGCTATTGCCATCTATCATTAGCAATGTAACACAGCTTCTTTCTTTTCTTTTCTTTCCCCCCCTTGCTCAGCCCCTGTTGTACTACTAAGTACATGGTAGGGCATCAGGTGTTTTGTGTACTTAGAGGTCATCCATCAATGGTTAATTTCATTCTTTGCCACATGGTCAAGCCCCTGTTGTGAGGCTAAGATAAGTTGGGCCACAAGTTTGGTTGATCAAATGGCCAGGCTTGAGGTTGGTACTCCTGCCATTTCCAGTTCCTGCATTTTGATGGTCTCCATTTTCTCTTCTAACCACACATAGCTTAGAGAAGTGACTACGCTAGCCCATCAACATTCTGTTTGTCATTCAATTAGGCCAACCTTTTATGCTGGGGTGTTGCATTATGGCTGGGTGACTATCATGGTATGGCAACCCTTTATCTGCATGGACAAGGTGAGCTGGATATGTACACATCTACCATGTGAGTTGATGTCTTATTTGAACTTGCCATTAAAATACATCTTTCAGAGTTACACCATATAATTCAAACTTCTAGTCATACTTGGCTGTGCTGTTTGATCAAACCAATAATTAGGCATTAGATGATAATGTATTACTACTCAACACTACCCAAGCATGTCCTGGTTTCAACACATCATCTGATCATTTGACTTTCCATGAGCACCATGCCATTTTTCCATTTCCAGCTGGCACTCTTTTGCTTCATTCCACCTTTCCTGGGAACCATATGTTGTTGCCAGATCAGTAATGCTGGCAAGGGTTAATGGATGATTTGACCCAAGCTTTGCTCTGATCATATCCAACTGAAGCTCCCTTGCATCAGTCAACATTTCTTGATAACTATATGTGATAGCCAGGTTAGCCATGCCAGTGAGAGTGTCTGGATGGTCTGATCCAAGCTTTTCCTTTAGTTCTTTCACCACATCTAGTAGCAGTTTTTTTGCTTCATTCCATCTCCCCTGAGATATGTATATCAGTGCCAAATTGTGCATGCTAGTGAGAATATCTGGATGGTCTGATGCAAACTTTGCTCTTCTTGCCTTTATCACATCCAGCTGCAATTTCTCTGCTTCATCCCATCTTCCTTGAGATCTGTATATCAATGCCATATTGTGCATACTGGTGAGAATGTCTGGGTGATCTGATCCAAGCTTTGCTTTTCTTGCTTTCATCACATCCAGCTGTAGCTCCTCTGCTTCATTCCATCTTCTTTGAGAACTATATGTCATAGCCAGATTAGCCATACTTGTCAGAGTGTCAGGGTGGTCTAGTCCAAGCTTTGCTTTTCTTGCCTTTATCACAACCAGCTGCAGTTTCTCTCCTTCATTCCACCTTCCTTGTCGACTGTGTGTCAATGCCAAATTGTGCATGCTGGTGAGAGTGTCTGGGTGGTCTGATCCAAGTTTTGCTTCTCTTGCCTTCACTACATTTAGCAGCAGTTTCTCTGCCTCATTCCATTTTCCCTGAGATCTGTATACCAATGCTAAACTTTGCATGCTGGTGAGAGTGTCTAGGTGGTCTGATCCAAGCCTTGTTGTCCTTGCCTTCATTATGTGCAGTAGTGACTTTTCTGCTTCTCTCCATCTTCCTTGAGATCTGTATATCAATGCCAAATTATGGATGCTAGTGAGAATATCTGGATGCTCTGATCCAAGCTGTGCTTTTCTTGCCTTCACCACATGCAACAGCAGCTTCTCTGCTTCATTCCATCTCCCCTGTCTACTGTATGTTGTTTCCAGATCAACCATGCTGGTGAGGGTGTCAGGGTGGTCTGATCCAAGCATCACTGTCCTTGCTTTCATCACATCCAGCTGCAGTTTCTCTGCTTCATCCCACCTTCCTTGAAAACTATATGTCATTGCTAAATTAGCCATGTTTGTCAGAGTGTCTGGGTGGTCTGATCCAAAGTTTGTTTTTCTTGCCTTCACTAAACCTAGCAGCAGTTTCTCTTCTTCATTCCATCTTCCCTGAGATTTGTATAGCAATGCCAAACTTTGCATGCTGGTGAGAGTGTCTGGGTGGTCTGACCCAAGCTTTGCATGTCTTGCCTTCACCACATCCAGTAGCAGTTTCTCTGCCTCATTCCATATTCCCTGAGATGTGTATATTGATGCCAAATCATGCATGCTTGTCAGAGTGTCTGGGTGGTCCAGTCCTAGCTTTGCTTTTCTTGCATTCATCACATACAACTGCAATTTCTCTGCTTCATTCCACCTTCCCTGAGGAATGTATGTAACTGCCAATTGGCCATGCTAAGTAGAATGTTCTGTAAATGCTGATTAAACATACCTTGGTTTACTACATGTTCTTCTTGTGACTGAAATTTATGAACAAGAAAAGCAGTAGCTAACACAACATAAAAAATGCTTCTCAAGGTAAACATTGAGGAGCTCACAGTGGTCATCAACCATGATATCATGAAAGGCAATGACTTTCCTGAGCAAACTGCTGGCAGAAAGCATGTTACCACATTGTAGGCTGAACTTCTCATCATCCTATTATACCAAGTCAGGTAGTTCTCAAAAATAAAAAGTACCTGATGTACCTCAGGTTCTGTGTCACACCATTCATCATCATGAGTAATAACCACTTTGACATGTGGTAACTAAAAAATTCTTCTCAAATCATCCATAGAAGACATTTCAGAATTTACCATTTGTAAAAGCATATGATTGATATAGGTTGAGGGATGGATCTAAGCCTAATTATGAATGCCACAAGATAAATGGCATCTGTACATACAGCATGAATTGCATTTGACACATCCCAATCATCTTCTATTTTGACATGCCTCACACCATAGCCAGGTGCTTGTATGACCTGTTCACTATGACCAGTCTGCCCCAGTTTCTTGTGTGCAGGATCTTGATTACTGGTCAACCTTGGAGACTTGTGATGGTCACTGACACCAGTCATAGGCACATGGATGGACTCAACCAATTGTTTCCATGCTCCTTCCTGAAGAGCAACTTTATAGCCCCTCAGAAATGTACATTGATTTAACATTTCCACCCCATCACCAACAATATCATTTGGCCCAGCCCTTGCAAGGGCAAGACCTTTCTGCTTCCAATAATATTTTCTGCCAGACACAGACATACATTGTCCCACAGGTACATCCACTGAAATGAAATTGAGATGATCATCAGGTTGGGACTGCCTGTCAAATGTTGCAATGCCCCAACTCTCTGACTTTATGCAGCCTGTAATAATATAGAGAGAACCATTTGGTACGTCCCTACCTCGCTGTTGGATCATGTAACGATACAAATCTTCGGCATGGCGCGTAGCAAAATCCCTGAAGGGGAGCTTGTTCTTCGCTTTGTAAAGCACAGCGCCATCCGGAAGCACAAGGACAACACCTTCCGACGCCGAGCAACGGAACGATTGCGGCCTGTATTCGAAGTTAATTATGTTCATCTTGTAATACCTGATCCTTACTCGTCACCAATCTGCTCGACGCTCTCACTCACCACGATTGCACCTGGGCTAAAGATCCGTTTCACTGTTGGCTCTGTGCAGATTACCGGCTGAAACATATTCGGAAGAACAGAAGGGTTGACAGGGTGTCCCGCAGGCAAGCAGACGTTGAAAAGAAAATCAAAGTCCCCATCGGACGTTACTGTGCCAACATCTCCTATCCTAATACCAGTTTCGCGACACTCGAGTGGAAGGTCACAATCCGGTTCTGGCAGATAGAGCGGATAGCCTAATCGCTGACTTAGTTGAAGACGTGTATAACGTTCAGCAGCCGACGTCATCAATCCCTTTAGCATGTCTGTGCGTGCGATGAACTCCAACTCATCCTATTGGAGTAGAAAGAACATCTACTGCATGTCCCCTGAAATGAACGCTTAGTACTCACTAGAGATACCTCCAGAACCATTTTCCCATACCCCGTTAGGGGTTCCTGGAACGAGGAATCGATTCTTAACTCTTCCGTAGTTGTTGACTATCATGGTTTTTAGTGTGAAATAAACGGAAGAAAGAATTAATTACTTCAGGTGAAGCTCCACACATTGAACGTTGAACAGTGACGTGAACCTCACCATCTTGAAGATCGTTGCTTTGACATGTATTAGGTGCCTTGAGATCGTCCTCACTTGTAGCGCCTGACAAAGAGATATGCAGAACTGGTCGACGATGGCGGTTCCAATGACATACCAGAATCCACTACCTGAGTGCCAATAACGTCCCTAGCTGATACGTTGGCTTTTGGCGTAACTCCGTTGTAGTTATAAACCGTAACTGTCATGTTACCATGAACGTTATTCAAGCTGCTTCCATCGATCGTGGAGCCCACAGCATCCGAAAATATCGCGGGTCCAACTGCACCGGCAGTGTTTCTGCTAGTAGCATTCGTTTCTTCAACCCCCTGAAGTCCTCCGAGAGTCTTTTGCAAGAGTAACTTCAAGCGCTGCATGTCCAAAGAATATTGTTCAAACAATCACAAATACAAAGGGCTGGTTGTATAGAAAATTCCGTCAGTGTTGATATGAAACCCCTCCCTTCTTACACCTGACAGGTGACCACGGCATTCAAACCGTGTAGCCTACCTTGACCTTGGCCTCCACAATGAGACTGGGCATGGGCGCCTTCAACCCAGGCCCGTCAACGACGCACTTTAGTACATAACTGAACCAGTTTCTTAGCCACAACTGGCGTGGTATCTCATACAACGCTCCATACCCTATAACTTTATCTTACACCAATTCAGGCTGCGGTTCCCAAAGTTTGAGGTGTCTTTCTTGCAAATCCTTCCCGCAATAAAAAGATATTGGACACACCCGGAATTGAACCGGGCACCCCCCGCAAACATGCAAAGACTTTATGCTAAGCGGATGTGATAACCAACTACACCATGTGCCCGCTGAAATATGATTGCAGACGAAATTCCTACAGTCGCTAATCACAGTCGCGCAACCAAAAAAGACTTCAACTTCAGTTACTCTTCAATGGATTCAGCCTCGATATCAACCAACTCTCTACCCTCCTCCACCATTTCCCCATTCTTACACCCGACCGCCTTGACCACGCCATTCACACTCGCTCTCAACACAGTTTCCGTCTTCATGCTCTCCAACACGACCACCGCCTGTCCCTTCTCCACTTTGTCACCAACCTTGACCTTGACCTCCACAATGAGACTGGGCATGGGCGCCTTCAACGCGCCTTTCGCTGCTGCACTGAGGACGTCGCCTCCTATCGAGAGAAGCCATTTCGGCGCTGGGAGTACGAGCGTCGTCTTGTGCCCGCCGCTGAATACATGCAGTCTCTCCATAGTGTTTGGCGACTGCTGCGAAACGGGGACAGCTGGCGGCGGAGGTTGCGAGACAATGGTAGTTGTTACAGATTGGGTATTGAGCGTCGTAGATAACGTAGTAGACGATGTCAAAGACGCAGAAACGGATGAGAAGAATGTGGTCTCTCCCGAGGCGCGAACGGTAACGTCAAATTTGCCTGCAGACGCAAAGGCGATGTGTACTATGGCTTGCGCGTCCGCGTCAGACTCAGCTTGTAAAGTTATTGTGCGTTCGTACACATCTCCACCAAACCTGCGAGACGTCAAAGACATCCATGGTGCTGGTGATTGCTTAAGATGTGGCAATGAGTTTTCGCGTAACGCAACGAAAAGACCCGCTTGGGCCAATATTTCCGGCGAAGGCGCAGAAATGGGTGGGAATAGTTCATCAAAGTGTTTCTAAAGTCATTGTCAACTTGGAACGAAATTGGAGGTGCAAGAAATATACCGATATGAATCCCGTCTCAACTTGCTCGTCCACAAAAGACTTGTTGCCCGCCAAGGTACGCAAAAATTCGACGTTCGTCGAGACGCCAACAACATGATACTCGTCTAATGCTTTGCGTAGCATGCGCAGAGCTTCTGTTCTATCCCGACCATGTACTACCACTTTGGCAATCATGGGATCATAGAATACGCCGATTTGTGCTCCTTGAGTGAAACCTTGTTCAATCCGCAACGAAGGTGCTATCGATAGTGATGCACTGCCATCAGGTTGATCAGTTGCATAGGGTGTTGCAAAGACGGTCGTTGGCGTTGGTGTCGAGAGGTATAATAACTGGCCTGAATCGGGAAGGAAGTTATTACGAGGGTTCTCTGCGTATATGCGCGCTTCAAATGCATGACCAACAAGAGGAATAGAAGATTGAGACAAAGGAAGAGAATTTCCTGCCGCTACCTATACGGGATTAAATCACTTTCGACAACGTTTGATAATAGTCTCACCTCCAATTGCCATTCCACGAGGTCCAAACCTGTCACCATTTCCGTGACAGGATGCTCCACTTGCAAACGAGTATTCCTGGAGATGAAGCATTAGTGCATGAACCAATGAAGCGTGAATCTTCCTGACATTTCCATAAAGTAGAATTTCTGGGTATCGTTATCAAATATGAACTCGACTGTTCCTGCACCAACGTAATTGACGGCACGGGCGGCAGCTACTGCCTTGTCACTCAAGTCTGCGCGCAGGTCTGGTGTCAACCCTGGTGCAGGGGCCTAAACATGATATATCTACGTGTCTGTGCCGAAAGAAATATGATCTAGCCTACCTCTTCAATAATCTTTTGATTTCTTCTTTGCACGGAGCAATCGCGTTCCCAAAGACTGACGACATGTCCAAGGGTATCCGCGAAAACTTGCACTTCGACATGCCTGGGATGCTGGATATACTTTTCGACGAGAACCGTATCATTTCCAAAAGCCTTGAGAGATTCACGTTGAGCGGATGATAAAGCTTCCAGGAAGGCCTCTTGCGTTGATTCTGACACGATTCGCATGCCCTTGCCGCCGCCGCCATGAATGGCCTTGATTAAGACCGGAAAACCTGAAGGACAAAATGTCGGTCGTCAAGAACGGATCGATCTATCGGAGGCAACAAAAATTTACCAATTTTCTTAGCTTCTCCATACAAGAATGTTGGATCTTGGTTGTCTCCGTGATACCCGGGTACGCATTGTACACCAGCAGCTGCCCTGCATATCAACTACATTGTAACTTGCAAAGAATGGTTATTTCACCTAACATGATATTCTTGGACTCGCTAGATGTGTATTAAGTAGTAGCAGGGAGTGCAAATGATCAAGGCCGCACCTCTTTGAACCCATGCTAACAATAGCACTTGCAGGCGGGCCAATGAACACGATCCCTTCTTGGGCTAGTTTCTCCGCAAATGAAGCATTTTCGCTCAGGAAGCCATATCTAATTCCAAATGTCATTCCTCTCCATAATATTCAAGGATAGGACGACGCGTCGTACCCGGGGTGGACGGCTTGAGCACCACTGCGATGGCAAGCTTCAATGATTCGGTCCATTCTGAGCTGTACTCAGCTCCCTTAGGATCAGGATACAGGAAAAGAACATGATACGAACATAACTCTCGGCAGAAGGGGCAGGCCCTATGCAGTACGCCTCGTCCGCCTGCCGGATCAATGAGACATTGAAAGCCACAGAGTAGTCAACGTACGAGCTTGACATGCAAGGCGTCCCTGTCAACTTCACTATACACGGCGACAGTCCTGATACCCAGCTTTCTAGCCGTACGTATGACACGGCAAGCAATCTCTCCTCTTATTACGTGTAATGTTAGGACGAGAACAATTAAGTAGCAAAAATCCAATCACCTGTTCGCTATCAGTATCTTGTCAAAATGAGGACGTCGTTGTTGTTGTTTCGGTCCAGGTATGATACTGCTCTGGATTTGGGAAGCAAAGCTTCTCGACGAAGAATAATCGCTCCGTTTCTGCTTCTGGTTTCCTGACACGTAACCATTAGTTCGGTGCATGCGTGGTAACACAGAGCATGATGCTGGTATTCGACTGAGGGTACTTGGGAGGCATCTGGCAGTCAATGACCGTTGAGACGGAATCATGGAACATGTGACACGTCACGTCCTCTTCATTACCACCGACGTTCTCGTCCTTTTACATTGAACTTGCAGCTCGACACTGGCGCCCCAATGACTTTCTCTTGATATGCAAGAGAAACTTAGTTACGACATTAATCCAAAATTTGCCAAATCTACTGGGTAGGATTCGTGTCGCAAAGTTACGACAATGGGTCCCGAAGACAAAACTCCCAGGTCCGGTCCTCCCCTCCCTCGCCTGTCGTTCCCGTTCCATGCGCTCGCTCCCCTTTCGTCATCCGATGCTCATACCCCGGCCAGGCGCCCCGCAGGAAAGTGAACGACCTTAGCTGGATGAACTTGGGATTGTCAGGTGCACTTGTCGTCGGCAAGGGTTTCTTTGCTAGCCGTGGCACATCCCTCGTCCCTTATGAGCATTACAGCCGTGTAATTCAATGCCAAATGACCCATACCATAATGTGTAAGGCGGTACATTCCGCAACGTAATGAGGACTGTTCCCCGTGTTTTTTCAGAACTTGAGAACAGTGGCGATGGGAAAGACAAAGCCTCGTCATCGATTTCTTGACCATAATGTACATCGTCGTTGTCCTCGTCCTCATCCTCGTCAATGTCATCGATACTTTTGTTTTTCTTTCTGGATTTGCCAAGGATTGTAGGAACAGCACCAGTTTCGAGCACGCTCGCTGCTGACCGCAAAAATGCCAGCACTAGCAGTTGATTTGACAGGATATTCCTGTCATGGTCTGTGATACCCTTTCCTGCGCAACGAATAAGTATCAGATATACGCTAAAATCCCACTATACTCGCCTGAATGAGGAAAATTCCAAACGACTTTATCCCATTTCTTCCCCTTCAATGCATGAACCTTGTGCAACTTGGTGGCATCAACACCGAACAGCACCTGCACCCCACTTTTCGTGATTTGTTCCACTATTTCCTTCGCACCAGGGTACTTGGCATAACAATCCTCTTCCGAGTCATACGCTGTTGCCGTGATATTCGTCGGAGGCATAAACATGGCAGCCGTGCTGCTGCTTCCACCTCCACCTGCGGCTTCATCATCGTATAACCGCACCAGAGCACGAGTAAACGAGAAATTCCCTTCTCCAATAAGGAGTACTCTGTCGGTTTGTCGGAACGGTATCGTTTGCTGCTTTGTAGGAATTGTCGTCGCCTTTCCTTTCCCTTTCCCTTTCCCCTTGTACTTTTGCTTCGCCTTTAGCTCTGCAGCTTGAGCAACCTCCAATGCCTTTTTCTGCTTCTGCAGACGCGACTGCTGGGCTTGCAGCGCCGATTTCAGAGACTTGCCCATTTTTCCCATTGCGACAGGCCGAGCAACGGATTGACGGCCGCATGCAGTGCGAAATTGCCACGTGCCACGTTTGTACCCCAACAACCCATACATCCACACATAATGGCAAGTTTAAACCATACAAACACATCCAATGCACGGAGGACTGACGGATAGTCAATAGCCTACTCAATTCGAACTTCGTCAGCGAAATGCCAAATTTGCAAAAGACGTCAAGGCAGGGAAGAAACCCACAAATCCTTCGCGGTTTGAACAGATGTCAAAGAGGAGCCCTATTGGCCTTTGGGCGCTGGGGGTGATAGCATTCGTCATCGTCGGAGGTGGTGGGTACAGTCGCATTTCTGTTGACGATACCGTACTTATTCAGCATATCTTGTAGTTCTATTTGAACTAGCGCGGATTGTCCTGCTATGAGGTACATATCAATTATCATGCGTTGTAATACAGCAAGACAGCAACGAGCCCAATTCACGAATCTTCGTCAATACTCAGACTCATACTCTGACTTCTCAATCCCCCATTCCCATTCCCGTTTCCACTGGTAGATGGCCTTGCTTCTTCAGCGCTCGCCTTCGTAGTAGCTTCCACACCCTCCATTGCATCTCCTTCCAATTCCTTTTCGTCAATCTTAACTGCATCACCAGCCCATATGCGCATCGTCGGCTGCCAAATCATCAGAATATTGTCTTCAGAGACGCTATTCGCAGTCCAGTTGTCTAGCTCATGCGGAGCCCAGCAGAAATCTGTCGGCCTCGTAGTATGTCCTGCACATCCACGCGTAAGAGTCGCGCATACCATGGAACAAATTATGACATACCACCATGTATGAACAATAGCTCCGGTGGCCCGTCCTCCTGGTCATCCGGTGTCTGCTCCTGCCCAATCAGTGAGAGATCCCAGATATTAATCCGCCTATCGCTGGATGCCGAGGCAAAGATGGTCGCGTTGTGCGGCGACCATGCCAAATGTAGCACTTCGTCCGTGTGTGATTCAAACACGTGTAATTTTCGAGTTGGCACACGGATATCGTGTAGTACGCACGTCTATAACAGTGTTCATAACTAGACCGACGCGATGAAGGCAGCGGCTACTCACTTTATCTGCGCTACCAGTTATGAGTAGATGCTCGGTGGCAGGGCTGAATGCGACTGAGAGGATCTCGTTCTCATGCGCTTCAACACGCAGCTTGGGCTCCGTCGGTGAGCGTGTGTCCCAACTGAACCTCAGTGGTCAGCAAATTTTGGAGTCATAACGCAACCAAACGTACAGTAGGAGTAATTTATCATCTCCAACGCTAGCAAACATATTCTCGTTCGTTGCATGCCAATCCACGTCCTATACACAGTTGAGATAACTACAACAGCAAAACAAAAAAATCGACGCACCCCCACGACGGAAGTATGTCCTCTGAAAACCGTGGTGGGTTCCAGCGTCGTCTTGGTTTTCGTGTACGCATTGATATCCCTACACATCCAATGATCAAAAAAACTTCGCCTTGGACACGTACATTCAGGCGTACCAATGACAAACAGTCATATCCTCCGAAGCACCCAAAATATGTCCAGATTTGACAGGACTCCATGCAAGCCCATATCTATCAGGCAGATATCAACACCTCCACCCCAACACACCAAAAAAAAAGTATGTAAACGCTCACCCTTCCCGCGTCTGGCCAACGAGCCTAATATCCGGCCTGCACACGCCCCCCCTCTCCGGCTCACTCGGATGCTTCGTCCTATCAAACACAAGCACTTCCCCTGACACCGCCTTGGTCGCGATCAAGTCCGGGTTCTGCGGCATATACCGCGCGCGGTTGACCTCCCCATCATGGTTGATCCGCTGGATGACCTGCACGCGCGGGGTAGACGACGCAGAGGGGAGCTTGTGCCCACCGAGCTCACCGCGCTCGTCGTCGTAGTCGCTCCGGTCAAGCTTGTCCGAGGCTCCGGACCCGTCTCGATTGGGTATCTGCACGGTGGCAATCCGTAGGTAGTCTTGCGCCTGACCCGAGGTGTGCGTGCCCAGAAGAAGTCGGTGCGTCGTGTACGGTTTGTTGGGAGACCTGTGGCGCAGTTGGTACCGAACAATGCAACATGTACACAGATGAAACTCACTGTTCGCGGTCTGGGAACCACTGGCATGTTAAACTCGGCCAATCCAGTGCATGCGTGATGACCACGTCGTATAGATACGGTGCATTTTTCTTCCTTTGTGGACATGATCAACGAAGGGGTTTCCTTGGGCTCTATCTATCATAACTTAGGCGATCCTCACCAAATTTTGTATTCCTGCGTTGCGTTCGTGTCAGCAGTCGGCGAGAGGACGCGTCCAATTCACCTCATTGATCAGCTTGTTCTCTTCCTCTGCAGCGAGATCATCTTCAACGTCATCCGCTTGCAGCTTCATGCCTCTGGTATCTTATCCGAAGTGCGGCGGCCTGGAGGATGCGGGACGCGTACTGGTTCCCACGAATCTTACTGATTTCGTAAGTATTTCAAGCCACCACACAATCTCAGGACCGAACTTGAACATCGAGACTCCCTCACACTGACAAGAACAAAGAACAAGTAGAACAAGTATCATTGACATGGGTTTTATATGTTTACAAACATGAAATGAAAAAGAGCACGAATTATCTGGGGGAAAAGGTGAATTAGCCCAGTGCTCAAACGCTCCACCACAAACAAACCCATACTTCTGATGCAGGCTCAATGGTCCAAGCCTGATCTTAACAACAGCGTCCACTAGTACTGCACCCAAGTCAGCGCAATTGTCTTTAAGTGTAAGTTAAAGTGATATAACGACACCTTTATGCCAGTGGACTGTGCATTAACAAAGGCTAGTACGTGGCACATAAGTTACTTGATACATCGTCGCTGGATGTTGTACTCACTTCTCTCCACGCATGAGAACCACCTGGATGTCATCATTGACACAAGGAGGGAAAATTGGAGGAAAGAAGAGGAAAGGAAGACGAGCAGTATTGGTGTCAGACATTGTGGACAAGGGAAGTTCTGAGGTATTAATCAGAGGGGAACTGAGCATTGAACGCTGCGTCCCAGCACCTTTTATTCTTCGCCCAATGCCCAGTTAGGCAGAGCAAACCTCAATCCGCCGATGACGGAAGCGGAATAACTACGCATTCCATCGATCTTCTCGCTGTATATGACAAAGGAGAGAAATATGTGGAACCGGAAGGAATACAGAATCTAGTGTGAAATCCTTTAGCCAAATGTTATTTCCGAATGGGCCACCACCGTTTTCTCGGATAAAACTTACGACCGAACAAATCTCCATACTACAACAAACTACACCAATTCCGAAAAGCCCATATAAAAGCCAACGTGCGAAAAGGTGGGTTTTCGAACAACTCGTAAAATTCTAGATAATCATTCGGATTCCTTAGGGCATTACCTTACAATTATCGACCCGACGGCGCCGAACAAGTTGGAGCCACCAAATCACCCACTCACTCGACCAAAAAAAAATGAAAAGGAAGACAGTGACAGTGAAAAAACAACAGAATCAAATGACAATCGATAACGACTCGAGTATTCACAGTTCAAATATATTAATAATACATTAGTCTGTTTATTTCAAAACTTATTGTTCAAAATTCAATATTCAATCACTAACTCTCGCAAGGTTCTTCCCGACACCGTCGGCACCTCCAAGTGAGAAATGGTGCGAATGGGCCTCGTGTCACCTTCCGCCCACCACGCCTACCCTCTGCTCTTGGCCGCGCTCTTGGCAGTGCCAACCACGCTCATCTGCGAATGCGATAGCTCATGGTACAAGTCCATCCACGTTCACTTGCCAATGCATCCGAGGTCAGGCTCTGCAACTGCACGCGGCTCTGTAGTGGGGAGCGGTATATCCAGCTAAGAGCATGGTATCGACACAAGGACTAGAGCAAACTACGTAACTGCCATATCCACGCGATCGGATCACTGCCGCTCGATCACGTCGGCGGAAGGTGCGTCGCGCAAGCGTGTTTTACTAATAGACTCCGTACAACGCCTATTCTTTGACGGTGCAGATACCAATACCAGCGGAGATTGTGAACCTGCTTCAGATCCCAATATCCTTTCGTCGGTGAAGCCAATCAATTAACCATGATGCCACGTCAGAATGCTCCGCTATCCTGACGGTATGGACGACTCCTCGGGTGATGAACAGAATTACAACCAATCTATGAACAACGATTCGCCTATCCCCTCAGCTACCGGCGTACTGAATCTGATCTGCCAGCCACTTTCAAATCAAAGTGATAAGTCGCCGTTTAGATTCGGAAGCATTGCTCCGACGCAGATTCCAGAGATAAGAACGAGATCATAGATTTTTTTGAATGATTGCGAGAGCAGCATAAGTCGCTAGCCAACTTTGCTGCAGTGATCATTAGTTCATCTCTCACGTCCAGCAAATCTCAGCGCTTATATGACTCGCCAGATTACAAAATTACCGTCATTCTGTCCTCTTAAAGCAGCCGCGCAATGAGTCCCGAGATGGCCACACCCGGTTGCATTCGTGTCAGCGGTCGGCGGGAGGAGGGGACCGACCCACCTCGTTGATCAGTTTGTTCTCTTCCTCCGCAGCAAGACCATCTTCAACGTCGTCCGCTTGCAACTTCATGTCTCTGGTATCTTATCCGAATGCAAGAACAAGAACAAGTTTATTGAGATCGTTTACGTGGGTTTTTATATGTTTACAAGCATAAAATGAAAAAAGAGAAATGAGTTATCTGCGGGGGTGAAAAAGAATCAACCCAGTGCTCCACCACAAGGAAAGACATACTTCTGATGCAGGCTCAATGGTCCAAGCCTGATCTCAACAACAGTGTCCACTGCTACATCCAAGTCAGTACAATTGCCTTCCCTCGCAGTGGAAGCGAGACAGCGGCACCTTCATAGCACATAGACCGTGCATTTAGCAAAGGCTAATATGTGGGACGTCAGTGATTGGATATATCGTTGACCGGATGTTGTTGCTCACTTCTCGCCACGCGTGAGGACCATCTGGATGTCATCGTTGACACAAGGAGGCATATATGGGGGGATGAAGATGAGAGGTAGACGAGCGGTATTGGTGTCAGACATTGTCAGCAACGGAAGTTCTGAGAGATTAACTAGCTCGGAGAGGAACTGGATGTTGAACGTGAACGCTGCGTCCTAGCACCTTTTATGCATGGCCCATGGCCTAGTTGAGCAGAGGCAAACCTCAATCGGTCGATGACGGAAGTAAGATAACAAGCGTAGAGTAACTCGATCGTGGTGGGGCCAACCATAAAGGCAAAAAGAAAAAGGTTGTACTCCACCGGAACCAGGGTTGGTCCTTGGTTATTCCTCGTTGGGTGAGGTGAATCACGCCATTCGCTGCCTCTAGGTGATAATCCCGAGCTAACTTGTTGCCCCTATCAAATTTCGATGCGGAAGTTTCGAGATGCGTGCTTGTAAATACTTCCTTGAGTCACGCAACCTTGCTAGTGGCCCTTGGCCTAATGACGGAAGTTGGAGTCCCTGCCTTGCGAGTGCTATTTTCGTCTTCGATCGTTACCCGTAGATTTTCCGCGAGCTAATAGCAGCGTGGGACTTGGTTGGATTACTAGGTTGCATCGACAAACATCATTCTCGGCTTCCGTACCAGCCAGATACGAACCTGCTCCTAGTAGTGAATCAGTTGTAGGGCTACTAGAAGCGAACACACCAACCCACCAGCGCGATGGATCGCCAGATGGGAACCGGGCGAGGGTAGGGAATCGCAGGATGTTGAGGTATGGGTAATCCTCAATCTAGTGGTGGCCCGACTTGGCAGTTGGTACGAACCAATTTTTTACATATAAATACGTCCAACGTCTGTCAACTATTACCGTCTGTACGTATGGAAAAAAAAAGAAGGGAACTCGAAAGCAGCAGCCATCCTCGCACAAACGACTCTTGATAAGTGCCAGGTTATTCTAATTATATAATAGCGGGGGTAGTAGAACCCAGCGCGCGCGCGCGCACTCTCTGAGAGGGACTATAAACGACAGCAATAGACGTTAAAACTTATGAAGCTGCCTTTTCGTACTTGACGAGCAACTTCTCCAAGTCGAAACGCGGGTCCTCCGGGTCTTCCGTGATCACTGCGAAACAAAAAAAACGTTAATACAGTCTCTCTCTCTCTCTCTCTCGCACACACACAAGGGAGGAACGTAGAAGAGAAAAGAAAAAAACACGAACCGCTGGAATCTTTGACAGCCTCCTTTTGTCTCCTATACGCCTCTTTTGCGTTCTTAATCAAATGTTCCCGGTCGTGAATGGCATGTTGGATTTTATGCTTGTCATGCAGGGCCTGGAGCGTCCTGCGGTGGTACCAGCCGTACGCAAGGCCGAACGCGAGAGTAGAATACCGAACGACCTGAGGGAAACCAGTCAGCCATTTTTTTTTTTCGAGTCAACAAGTCAAAGTATTGGGCGCAAAAACATACGTTCACGGTGGGAGAGGCCATGGAAGACGCGAGGAGGGCAACCTGAAATACGTGGACGTGGTTGGCCGGAGAATTTCGGTATTTGCTTAGGTAAGCATATATAGTATTATAAGCCCTGGTGGTATACATATACAGATCCGATATACTTTAAGCATAAGCATACGCGTGTATACAAGACCAGAGGAGAGAGAGAGAGAGAGAGAGAGAGAGAGAGAGAGAGAGAGAGAGAGATGAGAGAGAGAGAAAAGGTGCAGGTATCGATGAGGTATCGTTACGATGCCTTTGCAGATCTTGCACTCGCATTCTTTCGTCTACCTCCTCTCGAAGGCCGGTGTGAATTCCGCTTCTTATTGCATGCACCGCAGTACCACTGTCCTTCTGGTATCGATTTGAGGCCCACACATGCCAAATGGAACTATACACACATCCTTGTGTCAGCCCCCCAAAAAAGCATCAAAGCCCACAACAAGCCACGTACCCATTCCCGCTCGCAGTTGACATCGTCACAGGCAATCATCTCACCATAACTGACCCCACCACAGAAACAATACCTCTCATCCTCTACTTCATCCCCATCCATCATGTCACCCATATCTGGCGCACCCGGCGTCACCTTGGCCATCGCCGTGTCTTGCTGAATCCCCACCGCCGAACCGTTTGCCCTCTGCACGGGAGGCATGCCCGGTCCTTCCAGCTGGTGGGGATTGGGGGGTGTCCAGTCAGGTACAAGCGCGTCTCCATACATGGGTTCCAGATGCGACGACGACATCTTGTTGCCTAGGCCACTTGCATAAGCCGACGCAGAGGAAGACCCAGCGATGGCTTGTCTCCCTGTGTAACCGGTCCCTCCACCACCACCACCACCACCACCACCACCCACGGTCGCAGCGGCAGAGTTGGACGAAAGCGGGGTACTCCCACCATATTGGTTCCTCGCACCCGAATTCGTGCCACCGTTCCCCACTGCACTACCTCCTCGACGGGAAGCCCCATTCAGAGAGGCAGGAGGAGTCATATCGTCTCGTTGAAGGTGGTGGTACGCATCGCCAGAGTTGGGGGTTTGGCCACTTCTGTTGTTGTTGTTGTTGTTGTTGTTGCGACCATTCGAGTTGGCGCTGACGCGTTGTCTAGAATGGGTCGACGTGGGTGCGCCGCGAGAAACGGCACCTGATCCGCGTGGATTTGCCACGCTTGAATTGGGGCCCTGGTGTATGTGCGAGGTGACAGAGACAAGAGACTCGGAGGGTGATGCAGCACGTTCCGCTCTGCAGTAATAAATGAATTATATGATAGATATGAAATGTGTCAAGGACGGAAATGCGTACCTTCTTCTCGCATTGTTTCTTGACCTTCCGCCCTCTGCGGCTCTGTCCTTCCGAGGTGACCTGGTGGAGAGAACGTCCAAATCGTCATCCCTCGCCACGCGCTTCCGTTTGACAGGACTAGGGTCCGCTGTGGACGCGTTAAGCATGGAACCGGCGTTAGGCTTTCGTTTCTTGCCCGACTCAAAGGAGGCAACGGGCATGAAGGAACGGGAAGCGACATGCGGGTAGGTGGTGCGACGGGCGAGGGTCAAAGGGTCAAAGTCGGGCAAAAGGTCGAGGAGAGTGCGGAGGTGTGTTGAATGGGACTTGAGATTGTCGGCGGCCTGGGAAGCGACGCGGATTTTGTCCTCGCCGCCGAGTTTGAGGCGGGCAGCCTCCTCTGCGATTTCTGTGAGCAACCAGAGACGCTCTTCCTTGGGAGCTACCCCGCGCTCGATCATCTCTGTGAGGGAGTAGATTTTGGCGGTGATTCCGGCCATGGAAGAGGAGAGGACGGCATCGAGTTCTCTGAGGTCAGCAAAGTTACGAGAGAGGTCGAGGGGAAGGGAGTCAAGGGTATGAGTATATTCAGCGAGGAGAGCGAGAGAAAAGGAGGCGGAGGCACGGCGCAAGTCCATGGTAGCGGAGCAAAGGAGAATTAGGCAGAGTTTAACGTTTATCATACAAGTTCAACGCTATCGATACAGTCGGTCCCCCTCCAGAGTCCAAAATCCCCTCTCAATACCCTCGCTTGACACCATGTACACCAACTCCTCCAGTTTGTCCAGGTCGTCCTTTCGTCCCTGCTGCTGCTGCTCCAAATGCCGCATACATCGCATGTGTCTCACGCGGATTCTGCTGGAACCCCGTAAATGCGTTGGGTGTGATGCTGCCTCTGGGGAAAAACCCGAATATGGGAGAAGAGGGCATGGAGAAAGAAAAAGAAGAGATCATTTATTTTTTTTGGGTTGGGCGTAGTAGCAGTGAAGAGCGATTCGCGTCAAGTGCAGCTGTGCACGGTGTTGTTGCCTGGACAGCAGAGGCTCAGGCCAGCGTTAAGTAGCGTTGTCGCCATCCGCAATGAGCACAAAGGCAATACCCATATCTGGCCACTTTCCACATCTGGCTCAAACGAATGCCTATATATGGCTATACACGTGACTATCGACGCTTGGACCCTCGCAAGTCGTCCAATCCTGGCGAACTCCGTCGTTTCCTGTCAGAAAATACAAAGGCTCATATCAATTCATCATCAATATCAGAACAACACTTACCGACTCGAGCTGCGTTCCTCTGGCTCACCGCTGGGCGTTCTTCCCCCTTCTCTCCCACCCCCTCCTCCCCCTCCATAATCCAATCCATCCACTGCCGGTGCATTGCCGTCTCGGTCCTTGTATTTGTTTTGGTTTCGCGGCCCTGTCGGCACGTTGGGAGGCAACGGCGACGCTGGTCTGGGCGCTGTAGGCACTACAAGTAATACTCGTTACTCTGGTAGCTAAACTATACTCAACATCGTACGCACCTCGTCCTCGGACTGGGAACCCCCGTCCACGCGGCATCGTAGGTGCAACACGTCCTCGATACGGTGCAGGTGCAACAGGCGTCGCCCCACGTACACCAGACCCAGATACCTGTGCAGCTGGACCAGACGGGACGTTTGTCGGTCCCTCCATATTCTGATACATTTGCTGTCCCATCGCCTGTTGCTCCTATACCAGCGCGCATCAACTCGGATCCATGTCTGCCAGTTGTACACACACACACACACACACTCACCTGCATACCGAAATCACCTCCCAATCCCAGATTCATAGGCCCACCGCCAAACCCATCCTGCATCATTCCACCCACCTGTTCAGGTGTCCCCGTCCCTCCCACTCCTACATTCACTCCTGGCGGTCCACCTTCCTGCATCTGCATCATCGCATTCCCTATCCCCATGTCCCCGTTCAGTCCCAGTCCCATTCCCATCGGCCCCATCATGTTCGCCATGTCCATCATCACTCCTGGTCCCATCATACCAGGTCCTGGCCCACCCGCATTCATCAATGCCGTCATACCCGTCATCACCATTTGCCGAACCTCGGGTGGCAAATTCGACAGTTGATCTTCAGGCATACCCGTAAAGTTCTATGCACATCCCCAATCACCTCTGTCCTTCATAACAAAGACGACCAAAACTCACGATCAAATTCGCCTTGAGCACATTCGCCATCTCACCCAGCTCGCGTCTTCGGTAACAATACGCCTCCCAAGACAGCTCGTCAAACCCATAGTTGAACCAGTCACTGATATCAGACCCTGGCCTTCTCCACGGCTTATCCGTCATATTTGCCATGTCCACTTCGAATATAGACCGCCCATCGAGCATCCCCGGCGCTGTAGGGTCAATAGCAGGATGAGACGGCGGCGCCGTAGCGGGTGGCAGCGTCAACGGGTCCACACCGTCCTGCTGTTGTCCGCCTTCTTCAGAAGATACTGATACTATAGCATGCGTTGGTACTTGCGCTTGTGCTTGTAGTGGGGTTGGCTGTGCTGTTGGAGGAACAGGCACTGGCTGGGATGGTATTCCACCCCTAGGCATCGGTGTATATTCAGTCGTTAGTGTCGGTTGAGGTGGTGCATGAGCACCTGAGCGTCGAATACCTTGAGTAACTGGCAATCACCCCCCAAATGTAATAACACCCTCACCTTTACTAGGCGACGGAAGGGGTGCTGCAGTCGGTTTGGTGCGCGCATTTTGGTTCCTTTTTCCATCAGTTCCACACGTCTCTCCAAACTTAATCAACGTACCGGAAATCCAGCGAGCGGTTCGGTGGTTCCATGATAAACTCGATTTCCTGTTACCCCCCAAGTTCAGCACAATCGTCCTATCGAACGGGAACATCTCACGAACATCTTCTTCCTCTTCACTCTCCTCTCCCAGCTCGACTTGTTCGACTTCCTCCTCTCCTGCCTCCCGAGGCTGAGTTTGCGGCTGCACCAGAGCTTGCGCAGCCTGGGCAGCCATGATCGCAGCCGTAGCTGCACTGACCGCATCCGACAGACCGGGGACGACGACGGCTTCTGCGCTCTTGGCTTCCGTTTCGAGGAGCCCCACGATCCCGTTTCCGGGCTGAAGCGCCTTGTCAAAGGATGCTCTGTTTGCTTAGTTTGAGAGCCTGTGTCAGGGACAGAGAAGAGGATTAAAACTACCCACGCTAGTGGTACTGTAAAGTTGTGAGCGAAGCGCGTCGCGAAAATGCTTGTGCGCACTCACTAGGTGTCACGACAGGTGGCGAGTCGGTAGACGCTCGCATCTTGCTAAACTCTGTTGTTGTTGTTGCTGTTGCCGTCGTCGTCATCGTTGTCGCCGCCGTCTCTGCAGAACCGCCATAGAGATACTCGTCGTCGTCATCCCTGCCATACAGCAGATATTGCTTAGTACATTTAACAGAGTAGCTCAGACAAACATCATTTTCGGTCAATTTTGTTCGTTTCGTAAAAGACGATCCCCTTTCGAGTTTTTTCTTGGTCTCTTTCCCTACGGTCTGGCCCTCGCCTCGCCCACCAATGTGCAAGTTGTTGAAGGTCGTAAAGTTACAGTCGTGACTGTCACGACAACAAATGTAGCAATATTATGTAATACGCAAGTATGCTATTGTAAACGATTCGCTAGAAATACAAATCTCATTAATACTAATAGCCTACAGATTTTCTGAGATTGTCAATGAAAAGACCCTTTGACTTTACAGTCCTGGTAAACCAATCACCCAGAACGATTCCCCACATCATTCCGATATAAGCCACGCCCGCGCTCTAACCGTTCAGTTAGAACCCTAAAAGGTAGGCCTGGGCAACTAAACAACGCACCTTTCCAAGGGTGATCAGAATCATCTCAGGCGAACCCTTGTACGAGGTCAACGTCCGTCCAGAGAGGTACGCATCCACGTTGGCTGCGACTATAGCTGCGTGGGCTTGCGCCTTTGCGATTTGTTTTTGTTCTTTCCAATCGATGATATCGCCCAGAGCAAAGATCTCTGGGTAATCGTGCAGTTGGAAGGTCGGAAGTGTCTTGATGTATCCGCGCTCATTTGCAACCTGGAACCCCAGAGAAGTAATGATAAAGCCCGTGTTGGGCGTTGGGCCTCGCGCCGACACCTATTTTTGCAAATTCACGTCAATGACGGCGCTGGTGGGGGGAAAATTAACATACAGCCAGGTCAGCCTGGACCTCGCGACCTTTCCGCGTTCTAATCCCGATCCCACCAGTGATGCGACCAACTTGAAACGTGTCGATATAATCATTGAGTATAATATCAACGCCAAAGGCACGTGTCCGACGTTCTACCCGCTGACGGAACTTGTCTGGGTATGCAGCGTTTAGCAGACCAGAGTCACCCTGAACTATGGTGACTTTCTTGTGCTATAATCCATAGTTGGCATAACCTTGTTGGTAGAGGTACGTAAGCCACTTACCGGCCAGATATCTTTTATCTCTCCAGCAAGTTCTACCAAAAAAAAAAGAAAAAGAAAAAGTCAGTACACGATGCCATGGTGATAACAAATTTGGTATAGTTTACCTATACCAACAGCGCCGCCACCTGCAATGGCGATGCTCTGCGCCTCGTCGAACACGATATGACCATTCTTGATAAATTCTTGCATTCCACCGGCATCATCGGGAAACGCAATGGGCCCCGTCCAACTGCTACCGGGAGAGAGGACCAAGATCTCAAACGGGATGCGCTGCCCATCTTCTAACAAGACGTTTCCTCCCTTCCTTCCGTGCTTTTTGTCTATAGACTGCACCTTGCCGTGTACAAAAGTGCCATTCCCATTGTGGAAAACCTTGTCCAGGGGAGGAAAAATTCTGTCCTGGAGATTGTCCACGTCTGACACGGTAGCGCGAAGCGTGGGGGGCAGCGCGACGAAAAATGGACGTGGGTTGATGAGGATGAGGTTGTACCTTCTCGAATCAAGTTTGGCAGAGAGTATGCGAGCGGCTGCAGCGCCGCCAGCTCCAGCACCGACGATAACAATGTTCTTGCGGTCGTCATCGTTCTTGTACATTGTGAGGAGAATTTGAAGCAACCACCATCGGGTTGACGCAGACCTCTTATAGTTCTACCAGTCGAGGCACAGATTGCGTGTTCAGGCTGACTGTGCATCTAGGTTCCTTCGCTCCTTTGTGCGCGGGGTGGCGGCATAATAGGGAATTGCGTGTTAAGGCTGATGATAGGCTTTCTAACGCGTTTGTGGCTTTTAGAATAGCAACAGGCGATGCTGACGCGACGTTGCTGACGAAACTTCAGCCCCTCATTTTCCCATGGCCTGAGCCACCATCACAGTTGCCGCTCAAATGCATGTCTTCGCCACTCTGCCTCTGCTCGTCCTAGCCAGCACCACCGTCCTGGCCCATGGCGGTCACAGTCATGGTAGTCCAGCAGATGGAGAAACAATACAAGAATATGCTAAGCGACACGTACGTCATCCCCGTTTCACGTACACACGCAATCTCAATGTTCGCCTGCCGCTAGATGTCCTCGGAACACCACATGTAATTTCACTTTGCAAACCCTCGTGGTAACTAATCCATATCATTCATAGCGACACCTTTGATGTTGGAAGCTTTTTCCAACTTCACGACCTGGACCGGTCAGTCGCTCGCTTCTTATGACGCGCTCCAAACATTAAATGTATGCTCAGTGATGGATTCTGGGGTAGAGAAGAGATAGAGGCAGTATACGGTGTCCACCACGTCTACGCAAAGGGATTGTCCAAGGTACGAAGCCCCACGTCACTTGGACCAAAATCATTTTTTTGATATGATGTACAATAGGACCAAGAGGAGCAACAGCGAAAGGCTGACCATATCGTCAAAGAGGTGCTCAAGGTCTTTGACTTGAACAACGACGGAAAAATTACTGTGGACGAGTTGAGAGAGAAGGGTCTGGACAAGTTGCCCAACTTTGACCATCTTGGTGCCGAAGGCCATCACTACGATGTCGAGAGCGGTATGCCCACATCCACCAACGATACCGTACTCACTCACCCCCTCACCCAACCGCAGAATTTTTCTTGCACCACGAAGGTTCGTTTACCAACCCCGAAGAAAAATCTGAGCTCATCCGTCCAACCCTCCAGAAAAATACCACAATACTCCAGAGACTCAGACTGACGAGTCCTATAACCACCCAGAAGATCTGGAACATTTTGCTCACCACGAACAGATCGAACAAGATGAAGTAGAACGCCTAGCCAAGTTCCAAGGCATCAGCGTCGAAGAAGTCCTCAAATACTATCCAAAACCTGCCGAACACGAGCATCCCCCATCTGTGCGTCTATTCCTTTCCCACGTCACCCAAGTAAGCATCGTCCTCCTGACGACGACGGTGGATTTTTTTGCGCAGGACCCTATCCAACCTCCAAAACCCAAAATCACGCGTGTGACTCCGCCAGAAAAGCAAGACCCTAGCGTCAAATTCAAAAACGCGGAAGCAGAAGCAAAGAAAAAGGACGATTGGGGCACAGGGGACGCGGGTTATGTGGCCCCCAGAGATGCTAGCGACAGATTGAGGTGAGAACCCGATAATTATTTGATAGCTTGGTGGTGTCTCACGCTCAACTTATCATTTTACAGAAGAAACCTGCCTTACAAGGTGACGCTTCGTTTGGTTGTCTTGCGTCCAATATGCTGACTTTGAGAATCCAAAATACAGTACAAGTTCCGCAGGAACTGGGGCGATTTCTGAGGGAACGTTGTGATTAATGTTTATAACTGCCAGCTAACCATGGGTTACCCGTTCGCTACTTTTTGGTATCATAGGTTTTTTTTTTTTGGTCGTTCTCGTACAATCACACATGCAAAGGATGAAAATAGTAGAACATATAATATCAACGAAAGCAAATGCTGGTACTACTATCGCCCCTCAAACATGTCCTCCACAATCCCCCTTTCCACCGCCTCCCAATCAATGTTCCCACTACTTGCATACATGCTCTCGTACGACGAGATACTGATGTTGGAGAAAAAGTGCACTAGATCCCGCATGCTCTCAATCTGCCTGACAGAATTGAGAAGCGGTCGCCGAAGCGCTGGTTGGTCCGCATCTAGATGTGGATCTGCTGATACATCCTAACAGCACGATCAGCTCCAGTTTTCACACCCATCAGGTAAAACCTACAGCAACGGGGAGACTACCGACAATTTCGGCAAGTTGTTCCATCATCGCTTCCGGGTACCAATTGTCTGGCCGATAAACTGCATCGACAGTGTCAGTAATAAAGATCCACTGCTGTCTGTTACCACGGTTTAGCAGGCACAATTATCATCTTGGTCAGCGTTTGTCCTCACATTTGGAACTCTTCGGTTTGCAAAACAATCAACAAATCTAGACATTTGCTTGCAGCAAGAACTAGTTGCAAATCTTCAGACCCATCGGATGGCATGGCCAAAATGGCTTGTTCAAATATCCGATACTGTACAAAGAAGGTCTAGTCATTGTTACCCTTTTATTTCATCGAGAGTGCCATACCAGTTCTGTGAGTACCATAGGCCAAAATCCAGTCAAATTACGCGGTGATAGTCGACACAAGAGCACCCGGATGCACAGAAATACTTCAGACTGGACAATGGGTGGTGACGTGTTCCGCAAAACTTCTACAAGCCTTTCTATGATCGTAGGCAACTGTGACAGAAACTGGTTCTTATCACCTGCAAACAAGATAAACGATAACCGCCGGACGTTCAAAGACCTCAAGAGCATTTCGTATTCCCGATTGGCAAAGATGTTTGCCGATGGTGCCGCAGCCACCTTCGCTATCATACGAGTTACGGCCAGTCCCTTGGATAGTTAACTACATTTGACTCACCAACAACTTCAGGAAATGCAGCCTTGTCAGCTTCGAACGTTAACTTCACAACCGCCTTCCATTTTAATGCTTCGCTAGGAGTCGAGTTGAAAAGCCTGTTATCATTCAGGAGGTCTATGACGGTGTTTCTCCACGCCTTGAGTGCTGTGGGCATGCGAGCCATCTCTTGGATAATTGATATGGTCGTATCGTCAGCATCGAGCGGCCTGATTTATTAACTTGGCGACTCAAAATGATATCACATCCACTCACTTGTTCTTGCCTTTAAGACAAGGACTAACAACGTAATAGACGATATTGCTGCATGCGGCAGCCACCTTGTCATTATCCATCAAAAACTTCCGCAACCGTGGAAGAGCGGTGGACCCCAAGAATTGCATGATCTACAATGTATCGGATATAATCTATCGCACTGAGCAAATAACCTACCTGCGACACGTATTCGACAGTCCCTGGTTTGGGAGGTTCTGGGGGACCATCAACTTTCTCATCATTCCTAGAATCTGCTCGAAGATCAATCGAGTTCGACGATGTATGTGTATAGCAAATACCTGTACGAGGAGCAGGTGATTCTCTTCCATTTGCCAACAATGCTTCCTTCGTCGAACGGCGAATCCACGACCCTTGGTCAAATGTTCGACCAACAAATGCGACACATGAATCGAGCAGCTTTCCAAAGTTATCCTAAGAGGAATTAACGGTTGCATTTCTTGTTTGGAAAACAGCACACACTTGCACTTCCTTCCTCACTCGTCGATCTTCCATCGCCGTAGTCTGCGTCACTCTGTCTGCCAACACAGTTAGGCATCTTTACGAAAATGAATATGATTATTACTTGTCTATTGTGAAACCTACGCACCTCAAGCATAAGTAGTTCTGAACTTTGAACTCTCGTGTCCCTCCTGTCAGATCTTTCACGAGTTGCAAAAATCGGCCCCAAACTTGCAGAGCCACGGGTCCCTCGAGCCGTTGCACATACTGTTCAAGGAATTTGAAAAGAGTGGCATCTGAGCTACAAGGAGTCAGCGGGCAACATAGCATCGCAATTACAACAACTGACAGGTTATAGTTCAGAGCCTGCTTTCTCGCCTTCTCGGGAGGGTTAACTCTGGCCATAATGCCTTCACAGATCATGTGTACGGTGCTTTGGGCACTAGCAATCAAGACATCAACCAGCTCAAAGGATGCATTTGGAGATACCCGTGGCGGCTAATTCCATGCATCATTCTCGGTACTAACGGTTCAAAAATTGAGACTTACAGAGGGATCTTGACTCCAGCAATAGATTACTGATTCCAAAACCTCCGCCGATTGTACACGGAATAGATGCTCAAGTACACGGCGACATCGCAGCCTTGTCCGACTGTAAATCAAAGATAGAGATTCATCCGCAGATGAGTAGGATTTGGGGGCATCCCATACGAGTGAACCCCAAACAATGAATAGTGTTCGAATACCGTCATCAAGTGACTTATGACCAGGAGAACGTGACTGGTTTGGAGAGAATATTTTAATGGAAAACACGGTTGGTAATATAAACTCGTACCGTGAGCTGCTCGTCTGTCACAGTCTGGCTGGTATCCGTACCAAACACATTCGTGACCATTCCCAACAGACCACTAGCTTCGGACGTCGGCTTTTCAATCATCATGTCCTCCTCGGAGATATTGCTCTCTGGGCTAGTCGTAAGGCCCAATAGAACAAACCGCTCCAGCCCATTCAATAGCATAGCAAGCTCAGCATCCGTAACTGCTGTAGAAACATCGGAACCAGAGTCATACTTCCTAGACGAGGCTTCGAGTAGGTCGTTCAACGATGTCCTCAGTTGACGGCACAAGCAGTCATTGAGCGGCATAACAACAGCATGTAGTGCTACTTGGAATTGAGGTACAGCTGTCAGGATGAAATCGATCCAATGCTGCAAAATTGGTCTATTGGTGCGGACCGCAATGCCGTCAACTAGCATCTGTACCAGCAACGAATGCGCAGTGTAGCCTCTAGTGATAGTTTCATGCACCCTTTCCTGTGATCCCGTACGATCCACAGTGCCATCGTCTTTATGTTTCCCGGATGCTGATATGCCCTGTGACACGTAATTGGATATTAAAGAGTGCAAGATATGTAGTAGTTTGTTTTGCAAATCAAGGTGACCGGCATGGATACAGAAGAATAATTTGCCGATGACGACGGCTTCAATGGATTCGATTGTTATAGGATCAACATCCCCACGGGCAACAATGACCTGTAAAATATCAACAGCAGCAGTCTGAGTTGAAAGGTTGAAAGATTCCATAGTTCCTTTCAGCGTCGGCTTCGGTTCAGATTGTATATACCTAAGTTGTCCATACCAATAACACAGGATCATGACTGAGCGAAACGTACTGCAGGAGGAGGTCAATAAGCACATCGAAATAGCTTGGATCTGGCAGAGTGGTGCCTCCTAAACCAATGATGAATGCGCATCCAAGCAGTACTTTGGATTGAACTTACCAGATTCAACCCTCTGTACTAAACCAGCATGAAATGACCGTTTCACAGGTGAGGTCCGCGCCGTTTTGACGAAACCTTGTCCACTGAACCGGATAATGGCAAGAAGTGTATCCAATAGATAGTTAATATATCGCTGGTCAAAAGGCCGCTCATATTGGTAACCGGGAATCTGCCTGCCTTTGACCGCTGCTGTGACTGGCACACGTCGTATTGAGGGATCCAGAAAATCATACAGTAACGGGTCAAGAACTCTAATAGAAGGTCGTGTCAAGAATGCGATCGGATATAAAAAGAACCTACATACCGCAAATAAGATTTAAGGTTGCATCGCATCCAAGTTTCGCCCATCCGCCGCAGACTTGGGTCGTCATTTTTCAAGCTATCCAAGACGATCATCATAGGAATTTTAAGTCGGAAACTGGGCAAAAGGTTATCATCTGCACAATTTTGGACGAGATAAGCTCGTGCATCTACCAGATCAGGGAATCCGCACCGCTTAGTCTCCAAAGAACGCCAAAGGCCTCAAGTGCCTCAGAAACGTTGCGCGACTCTGCAGAGTTGAGAGCCTGCGCCAGGATTGATTCCACGTGAGGCTTTGTTGTCACCTCTTGCAGTGACCAGATCAGGCTAATGGCGCGTACATGATAAATGGAAAATGTCGGGCGGAGGTAATATAGAAGCTTATTGGTCAGCTTATACATCGTTCCCCGCTCGTCAATACTGAGGGGTGGTTCAATGAACCGACACTGGTGCAAAGCAACAATCAGTGTCACTGTACTGTCAACGACGGGGAACGTAACGGCCTAATTGACATGTCATCAAGATCATAATGCTCACAATGGCAGACACTTACATCTGAATCAAAACAGGCCAACAAAGATGACAACCACTCGCGAGGTTTCCATGCCACCGGAATCGGTGACTCAAGTTTGACTGCAAACCTGTTCATAATCGATAATGTCCGCGACAAAACCTCCTTTAATGCTTCTGGACATTCCGCCGTTTCAGCTAATATCCGAGCGCATTCAAGACTAATCGTGGACAAATTGTCGAACACAGAGGAATGGGGAATAGTATATGATGTCGGCCCAGCCGGCATAGTTATTGGTGTGATGCCATAGAATTTGCATGCAAAAAGATAGGGCCGGATGCCTGTGGCATCGAAAGACTTATCAACTTGAGGTCGTCCCAAAAGGGCGGAATGTGGGATTAGTTTCTGCATCTCTTCCAGTAGCACAAAACATTCTCTCAATATACTAAAGGAAGAGATGGCGGGATTTTGACGTATTAGCCACTTCATTATTCATCAGCCAGCCATCTTCTTCAAAACATAAGACTCACGTCCACCATATCCACAATGCCCGCATAGATGACGGGCAAATGCACTGCCGTTATCTCCTCGTCTTGAACATACGAATTCAAAATGAACTGAATCATCAGAGCCCCTTCCACTTTCGTACCATCGCTTAAGAGGTCGTCAAAAAGATTTGTAAGTAACATTTTCCAAGCAATCTGCGGTTCAACGGCATCATAAAGAGTGCTTGCTGTCATCATCATCTACAAGTACCACGAATCAGTTACTGACAGATGAAGCGCAGAAGATTTCAGTCATACATCTCCGCTGCTTTCTGGTGGTTTATCCATATGTTGCTTGATTGCTTTGAACGCATCATAAACCAACACCTCAGTCAACGGTACGCCAATTTCCCACTTGTCCAGCAAGGAAATGAATATCTTGAACGGTCGATTCTCGGAGTAATCCCCTGATGGATTGAACATCTCATTCTAACCACAGCTTAAGAACTAGTTGTTGTAACGTATGACTTTATACCCACCTTTAAGGTTGCGCTTAGTAGAGTCAGAGCATTATTCTTGAAAAATGCGATTTGATACTCGGTCTTCTCCTCAGGACCCAACAGCCAAGTGTATAATCTTCTATTCAGTGATAAATCGCGTCGCAGCACGACTCCAGTTGCAGCACGCATAAGGATCGCTTGGTCGCTCACGTGTGCTTTGCGGATCGCCACGCTATCAACGCGCAGAGCCTGTAATAAGAGGTCTAATGCACTCCGGCGCACTAGAAGATTTTCATCTTCTAGCGCTGCAGCAAATGCACGTATCATCAGCCCAATGTCTCGTCCAACGATAAGTGTGATATCTATTGCGATAGCAGGGCATCAACGGATGCATATTCCTTCACAAATATGGCCTTACCTTCGTCTGCGTTCATCTTCGGAAGACGGCGCGAGAGGAAGTTGAGTGATGTTCCTCGCACAGATGGTGTGGTCAGCATGACCAACCACATGTTCTGAATAAAGAATGGGGGCGACACAGTTCCAGAGAGTTGATCAAGTAAGCCCATGACCTAACCACAGGATAAACGATATGTTTTCTGCCAAACCGATGGGGTGAAGGTCACTTTTTCAAAAAACTCTCCCGTCTCTTCCTCCAGTCCTGGGAGCAGCGCTAATATAAAGGACTTCATAATTGGTCGAAGGCCCACTTGCAGGGGTATGTAATGCGTGTCGTAAAGATTGAAAAGTGTCGGCTATGTGCGGAAAACATCTTCCAATCCAATACAGGTTGAAAAAGACCTGAAAAACGCACCTTGACGGACGTCGCGGCATATTCGAAAAACGGAAACAACCCAGCAGACCACAATGCCAAATCACGTTTTAGGCCCTCTGACTAGATGAAGTGACGTTGTGAGATATATCAGGATTTGGTCATCGGACTATTGTCCATACCCCTAGTACAGCTAGTATATGCGCATAGACGTCCAAAGCACGTTGGTGTACGCCCGTTGGTAATGCTGGATTCAGGCATTGCGCCAACCGCTTTGCGACGACAAGCTTGCGTGGTATCTCCTTGAATTGCATGTATGCTTGGAGCGTCTGGAGCAACACAGGTACACGATGTGATAGAACATGCGTTTAAACAACGGGGGACGAAGGCAACTGGCCGTGTTCATCACCACTATTCCGATAGATACACCAAGGACTTGGGGGAAACGCACCTTGAGCAATTGCTTCAAGAATGAGATACAATCCGCCCATTCGTGCACATTATCGAATGAGTTGAGGCATTTTTCCACCTGTTGAGTATATTTTTTGAATTTTGGATCGGATGCATAAGCTTGTTGAGCTATGGCTATAGATGGCTCGACATGCTAGTACAACTAAGCGGAAGAGAGTGACGAACCTCGTTCGTTGACTTTGGTTGTGAGCCATGCCGAGCCCTTCTTCGAAGATGAACCCGCCGCTGCCTCGATGCCCGATAAAGCGGGAGAGTTAAATGACATGTCGCTGCAGCAGCAGATCTAGGTGTCAATTTCAGTGTCAATCAAGTTGTGACAGGTGTCACAGCAACGTGCATTTCCGCTATCCACGAGGCCTGAATTATGCAAATACAATAAATACATCTCTATGCAAAACTTAGATGACATATTAATAATAAAAAATCATTCTAGTCGCCATACTCGTCTGGACCAAGTGTTATGCGCATCTTGGTTGGGGCACGTACCGCGCTAATAGAAATGGGTGCGTCAGGACCGAGAGAAACATCACGCGATGGTGCAGCAGAAGCTGAGGCTGAGGCTGAGGCGGCCAACGACGACGTATTCTTTGACCCCTTCGTCTTCGCAGACCCCTTTCCACCAACTGGTGCAGATATGGATCCCTTGATCAACCTATCGTCTCCCTCTCGCGCAGCCGCTGCCATTGCAACTGCGAACTGCGATTCCTTCTCGCCTACCCATGTTCGTGCGAACCACCGTCCGCCAGCTATTCCGCGTATTTCACGGTGAGCCAAGCGCCAGTGACGCACCTTTTTACTACTCTTGTCAAGAGGTATGATCGGTGCTGCGCCAGTGTTCATTTTTGGCGCTGGTTGAACGGGAAATGGCTTTGTGGGCAACGGGTATATTGGAATTGGTAAATTTTCCAAACTCATCGGCTCTTCTAATGTGGTGGGTACACTGGAGGATACCGCAGGTCCCAGTTGCTCTAAATCCAGATCATGCGGTTCAATAGGTTCTATGTGTGTCGCAATGGGTGATGATGCTGCGGTGCCAGTATGGCCTACCAAATGAATTCAAAACCGCCGGAATAATAAGCACAGCTGAAACTGACCACCTTCACTGGCCACTTCCATGTCTTCAAGAGGGAGCATTGGTCGAATAGTGATTTTTAACTTCTCCTTATCACTAAAGAATAGATTCAGTGGCCATTCCTTTTGGCTGCGTGAGACCTACATAGGAACACTCTTCACGCGCTGGCGCGGCACAGCCGGTGGCTTACGAGGAGATTTCTTCTTTAATGGTGGCTTCGTGGCGAGAGTTGATTCTAAAGGAATATCTTGTGGTACGGTTCCCGGCGCAACATCGACAGCATTGAAATCTCCCATTACGTCTGGTCGAGGAGGTTCCGTTTCAGAAGGGCCAACGATTGTGTGGGGGGCCGGTTGTTGCGGCTGTTTCTCCTTCCCCTTCTTATCTTCTTCTGTCTTCTTCTCACTTTTACGCGGCTTTCTCTTGCTTGGAGCCTTCCGCTTCTGGCCTGATTCGGTGGAGCGTTGTGATGGAGGGGGTTTATTCAGCTCGTCATCGTCGATAAGCTGGTCTTCTTCTTCCTCTGGCTCGTCATATTCATCGTCTGATATGGACTCCTTCCGAGGACGCGGGAGATAGGGAAAATCTCCAGTCTTGCCCTTAGGAGTCAACTTTGTCTTGCGTGAGCCGGCTGCCTTACGCTGAGGCGGAGGAGACTCTTCTTCTCGAAGAATGGATATTTGGGGAGCGTCCATCTCTACGTCTTCGTCCATGGCGTGTGGTTGGGCGTTGTAACTGACCCAGGGAGAGGCCCGGAAGGTTGACATGGCGATGTTTGCGCGTATGTATTTGAATGTCTATTCTACCCTACCCGCCTGGAATCACCATTGTATCCCTCCCACTTCTCCAGGTCGTCCCAGACATCTAGCATGCGCGTTCCGTAGAATATGTGTGCAGTAGGCTTCAGGGCATCCCAATCCTTGATCTTTCCACACTCTTCTCGGTCAAGTTGGGCACCCCATATGCTCCGTCTGCCGGTCCGGATGTTGTGGGACGAAACACAGCAACCGCACCTCTTGCAGCGGGATCGGAGCTTCCACGGTTTAGACTCGACGCTGTAGACTTCAATAACATCTTCATGTGGCTCTTTATGTGTCCAGGAGAACGCGGACGCGGGATAGTGAATAGTGTGAATGAAAGCGCATGCTGTATGTGCGCCCGGATTAAAATGAAGATATCATATCTTGATGTTAACATACCATTGAGCCTCTGACACAGTGTGCAATGGCAATACACGCTTCGGATCGGCTTTCCTACCACTTGGTATGATATGGATCCGCAGATGCAACCACCTTTGTACGCCATCTCGACTTCTGCCATGGCTGAAACCTTTTTCATCGCTTCGATTGCATAATTCTGATTACTCTCGTTTTCACGTAAGTTGACACTGAGAAAAACTTGAAAAAAGCGCACCAGAAAGAAACTGGCATAACTCGCCGAGTTTGGGGTGGAATGGATTTTCGGGGATCTGTATACATGGCATCAGAGATTTGGAAAAATGGTAATAAGACGAGCGGAATAAGTATTCAGATTATTCAAGGATGCAGGGTATAACTGAAATCTCCGATGACTGAAAGCACTGAATGTTGTAGACAACTGAGATGAACTTGGACAAAAAAATACATTTTTTTCCGGTTCTAATGCACTAAACCTGATGTTATTTTCGGCAAGTTACTTTCTGGTGCGCTTTTTTTCAAGTTTTTCTCACAGCATCAACTTAGGTGAAAACGAGAGTAAGTACTTTATATACTGAAGTCCATACCCTTCTTTGTGTATGTATATATATATATCTGAATCCGCATATAATAATTCTCAAGATGTAATGTGACATTAGGCCACTTTTTCGTTTCAAATATACGTTATTGTAGATGTGCATTGGCTTAAATTTTGCTTTTCATCATGTCCTGAACATAGTTAAAAGTCATTCAGAGGAACGAAGTTCGAAAAGGCCCGCACCACACGGAGGAATGGGCTTGGCTGCCTAGAGCGCTCGACATTATCCCTTTCAACCTCTTCCTCACCCAAGTTGCCGTTGAGCAAGTCAGGATCAATATGGTCAACAACGACTAGAGCTGCTCCACGTAGTTCATCATGTTGCTCTCCAGCTTGATCTTCCAGGTTCTGAGGGAGGTGTGGGTCACCGACCACATTGCGTATTTGCAGAATGGGCTCATGCAAGATAGATAAATCAAGCAGAGATTCTTCGTCGTCATGGTCACTGATGTCCTCCACCTGAAACAAGTCATTATTATGTTACTCGGGTGATATCAATGTTCATACCGTGAATCGTTCCTCAACAAGAGATGCAGAATACCGTGCGTAAGGGTGGTACCGACGGATGTAGGAAGAGCGGTAAGTTGGGAGGCGCAATGAGTAGGGTATATCAACCTCCTCATATGTAGGGAGGTATCGCGTAGTGTTAAAATTCGCATTTTTTTGAGCAGAAAATGTAAAAAAAGTACTGGAATTCATAAGGGCACGAAAGAGAGGATGGAAAGGGAGAGGGTAGAATTGAAGAACGAAGTGGCGCTTTCAGGGCTCCCAAACTTTCTTCTGTTCGCGGACTTTACATTTTTGGCGTTCCTGCGCTTCGTAAACCATTCACCTGCCAAGCCTCCTTAAGGATACACCGTCAATTCGAACAGGGAAATAACGGCAAGGGTCAAATCCTGCAGTCACAGCCGGGTTTATCCTGGCCCATGTTGCCTCTTGGGATGAAGTAACTGGAAATTGCGACCAAGATACGACCATCCAGCGTGAAGGTGGAGAAAGGTATGGAGGCGATGAGATCGATGATGGTATTCGTGTATAGGGTATAGGAATGCCTTCCAGAGGCCATGCGATGGCGGCCAGAGAGGAAACGGCGTTCATGCAGCATGTTCTCACATCCTTTTCTGGGCAAAGCCGAAGTGAATCATGCGCGCCTCAAGGTGTTCGGTGCCACATGACATTTGACATTTAAATGTCATTTGCCTTTAATGGGGTGAACAATATGAATTCCGGAGATCCGGCGGGTCATTTGGGTTCAAACGTCGGCCCGCCTCCCGACGATGACCATATATGGAACTGTGATGCCGACTGTCACAGCCTCAAAGTTGAGTCATTTCGGCGCCTCATGGAGAGAGTGGGAACTTTGAAGCGTTTTGACAGGAGCCACCTTGTTCACAAACCACCTGCATGAAGGTATAGTATAGTATGGCGTGATGATCCCGTCAAGTTCTACGATGCTTTGTCGCCAAGTTCTTCAAGCTTGAAGCCCAAAGTTCAAGATCCCAATAAAGGGAATGGCACACAAGAGCACCCTGATGGAAGACGTAGGACTGAACTGCGGTACATGATGTTGAAAACCGTTCAGCAAGACGAGCTAAAGGCTCACTTTTGATTGCTTCTGGGCACTGCATCGCTTCAGTTGGGATAGCGCGCACGCCAAAGGCACCGAGCGCGATGCTTCCACTGTCATAAAAACTTGGAAATATGGCACCAATTAATATCGTCGAGAGTGAGCTCTTACACTACCATCACTATATGCCCGACAACTCCTGCATGATTATGCTGGTTCAATTGCGGAAAGATCGCAAGATCGACAAAGCTAGAAGGTGCCAAGAGTGTGTCTGTGTGCTCGCCATCCGAAGAAAGGTATTGGGTAGGCCATCGAATGATAACCGAGATGCCATGCAAGCTGGAAAATCCAGGACAACATCGGCAGCTTCCCCGACTACTCTGCTCCGACCGAGTGCTGAGCTACGAGGGTCTTCTATAACGATGACTCGAGGTGTGAAAGCCTCGTAGGAGTGAGACGAGGCTGTAGGCGATGTTTCGCGATTTTTGAACCGTTGCATCTTGACCTATAACGAATTCCGCGGCAAAAATATGTCTTTCTTCGGGAGCCCCGTGTCCGTCAAGTGAATGACCGACCATAGGCTGAGGATACGACATAGAAGACGTCGACGGTGTGAATTGGAAATTGTCCCAGCGGTGTGCAGCAAATTATCAAGAATTTACCGCGCCTTCCCCAACTGCTCTATCCCTCGCCAAAAATTACAAACACGGAAGGAGAAGAAAAGAGGGAGTCTGGCATTTTTTATCCGACAGGCGCAAGGCCAGGATGGTGATCGGCAAAGCGTCGGTGTCCCAAATTCGTAAATAATGCCACCACCAAAGAGCGGGGTTTTGAAAATATCCACCTTATTCTTCCCCGTTCCCTTCTAGCAACAAGCTTATTGACGTTTTTCCTGCTTGGAATGCCACCGCATGCCAAGGGACCAGCGGGACGATCCCAGAGCATATGCCGACACCGACTCCCAATTTATCGACCTGTAAAAAAATGCTAGACTCGGACCGATCGACTGACAAGTCGGGAAGGCAGGAACTATGTAGTAGTTGCTTAGGGCGGCCTGGTAAGCAATTCCGTTCTCTGAATATCGTTTTTCGCATTCTCAGACATTTTCTAGACATATCGTTAAACGACTTAACGAGAGCGCTAGGGTGGGGGAATTTTTTATAGGTGTTGGATCGTTCTAACCAAGCTAGTAGCGGGATATCAGACCTCTCGGCTTCAGGTAAGTGGTATTTTTGGCTGAGAGAATACATAAGGCATTGACTATCCAACTAGCGCGAAGCCGAAGGTCTTTCGCAATCCGCTTTCCCAGCCAAAGCTATTGCGGCGTCAAGACTTAAGCTTCAAGACCATAGATATGCTAAACTCAATTATAAGCTTGAAAAAAATGACTGGACCGTTTGTTCGACACCATAGCTACTCGCGGTAATCCAAATTATGGTTTTCATAGATGTCATTGATTTTACGGTCTACGCGTGTACATCTTTATCTACACAAACTGATATCGCCATCTAAAATTTGAAGACCTAGAAAAGAACAAATCAGAGCCGTTGTGTATATTGAACGAAAGGCTCACTTGATCTTCCGTGTAGCCAAGCTCTTTTAAGATTCCTCCCAGTTCGCCCTGCTTAAAACCGCTCTTCTTGCCAGCCACCGCAGCTACCTGGCCCGGCGGTCCTACACCGCCGTCAGGGGTAAGATCAAACCCAGATGACGCAATGACGTACCGCAGATGAAGATCTTCACCTTGTCACCCAACGAAGGCGGTGCGGCATGTTTCTTGATGATATCTGCCGTCACGTAACCTGAGGGGCCTACAAGAGAACTAGGTTCAGAAGCAAGCACGCGGCTTAGTAGGTCACTTGCCTGTCCAGTTCGGCCCAGGTTTATCAAGGATATAAACAATGTCGAGATTATGTGGATGTTTTCTCTTTAGGGCATCGAGGTCTTCACGAAGAAGTATATCTTTCTCGGTAACATTCGAGAAAAGAAGTTTAAACTTTGTCTTGTTGGATTTGTTCGCGAGTCCATGATCTAAAACTTGATAGAGTGGAGTTCTGGCGATGATATCGGTCTGTTGGTGGGAAATATAGGGTATATGCAATATACTCACATGCCTGTGCCACCGCCAATCAACACAACTTGCTCAAACTCGTTTTCTGTGAGATTCACATGAGCACCTGAAATAATCTTTCCCCTCTACCACAACCCACCCTTATATGGGAATTTGATGATGGGTCCCTTCAATCCAAGCGTATCCCCTTCCTAAATGGATGCAATGATGTCAGTCGTGACGGTTGCTATGATCATGAGTAGCAGACCTTGAGAGAGTGGATATACTTGGACTGGTTTCCATTTTCATATCGCTTGATCAAAAGGACCACTTCTCCTTTGTGATCCGGGGGAGAAATTGGGGTGTAAGGACGGACAATAGGTTTACCGTTTGCGTCTTTCAACGCCTCAGGATCGGAAGCTCGGGTCAACAAAAATGAGGTCACAGGCATGAGAGAGGCCTCATTGTTCGGAAGTTCGAACACAAATCTGTATACCATACTTAGAGTGAGAATTCCTTACTTGGTATGAAAGCGTACTTGGAAGTGTCGTGACTGTACGGAATGACCCGTTTTAGCTTAAAGTCGACAAAGTTTTCTGGATCAAAAGGGCTCTTTTCTTGCTTGGTTTCTGAGGAGTTTTTTGACTGGTGATCAATATACCAATAGCCACCCAGGCCGGCCACACCTGCGGCAAACAGGAAAAGAGGTAAATTTGATGATTTATTGGGAGTTGACGCGGAGGAGTATCTGCGCGCGCTCAAGACCTGAAATGTGTGTTAGAGAATTCGCGAGCGAAAGAGCAGGCGTACAAATGAACGGGTAACAGCGGATGCTCTGACAGCAAACATTGGAGTCGATACAAGGCAACGAGTACGTCATACGTAAGCATGATCTAGATATAGGACTGCCTCGTCTGGCATACACCTCTTGTAGCCTTCGCTCACTCCCTCTGCGCCAAGGCCACAAAAGCCCTTGCCACAACCATCATTGTGCTTTGCCAAATGTCGTTTGTAAAGCTGAGCATATTCGGAACGTCCTTTGAGGTCTGCCTTGTCTCTCATCGCCAATCGTATCTGATGTCTTGTAGGTTACGACACGCTATGTTGATCTCCAGCCAGTCGGAATGGGTGAGGACATTTTCCATCGCTACTGAACCTCGTGACGCTCAGCGATTGTCTCAAGGAGCATTCGGGCTCGTATGGTCCGTATTCATAGATTGCAGCGCGCCTTCACCTTATTCCGGGTCCTATGACATAGCTCGGCGAAGGATCAATTAACTGGACAACCGGTTGCAATAAAGAAAATCATGAAGCCATTTAGCACCCCCGTGCTAAGCAAGCGAACGTATCGCGAGTTGAAGTTATTGAAACATATACAACACGAGAATGTGCGCTGGCAACTGCTCGCATACGCTTTTCTAATGCATATACACGTAGATCATCGGTCTCAAGGATGTGTTTATATCGCCTTTGGAGGATTTGTTTGTGGCATCTTTCTTATCCGTGTCCGTCTGTGGCCTACATAACAAACAGGTACTTTGTGACAGAGCTCCTGGGTACCGATTTACACCGTCTCTTAACTTCAAGGCCACTGGAGAAACAGTTTATACAGTACTTTCTTTATCAAATACTTGTACGTACCACTGCCTCTGCATGGCTTACAACCCAAACTTGGCATATACCCAGCGCGGGCTTAAATATGTGCATTCAGCGGGCGTTGTACATCGGGATCTGGTGCGTCCGTCATCGTCGGGCGGTACTCGCGCTGATGGCGCTGCAGAAACCGAGTAACATTCTTGTGAATGAGAATTGTGACCTCAAGGTCTGCCTCGTCTCCTTTAGGTGATGCGTCTTCGTTTACGACGACTGCAGATCTGCGATTTCGGTTTAGCGCGCATCCAGGACCCCCAAATGACAGGATACGTATCAACACGTTATTATCGTGCCCCAGAGATTATGTTGACATGGCAAAAATACGATGTTGCAGTCGATATTTGGAGCACAGGATGCATCTTTGCAGAGATGCTTGAGGGTAAACCATTGTTTCCAGGCAAGGACCGTAAGTCAATGTCGCATACATGACATTGGACATCTGCTCATTCGTCCGTACGTTCAGATGTGAATCAATTCTCTATCATCACCGAATTGTTGGGCACACCTCCGGATGACGTCATAGAGACCATCTGCAGCGAAAATGTATGCCGCCATAACCTTTTCTATACCCTGCGCTAATAACAGTGAAAGACTTTGCGATTTGTGCGTAGCCTTCCTAAGCGCGATCGCGTACCTTTCTCGCAAAAATTGCGCACTTCAGACCCAGAGGGTGCGTAGTTTATTCAGCAGATATGCGTTCATCCAACGGTGGCTTTAGCTTTGGATCTACTTGAGCGCATGCTCGTGTTCGACCCCAGGAAACGGATAAATGCTACGAATTCGTTAGCCCATGTATACGTCTCGCCGTACCATGATCCGACGGATGAGCCGGTCGCAGGGGAAAAGTTTGACTGGAGCTTTAACGATGCTGATCTTCCTGTGGACTCGTGGAAGGTCATGATGTACGGAGAAATACTAGGCAAGCGTCTCTGGATTGCTTTTCCGATCGTCATGATGATTGACGGCAGACTTCCATCAAAATATTGATGTGATACCTCAGGAAATGTATGACCAAGGAATGATGACCGGGCAAGGATACATGCAAAGGGTTTGATTACATGGTGGGTAACTTGTGAATATCTATTGTATCCGTTGTGATCGTTATCCGCGTCCTTGTAGTACTGTACCCTGTGTACTCGATAATGTTAGGATTAGAATACCTATAGTGATTGTGAAAAATTCCGATGGACACGTTGCCATTGTCTGCAAATAGCCTAGCGAATTCGAAGCTCGATATCAATATCAATATCAATATCTATCCACTATTGAATATTGAATATTGAATATTGACGCCCACCTGCTACATACTCTCGACTGCAATCTAGTCAGTCTGACTATTCTTTCCTTGCACCTAGCTTTAGAACGTACTCCAAGTCTCCAACAACTTTTCTGTCCAGATGCCGCGAGCTCGGCCCAGCGCATTCGACGTGTCCTTTCCTGACGAAGCCCCACTCGAAGTCCCTTCCTCTAGCTCTTCCAGCTCTGGCGTAAACAAGAGGCGACGCTACTCGGATTCCAATGTCGAACGCGTGAGTGCAATCTGTGATTCTATCTACATCAATAATTTTGCATCAAACTCTGCATCACCGCAGCCAACAAAGCTGAAGCAATTGCCACCAAGTAAGCCAAATTTGGAATTCTAGAACTGCGCTAAGCTAAATCGCGTTAAACTCTCACCATCTCTTAGCATCATATTACGTCTCTAGACCTGAAGAAGAAAAGGAGGTTAAGGAACTCGTCGTACCCGGCGAGGAACCGGAAGAAGATCCATTAGAGGACGATGAAAAGCCGATCCGAATTCTTACAGACTTCTCAATATTCGATCCACTCCATCGGAATGAAATGATATCGTTGGCTGCGATTGAGGAAGAGGATGGGGTTGACCGACATTTTGAGGGAGCAGGTTGGACCACGGCATACTTTGTTGACGAAGACGTGGGACAGGAAGATTCGGAAACCGAGGAAGAAGAAAAAGTGTATATCCGGCTTGGCGCGATCCTCCGGTATACGGTAGACTATAAGTCAGAATATGAGTGAGTGTGAAGTCCGCGCTCTATTATACTCCTCGCTGACAGAGTGATAGGCCGTTTTACATCGAGACAGAATGCGCTTGGTACATACTCAGGACACCCTCAAAAGCGTACGAACCTACCTACAAGATGTTTTATACGCCACGGCGGGTTGTGCAATTGGTTGTATCAGCTGCCCTCAGGCGTCCCGGTTACACATATGATTCGTTCATCAAACGGTATAGCAACATGGTGGATATATTTGGCAGAACATGTCAGGAAGAAGATATATCAGATGCTGTAAGTATTTGAGTCACAAAGAGTGCAATATTCATAAGTGTCTGGCTCAGGCAGAGGAACTGCAATGTATTGTCCATGAGATGACAGATGTGCCGCAACTAAAATCAACCCCCATCGTGAAACACATTCTACGAAAGGCATCACCAGCGTCTGTTCCCGTGAGGCACAGAGCCAACGAACTTCGACCACACAATCGACAACCGCAGCATAACAGGGCTCTTCTCGGAAACCCAGACTTGGCTGTTTTAAAGCCTGAAAACCAGAATGTGACCCATGTCACTCCCCGCATTGCAGAACTGATCCAGGGCTTAGTAAGGGAAGAGATATGTGTAATCGGTGCTCGGCCTCCGCCTCCAGATAAGAAACAGATAGAAACCTTAGAACAGAATGCGTATGTTCAGCTTTGCTCGTTGATCAGAAGAGCGCGTACTACAAAGAAATCGATCGATTGGAACAAGGATGATCGGCTCGTACCTGGCTCAGATTATGTACGTTCGATGAACATCGATCATCAAAAATATCATGTAAGTGGAGTGCTGAATGTCAAGGTCCTATCTCATGTCCGATTAGGTCGGAGATTTTGTTCTTATCCCCATTTCAGATAATCACAAACCACCCGAAAATCTGCCAGCAGAAGGGAACGTACCAAAGTCTGCAAAAATTCAAGACTATTTCTGGTAAATTTTTTTCTCCGTAGCCGATTCTTATCACTGACGTGATCTAGGTTTGCTAAAATCATTTACTTCATATCACAAGAGCATACCGCACACGTTCAGTGGCTGGAACACGGATCACAATTTTTTCTAGATGAGATGGCTCACCCACAGGAACTATTTTTAAATGACATATGTGGTGTTATCCCGTTGGAACAGATTGTTAGTAAACTCGTTGTTTATGAGAGGCCTGAGCGAGCCCCAGCCAATCAAAATGAATATTTCTACAAGTATACCCCTTTTTTCCTTTGTAGCTAGCTTTGCTAAACGAAAGGTGTAGGTTCAAACACGACAAGGAGACGGCCTCACTAGTTTCAATCGACACCAAGCGCTCGCAGATGGTGGCAAACCATTTACCTCCGGAAAACTGTCCTGTATGTGTGCTATCAGAACAGAGAGAACACGCCGAACAGCCTCGCAGACTTCGTGCTAACGACGGTAGAAGTGGCATAGCATACCGAGGCAGAAATTTCCATCCATGGGATTTCGTCCTATTCAAAGCTCAACAGGGGCCTGCAAACATCGGGTACATCATCGAGATCAACATAAGTACTGCCAAGGTGAGACAAGTTGGGCGAATTTGTTCTCTCGGGGATGTGCTTCCTGGCAACATCATGCGAGATGAAGTACGTTCAATTTCAAAGCAATCATTGATTCTTATCTCACAACCATATAGCGTCACCTATACCTTTCCAAGGACGAGATGATGGTACCGACTGAAGATTTAATCCAAGTCATCTATGTATTTCCCTATGAATCTATCCCGGACCTTGAAAAGTGGCTCGGGGGATCACCGGATCACTTCTTCCTTAAATACGCTTTCCCTTCTATCAAAGTAGACTCATGGCATGACAGACAACCGGTCGACTGTGACGAACTCCAGGTTTGTTCGACGTGTTGCCAAGAAAAGCTCTCAAACCAGAAACTGCTCAAACAATATCTGTCTGCTGGCGAGTCGATCGCCGTTCTTGACCTATTCGGCGGTGCCGGAGCATTTAGCCTTGGGATGAAAGACGGTTTCAGTGGGCTTAAAATCACACATGCAATCGAGGTGTCTCCAAGTGCAGCAAAGACTTTCCGGTAAGTGATCCGATCCGGTCGCGCCACAAAAGGACTGGAAACTATATTAGTCGCAATTCCCCCGATACGATTGTGTACAACCAATGTGCGAACATTATGCTGCGCTACGCCATCAAGAAAAGGTCTGGGCATCCGGTGGAAGTGCCCAAACAACTGGACGGCGGAAACATGGTGCCTGATCCGCCCAAGAAGGGTGACATACAGATGATCACTGCTGGGTTTCCCTGGTATGTTACGATGTACTGAGCAGCATGCAAGACTGATCTGTACACGCGTTATCAAGTCAATCACACTCAGGCCTTAATATGTTCAAGCTCGCGAACGATCCGAAGACAAACTTGATTTTCAATGCGCTATCGTACATGGACGAATACCGACCACAGATGGGATACTTTGAAAACGTCCCCGGTTTTGTCCACTACCCACTCAATCCCATACAGGCTTCGGCCCATCGTCTGGAGGGGGGAATTCCAATGGGAGGGCTGAAAATTCTCGTCCGTGCATTGGTTGACCTGGGGTACGACTATATTTTATTCTGCAATACAGCAATTGATAAGTACATGGCAGATATCAGGTACGATTTGGTTTGCTACAAGCGGGTCACTACAGCACACCGCAAAGACGTATACGATTCTTTTTGATAGCAGCGCTTGATGGGCATCCTCTGCCAGACCTTCCTCAACCCACCCACGATTTCCCCCACCAAGGTCACCTCCGAATCAATTTAAAGAATGGGGAATCCATTCAATGTATGAAAGTGCAGAGTGGAGCTGCTCCGCATCCCTTTGTTACAATCGACGATGCTATTGAAGACCTTCCTCGATTCGACTGGTACGGCATGGCCATATACTGACGTATGGATGGGTATGTTGATTTGTTTCATAAACAGGAAACATCCGCGGTCCCAGAGTCTATCACCGGGCAAACGAGCGGCATTGCTTGAACGCGAGCGATCCATCCCTGCGTTTGTCTGCGATGATAAATCCACTCGTTGCGGATATACTCAGCGGCAACCTGATTACCATCACCTGCCGAGAACGCGATTCCAAGCGATGGCGCGTCGGAAGCCGACAGCTGATTTGCAACAATTCACAAAATGCCTTCAATCAAAGAGGGTTGAACGGTGAGTACCAGAAGGTTTACTTTCAATATAGCTTCTCATTATGCCCAGCGTCGTATCGATCCCGTTGAAAGCGAATGCAGATTATCGGAGTACGTCTGAGCTTCCAACTGTTCTCATCTTGATTATATACATTGTTGTTAGGTCTCGAACCTCGCCTACAAGAATGGCAAACAGCAAATCCAATATCTTGGGTTGCCCGAAATAACTATCGCAATAGTTTGTGATCCCCTAAAGAGCTTACTATCCGGTATACTCAACGAGGACAAAGGATTATATGGTCGACTTGATGGCAAGAGCTACTTCCCCACTACAGTTACAAATATAGACCCGACGGCGAAACAAAGCAGAGTACTGCATCCACATGTAAGTAATTTCAAGATCGATGATGTGCTAAGTGCATGGCGGTGTCAGTGTCATAGAATGGTCTCCGTTCGCGAGTTAGCCAGATCGCAAGGGTTTCCGGATCACTTCGTCTTTGAAGCAATCGGGGGAAATGTCATTACAGTGAGTACTGGTAATCCTTCTATTCTACACGGCGTTGATGGACGGTCCATCGGGCTAGATGCACCGACAAATTGGAAATGCTGTGCCATTTACCGTCGCTGCAGCACTTGGACGTGAACTGCGCCAGGCGATGTTCAAGAAATGGCTCGAGGACAGAAATGGCGCACAGGAGGATGTAGTAATGGTCGAGGACTAATTAGCCGTTTTCAACTACCTCTTCATACCCAACCCAGATAACCTCTGAGCAGCAATCACACCCAACAAGATGATGCCCACTTTCCAGGTCGTCCGTTGTCAGGCTGTATGTGCCACCGCAGCGACAGGGGTAGGTATACACTGCCCACTCATCGTTTCCTCCGGCTGCGGCCGCACCGCCAGGGCGGGGATAAGGATCGGGCTGTAAATTCATCGCGAATTCCTCCAGTGAAACGACCTGCGCAGGTCTAGAGCCCTCAAAGCCCGGCCTGTCACCCTGGTGCTGCTCCTGATTAGATAGAAGGATGTCATATGCCGACCGTGATTCTGGTACGGAAAGCACAGCATATGCTTCTTTGATGAGCGAAATTTCTATCGGAGGAGGCTCAGAGTGGGGATGCCGCCTGAGATGTTTCTTGTCTGGATGGGAGCTGAGGAGAGCGCGGTGATAGGCAGATTTTACGTCTGCGGCTGAGGCATCTCGCGGGATAGATAATACCTGGTAGTAGTTCGCGTCCGTATCGTCGTCCAGAGCCAGATTGTCTGATAAGATTTTGGTCAGTCGTGGCCCGCACTGAAGTACTGACGATCAGCGCGGCCTGTGGGTCCCGGGTAGAGTACCTTAGGCCTTATGGCGCTCGTACTGGAAGTAGTGGTGTGCGACGGATACGCTCTGGGTAGAGACGGCTGACAGTTGTCAAAGGCGGCGGTGCCACAATCAACGCCCCTTGTTTCCGACCTGGATGGAGGTTCTCATCCTCCAGCCCCTGCCAAAGGACCGCCCCTCCACAGAAACAACCTCCATCATTTCCATCTACTCAATGTACGGCGACAATTCAAACGACATTCCAACCGTCAGTCTCACCCTCCCAAACGACCATGAGAATACATTTTTCTCCCCAGCTGACTTTGAAGGCACTCAGCTCGCTTACTATGGGCGACATTCGCCCAGGCCTCCATCCACCTATGCAGGATCTTCTTCACCTCGAACCGCTTCCGACCGCCTTTTTGACGATCATCGAACTTCAGCTCATTCAAGTACCTTTTCTGCCTCGAGCGCAAATGCACGCGAAAGTCTCGCCAGCTCTTCAAAGAACCCAAGATCAGACCATAGTCCTGCCCAAAGCTCCCTAAGCTCATCAACAAGTCGATCCTCTCTTTCTGTCCGCGACTTGCCCCCCTTGCCCCCGTCAAGAGGATCGACTGCTTCTCACATTTCTGTACTCCCACATGGCACCCGTAATTCACCTTCTCGCAGCCCGTTAACCCATTCATCCAATATACCTTCCTCGTCGTCACACCCTCCGAAACAACTTGCCGTCCAAGAACCTTTTCCAAGTAAAACTTCATTGGCCCCCTCAGAAGGCGAGGACATGGACGCTTTCCATGTGCGGAACACATATGCCCAGCTGGAAGTATCAGGGGTTACAGGAGATGGATATGAAGATGGCGTTGAGCGCACGCGTGCGCGCGTGCACATGTCACAGGCCAGCCAACCGTTTGCAACATCAACACCTGCGCGTGGGATGGAAAAGAAGGGCGACCTTGATCCACGCGAGATACAGATTCTCGCTAGTGTAGATCGGTAAGTCTCTGCTTGCAGATTTACTTTTTTCTTTTTTTTTTCTTGGATAGAATAGCATTCTGTTGGGCCGCCTCTTATCGTCTTTGTCACTTCACTCTTCTCCTTCTTAATGACATGACACGAAAATGAATTATGCGCATACAGTTACGGCTTCTTCACCCTACCTTCGCACGACCGACTCGTGCTTCTTAACTCTGCCCCCCTTCTCAAGAAGTTTTCGCGCACACATGGGAGGGGATCAATTTCCCGCCTTAATATTCTCAATTCTCTCCCAGCCTCGCCTAAACCGGTCCGAGAGTCTATTCGAATTGCCAAATGGACTCGAATGCTGAAGCCACAGGCCCGCGATCCGGGTGGAAATATTCATGCTTGGCGTATCCGCTTTTCAAAGGAGGGTAAACTCCGCGAACGGACTTACAAGGGGATCCCTGACTGCTGGCGCAGTGCCGTGTGGGATATGTTTCTGTGCCGTAATGCTGCTGCTGCCGCAGGTCCGGAGCAAACTGAAGCACTAGCCAAGGATTACAGAGAAGCATTGGAAAAGCCATCTCCTTATGACGTTCAGATCGATCTGGATGTCCCAAGGACGATAAGTGGGCATGTCATGTTCAGAACAAGATATGGAGCTGGGTACGTACCCTTTTTATTCGAGAATAAATCATTCCTAGTAATCTTCGTTTGATAGACAGCGATCGCTTTTCCACGTCCTTCATTCGTTTTCTCTCCGTTGTTCTGTATGTGGTTACGTGCAAGGCATGGGTCCCATTGCCGCCACCCTGCTCAACTACTTTGAACCTGAACGCGTATATGCGTCCCTTGTCCGTCTGCACAATGCCTTCTCGCTGCACAGCGTATTCAGCCCGGGATTCCCAGGAATGCTCGAGGCCATTTATGTCCAAGAACGTATTATGGAGAGTTTCATGCCCGATGTGTATGCCGCGTTCAAGAGACACATGATCTCCACAACATCATATGCAACCAAGTGGTATATTACCCTGTTTGCAAATTCTGTGCCGTTCCAAATGCAGTTGAGGCTATGGGACGCGTTTTTGCTGGACGGCTATGACGTATTTATTGCTACTGCCATTGCGATCATATGGGTTTATCGAGGTTAGTTTGGAATACCTTTTTTTTTCTTCTTTTTCCATGCCTTGCCTGACTACTTGATTCTGAACGCTTAGATCAAATCACATCACAATCAGCTAACTTTGAAACTATTCTGTCTCTCCTCTCGTCCTTTTTCGTGGCTGAAGACGAAAACGTGCTCATGTCTTGGATCGATAAAACACTAGGGGACAAGAAGCTCAGAGCGAGCATGCACCAGTGGAGAGAAGACTGGAAGGCGCTTGTCGCAACGGGAAAAGATGCATCTGCGTTGCTATAGTACCCACCTTTTTCCCTTTCTTGAAACGCGGGTTCTCGTTCTGGCTGTTCTGCTCTTCGAAAAAATCAAACTGCAATGCACAAACACTCGCATAACAACAACAACAATCCCTATCCTTATCTTTGTATATAATCGTCCTTGCGTTTTCACACCGTCGCGCATCTCTTCTGTTTTTTTCTTCTTCTTCTGCCTGTTTTCCTCATGTCATATTCACCACCTCATTCGCTTGCTGTCAAATTTATCCACGATCTTCCACATCGCTCGTGTACAGATCCCTCTCATATTCTCACGTTGCAAAATCCGTCGGCGTACATGTCTCCCACGTTCTACTTTATGCGGAGGCTTTGTCGCTCTTGCCTAATGGTTCTCCCAGCTGATATTTTATCCCGAGGGTTTTGTGGTATCTTCATTGGTCACTGTAGCATGTATATACCCCAAGATAAACGTACAACGTAGAACTAGTATAATATCGTTATGAGATCCACGATCTTAGATGCTTACAATTACGACCAATGAATGACCATGATATCGTTCGATTTATTGATTGACACATACATATCGCAAGTCGAGATCTAGTGGAGGACACGATATTATACATTTTTCGTCAGTATGGCAGGAGCAGTCTCGCCAGCAGACAGGCCACGGCCGCCCGCAAAAGTCGCTCCAGTGCCAGCAAGTTCTTCCCTGAATGGAATTTAATATGATATACACCAAGCGAGCATACGCAGCTACTCACTCGATGCGCAAAATAGCATTGTATTTAGCGACACGCTCGCTTCGGGCAGGGGCACCAGTCTTGATCTGGCCAACTCCGAGCGCAACCGAGAGATCGGCAATAACCGTGTTTTCGGTCTCACCGCTGCGGTGAGAAATCATGACACCCCAGTTGTCAGATTGAGCGAGTTGTGCACTAGAATATTTTAGCCCGATATCCCTGCAGGGGGGCATGACGGAATCTACGCACGCTTGGATAGACTCGGAGATAGTACCGATTTGATTGATCTATGCGAAGATAAGATTAATTAACACCAGGTAATTCGTTATCTCACCTTCAGAAGCAGACCGTTGCATGCCTTTCTCTCAATGGCGGTCTTGATACGCAATGGATTGGTGACAGTCAAGTCATCGCCGACGATTTGAATGCCACTTTTTCCGAGGAAATGAGTCCAAGCCTCCCAATCGTCTTGCTCAAAGGGATCTTCAACAGAAACAATCGGGTACTTCTTGATATAACCCAAATACAGATCAGCAAGCTCCACACCGCTGATCCACTTGCTCGGATCAGAATTGGGATTCTTGAAGTCTAGGTCATATTTGCCCTCCTTGTAGAATTCGGAGGACGCGACATCTAGAGCAATCTTGACCTTGCCCTCAAAACCGGCCTTCTTAATAGCATCCACGAGCAAATCGAGCGACTCTTCGGCTCCGGAAACATTCGGAGCGAAGCCACCTTCATCGCCAACATTGACGGCTGTATATACATTACATTAGCACACGCACCACACGGTGTATGGACGAGTACAGCACTTACCATCAATACCATACTTGGCGCTGATGACCTTCTTGAGCGTGTGGTACGTCTCGGTACCAATTTTCATGGCCTCCGTGAAAGAGGTTGCTCCTGTGGGCAAAAGCATGAATTCCTGGAAGGCAAGTTTGTTTCCAGCATGGGATCCGCCGTTAATAACATTGAAAGCCGGGCATGGAAGGACGAACGGCGGCTTGACACCGGCAAGGTCTGCGAGGTGTTGGTAGAGTGGTACTCCCTTCTCAGCCGCGGCAGCTTCTGCCACGGCAATCGAGACGCCTAAAATCGCGTTTGCACCGAGTTTACCCTTGTTCGCAGTTCCGTCCAGCTTGATGAGGAAATCATCAATGTCCTTCTGTTGGGTGACTTTGAGACCCGACTTGATGAGTTCGGGAGCTATGATATTGTTTACATTCGAGACGGCTTTAGACACGCCTGCGACAGCCTGAGTCATCAAATAACGAACTGTATGCGATCAATACGCACCCTTGCCAACGTAAGCTTTCTTGTCGCCATCGCGGAGTTCGACAGCCTCGTGTATACCAGTAGACGCCCCAGATGGGACGGCCGCACGGAATCGACCTGTGAATGAGATAATTTTTTGGATCAAGATCAGAGGGAAGAGGTGTTTTTACCTTTGTCAGTGAAGAGGTCGACCTCAACGGTGGGATTGCCACGAGAGTCGAAGATCTAAAGAGATGGACGGGTCACCGTGGATGAAAAAAGGACTGAGTGCAGTGGCGAACCTGACGAGCGTGAATTTTGGTGATAGACATGGTTATGAAGATGGAAAGACTCGGCGGATCGATGGCGTTTAGTACTGTCTTAGTCTTCCCACGCCCCAAGATAAGATTGTCACACGTCTCATTTCGCTTCTATTTTGCAACGCTGTCATACAAAATGCAGAATACTGACTAGACTGTCACTGGCTAATTGTCATGAACGCTCAGACAACCACACCGGTTCACATACCTTTCCTCGATTCTTGTTCTTGACATTAGTACGAGTGTAAAAGTTCTCCGCCCTTCGCTGTTGGCTGTCACAATTTGATGTCAAACATAATGTTAGTAACTTCACCTTGTTTGTTGTCATGCGCTGTTCCTTTGCCTTCTGCGGCTTTTCATTGCTAGTCTGCAACCCTTCCTCGTTGTCCTCTTTGATACCTTCAAATACATCGCACCACTTCAACTCCTCTTCTTCCTCTGCATCGCTATCCTCGCTTTCGCCTTCCTCACCCGAATTGTCCATTTCGTCATCAGCGAACCCGTCATCCAAAGGTTGAATGTCCTCCACCAAGAACGTGTTCTTCTGCATGATCGATCCAAGATTCTGTTTTACTTTCGGAATCGAGGCTTCTTCTGCCTCAGTTACTTTCATTTTCCCCTTATTCTTCTTCGCCTCGGCGAGGTTCAGCTCTTCTGGACGCTCTGGAGGAGGAACAAAATACGGTATTCGCCCTCTCACCCAATCGCTTAAAACAATTTTAGCCACTGAATCCAAGTCTGGTTCACCATGTTTCAACAGGCGTCCTTTCATGCGCGCCAGCTTGTCAAGAAACTCTTCTGGCTCCCATCCCTGTGAAGGATCGTCTTTATTTGGTAGGGGAACGCCATAGGTTCGTGAAAGATACAGTGGCTTCACCCGCTGCATCAATGCTGGTATGTGCTCTGATGGGGTAGATAGAGCCTCTACACGAACAACACCTTTTAAAACAATAGCGTTTTGCGAGTCGTTTGCTGAGGTCGGTACAATTCCCGGGCAATCGATAAGATATATGCGACGGGTCAGAGTGATATATTGCCAGACCTGTGTTTCAGGGTGAGGAGTCTGGTCTAATCATGATTTGTTCCGTACTTTAGTCTCTCCTGGTATTGGTGCTACTTTGCAGACTTTGCCACTTTTCAGAGTGTTTATGACACTGCTTTTTCCAACGTTGGGGTAGCCAACAAAACCAACAGATATCTGCTTCTTGTCGGAATGTAGCTGTGCGAATTGCCTAAGCAATTGTATTAGCGTTCCCTTTCCAAAAGAATGGTTGGGAGATGCGTGGAACGCTAGAGTGGGATATCGAGGGGTGAGGTGTTGGATGTATCTGGCCTTCGCGGATCGTTAATGGGGTATGAATGGTAACGTTAAGGTGGTTTCGCACTGTAACCCAGTTTGGCACGAGGTCGCATTTGTTGATCACGAGCACAACTTGCTTATGTGCCTTCTCCTTTTTGATGTAATGGAGAACGGACTCGCACATAGTTCCTAGAGGGTCCCGTGCGTCGATGATGTGGAGAATGACATCCGACGAGTCGATCACTTTATAGAGTTCGCCGTAAATGCGTCGCGATGTCCCTTTTGCATATATCGGCTCATTGAAGTCAGCATGCGTTTTAACTTCTAGGACAGACGACGCAAGAGGTTCTAAGGACGGCTTTAGCAAATATCATAAGGTAAGATATTTGCCCGCATACCTGCTACATTCGTTCCTGCGTCATTGGCGGCCTCTAAAGCTTCCTCTGCTGCCGCCGCACCCAGTTCACCAAGCTCTTCAAAGGAATTTGCGTTGATTTTGGGTCTTTTGCGCTGGGCCTTGGGCCCAAAGGTCTCCGAAAATGGTTCTGCTTCGACTATGTGTGGCCGCTACAGACGGACGAGATTGATGCCAAATCTGTTTTGTCGACAAAAGCGATTGCTTACCTTACGTAGGTTTGGATTGGCAGCGTCGTCGAGCAAGGCCATAGGCAACTTCTTGCGGCGTAGTAATACCGAGTATGGATCATCTTTCTTTGTTGACAGACTTGTTCGAAAGTGCTCCAGCGCCGTCTGAGATATCACTCTGGTATTACCTACAGTCATGTATATATGTGCACTAATGTCATTTGAAACTGATCCTTACCGAACCACCTTCTGTCTGGTTGCACTCTTCCAGGCTTCGCTTCGCTTTCCCCTTTTTGAAAGGCTGCCGCTTGTATTATATTACCATCTTTATCCCGGACGGCCTTGCCGCCTGTGAGCATCTTAAGTCTCCCAACCTGTTTTGCATTTCGATAGAAGTTTTCTCCCTTGACTTTTTTGAGGGACAAGGCAGACGATGAAGATCTTGTCTTGGGCGATGAGTTGGTCTTCTTGACTGGCGCCATGCCTTGGTACACCGGCGGTGAAAAAATCTGCACTGCTTCCCACGCTTGTTTCCAGGTATCGAGACAAACTAATTTAATTATGTACCAGCTTTAGTCGACATGCCGAGTCCTCCAAGGCGTCAAAACGACACTTCCTAGACTGGATACTCTCTTAGGAGATAAAAAGACCTATTGAAGGCTTCTGGCACTGTCGTCGACGGTTGGTAGTCCTACGTCGTGCAGCGTGGCATTCTCCCTGAAGAAAGTCGCAAGCAGTTGCTGGTCTCCATATATAGGAAAACAGCGCCTACCCACGATCAGGTGACGATCCATATTTGGAAGTTTTGGTTCTGCTGCCAGGTTAAGGATGCTCAGGAAGGGTATTTCTAAAGGTAAGTTCAATGTGTTATTCATCGATTCGGAAAGGATTCAAAACTGCCCCCTCAGTGTTGCCATGTTCACTCGTCGCCAACGCTGCTGCCCTTCTACACACGTCCGCTACACCACGTGCCGCCCTTGCACATAGAACAGGTTCCAATAGCGCTAAAAAGGTCAACACCCTAGTTAAACAGGAAAAACGGAGAAAAGCGCTTGAAACTCGCCCCCACGTCGTGCTCGGAAACCGTCCCGGGGACGAAGAGAAATGGCGGCAATGCGACCTCGCCAAAATTCTCGTGACAGAGCAACAGTTGCGGCCACCCACCGTCAACTCAGAATCCAGTAGTCAACCACACAGCACAGCTCAGACTCCCATACACTTGAACTTTGGCATTGGTGAGGCGGAGAAACAATTACTCTTCTACCACTTGCCCGTACTTTCTGCGCAAGCTGCCGTTCTTGCGAACCAAAACCACAGTCCTGAAGTGCTCGCTGAATTGCTCGCTGATAGACAGGAGATTGAACTTTTCAAGTCGAATCATTTTGCAAAAATCGTCGATTTGAAGAATGCAAACGCTGCGGGCATTGCGTGTGAAAACAGGAGGAGGATAATTCTTGCCTTTAGTAGTCCAGAGAATCCCTTTGATCCAGGCCGTTCGGAGGTTCAGGGTGAGTTTCATTATGCTTGCCGCATTGCTCTTTGACGATCCCTGCGCAGCTGCTCTGCTAACATACAGCATCCGTAACTTATATTTCCACTTGACAAAGTATCGGCGCGATGTAGGTAATCGCCGCGGTCTGCGTAAGCTCGTACATCATCGAGCGAAAATACTGAAGTATCTCAAACAAACGGATCGACCACGGTACGATGCAGTATTAGAAAGGTTGGGCCTAGAGCCGGAAAGCGTCGAAGGGGAGTTGGCGGTTTAGCATCATTATCCATAGCTTGTTGATCAAACTAATATTCTTATTACTTGTGGGGTGGGGAGTGAATGTATCTGCAGTCTGCAATAGAGGCACCTTCATAAAGAAAAATATAGACTTATAAACTACGACTAACAAAAGTTCTACCCTATTTAGCTCCTTGGTAATGCATAATGTAGGATTGGACGTTCAAAAGAATTCGATATCTGGCAGAACAAGCATTTTTGAAGGCGAAGAATATTGTCGCTTGTGAGCATCGAAGGCTCTGAAATAATCTCGATTAAGAGTCAATTCACCGTTAAATTGGTGCCTAGACGCCTGTCAATGGCCCTGCTACGAAACAAAGCTCGATACCTACTGGATAACATAGTGGTCCATCATTGAAGACAGAGACGTCGGCACTCTCTCTTGGGGAGTGTCACGGCAACGAGTACAGCACCATATAGGGTGCATTGTCTCGTCATTGTCGTCATTGTCGTCGTCGTCGTCGTCGTGTTCATCTTCGCCCTCGAACAAGTTCTCATTATATTCATCCTCATCTGCGATATACCAATCGCAATCGGCGAGGTGATGATTAATTGCGCGGTGGCTAATCTATAAGGCCATCAGATTGCGCAGAAACGCACAAGTACCAACTCACCGCATCACGCCATTTATACACAGGCGCTACAACTCCATCATCGCAATCCTCACTACATGTTATGCAAGCGTAAAAGAGGTTTCGTTCGTCCATGTCCGCCGTTGTTGCTACTCTGGGATCAAAACCACTGTCCTTGATGAGCGCTTCAGCGATGGATCGTACTGTGGTATTAAGCATCAAAGGACGTGAGTTCCATTTCGTTCGCTTTAAAGATGAGCTACTCGTCAATTCTTCGGAGGGGTCCGCTGGATCGCTGTTGAACAATCCACAACTAAATTTGCGAGTTAAACAGGGGTGGCCAAGAACCTCCGGGTAGAAGATAGGGCGGTCGAGACCTATATCAAGGAAAGTGGACAACGAAGGACCACAATCCCTGCAGACGAAAATGGTCGAGGCTAGATGTAACATTTCCAGAGCTTTGTGGTCAGTATCTGGGACATCTCTTGGCTCATAGTCTGGCACCCAGAGGCCAAATATGTCATGAAAGTAGATGTCTGGTTCATCCGGCTGTTGCAAAACTCTGCATAATTTGAGATGAATCTCGTCCCTCCAAGCTGCAAACAATGGCGCAAACTCAGGTACAAGATGCGAAAAGCTCGCAACGTCGACCGAGACTTCCAATGACCGGTCAATTATGGCCTTCACTGGCTGCATGTCGCAGAAGTCAATGGCCTCTGGCATAATTTCCAGGTAAGGCAGTCGATCATTCTTATACTGCTGTAGAACAGCCATCGCAGCGCGTTTTCGTCGCATGATGATTTCTTTGTTCTCTCGCTCGATCCGCTTTCTCCGCATTTTGGCCATAAATTCTAGCACCGGGTCTTGTATATTGGTCCAGACTGAAACTACTTAGATCAAGTCATGGAACTTCTCATGAACTCACTTCTTTCAGTCAAGCGCTTGGGCTCTCTGACATGCTTGAGTTCATCTAAAGAATCGGGTTGCCTTATACTTTCAAGGTCCCTTCCCCATCCCAGTTCCTTTAGCTTCTCAATTATTCTAACGAAATTAGAAATCAGGAACTACACTCGAGAATACAATGAATATTACATACGCTCTCTTTCGTTCTTCCCTTAATCGATCCCGTTCCAGAGCTTTGTCTTCATTCTGGTTCTTAGCCCACTCCTCACATCTCAATGCATGCTATGGATCGTGCATCGTGAGAAGACTGAGTTGCAACTTCAAAGCAAACTACTTACTTCAAGTGCTTTTGTTACGTCCTCTTTCTTTTGTGAAATATATGCCGCGATGTCTTCTTCTTTGGTTAACGAGCTAAGCGAGTTTCGCACTTTTTCGTACTCAGCAGTGACGTATACAGTTTTCCAACGTTCTAGTAGACAAGTCAGTCACGTAAGATACCTGAGGGACGGTGACTCGTACTTGACGATGGCCTGTTTGGCACCAGAAGATCACTTTCAACACCATTGATCATAGGCATAGTTGGTGCCTCGGTCAAGCTTCAATGGTATAAATCTCATCGGTACCAATTTTGACAAGGCTTACTGATGCTTAGCGCATTTAGAGCATATGCGCATTCTGAACCGCCATTCCACTGTCCGGACACCGCTAGTGAAACAGTACTTGACACAGCTTCAGCACAGAATGAAACATGCTTCAACTAGCTCACATGGCAATGGGGGGAGAAAGCAAGGTTCGCCCATCGAGGTTCAATCATATCCGGTGGACATTCGGGTAGCCCGATGTTCTCGCGGGCAACTTTCCAGACAGTGACAGAGGATGGGCTCATCAGGACACACCTGAAAGCCTTTGACGTCCGCGAAAGCTTGAGCAGGTCGGCTGACGTTAGGTAGCAAAAGATCTTTGAAACGATTAAGACAGCTCAAGCGCGAGTACATGCAAAGCAAACCTCGTAAAGAACATCGAGCGGCATGTACACGAGAGCAGCTAATTTACCCTTCCTCCTTGGCATCTTGACCAGGGTATGCAATTCACGAGATGTTTTATCATTGTCCTCTTTACGGCGCTTGCGGGCAGTCGCCCGCGGCGGAGGCATGATGAAGGCAAGCGGAAGACCAGGCGCGTGATTAATGACGTGATCTTGTGTGACACACGTTTCCAATGGCTCTCGCTGCTCAAATTGCAGAATGTCTAGCGGCGACTTTGAATTCTGACCCAAATGTTCGCATGAATGCAGAGCTGACGCTGGCTGAGCATTTCAAGAACCAGGGTTGGTCTTCACAATACTTGTTTGTCCCCGCTGATCGTCGCGTCGCGTCCAGAGAGTGGCTTGGCACTATCGCAGCTCATCCTTGCTCAGGATGCGGATTTGTCCTTGCGACAGATGAGTCCAGTTTTTCTTCGTTAACGATAAACGCGTCTTGAACTGCAGTTTGGACTAGTACTCTGCGAGCATTGCGCTCCGAAAATATGTCAAAGAAAGGTGGTCTCCCTTTTTCTCGACGTTCAGAGGATCCGCACCGCCCGTCAAGGTGATCCCTGATTCTTGTGGTTAATTGTAATATAGCTAACATTTTTGATAGATAAAGTCACAAATACGTCAAGCCGTATTCCACGGTTTATCCGATCCTGATAGAAGAATACGTTCTCTTTGCGTGAGTAGATCGTATTCTCCCCAAGAGCGTCAACAAACCACTACTCTGATCATAGGCTCTCGCCCTCTCCTCCATCGCGAGCTGCGACTGGCCAGATGAATATCCTGATCTTTTATCCTCTTTGATCAGTCTACTTTCTTCTGGTTCTCCGAGCTCAGTTCATGGGGCAATGCAAGTTTTCACCGAGTTCATCAAGTCTGAGCTGACAGAAGATCAAATTTTGCCCGTTCTTCAACAACTCCTACCTGTTCTCCTCTCCATCTTAGGTTCTACCGAGGTAATTACTTGTGGAGCAAATAAAGAATCTCTTGTAATTATTTTACAGTCACATTCAGCTCCTACGAGGGCTCGAACTATATCGGTGTTCCGCCAATGCATTACGGCGCTTTTCATGGTCAAGGACCAACACCCACAAGCTGTAAAAGAAGCCGTAGCCTCCGTCCTTCCAGTTTGGCTCGATGCATTTAAAGTGTTATTGAACCTGGATTTGCAAAGGGAAGTACAGGACAGTGACAACTGGGATGGCCTTTTTATCCGAATCCAAATTTTCAAAGTATGTTGTCGAGACATTCAAAATAAACACTGGCTTACCAAGTAACAGACACTAGATGACATACATACCTCATTCCCCCGCGCCCTCGCAAGATACCTTCCCGATTTCCTTTCCTCCTCCCTTCTTCATCTAGAAACTATCTATCCCAGCTTCGTCCATTATTACATATCCTCCTCCGATCCAATCCCTCGCACCTCTGAGGACGAAGCAATTGAGCTCTATGAGTTAATAGGTCCTATTATTGACTTTGTAGCCGCCATCGCTCGAGGTGGCAGAGCGAAGACGTGGTTTGATACACAACATTTTCCTGCCATTATTTCTGCCATTTTCAAGTTTTCTCAGATGACGGATGACGACGTAGGTTCTAAATATGGCTATGCGTATTAGTGCACTGATGTTAACTGCATTATCAGGCGGAGACATGGGAGAACAATCCTTATACCTTTGTAGTCGATGAAGACGACAAAGCGCAAGGATTTGATCTTCGTGATGCAGGCTTCGATCTATTAAATGTATACTTTTCCGTTATCTTGATATCGAAGATGTGCCCTGACCATATTATCAAAGTGCTTCATAGACCGAAATTCAGTTCAGACAGCGCAAATCTTTCAAAATACAGTGGAACAGGTCATTCATAATTCCGACGCAGAAAAAAGCAACGGAAACAAGAATTGGTAGGTCGCACGTTCCCTATCATTGTTTTATCTTCAAACACGCAACCTAGGTGGCGACCACTTGAAGCTGCTTTGGCATTAATCGGTTCACAAGCAGATGCTATCGATGAATGTGTAGAGGAAGAATCAGAAGCAGGGCATCAAAAACCGTTTGATATCGAGTCGATGTTGGTAAAAGTTATACCCCCAATCCTACGTCTTGCAGGTGACGTCGAGCGTTCGCAGGCGCGTTGTTTGTTGACATCACTATCCTAGATTATCCTTTCCTTCAGGGAAGAGGCTTCATCTTTGCAAGCCAATTCGCGAGTTCACTGCCGACTGAATTGGCTGGACAATACCTAGAAGCTGCTATACAAGCCGTCGAAGTGCCAGAGACTAGCGGCCTCCTCAAAATTTCAGCCGTGAAGGCTATTCAGAAGTAATTCCTTGTTTGAAGGATGAAAACCACTGACTTACGCATGTAAAGCTTTTGTGAATCATGCAAAGACTTTGCAGTTGTTCCCTTCGCAGTCAGGATTGCGAGAAATCTCGGTCCATTTTTGCTTGCTGCGTCAGACGATACCTTACTTCTTGTCCTCGAGGCGGTTTCATCTGTACTTAGGATAGACAGAGGTGCGTGGTTGGACGAAGGGCTGGCTGATGCCCTTGTCCTTGCTACACTACACGTATGGAACAAAAGCATCAAAGGTGTGTATTAAGTCAGTGCTCTACCGACTTTCAATGAACTACATTAAGATCCCATCTTTATATCCATACTCACCGACATAATGGGTCTTTTGGCATCGTCTCCTGCCAAGGGTGTCAACGAAACCGTCATTAAACAAGCGGTACCTACTTTAACCAACGCGATGTCATCCGCAAAGCCTACAGAATTTTGGATAACGAGCTCGGCATTTGATCTTTTAAATAGCATCGTGGAGGTTCCCTCCGAAGGACTGGCGGGAGGTCTCTTCGCCCATATTGCATCGAGTCTCTTCAAATGTTTGAATGAGACTGAGGATAGAGACGTTCTTCAGGTATTGAGAAATTCCATCATCATCATCAGACTCTTGTTCAGTTTCTTTGTCTTTTACAGAATGGTATTAGATGTCTAACGAGCATTGTACAAAGGGGCAGCGATCAGATTGTAGCTTGGCGTAGTGAAACTGGCCAATCTGGGTTGGATTATGTCCTGTCAGTCATTGCAAAGACATTAGAAAGCCAGGATGAATCAGGTGGATTGGTAATTGGGGACTTGATCATTCATCTTTTGCGGAAAACAGGGGAGAATGTGTTGCCTGTCCTCCCTCAATTACTCCAATCGATGATAAACCGAATGACTATCGCAAAGACTGCAACTTTCATCCAGGTTCTACTTCTCTTTTTTTTTCATCTTGCTGCCGTCTACTAATCGATGACGAAGAGTCTCGTAATCCCTTTCGCTTTCCTTATCAACAATCAAAGGGACACTATTCTCGAATTAATTGAGTCAATGCAAGTTCAAGGTAGACCGGCGCTGGAGATTTTGATCAACACATGGTGTGAAAATGCGGAGACCTTCCATGGGTTCTGGTCCTCCCGCACTAGCACTTTAGCTCTGTCGCAACTCTTTGTCTCGGACTGGCCAAGCCTCCAAACGCTTGTGGTCAAAGGTGACATCATTGTCAAGCCGGGAACGCAAAACGGTATGATGATTTCTCGTTTAACGGTTTTGGATGCCAGTGACACACAAACAGTCATTATGACAAGATCTCGCACAAAGAACAGTGCGCTGCTTTACTCTTCGCCGTTTCAGAATACACTCATGCATACAGCTCCTCACGAATTTACTTCTGTCCCATTCCCTGTCAAGGCCCTGAAGATTCTCGTACGTGAAGTGCAGTCAGGGGGCGAATCGGCCACCATTACCGCAAGAGGCGGAAATACGTTGGACGTTGAGTCAGACGATGGCGTAAGTTTTGTTTGAATTATATCCACGACTATCTGATCGATGTGCAGGACGACGACTGGGCCGAAGAGGATAAATTAAAGGAAGACGAATTTTCATACTTGTCAGATGCAATTGTACCCAGAGGTGGTATTACGCTGGACAATGACGATCTTCAGGATGCCTTCGACGACGACGATCTCCAAAAGGATGAAATCTGTTTTATGGATATGCAGGTTCGCAGTTTTCGTTTGAAAGAATATGTGAGATTAAATAGGCACAAGGCCCACCTCGCGAGGTTCATCAAAGAATGCGCAGCGCGCAACACCAACAACTTTGCATCCATTGTTGACCAGCTCAGTGCTGAGGAGATGCTTGTGATCCGAGGCGTCGTACAGAGTTGAATCTTTAAACATAGTATTCTACATACTCGAGGAAAATAGATGTTACGGTCGGCTGACCCACGGCTCATTAGTGACTGGCTAAATGCTGCCAGCAACGGATAGCTATTCCAGATAGTAATTATGTTACTCCCTCCTTGCCCAGGTCCCATTCTCTAACACTACCGCGCTTATTATATTCAATGTCCATGATGCTCGTACTCTGTCCGTTCCATCTCTCATCAGCAGCCACACTGGACGAGACGACCACACCGCCTTTCTTGTACTTTACCATCCTGACCTTGGGCAGCAGACCGAGCCTCTCGAGCCTCTTCTTTTCTTCCTTGTCCTGCTGTCGAAGCCGGATCGACTCCAACATCGCGTCCCAGCCTTCGTACTCGGCATTATTGATTAACCCAGTAGCAGGTACTCTGGGAACGCCAAGAGGCGCAACGTCCAATCTGGGATCATACGAGTCGTCGAAATACTTGTCCATTTTGGACGGAACGTGCGATGGAGGCTCTGGGCCTGGCGTGGCAGACGAAGAGCGAGAGAGCGACATGGAACTACACGAGTCATACTCGTCCGCTTTCGGCGCAGTTTCCTTGCGCTCTGGAGAGCAGCGCTCAGACGAGGGGAGAGACCTCGAGCGCCGCTGACCCGGTGGAGAGTCGTCGCGCGAGTCTCTCAGTGGTGGGGTCTTGCGGCGCTTATCATCTTCGGAATCATCGTGATCATCATGTAATTTTCGCCGTGAAGTAGAATACCCTCGACTTCTTCCACTAGCACTAGCATCGCGCTTTTTCCGCCTTGGGGACAACGAGCGGGATGAATATGGTGAAGCCGAACGCCGTTTAGATGACTTTCTTCTTCGCCTGTGTGTCGAAGACCCTGCACCAGCATCATCGTCGTCTCTGGAAACTGGACTGCAGCTGCGAGACCATGAAGTATGTTCGTCATGATGACGGCTGCGACTTGTTTCGCGTCGACGTCGACGCCCCTCCTTTCTGCTTTCCTCTTTATCCAGGGTTCGACTAGAACTCGTATCGTGTCTTCTTGATCGTCTGCGCCTCGAATGCCTCTCTTCAGATCTCGTCCGCTCACGATGTCTCCGCCTCCTCCTCGTCCTGTCATCGGTATCTTCCTCGCGGTTCTCATCCGTCCAACTGTCATCCTGATCGTCCGAACTATCCCCGTTCCATGTCTCCCAGTTCCGAGCCTTCCTCTTCCTCTCGCTCCGGTTCACATTCCGACCATCCCACCTATCCCACATCTCTTCATCTTCATCAAACCGGTGCCCATGACGGCTGCTGCCACTGCGATGGCTATGGCTGCTGCTACGATGATGCTGATGATGGCGGCGGCGGCGGTGGCGATGCTGATCATCATGATGTCGCGAGCTCTTGCTCCGGCGAGACCGCCGAGCATCGGCTGCCTCCTGAGCCCGCAATCGCCGTTCTCGTTTCTCCCGTTCTTCTCGCACCCGCTTAATTTCCTGAACTGCGAGCGCCTGAGCACGAAGTACGGTTCTGTTATGATCATCTGTGCTCCGTATTATGGAGGATAGAAAACGTTTGTTAGCGCGTGGTGCATTGCTGTCGAGGCTATTTGTGTGGCAAGGAGGATGAAGTGAGAGCAATGCCCATAGGGTTAAGTGCCCGCGCAGTTACGGCGAGTTGATAGAGATTACAGCAATCCATAAGTAAGTGAACGGCACGAGGTGAGGATAAAACGTACAGGTTATTGGAAATGTACGCTCGGATGCCTTGCTGCCCGTATTTTTCTGCCTTCTTCTTTGCCTCTTTGAGGATAAGCTCTGCAACCTGTCTGTCGAGGTCTTCCTCGGTTATTGTGCTCGTAGATGTGCGGACAAGTGAAGATAAGGACGAGGAAGAGGCCATGCAGGTCTGCAGGTCCAACTGGCATTTCAGCATATATTTGCGTATATTTGGTCGATGTATCCGAAAGTGTCACAAGCGCTCACCCGAGCCTTGTTCTCTCAAGGTAGTCAAATGGATGTCATTAAAATATAATAATGTGTAATTGTATGACAGGATTTTACATTGTCGGGAATGCGTTTGTCATGTCGCTCGTACATAGTTTTTTTTGTCGGGCTAAGGATACAAATCAAAGGAATAACAAGTAGTGTTGCTTGGAGATACATGAGCAAGATGCTAGTATGCCTTTCTCTAAATTCAATCATCAGATTAGGTTGGAAGAAGCACAAAGGTAAACTCACGGTCATCAGGCGGAACAGCCGGATGTCACTGGTCATTGACAAATCTACGCCTTGCCACGCGCATCCGATCTTGAGTTTGGAAAGCTGATGATGGGAATCCCCTCCAGCCCATACGAGCACTGTAACCATCTTCAACGAGGTTTTTCGCTTTACAGCATCAAGGACAGTGTGTAGGACGGAGTCCTTGTCAATGCCAAACGCCATGTGTTCCAGACTTTCTGGAAGCCTGCGATAGGCAATAGGCAATACCGAGGGCTTTTCGGTCCTCAGCTCACGAAGCTGAGAACACTTCTGGATAGCAGATGCTTGCTCAGGCGAGCTAAGCGAGGGAAGCGAAAGCGAGTGTAAAGTCGAACCATGGCTAGTCAAGAGACACTCTAGCATTTCTGCGGATGGTTCTCTGTCGAACTCGAGAACACGTAGAGTTTCGGCAGAATTATGCAGCAGCCACCTCATGTATTCATTGGACGGTGGTGTCTGGAAGTTTAGACGTAAGCGCTCCAGAGCGCAGGGTGGAGGATCAGAAGGGGTGGCTGCGAGCTGGGGTACTGTTCCGCTAATGGAAAGGGACTTTAAACTTGGCCAGACCTGCAAAAGCTGTGTAGTGGTCTGTTCGTTATCCGACCAATTGCTAAACTCGAAAGCTGTGATGCCTGGGCCGGATGTAAGGAGTTGGATGGTCTGCTCGTCGAATAAGGGAGCAGGGCGCTTCATACGCGATTCGTCTGGTGATCCAACAAGATCCATACCGGGTGCTGCACAACCATACAGCGAGAGGTTGAGACTCGTCAAACTGGGGCACATGGAGACGCAGACCGCAAACGCATGTTGGTGGATGCCTAAAGGTTGGTTGTAGTCCATGACGACGTGGAGATACCTGACAGCATCGCCTAGCGTGCGGCCTCGCTGGGTAGACCTATCTACAGAGTCCACGAAGGATTCTAGCGCCTTCTGGCTCCGCAAAGTGGCGGAACGAAAGAGGAGTTTTTGTGCAGCCAAGGACCAGGTGCGACAGATGAGGGAGCAGGATTTTAGCACGGTGGTGTCGACTTGTAAATCGTTGCTATAGTACATGTGTTCGAGGATGGTCATGACGATCTCCAATGGAATGTCGGCAGGTCTAATGGACGGCCATGGGAGAGATTGTTCTGGAGTCGGAAAGGCGTGGAAGGGAGCAAGGGTCCGGGGCAGGAAGCAGAGAAGAGACATTGGAGGGAAGTGAAGAAGGCGAAGGGATTATAAAGGATTGGAGGCTCATGCTACGGCCGCTGCGTTCAATGGATGAAGTCCTTATCGGCAATCTAGCCGGTCATCTACTCGGCTAGCTATCAATTTATCTATATTGATCCTATTGTCTTTCAACGTTTCAACCCACACGCTTGCCTCTCAACCTTGTTTTATTTGCAAATTAGGCCAGTATTGCTAGAACCACAAGGATGCCCAGTACTCGTGATCCAGGTCTGATTCAATTGAAACAAAACAAAAAACAAAAGAAAAAAAGATCATTGCATGTTCCAATTCTCCCAATCATTATATACTTCGCGGAGTTTCCCCAACGGATCCAGCTCCACGTCGCCTTTCGCACCATAAACCCCTTCCACCAATGCCCTTCTGACAAATGGTACCAACATCTCAAAATAAACCCGACCTGCCGCATGCACAACTTTGACTTCGCTTTCATCACCGTCTGAACAACTTTCAACAACGTGCTTGATATATTCCAACAATGCTTCTCCACCCGTTGCTAATACTTCTTCATCCACCGCTGCCTTCAGCCTCTCCATTAAGTCAATCGGCGCCAGTAGACGTAATCCATTCAGAACGTTCATCAGTGCGTTGGTGAGTATTGCAAGTGGAGGATACGACGACAAGAGCTGCGGGGGTATATGAGCTGCCTCGGGCGCTTCGTAACCAGTCGGGGGGATTGGTGGATTGCTCGCAGCAGATGACACCACGAGCCACGTCGTCGGCAGTTCTTGTACCTTGATCTTCTTTATGCTAATGATACTTGATCTATCTCTTCTATTCTTGTCAGAGCTGGGTAAGCCTGCTTTTCTCAGTCGCCTGGTCCACCTGCGACTGATGTCAATTAACTCCCGTCGGACAATGGACCCAACGGCGTCTACGGCGATGCTGGCAAGTGTGGAACGGAAGTCGAGTCCGACACGTGAAAAGGCAGTCGCGCAATATGTCAGCTGCGTCAATAGTGACGAAAGAAGCGATATAGATAGGAGGGGGAAAGACCGAGAGAGGACGGGTAGAAGATGTGTGCTGAGAGCATGCATTGCGTGTGTAGTGATTAGCGCATGTAGCCGAGCAATCAACTTTTTTGTGGGTTGAGAAAGAATGGGCTTGGAATTATTATTAGCTGTATGCGTATGAGAATCGGCTTGGAATGGTCGTTCAAGGAAAATCGTCGTGTACTGCGTCACAATGTCGTATACACCCTCTCTCCAAGAATCGATGTATTTTTTGAGATACCTTGCCAGGTCATCTCTTTCTCTGTCGCCAGCAGATGTATCTTTGCTTCGGTTGGGATCGTTGTCATCCTTAACATAGCCATGTTCCTCTAGAAGTGAGGTAACACGCTCAACGTCCCTTCTGAGCGTATCAAGAACAGTGCGAAGGCAACTCTCGCGTCCGGTCAAAAAGGCCAAAGCGAGCTGCTCTTCACTTGATAGAATAAAATTTCCTCCGAGATCAGGAATACGATTTCTACCCTGATCAATAACGTCGTGATCTTCCTCCTCGTTACATCGGACGTCGCGAATCGCGTCCATCTTGCGCAAGAAATTGACTGCTTTCCATAGCGCGGGGAGCTTTTTGGCGGGATCATGCAGGGTCAGCAAAAGAGAAAGGTGCATTTGATCAATAGCATAGAGCACCTCCGCGAGAATCGAGGATAGAATGTCCGAAGACTGAGCTTGTGTCCTGTCGTTGTCGTTGTCGTTGTCGTCTACCTCTTTGTCCTTGCCCTTTCCAATTGCATTTTTTGAATGCGCTGCCACCAACGCCTGCACATGATTCTTAAGGCTCAAAGCCTCAGAAAAAAAGCTGTTTCGAACGCAACTCTCCATAAGAACTGGGATATCCAGGAGATCCCGCAATTTATCATGCTGCTCTAGCACAATACGGCTGCGTCTCCGGTCTTCAAGCAGACTCTCTGTCTTCGCTCGCCATGAACTTGCAGACGCATCAAGGTCTGGTAGACTGGCGTCGATGAGAGAATCGAGAGAGCTTGAGATGGAGGACAAAGATGAGCCGAGCGCGCGTGTCTCGTCATGCAGCTGGAGAAAAGTGGGGTAAGCAGTGTGTATCAAAGACGAGAGCGAGGACGTGAAGTGATGAGACTGTGTTTGAAGCACGCTGGGTTCATCCAGAAGCAAATCAAGAGGGAGTGAGGTTATATGTGCGAGATAGACCTGAGCAGCATGGTCATTGATGAGAGCCGGGGGCAAGATGTCGGGGGTGCTCTCCATCGCTGCTATTCTAGTGTTGCCAAAGCTCGGCTCGGCTCCGGCTTAGCTAAGCCCCTGGAGCCAATTTTTCAGCTTGACTCAGCTCCCTGGTTGTGTTTTTCAAGTGAACTAATGCCCTGCCCCAGGTACTATGGTGGGTGACGCTCTCGTGCGTATTGATGGGGGTGTTGCTCTCGTGCATCACATCAGGTCACTGATTCTCACGCAGACCTGCTGATGGCCAATCAAAATGAGAGATGATTGATTCACATCCAAATTGCTATTGCTTCAATAGCGTTAATTACATGTAAGTATACTATGTATATTGCAAATGAAGGTTGGATGAATCAGGTTCGAATGCAGGTTGAGAAAGCCAGTATCATGTTGAACAAATCCACTTGGAGATATATTCATCAGCAAACTTGGGGGGTCTCTACATAGTACTACTATAGCTATGGTAGTACTACATAGGGTCCATAGTGGTCCATAGTGGCCATAGTGCTGGTAGAAAAGGTCTACATGCTGTGTAGTCCTACCATAGTACTATGGTAGACTATGGTAGACTATGGTAGCTGCTACAGTCTATGCAGACTATTCATAGACTAGTACAGCTGTAGTAGCTGCCATGTCCTACCATGTCTATGGAGCACTACCAAACTCTACAGAGTACTACCATACTCTCTGTGATAGTCCATGTAAAAATATATTTTCTGTGACAGATTATATTCTATATTATGTCATCAGTTATACTATACATATTAGTCACCAATTAATCTAATCTAATCTATATATAGTACATATGTTATGTTATCAATTATATAAGTAAATTAAAGCATTACATGAACATGAATAATTTGCACCTGACCAGGATTGAACCCACAACCTTAAAAGCACAGCTGATGCAATACAAACCATTACACCAAACTGCCATTGTCATATTTGTTACAATTTCTTTCCCTTTCATTTAACGGACTCTTTTATTACATAATCATTGCTATATGTTTCATGGACGTTTATTTCCTTTAGCTATTTTACCTTCACATTTCCTTCTCAGGTATTTAGCTGTACAGTCTCCTTTTATATTTTCTTTGTTCTTTTTAGTATATAAACCCTCTTGTAATGTAGTTATTCTTCAGTTCCAACTTAATCGAATTCTTCTCTCAACCTCTAAACAAAACTCCTCGCTCTCATATCTCTGAGCTTGTCGTTTGTTTGACCTTTGTCATCGTTTGACTTAGTGTCCAGAACTTGTCCAGTAGGCTGGGAGCAGACCGAGACTCTGCTTGCCACTGTTGACTTAGAACGAACTGTGTTGAGAGCATCGATCTTAACACAAGTTGGAACTGTTACAGTTTCTTTTCCTCTTCTATGACGGATACTTTATTATTACATCATCATTACCATACGATTTAGCGAACGTTTATCTCCTTTTGCTAACGCTTTCACATTTCCTTTCATAGGTAGTTAGCTGCGCTTACTGCGCATTCCCTTTATAGTTTTCCTTGTTCTCAAAACGTATATAAACCCTAGAATACCTTGTACATTCCTCAGTTCCAACTTAATCGAATCATACTCTCAACTCTGACTTGAACTCCTCGCTCTCTTCTTTTGAGCTCGTCGTCGACTTAAAGACCTTCGTCATCGTTTGACTTAGCGACCAGAATCTGTCCAGTAGGCTGGGAGCGGACTGAGACTCTGCTTGCCACTGTTGACTTAGAACGAACTGCGTTGGGAGCATCGATCTTAACACAAGTTGGAACTCTCAGACCGCTCAGTGTTTCTACACTAGCCAGACACCATTGATACCAGAACCTCGACCCTCAGACCCCCAAACGGCTCTGCCCGTTTCAGACGAAAGTATTATCTAGATCGAAGGGAAGTCTTTCCATCGACTACAGGAACAGGGTGGTTTTTTCGCTCAGGAACCAAGAAAAAGAACGAACCAGTACCAGAATCCCTCTTTGAAGGTGATTACACTGAAGGACAAGGGGACGCTTTTCCAGACGACGTTTGGATTGATTGGGTAAACGAAGAACACGAAGAAGGATTTCGTTCATTATTCAAACCGCCTACAGACGAACCAGAACTCTCTTGGTGGAACGAATATCTCAGTCTCACTGGAACAGCAGGACGAGAACGATATGCACTTAGGGACAGAGAAGTACAGCCTTGGATAGATTTCCAAGAACAGAAACAGATCGAAGTAAATCTATTCGGAGATCCAGAATCAGGAAAAAAGAAAGACGAAACAGGAGAACCTACAGACCCAAAAGAAGAAACAGAAAAGATGGCATCTGATGCAGCAACACCTGCCTCTAAAGGAGATATTAAGCCGCAGCCCATGCGCATTTTTACAGGAAAACGAACCGAAGCAAAGGCTTTTATTGGAAACTTGGAAGACTACTTCGTTTTGAACGATGATAACTATAAGAACAAAGGCCAGAAACAGATTCGATTCGCTCTTGCCTGCTTAGGACAGGAACTCGACGATTGGAAGGTTCTAATCAAAGAGGAACTAGACAACGATGAAGAAACGACCCTTACCTGGACGAGTTGGGCCGAATTCAAGAAGCGCTTTTTAGCCGATTGGGGCGAAGTCAACAGCGCACTCAGGGCCCTAAATAATTTGGCCAATCTCAGAGTAGGGGGCGACGTTTCAGTCCCTGAATATATCAGAAAATTCCGCATGGAGATTGGAACTTCAGGATTGAAAGGGACAACCGCACAACTTCAGGCATTTGTTAAAGGACTCCCTGAAAGTATCGCTACCAAAATTCTTGAAGCGAACGTTCTATCAATGAAGGAAGCATATGAAAAGGCAGAACAGCTTCATGGCGCTTGGGAAATGATGCGAGCACTTGGACGCAAACCAGGACAAGGGAACCGCTCTAATTTTAACCGAAACACCAACACTAGGGGCGGATCAACTCGATCAGTTAATGCTATGCCCACTGGACGTTTGACAGACGAACAAAAGGAGGAATACATGAAAACTGGGAAGTGTTTCAGATGTGGAAACCAGGGACATGTTTCAAAAAATTGTCCGAAACAAAACACCACCCCAAACGTCTCCTTCAGGTCCTCCTCATCGTTTCAGAATAAAGGGATCAGATCCATCCCTGAGGACGCGCCTAAGGAAAAGCAAGACGACCCAGTTACGAGTATCAGAGCGATCCTAGCTGGAATGAAGGCCGATGAACGAGAAGGTCTTCTTAACGAACTTGAGAATGAGGGTTTTTGATCAGGAAGCGTCACACAGCGGTTGGCACTTCCACAGCAAATGAACTTTCACAGTTAGCGCTTGATTCTGTAATAGTACGATCAAATAATAACAAGCGCCTTTCAATTACTGTCGAAACGATCGATTTACCCACTGAAACCTCTGCCCTCATCGATTGTGGAGCAGAAGGGAACTTTATTGACGAAGAAATAACAATGAAATTACCAAAAGAAAAGTTAAGAAAACCGATTCGAGTCAGGAACGCAGATGGAACAATCAACACGAATGGAATGATCACCCATCGAGTATTAATTCAATATTCAATTGGAGGAAAGCGTCACAGTAACTGGTTTTTAATTACCAAGTTAGGGGACCAATGACTAATCTTGGGAATTCCTTGGTTAGAAGAAAATAACCCGACTATTGATTGGAGAGACAAAACGATTCACCTTATTGATAATCAGCGACAAGATGGGACGATTTGGCAACTAGCACTGGACAATCAATGGGAAGAAAACGATTATTGGATTAGAGTCAAAACGTCAGCATCTCAGGCACTGGAACATCAACTGAAGAAGGACGAACCAAAGACAGAACTACCTGTGGAATACGAGAAATGGCGATCAGTCTTTGAGAAAAAGGCTTCAGAACGATTTCCTACCTCTAGAACTTGGGATCATGCGATCGAACTGAAAAACGGTTTCACTCCCAAAGTTAGCAAAATCTATCCGTTATCAATTAAGGAGCAGTCGTCCTTGGACGAATGGATTGAAGAACAACTTGCCAAAGGATACATCCGACCGTCGAAATCACCTCAGGCCTCGCCATTCTTCTTTGTTTCAAAAAAGGAAAGCGGAGCGTTAAGACCATGCCAAGACTATAGATACCTGAACAATTGGACAATCAAAAACGCATACCCACTGCCCCTAGTATCCGATCTCCTTACTAAACTTGCCGGAGCACAATACTTCACCAAATTACATCTTCGCTGGGGATACAATAATGTTCAAATCAAGAAAGGTGATGAATGGAAAGCTGCCTTCATCACGAATCGAGGATTATACGAACCAACTGTTATGTTCTTTGGACTATGCAATTCACCATCTACGTTCCAAACCATGATGAACGAATATTTCAGAGATATGATTAATGAAGGATGGCTCATCATTTACATGGACGACATCTTGATTTGTTCTCAAAACAAGACAGAATTGGAAGAACGAACAAAACGAGTTCTAGACCGATTAGAGGAGAACGACTTATTCTTGAAACTGGAAAAATGTAAATTCGCTGTGCAAGAAGTCGAGTTTCTAGGAATGATCATATCACCTGGAAAAATACAGATGGATCCTATTAAATTAGCAGGGATAGCCGATTGGCCAGTACCAACAACAGTCAAACAAGTTCGATCATTCCTAGGCTTTGGGAACTTCTACCGACGATTCATTGGAAATTTTGCGGCTATAGCAAAACCACTCACCGATTTAACAAAAAAGACGGAGATATTTGACTGGAACGCAGAACGTCAAACTGCTTTTGATACTCTAAAACAACGATTTGCCTCTATGCCAGTTCTCTTAATGCCAAACCCAGCAAAACCGTTTATCCTTCAAACCAACGCCTCTAATAAAGCAATAGGAGCGGTTTTAAAACAAGCGGACGACTCTGGTGCATTACATCCCTGCGGTTTTATTTCCCACGCCCTAACACCAACGGAGCAGAACTACCAGATTTATGACAGAGAATTACTTGCCATCATTAAAGGGTTGGCAGTTTGGCGTCACCTTCTGCATGGATCACCCCATACCATCATTGTGCACTGTGATCACAAGAACCTGTCCTATTACAGAACGGCTCAACGATTGACACCTAGACAAGCCAGATGGTCATCTCTGTTGTCCGAATTCGACCTCCGAATTGAACATGTACCAGGAACAAAGATGTTCGAGGCAGACGCTCTATCTAGACGGCCAGATCACATGGGAAATGATGAAGAACAGACCACAGTTACTATGCTACCAAATGATCGCTTTATTTGCCTCATCAATAACGATCTAGCCGATGAATTGAAGAAGTATATGGCGAATGATGATTTTGGACGAATTCTGATTGATGTTATTAAAAGACAAAGAGCACCACCAATCAAATCAAAGCTACAAGACTGGACATACACCCATGGCATCGTCTACTACCTTGGAAAGATCTATATCCCTGACCGAATTGAATTGAGGACTAGATTAATCAAAGATACGCACGAAGCGTTATCTTCTGGACATCCAGGACGATTAAAAACATTGGCACTTCTAAAACGCGACTACTGGTGGCCAGGAATGTACAGACATGTCAAAGAATGGGTAGAGGGATGTGCATTATGCCAACAGATGAAAGTTAACACTCACCCAAATGCGCCAGCATTAATCCCTATTCCATCCAAAGCGACACGCCCGTTTCAACAAGTAACCCTTGATTTCATTACCGATCTTCCCATCTCGGATGGATATGACTCAATATTGGTCACGGTGGACCATGGCCTTACAAAGGGGGTAATTTTCACCCCTTGCAACAAGACAATCGACGCTTTAGGGACAGCCGATCTCTACATCTCTGAAATCTTCAAGCGCTTTGGACTCCCTGACGTCTTAATCTCTGATAGAGGACCACAATTCTCCGCCAAAGTATTCCAAGAAGTACGAAAAGCATTAGGAATTGACCATAGGATGAGCACCGCCTATCACCCTCAAACAGATGGGGAAACCGAGCGCGTCAATCAAGAACTCGAGATCTACCTTCGGATGTTTTGCACTAATGAACCCCACAAATGGAAACCACTCCTACCTATCGCCGAATTTGCACACAATAACTGTTATCATGATACGATAAGAACATCCCCATTTCAACTCATGTATGGAACAGATCCGATCGCCATTCCCACAGCAGCGCTCAAGATGACTGCCCCTGCAGCAGAAGAACGCCTTCTGATGCTCCAAAAAGCAAGAGAAGAGGCATTAGCAGCTCATGAACTTGCCAGGCAAACAGTCGCCCAAAAATTCGGAGACAAGTCAATTAAATTCGAGAAAGGCGACAAGGTCTGGCTTGAGAACAAGAACTTACACATCCCATATCAATCAAGAAAGCTTGTGCCAAAACGAGAAGGACCCTTTCAGGTTGAACAAGTCATGGGACCAGTTACATACAAACTGAAATTACCGAAGCAATGGCGCATTCATCCTGTATTTCATGCATCGCTTCTCACTCCATATAAGGAAACGTCAATGCATGGACCAAACTTTACTACACCACCTCCCGATATAGTAAACGGACAGGAGGAGTTTGAGATCGAAGCTATCCTTGGACATCGAAAACGCGGAGCAGGCTATCAATATTTGGTTAAGTGGAAAGGCTATGGGTCAAATGACAATACTTGGGAACCTGAGCGTCACCTGGGAAATGCTGCGGACATTCTGATAGAATATAAGAACAGAAGACGCCTATAGAACTTCATCCATGGCCTATAACCGATCAAAGAAATTCTGGAAAACCCTTTATGCGCTCAAAGGACGATTCCTTCCCCCTCGGACTCATCTATTACCACATCGTCACAATAAGAAACACCTAGTACGACTCCCACACGCACGACGCTACCCAATCACCAGTAGACATATACTTTTCATTTCGCCAAGACGACCACTGTCATCATCAAAAGCTATTCAACCGAACATTACTGCACCAAGAACGAAAGAACAGGAACAGGAATTCCGAAATCTACAGCAATGGATCCTCTACAAAATGAATATATGGATATTAGATCGACGACGAGATCTACAAGAACATGGGTGCGACCGTTTCATGCAATTTTATCATCTCTTCCCACAGAAAATCGAGTTTCCCATCGACAACCCTGATCCAACCATTCCACCACCATACGATTCGTTAATATGGGACCACATTCCCCCTCCTTACCCGCCAAAACCTCCACACTATCCTACTTATGACTTCGAACCAGGATACCCAAAGATTACTAGCAGAGTCACAGCTCAAGGAGCGTTCATTAGAGAAGACGAATTCACTCGACCAAACACCCCTGAATCACCATCAGACGATGTGCTGTATCACGCCATTCTTGCTCACTCCACAGAATCTGATGGTAACGAAACAGAAGATTCTATGGAAGACCTTTATGTTTGAAGCTTTAGGATAAAAGGCGACCCACCAGCTACCCATTTTCCTCATCCTACTCGATATACAATGTTCGCCTTCGTCATCACCCTCGCCTACCTCATCGCCTTCGTCCTCGCCCTCTTGATCACTGCTTGTGGTCATTGCTACATCGAACCCGTCGCTGCAGCCTCCCCCTTCCTCTCCACCGCCCACGACCTCCCCCTTGAGGTCTTTGTCACCACCACCACCACCATCGACGATTTTATCTGGGCAGACCTCCCAGAACTTCACCAACATCCAGAAGAACTCGCCCCCATCACCTTCGCCACTCCCACCGTCCAGGACCCGGTCACCCACATCCCCTACGTCCACCGCCCTCGCCACTCGGTCCTCTCCCCTGTCTCCAAAGCCCTCAGCACCCTCGTCGTCGACTTCAACCACCTCTCTGCGCCCCTCGACTCCGTTACCAACCTCATGCTCTCCACTGATCCCCAATGCCTCACCTATGAGGAACGCGACAACCTGTGGGAGCATGCCAAGCAGCTGGAGCGTGTCACGAAAAGTCTCCAATGGCGCATCGAGGCCGCCAACAAAGACCTGGATTCCATCATCAAATGGATTGAATCTAGGAAGGACCATGGCTGGACCACGGACGCACAATGGTAGAAGTCGGTGACTTCTCACATACGAAGAGGGTAATGTTACAGTTTCTTTTCCTCTTCTATGACGGATACTTTATTATTACATCATCATTACCATACGATTTAGCGAACGTTTATCTCCTTTTGCTAACGCTTTCACATTTCCTTTCATAGGTAGTTAGCTGCGCTTACTGCGCATTCCCTTTATAGTTTTCCTTGTTCTCAAAACGTATATAAACCCTAGAATACCTTGTACATCCCTCAGTTCCAACTTAATCGAATCATACTCTCAACTCTGACTTGAACTCCTCGCTCTCTTCTTTTGAGCTCGTCGTCGACTTAAAGACCTTCGTCATCGTTTGACTTAGCGACCAGAATCTGTCCAGTAGGCTGGGAGCGGACCGAGACTCTGCTTGCCACTGTTGACTTAGAACGAACTGCGTTGGGAGCATCGATCTTAACAGGAACTCCCAGAACCGCTCAGTGTTTCTACACTAGCCAGACACCATTGATACCAGAACCTCGAACCTCAGACCACCGAACGGCTCTGCCCGTTTCAGACGAAAGTATTATCTAGATTGACGAGAGGTTTTTCCGTCGACTACAGGAACAGGGTGGTTTTTCCGCTCAGGAACTAAGAAGAAGAACGAACCAGTACCAGCATCCCTCTTTGAAGGTGATTATATTGAAGGGAACGGAAAGGATGTTTTCCCAGACAACATTTGGATCGATTGGGTCAACGAAGATCTAGAAGAGGATTTTTACTCTCTATTTTACCCACCCACTGAAGAACCAGAATCCTCTTGGTGGAACAAATTCCTCAGTCTCTCTGGAGCACCACCACAGGACCGATACGCACTCTGTTAAGATTGATGCTCTCAATGCAGTTCGTTCTAAGTCAACAGCGGCAAGCAGAGTCTCGGTCTGCTCCCACCCTACTGGACAAGTTCTGGACACTAAGTCAAATAATGACAAAGGTCAAAGTAAATGACGAGCTCAAGAGAGCAAGGAGTTTCGTTCAGAAGTTGAGAGAAGAATTTGATTAAGTTGGAACTGAAGTTTAGCTACATTACAGGGAGGTTTATATACATAAAAGAACAAGAGAAATATAAAAGGAAACGTACAGCTAAATACCCAAGAAAGGAAAGGTGAAGGTAAAATAGCTAAAGGAGATAAACGTTCATGAAACGTACAGCAATGGTTATGTAATTGTAAAAGTCCGTTAACAAAAGGCAAAGAAATTGTAACATTACCCCCTTCGTATGCAAGAAGTCACCGACTTCTTAACCAGTTCCCCAACCATGATTCCCATTATTTGTCCAACCATGATCTCGTCGTGATTTTAACCATTCAGCAATGGTATTGATGTCATGGTTAGCGGTCTCAAACTGCCATTGCAAGGTCCTTGTGATATAATCAAGTTGGACCGTTTGCTCGAGGATTGCGTCACGTTCTTCATCTGTGATGGTGTGAGGGTTGGTGGTGAGGGTGGTATTGAGCATGGTGTCGAGAGGTCCGGCGAAGAGCTGATAGTCGACGATGAAAGTGGCGAGGGCTTCCTGAGCCCAAAGAAGTGTGGCGTTAGGGGTCCGGGTGAGGGGTGGTGCCGGCGGAGTGGGTAGAGGTGCTTCTTCCTCAATAGGGAGGTCGGTGAGCTCGTCCGGGTGCTGGTGAAGATTGGCGATAGTAGAGGCAGGGGAGGCAGGCCAATCGGGGAAGAGATACTCGTCGATAGTGGTGGTGGTGGTAATGAAGACCTCTATAGGGAGGTTGTGGGCAGTAGTGAGGAACGGGGAGGCGGCGGTGAAGGAGGGGTCATAGCAATGGCCACAGGCTGTGACCAGAAGCGCGAAGGCGAAAGCAACAAGGTAGGCGATGACAACAAGGACGGTGGACATATTGTATCAATGAGATGGAGAAAACGAGTCTATCGAGTGCGGTTTAAATATCCCAAATTTCGTCGTCAGAGTGTTAAGATCGATGCTCTCAACGCAATTCGTTCTAAGTCAACAGTGGCAAGCAGAGTCTCGGTCTGCTCCCAGCCTACTGGACAGGTTCTGGACACTAAGTCAAACGATGACAAAGGTCAAATAAACGACGAGCTCAAAGAGATAAGAGCGAGGAGTTTTCGTTCAGAAGTTGAGAGAAGAATTCGATTAAGTTGGAACTAAGGAAAAGAGACATACATGAGAGTCTTTATATACAAAAAGAACAAGGAGAACGTAAAAGGAAATGTATAGCTAATACCTTGGAAAGGAAAAGTGAAGGATAAAGCTAAAAGGAAATAAGCGTCCATGAAACGCATAGCTATGATTATATAATAAAGGAGTCCGTTAAACGAAAGGGAAAGAAATTGTAACATTACCCCCTTCGTATGCAAGAAGTCACCGACTTCTTATCCTGTTCCCCAGCCATGGTTTCCATTGTTCGTCCACCCATGATCCCTGCGCGACTTTAACCATTCGGCAATGGTATTGATGTCGTGATTAGCGGTCTCAAACCGCCATTGCAAAGTCCTTGTAATGTAGTCAAGTTGGACCGTTTGTTCAAGGATCGCGTCGCGCTCTTCGTCTGTGACAGTGTGAGGGTCGGTGGTGAGGGCGGTGTTGAGCATGGCATCGAGGGGTCCGGCGAATAACTGATAGTCGACAATGAAGGTGGCGAGGGCTTCCTGAGCCCGAAGAAGGGTGGCGTTAGGGGTCCTAGCGAGAGGTGGTGCAGGTGGAGCGGGTAGAGGTGCCTCTTCCTCAATAAAGACGTCCATGAGCTCGTCTGGGTGCTGATGAAGATCAGCGATGGTGGAGGAAGGGGAAGCGGGCCAATTCGGGAAGAGGTAGTCGTCGATGGTGGTGGTGGTGGTGACAAAGACCTCAATAGGGAGGTCATGAGCGGTGGCGAGGAACGGGGAAGCAGCGACGAAGGTAGGATCATAACAATGGCCACAGGCTGTGACCAAGAGTGCGAAGGCGAAAGCAACGAGGTAGGTGAAGACGACGATGGCAGACATGTTGTATCGATAAGATGAGAGAGGACAAGACCTCTGGGTGTGGTTTAAATATCCCAAACCTCGTCGTCGGAGTCCAAAGCTAAGATCTCTTCAATCTCAGGTTCTCTGGTCCTGAGAAAGTTCTCATGGGAGTTTCTAGCCGCTTCTTCTTGTTCTGATTGGATTCTTGCATTGTCAGGGTGTGGAATACGAATTTGGTCAGGGCGTTCATGTCGTGTAACATGTATCTCTGGGTCGTTTATGCTGTCCTGTATTGCTTGGTTCAGAAGAATGTAATATCGCTCGGTTGCAAGGGCGATTTCCATTTGCGCTCTTGTGCGGCTAAAATTTTCACTTCCCCTTATATTCATTCGTCGTTCATATTGCCATTGTTCCGCGGAGATGTCTCTGCCACATTGAATAATTCTCTGTAAAGCTTCTGATAATTCAGGGAAGGTTCGTCGTAACCAAACCTTGTGATAAACGTTATCATATTGAAAACAGGGATGGACTGATGCTGGAAGATAATGTGATTCGGCTTCCTGGAATGTGGGCAGTTCTCCTAGATCAAAAGAGAGGCGATGATATTGGGGAAGATACTTTGGCAAGGCTTTATATGGAATTTCTGTATGTCCTTGCGGATGAATTCGTTTATGAGGAGGTAATCGTGATACTTTGGGCGGTTTTGACATCATTGGGACGTATTTCAATGTCTGATATGTAGAGAGCGTTCGTTTAGAAGGATGTTTAAAGGCAGGAACAAACATCTGCGTGACAGAGTATCTGGTTTTGACAGTAGGAGTGTATCGTCCAATGGTTCTGCAGAATCTTTTGACATAGCGGATATTATGTTTTAATTGGAGGTTGGTGCGATAATAAGTCATTGTGCCGAATATTTCAGAGGTTTCTTCTGTTTTTATACTCTACTAGAATATCCGCAGCATTACCCAAATGTCGTTCTGGTTCCCAGGTATTGTCATTTGCTCCATAGCCTTTCCACTTGACTAAGTATTGATAACCGGCTCCACGTTTTCGATGTCCAAGGATAGCCTCAATCTCAAACTCTTCTTGTCCATTAACCATATCGGGAGGTGGCATAGTGAAATTCGGACCATGCATTGAGGTTTCCTTATATGGAGTGAGGAGCGATGCATGAAACACAGGATGAATGCGCCATTGTTTCGGTAATTTCAATCTATAGGTAACTGGCCCCATGACTTGTTCAACCTGGAAGGGTCCTTCTCGTTTTGGTGCTAGCTTTCTTGATTGATACGGAATGTGGAGATTCTTGTTTTCAAGCCAGACTTTGTCACCCTTTTCGAATCTGATTGACTTGTCTCTGTATCTATGAGCGACCATTTGCCTAGCAAGTTCATGAGCAGCTAAAGCTTCTTCTCTGGCTTTTCGAAGCATCTGGAGGCGTTCTTCTGCTGCTGGAGCAGTCATTTTGAGCGCTGCTGTAGGGATAGCGATCGGATCTGTTCCATACATAAGTTGGAATGGAGATGTTTTTATTGTATCATGATAACGATTATTGTGTGCAAATTCGGCGATAGGCAAGAGTGGTTTCCATTTGTGGGGTTCATTGGTACAAAACATCCGAAGATAGATCTCAAGTTCTTGATTGACACGTTCAGTTTCACCATCTGTTTGAGGATGATAAGCAGTGCTCATCCTGTGATCAATTCTTAATGCTTTTCGTATTTCTTGGAATACTTTAGCAGAGAATTGTGGTCCTCTATCAGAGATTAAGACATCTGGAAGTCCAAAGCGCTTGAAGATTTCAGAAATATAGAGATCGGCTGTTCCTAAAGCGTCGATTGTCTTGTTGCAAGGGGTGAAAATTACCCCCTTCGTAAGGCCATGGTCCACCGTGACCAATATGGAGTCAAAGCCTTCGGAAATGGGAAGATCGGTGATGAAATCGAGTGTGACCTGCTGAAATGGGCGTGTAGCTTTTGATGAGATAGGGATTAATGCCGGTGAATTTGGGTGAGTATTGACTTTCATTTGCTGGCAAAGTGCACAACCTTCAACCCATTCTTTGACATGTCTATACATTCCAGGCCACCAATAATCACGCTTCAAAAGTGCTAGTGTTTTCAATCGTCCAGGGTGTCCTGAAGATAATGCTTCATGTATCTCCTTAATTAATCGAGTGCGCAACTCAATTCGATCAGGCACATAAATCCTACCCAAGTAATAAACGATACCATGAGTGTATGTCCAGTCTTGTAGTTTGGATTTAATTGGTGGTGCCCTTTGCTTAGTGATAACTTCAATAAGGATGCGTCCAAAATCGTCGTTTGCCATGTATTTCTTTAATTTGCTGGCAAGATCATCATTGATTAGTCGAATAAATCGGTCATTCGGCAAAACCGTGACAGTAGTTTGTTCCTCATCATTTCCCATATGATCTGGTCGTCTGGATAATGCATCTGCTTCGAACATTTTTGTGCCGGGTATATGTTCAATACGAAGATCATATTCAGATAGCAATGATGACCACCGAGCTTGTCGAGGTGTTAAGCGTTGAGCAGTTCGGTAGTAAGACAAGTTCTTGTGATCACAATGGACGATGATCGTGTGAGGAGAACCATGTAATAGATGGCACCATACTGCAAGTCCCTTGATGATTGCAAGCAGTTCTCTGTCATAAATTTGATAATTCTGTTCCGTTGGTGTTAACGCATGGGATATAAATCCACATGGATGGAGTGCTCCAGATTCATCAGCCTGTTTCAGTACCGCTCCAATTGCTTTATTGGAGGCGTCGGTTTGAAGGATGAACGGTTTTGCAGGATTTGGCATTAACAATACTGGCATAGAGGCGAACCGTTGCTTTAGGGTGTCAAAGGCAAGTTGGCGCTCATTATTCCAGTCAAATGGTTCCGTTTTCTTGGTTAGATCTGTGAGTGGTTTTGCGATTGCTGCAAAGTTTCCAATAAAACGTCTGTAAAAGTTTCCAAAACCTAGGAATGATCGGACTTGTTTAACCGTTGATGGTACTGGCCAATCAGCTATTCCTGCGAGTTTGATGGGATCCATTTGTATTTTTCCAGGTGAGATGATCATGCCCAGAAATTCAACTTCTTGAACAGCGAATTTACATTTTTCTAATTTCAGGAACAGATCGTTCTCTTTTAATCGATCGAGAACCCTTTTTGTTCGTTCTTCTAGTTCGTTCAAATTCTGAGAACATATTAAGATGTCGTCCATGTAGATAATGAGCCATCCTTCATTAATCATGTCTCTGAAGTATTCGTTCATCATAGTTTGGAATGTAGATGGCGAATTGCATAAGCCAAAGAACATAACAGTTGGTTCATATAATCCTCTGTTGGTAATGAAAGCAGCTTTCCATTCGTCTCCTTTCTTGATCCTGACGTTATTATATCCCCATCGGAGGTCTAATTTGGTGAAATATTGTGCACCAGCAAGTTTTGTAAGGAGGTCGGATACTAGGGGTAATGGGTATGCATTCTTGATTGTCCAATCATTCAAATATCTATAATCTTGGCACGGCCGAAGTGCACCACTTTCCTTTTTTGAGACAAAGAAGAATGGCGATGCTTGAGGAGATTTCGACGGTTTGATGTAGCCTTTAGCTAGCTGTTCTTCAATCCATTCGTCCAGCGACGACTGTTCTTTGATTGATAACGGATAGATCTTGCTAACTTTAGGACTAAAACCGGTTTTCAAATCGATAGCGTGATCCCAAGTTCTGGAAGTTGGGAATCGTTCTGATGCCTTTTTCTCAAAGACTGAGCGCCATTTCCCATATTCTGATGGTAGTTCCGTTCTTGGTTCATCCTTTTTCAACTGATGTTCTAACGCTTGAGATGCTGATGTTTTAACTCTGATCCAGTAATCGTCTTCTCCCCATTGTTGATTGTCCAATGCCATTTGCCAGATAGTTCCTTTATTCCGTTGTTCATCGATGAGGTGTATCGTTTTATCTCTCCAATCAATAGTAGGATTGTTTTCTTCTAACCAAGGGATCCCCAAAATTAATCGTTGATCTCCTAATTTAGTGATTAGAAACCAGTTGGTGTATCGTTTTCCTCCAATCGAATATTGAATATGGACTCGATGTGTGATTATTCCATTAGTGTTAACCGTTCCATCTGCGTTTCTGACTTTGATTGGTTTTCGCAATTTTTCTTTTGATAACTTGGTGGTTACTTCTTCGTCAATAAAATTCCCTTCTGCTCCACAATCGATTAGAGCCGAAGTGTCAGCGGGTAAATCGGACGTCTCCACAGAAATTGAAAGGCGCTTGTCATTATTTGATCTTACTATTACAGAATCAAGCGCTAACTGTGAATGTCCGTTTGTTATGGAAGTGTCAACCGCTGTATGACGCTTCCGGGTTAAAAACCCTCGTTTTCGAGTTCATTGAGAAGACCTTCTCGTTCATCGGCCTTCATCCCAGCAAGGATCGCTCTGATGCTTGCAACTGGGTCATCTTTCTTTTCCTTGGGTGCATCTTCAGGGATGGATCTGATCCCCTTATTCTGAAACGATGAGGAGGCCCTGAAGGAGGCGTTTGACGTGGTGTTTCGTTTGGGACAATTCCTTGAAACGTGCCCCTGGTTTCCACATCTGAAACATTTTCCAGATTTCATGTATTCCTCCTTTTGCTCATCTGTCAAACGTCCAGTGGGCATAGCATTTACTGATCGGGTTAACCCGCCCCTATTATTGGTGTTTCGATTAAAATTGGAGCGGTTCCCTTGTCCTGGTTTTCGCCCAAGCGCTCGCATCATTTCCCAAGCGCCATGAAGCTGTTCTGCCTTCTCATATGCTTCTTTCATGGATAAAACATTCGCTTCAAGGATCTTTGTAGCGATACTTTCAGGGAGTCCTTTAACAAAGGCCTGGAGCTGCGCAGTTGTTCCTTTCAATCCCGAAGTACCGATCTCCATACGGAATTTTCTGATATATTCAGGGACTGAAATATCACCCCCTACTCTGAGATTGGCTAGATTGTTCAGCGCTCTGAGAGCGCTATTAACTTCACCCCAATCGGCTAGGAAACGTTTCTTGAATTCTTCCCAATTTGTCCAAGTAAGGGTTGTTTCTTCTTCATTATCTAATTCATCTTTGATCAGGACCTTCCAATCATCGAGTTCCTGCCCAAGACAGGCAAGAGTAAATCGAATCTGTTTCTGTGCTTTGCCTTTATAATTATCGTCATTTAAAACAAAGTAATCTTCAAGACTTCCAATGAAAGCCTTTGCTTCGGTTCGTTTTCCTGTAAAAACACGCATAGGTTGTGGTTTGATATCTCCTTTAGAGGCAGGTGCTGTTGTGTCAGATGCCATCTTTTCTGTTTCTTCTTTTGGATCTGTAGGTTCTCCTGTTTCGTCTTTCTTCTTCCCTGATTCTGGATCTCCAAATAAACTTTGTTCGATCTGTTTCTGTTCTAGGAAGTCTCTCCAAGGCTGTATCCCTTTGTCTTGAAGTGCGTATCTATCCTGCGGTGGTGCTCCAGAGAGACTGATGAATTCGTTCCACCAGGAGGATTCTGGTTCTTCAGTGGGTGGATAAAATAGAGAATAAAAGTCCTCTTTTAGATCTTCGTTGATCCACTCGATCCAAACGTTATCTGGGAAGACTTCCTTTCCGTCTCCTTCAATATAATCACCTTCAAAGAGGGATGCTGGTACTGGTTCGTTCTTCTTCTTAGTTCCTGAGCGGAAATACCACCCTGTTCCAGTAGTCGATGGAAAAACTTCTCGTCGATCTAGATAATACTTTCGTTTAAAACGGGCAGAGCCGTTCGGGGGTCTGAGGTTCGAGGTTCTGGTATCAATGGTGTCTGGCTAGTGTAGAAACACTGAGCGGTTCTGTGAGTTCCAACTTGTGTTAAGATCGATGCTCTCAACGCAATTCGTTCTAAGTCAACAGTGGCAAGCAGAGTCTCGGTCTGCTCCCAGCCTACTGGACAGGTTCTGGACACTAAGTCAAACGATGACAAAGGTCAAATAAACGACGAGCTCAAAGAGATAAGAGCGAGGAGTTTTCGTTCAGAAGTTGAGAGAAGAATTCGATTAAGTTGGAACTAAGGAAAAGAGACATACATGAGAGTCTTTATATACAAAAAGAACAAGGAGAACGTAAAAGGAAATGTATAGCTAATACCTTGGAAAGGAAAAGTGAAGGATAAAGCTAAAAGGAAATAAGCGTCCATGAAACGCATAGCTATGATTATATAATAAAGGAGTCCGTTAAACGAAAGGGAAAGAAATTGTAACACAGAGTCCAAAGCTAAGATCTCTTCAATCTCTGGTGCTCTGGTCCTGAGAAAGTTCTCACGAGAATTTCTGGCCGTTTCTACTTGTTCTGATTGGGTTCCTGCATCATCAGGATGTTGAATATGAATTTGATCAGGGCGCTCATGCCATGTGATGTGTATCTCTGGGTTGTTCATGCTATCCAGTATTGCTCGGTTCAGAAGGGCGTAGTATCGTTCAGTTGCGAGTGTCATTTCCATTTGTGCTTGTGTGCGGTTGAAATTTTCGCTTCCCCTTATGTTCATTCGCCGTTCATATTGCCATTGCTCCGCAGAGATGTCCCTGCCTAGCTGAATAATCCATTGTAAAGCTTCTGATAGTTCAGGGAAGGTTCGTTGTAACCAAACCCTGTGATAAACATTGTCATATTGAAAACAAGGGTGAACTGATGCTGGAAGGTAATGTGATTCAGCTTCCTGAAATGTGGGTAACTCCCCTAGATCAAAAGAGAGGCGATGGTACTGAGGAAGATATTTTGATAAGGCATTATATGGAATCTCTGTGTGTCCTTGCGGATGTGTTCGTTTGTGAGGAGGTAATCGTGATACTTTAGGTGGTTTTGACATCATTGGAACATATTTCAGTTTCTGATATATAGAGAGTGTTCGTTTGGAAGGGTGTTTAAAGGCAGGAACAAACATCTGCATGACAGAGTATCTGGTTTTGACAGTAGGAGTGTATCATCCAATAGTTCTGCAAAATTTTTCAACATAACGGATATTATGCTTTAGTTGGAGGTTGGTTCGGTAGTAGGTCATTTTCTTCTGAGTCGTTTTAGAGGTTCCTTCTGTTTTTATATTCAACCAGGATATCCGCAGCATTACCTAGATGTCTTTCCGGTTCCCAGGTGTTGTCATTAGTTCCATAGCCTTTCCATTTAACCAAATATTGATATCCTGTTCCGCGTTTCCGATGCCCAAGGATAGCTTCAATCTCAAACTCCTCCTGCCCATTTACTATATCAGGAGGTGGTGTGGTAAAGTTTTGTCCATGCATTGACGTTTCCTTATATGGAGTGAGAAGCGATGTATGAAATACAGGGTGAATGCGCCATTGTTTCGGTAATTTCAGCTTGTATGTAACTGGTCCCATTACTTGTTCGATCTGAAAGGGTCCTTCTCGTTTTTGTTACAGTTTCTTTTCCTCTTCTATGACGGATACTTTATTATTACATCATCATTACCATACGATTTAGCGGACGTTTATCTCCTTTTGCTAACACTTTCACATTTCCTTTCATAGGTAGTTAGCTGCGCTTACTGTGCATTCCCTTTATAGTTTTCCTTGTTCTCAAAACGTATATAAACCCTAGAATACCTTGTACATTCCTCAGTTCCAACTTAATCGAATCATACTCCCAATTTGACTCGAACTCCTCGCTCTCTTTTCCTTGAGCTCGTCGTCAACCTAAAGACCTTCGTCATCGTTTGACTTAGCGTCCAGAATCTGTCCAGTAGGCTGGGAGCGGACCGAGACTCTGCTTGCCACTGTTGACTTAGAACGAACCACGTTGGGAGCATCGATCTTAACACAAGTTGGAACTCTCAGACCGCTCAGTGTTTCTACACTAGCCAGACACCATTGATACCAGAACCTCGACCCTCAGACCCCCAAACGGCTCTGTCCGTTTCAGACGAAAGTATTATCTAGATTGAAGGGAAGTCTTTCCATCGACTACAGGAACAGGGTGGTTTTTCCGCTCAGGAACCAAGAAAAAGAACGAACCAGTACCAGAATCCCTCTTTGAAGGTGATTACACTGAAGGACAAGGGGACGCTTTCCCAGACAACGTTTGGATTGATTGGGTAAACGAAGAACACGAAGAAGGATTTCGTTCGTTATTCAAACCGCCTACAGACGAACCAGAACTCTCTTGGTGGAACAAATATCTCAGTCTCACTGGAACAGCAGGACGAGAACGATACGCACTTAGGGACGGAGAAGTACAGCCTTGGATAGATTTCCAAGAACAGAAACAGATCGAAGTAAATCTATTCGGAGATCCAGAATCAGGAAAGAAGAAAGACGAAACAGGAGAACCTACAGACCCAAAAGAAGAAACAGAAAAGATGGCATCTGACGCAGCAACACCTGCCTCTAAAGGAGATATTAAGCCGCAGCCCATGCGCATTTTTACAGGAAAACGAACTGAAGCAAAGGCTTTTATTGGAAACTTGGAAGACTACTTCGTTTTGAACGATGATAACTATAAGAACAAAGGCCAGAAACAGATTCGATTTGCTCTTGCCTGCCTAGGACAAGAACTCGACGATTGGAAGGTTCTAATCAAAGAGGAACTAGACAACGATGAAGAAATGACCCTTATCTGGACGAGTTGGGCCGAATTCAAGAAGCGCTTTTTAGCCAATTGGGGCGAAGTCAACAGCGCACTCAGGGCCCTAAATAATTTGGCCAATCTCAGAGTAGGAGGCGACGTTTCAGTCCCTGAATATATCAGAAAATTCCGCATGGAGATTGGAACTTCAGGATTGAAAGGGACAACAGCACAACTTCAGGCATTTGTTAAAGGACTCCCCGAAAGTATCGCCACCAAAATTCTTGAAGCGAACGTTCTATCAATGAAGGAAGCATACGAAAAGGCAGAACAGCTTCATGGCGCTTGGGAAATGATGCGAGCACTTGGACGCAAACTGTTACAATTTCTTTCCCTTTCGTCGACGGACTTATTTTATTATATAATCATCGTTATGCGTTTCATGGACGCTCATCTCCTTTAGCTACTTTACCTTCACATTTCCTTTCTTAGGTATTTAGCTGTACATTTCCTTTTATATTTCTCTTGTTCTTTTATGTATATAAACCTTCTTGTAAAGTAGCTAGACTCCAGTTCCAACTTAATCGAATTCTTCTCTCAACTTCTGAACGAAAACTCCTCGCTCTCATCTCTTTGGGCTCGTCGTTTATTTGACCTTTGTCATCGTTTGACTTAGTGTCCAGAACCTGTCCAGTAGGCTGGGAGCAGACCGAGACTCTGCTTGCCACTGTTGAACGAATTGCGTTGAGAGCATCGATCTTAACACAAGTTGGAACTCACAGAACCGCTCAGTGTTTCTACACTAGCCAGACACCATTGATACCAGAACCTCGAACCTCAGACCCCCGAACGGCTCTGCCCGTTTTAAATGAAAGTATTATCTAGATCGACGAGAAGTTTTTCCATCGACTACTGGAACAGGGTGGTATTTCCGCTCAGGAACTAAGAAGAAGAACGAACCAGTACCAGCATCCCTCTTTGAAGGTGATTATATTGAAGGAGACGGAAAGGAAGTCTTCCCAGATAACGTTTGGATTGAGTGGATCAACGAAGATCTAAAAGAGGACTTTTATTCTCTATTTTATCCACCCACTAAAGAACCAGAATCCTCCTGGTGGAACGAATTCATCAGTCTCTCTGGAGCACCACCACAGGATAGATACGCACTTCAAGACAAAGGGATACAGCCTTGGAGAGACTTCCTAGAACAGAAACAGATCGAACAAAGTCTATTTGGAGATCCAGAATCAGGGAAGAAGAAAGACGAAACAGGAGAACCTACAGATCCGAAAGAAGAAACAGAAAAGATGGCATCCGACGTAGCAGCACCTGCCTCTAAAGGAGATATCAAACCGCAGCCTATGCGCGTTTTTACAGGAAAACGAACCGAAGCGAAGGCTTTCATTGGAAGTCTTGAAGATTACTTTGTTTTGAATGATGATAACTATAAAAACAAAGCACAGAAGCAGATTCGATTTACTCTTGCCTGTCTTGGGCAGGAACTCGATGATTGGAAAGTCCTGATAAAGGATGAATTGGACGATGAAGAAGAAACAACCCTTACTTGGACGAATTGGGCAGAATTCAAGAAACGTTTCTTAGCCGATTGGGGTGAAGTTAATAGCGCTCTCAGAGCGCTGAACAATCTAGCCAATCTCAGAGTAGGGGGCGACGTTTCAGTCCCTGAATATATCAGAAAATTTCGCATGGAAATCGGTACTTCAGGATTGAAAGGAACTACTGCGCAGCTCCAGGCCTTTGTCAAAGGACTTCCCGAAAGTATTGCTACAAAGATACTTGAAGCAAACGTTCTATCCATGAAAGAAGCATATGAAAAGGCAGAACAGCTTCATGGCGCTTGGGAAATGATGCAAGTGCTTGGAAGAAAACCAGGACAAGGGAATCGCTCCAATTTCAACCGAAACACCAACAATAGGGGCGGATCAACCCGATCAGTAAATGCGATGCCCACTGGACGTTTGACTGATGAACAAAAGGAGGAATACATGAAATCTGGAAAATGTTTCAGATGTGGAAACCAGGGGCATGTTTCAAGGAATTGTCCCAAACGAAACACCACGTCAAACGCCTCCTTCAGGGCCTCCTCATCGTTTCAGAATAAGGGGATCAGATCTATCCCTGAAGATGCGCCCAAGGAAAAGAAAAATGACCCAGTTGCAAGCATCAGAGCGATCCTTGCTGGGATGAAGGCCAATGAACGAGAAGGTCTTCTCAATGAACTCGAGAACGAGGGTTTTTAACCCGGAAGCGTCATACAGCGGTTGGCACTTCCATAACAAATGGGCATTCACAGTTAGCGCTTGATTCTGTAATAGTAAGATCGAATAATGACAAGCGTCTTTCAATTTCTGTGGAGACGTCCGATTTACCCGCTGAAACTTCGGCTCTAATCGATTGTGGAGCAGAAGGGAATTTTATTGACGAAGAAGTAACCACCAAGTTATCAAAAGAAAAATTGCGAAAACCAATCAAAGTCAGAAACGCAGATGGAACGGTTAACACTAATGGAATAATCACACATCGAGTCCATATTCAATATTTGATTGGAGGAAAACGATACAGCAACTGGTTTCTAATCACTAAATTAGGAGATCAACGATTAATTTTGGGGATCCCTTGGTTAGAAGAAAACAATCCTACTATTGATTGGAGAGATAAAACGATACACCTCATCGATGAACAACGGAATGAAGGAACTATCTGGCAAATGGCATTGGACAATCAACAATGGGGAGAAGACGATTACTGGATCAGAGTTAAGACGTCAGCATCTCAAGCGTTAGAACATCAGTTGAAAAAGGATGAACAAAAAACGGAATTACCATCAGAATATGGGAAATGGCACTCAGTCTTTGAGAAAAAGGCATCAGAACGATTCCCAACTTCCAGAACTTGGGATCACGCTATCGATTTGAAAACCGGTTTTAGTCCTAAAGTTAGCAAAATCTATCCGTTATCAATCAAAGAACAGTCGTCGCTGGACGAATGGATTGAAGAACAGCTAGCTAAAGGCTACATCAAACCGTCGAAATCTCCTCAAGCATCGCCATTCTTCTTTGTCTCAAAAAAGGAAAGTGGTGCGCTTCGGCCATGCCAAGATTATAGATATTTAAACGATTGGACAATCAAGAATGCATACTCATTACCCCTAGTATCCGACCTCCTTACAAAACTCGCTGGTGCACAATATTTCACCAAATTAGACCTCCGATGGGGATATAATAACGTCAGGATCAAGAAAGGGGACGAATGGAAAGCTGCTTTCATTACCAACAGAGGATTATACGAACCAACTGTTATGTTCTTCGGTTTATGCAATTCGCCATCCACATTCCAAACTATGATGAACGAATACTTCAGAGACATGATTAATGAAGGATGGCTCATTATCTACATGGACGACATCTTGATATGTTCTCAGAATTTGAACGAACTAGAAGAACGAACAAAAAGGGTCCTTGATCGATTAGAAGAGAACGATCTGTTCCTGAAATTAGAAAAATGTAAATTTGCTGTTCAAGAAGTTGAATTTTTGGGCATGATCATCTCACCCGGAAAAATACGAATGGATCCTATCAAACTCGCAGGAATAGCTGATTGGCCAGTACCATCAACGGTTAAACAAGTCCGATCATTCCTAGGTTTTGGAAACTTTTACAGACGTTTTATTGGAAACTTTGCAGCAATCGCAAAACCACTCACAGATCTAACCAAGAAAACGGAACCATTTGACTGGAATAATGAGCGCCAACTTGCCTTTGACACCCTAAAGCAACGGTTCGCCTCTATGCCAGTATTGTTAATGCCAAATCCTGCAAAACCGTTCATCCTTCAAACCGACGCCTCCAATAAAGCAATTGGAGCGGTACTGAAACAGGCTGATGAATCCGGAGCACTCCATCCGTGTGGATTTATATCCCATGCGTTAACACCAACGGAGCAGAATTATCAAATTTATGACAGAGAACTGCTTGCAATCATCAAGGGACTTGCAGTATGGCGCCATCTATTACATGGTTCTCCTCACACGATCATCGTCCATTGTGATCACAAGAACTTGTCCTACTATCGAACTGCTCAACGCTTAACACCTCGACAAGCTCGGTGGTCATCATTACTATCTGAATATGATCTTCGTATTGAACATATACCTGGCACAAAAATGTTCGAAGCAGATGCATTATCCAGACGGCCAGATCATATGGGAAATGATGAGGAACAAACTACTGTCACGGTTTTGCCGAATGACCGATTTATTCGACTAATCAATGATGATCTTGCCAGCGAATTAAAGAAATACATGGCAAACGACGATTTTGGACGCATCCTTATTGAAGTTATCACTAAGCAAAGGGCACCACCAATTAAATCCAAACTACAAGACTGGACATACACTCATGGTATCGTTTATTACTTGGGCAAGATCTATGTGCCTGATCGAATTGAGTTGCGCACTCGATTAATTAAGGAGATACATGAAGCATTATCTTCAGGACACCCTGGACGATTGAAAACACTAGCACTTTTGAAACGTGATTATTGGTGGCCTGGAATGTATAGACATGTCAAAGAATGGGTTGAAGGTTGTGCACTTTGCCAACAGATGAAAGTCAATACCCACCCAAATTCACCGGCATTAATCCCTATTCCATCAAAAGCTACTCGGCCATTTCAACAAGTCACACTGGATTTTATCACCGATCTTCCTATATCTGACGGTTATGACTCCATTCTGGTCACGGTGGACCATGGCCTTACGAAGGGGGTAATTTTTACTCCTTGCAATAAGACGATCGACGCCTTAGGAACTGCAGACCTCTATATCTCTGAAATATTCAAACGCTTTGGACTCCCTGACATCTTAATCTCGGATAGAGGACTGCAATTCTCCGCCAAAGTATTTCAAGAAATACGAAAAGCTCTAGGAATCGACCATAGAATGAGCACAGCCTACCATCCTCAGACAGATGGAGAAACTGAACGTGTAAATCAAGAACTCGAAATTTATCTTCGAATGTTCTGCGCAAATGAACCTCATAAATGGAAACCACTACTACCCATCGCTGAATTTGCACATAATAATCGATATCACGACACAATAAAGACATCACCATTTCAACTTATGTACGGATCAGATCCAATCGCTATCCCTACAGCAGCAATCAAGATGACCGCACCAGCAGCAGAAGAACGACTTCTGATGCTCCGAAAAGCTAGAGAAGAAGCCCTAGCCGCTCACGAACTAGCTAGACAAATGGTCACTCATAGATACAGAGACAAGTCAATCAGATTCGAAAAGGGTGACAAAGTCTGGCTCGAAAACAAGAATCTCCACATTCCATATCAATCAAGAAAGTTAGCACCAAAACGGGAAGGACCCTTCCAGGTTGAACAAGTCATGGGACCAGTTACTTACAAATTGAAATTACCAAAACAATGGCGCATTCACCCTGTGTTTCATGCATCGCTCCTCACTCCATATAAGGAAACCTCAATGCACGGCCCGAATTTCACTATGCCACCTCCCGATATGGTTAAGGGACAAGAAGAGTTTGAGATCGAGGCTATCCTTGGACATCGAAAACGCGGAGCCGGTTATCAATATTTAGTCAAATGGAAAGGCTATGGAGCAAATGACAATACCTGGGAACCAGAACGACATCTGGGCAATGCTGCGGATATTTTGGTAGAATATAAAAACAGAAGAAATCTTTGAAGCAATCAACACTATGACTTATTATCGCACCAACCTCCAATTAAAACATAATATCCGCTATGTCAAGAGATTTTGCAGAACTGTTGGACGATACACTCCTACTGTCAAAACCAGATACTCTGTCACGCAGATGTTCGTTCCTGCCTTTAAACACCCTTCCAAACGAACACTTTCTATATATCAGAAACTGAAATACGTCCCAATGATGTCAAAACCGCCTAAAGTATCACGATTACCTCCTCACAAACGAACGCATCCACAAGGCCATACAGAGATCCCATATAATGCTTTATCAAAGTACCTTCCCCAGTATCATCGTCTCTCTTTTGATCTAGGGGAGTTACCCACGTTTCAGGAAGCCGAATCACATTACCTTCCAGCATCAGTTCACCCTTGTTTTCAATATGACAACGTTTATCACAGAGTTTGGTTACGACGAACCTTCCCTGAATTATCAGAAGCTTTACAATGGATTATCCAGCTTGGCAGAGACATTTCCGCGGAACAATGGCAATATCAACGACGAATGAACATAAGGGGAAGTGAAAATTTTAACCGCACACAAGCGCAAATGGAAATAACACTTGCAACCGAACGATATTACGATCTTCTGAACCAGGCAATACAGGCTAGTATGAACAATCCAGAAATACGTGTCACACGACATACACACCCTGAACAAATCCGTATTCCACACCCTGACGATGCAAGAACCCGATCAGAACAAGAAGAAGCAGCTAGGAACTCTCGTGAGAACTTTCTCAGAACCAGGGAACCTGAGATCGAAGAGATCTTAGCTTTGGACTCCGACGATGAGATTTGGGATATTTAAACCACACTCAATGGTCTAACACCCCCATCTTATCGATACAGCATGTCCGCTATCGTCGTCATCGCCTACCTCGTCGCTTTCGCCTTCGCGCTCTTGGTCACAGCCTGTGGCCATTGTTATGATCCCTCTCTCGCCGCTGCTTCCCCGTTCGTCGCCACCGCCCATGACCTCCCTATTGAGGTCTTCGTCACCGTCACCACCACCATCGACGATTATCTTTTCCCGAATTGGCCTGCCTCCCCTTCGTCCACCGTCGCCGACCTCCACCAACATCCAGATGAGCTCGCGGACTTTGTTATTGAAGAAGAAGCACCTTTACCCGCTCCACCCACACCACCTCTCGCCAGGATCCCCAACGCCACCCTTCTTCGGGCTCAGGAAGCCCTCGCCACCTTCATCGTTGACTATCAGCTTTTTGCCGGACCCCTCGATGCCATGCTCAACACCGCCCTCACCACTGACCCTCACACCATCACGGATGAAGAACGCGATGCGATCCTTGAACAAACGGTCCAGCTCGACTATATTACAAGGACGTTGCAATGGCAGTTCGAAACCGCTAACCATGATGTCAACACCATCGCCGAATGGTTGAAATCGCGAAGGGATCATGGGTGGACAAATGGTGGAAACCATGGTTGGGGAACAGGTTAAGAAGTCGGTGACTTCTTGCATACGAAGGGGGTAATGTTACAATTTCTTTCCCTTTCGTCGACGGACTTATTTTATTATATAATCATCGTTATGCGTTTCATGGACGCTCATCTCCTTTAGCTACTTTACCTTCACATTTCCTTTCTTAGGTATTTAGCTGTACATTTCCTTTTATATTTCTCTTGTTCTTTTATGTATATAAACCTTCTTGTAAAGTAGCTAGACTCCAGTTCCAACTTAATCGAATTCTTCTCTCAACTTCTGAACGAAAACTCCTCGCTCTCATCTCTTTGGGCTCGTCGTTTATTTGACCTTTGTCATCGTTTGACTTAGTGTCCAGAACCTGTCCAGTAGGCTGGGAGCAGACCGAGACTCTGCTTGCCACTGTTGAACGAATTGCGTTGAGAGCATCGATCTTAACACAAACCAGGACAAGGGAACCGCTCTAATTTTAACCGAAACACCAACACTAGGGGCGGATCAACTCGATCAGTTAATGCTATGCCCACTGGACGTTTGACAGACGAACAAAAGGAGGAATACATGAAAACTGGGAAGTGTTTCAGATGTGGAAACCAGGGACATGTTTCAAAAAATTGTCCGAAACGAAACACCACCCCAAGCGTCTCCTTCAGGTCCTCCTCATCGTTTCAGAATAAAGGGATCAGATCCATCCCTGAGGATGTGCCCAAGGAAAAGCAAGACGACCCAGTTGCGAGTATCAGAGCGATCCTAGCTGGAATGAAGGCTGATGAACGAGAAGGCCTTCTTAACGAACTCGAAAACGAGGGTTTTTGATCAGGAAGCGTCACACAGCGGTTGGCACTTCCACAACAAATGGATTTTCACAGTTAGCGCTTGATTCTGTAATAGTACGATCGAATAATGACAAGCGCCTTTCTATCACTGTTGAAACGATCGATTTACCCGCTGAAACCTCTGCCCTCATCGATTGTGGAGCAGAAGGGAACTTTATTGACGAAGAAATAACAACAAAACTACCAAAAGAAAAGCTAAGAAAACCAATTCGAGTCAGAAACGCAGATGGAACAATCAACACAAATGGAATGATCACTCATCGAGTATTAATTCAATATTCAATTGGAGGAAAGCGTCACAGTAACTGGTTCTTAATCACCAAGTTAGGAGACCAACGATTAATCTTGGGAATTCCTTGGTTAGAAGAAAATAACCCGACTATTGATTGGAGAGACAAAACGATTCACCTCATTGATAATCAACGGCAAGATGGGACGATCTGGCAACTGGCATTGGACAATCAGTGGGGAGAAGACGACTATTGGATAAGGGTCAAAACATCAGCATCGCAGGCATTAGAACATCAACTGAAAAAAGACGAACCAAAGACAGAATTACCTACAGAATACGAGAAATGGCGATCAGTCTTTGAGAAGAAAGCTTCAGAACGATTTCCTACCTCTAGAACTTGGGATCATGCGATCGAACTGAAAAACGGTTTCACTCCTAAAGTTAGCAAGATCTATCCGTTATTTGTCCTGGTTTTCTTCCAAGCGCTCGCATCATTTCCCAAGTGCCATGAAGCTGTTCTGCCTTTTCATATGCTTCTTTCATGGATAGAACATTTGCTTCAAGTATCTTTGTAGCAATACTTTCGGGGAGTCCTTTGACAAAGGCCTGGAGCTGCGCAGTAGTTCCTTTCAATCCTGAAGTACCGATTTCCATGCAAAATTTTCTGATATATTCAGGGACTGAAACGTCGCCCCCTACTCTGAGATTGGCTAGATTGTTCAGCGCTCTGAGAGCGCTATTAACTTCACCCCAATCGGCTAAGAAACGTTTCTTGAATTCTGCCCAATTCGTCCAAGTAAGGGTTGTTTCTTCTTCATCGTCCAATTCATCCTTGATCAGGACTTTCCAATCATCGAGTTCCTGCCCAAGACAGGCAAGAGTAAATCGAATCTGCTTCTGTGCTTTGTTTTTATAGTTATCATCATTCAAAACAAAGTAATCTTCAAGACTTCCAATGAAAGCCTTCGCTTCGGTTCGTTTTCCTGTAAAAACGCGCATAGGCTGCGGTTTGATATCTCCTTTAGAGGCAGGTGCTGCTACATCGGATGCCATCTTTTCTGTTTCTTCTTTCGGATCTGTAGGTTCTCCTGTTTCGTCTTTCTTCTTCCCTGATTCTGGATCTCCAAATAGACTTTGTTCGATCTGTTTCTGTTCTAGGAAGTCTCTCCAAGGCTGTATCCCTTTGTCTTGAAGTGCGTATCTATCCTGTGGTGGTGCTCCAGAGAGACTGATGAATTCGTTCCACCAGGAGGATTCTGGTTCTTTAGTGGGTGGATAAAATAGAGAATAAAAGTCCTCTTTTAGATCTTCGTTGATCCACTCAATCCAAACGTTATCTGGGAAGACTTCCTTTCCGTCTCCTTCAATATAATCACCTTCAAAGAGGGATGCTGGTACTGGTTCGTTCTTCTTCTTAGTTCCTGAGCGGAAATACCACCCTGTTCCAGTAGTCGATGGAAAAACTTCTCGTCGATCTAGATAATACTTTCATTTAAAACGGGCAGAGCCGTTCGGGGGTCTGAGGTTCGAGGTTCTGGTATCAATGGTGTCTGGCTAGTGTAGAAACACTGAGCGGTTCTGTGAGTTCCAACTTGTGTTAAGATCGATGCTCTCAACGCAATTCGTTCTAAGTCAACAGTGGCAAGCAGAGTCTCGGTCTGCTCCCAGCCTACTGGACAGGTTCTGGACACTAAGTCAAACGATGACAAAGGTCAAATAAACGATGAGCTCAAAGAGATGAGAGCGAGGAGTTTTCGTTCAGAAGTTGAGAGAAGAATTCGATTAAGTTGGAACTAAGGAAAAGAGACATACATGAGAGTCTTTATATACAAAAAGAACAAAGAGAACGTAAAAGGAAATGTATAGCTAATACCTTGGAAAGGAAAAGTGAAAGATAAAGCTAAAAGGGAATAAGCGTCCATGAAACACATAGCTATGATTATATAATAAAGGAGTCCATTAAACGAAAGGGAAAGAAATTGTAACAATATCTCCTCTTCTAATTGGCCATATAGAAAAGCAGTTTTAACATCTAGTGCTTTGAGTACCCATCCCTCTAAAGCTGCTAATGCTAATAAGATTCTAACAGTTTCGAATCTTGAAACCGGGCTAAATGTGGCTCCAAAGTCTATTCCTGGTACTTGTGAAAAGCCTTGAGCAACTAATTGCGCTTTATATCTATTATCTTGTTGCTTTATAGTGTAAACCCATCTACAACCTATAGGTTTACGATCTTTAGGTCTGTCAACTAATTCCCATACATTTCTTTTCTGTATAGATTTAATTTCTTCTTTCATAGCTTCTACCCATTTTGAATATGATTCAGAATCTTTATCTTTTATCTTTAAAAGATCTCTGTATACAACAGGTATACCCTTTTTCCTATTCTCTTGATCTACAAGTTTTGCTGCTGCTTTGGATAATAAGAATTTATCCATTCTTTTTTGTCTTTGTTTACGTCTTTCCTTCCAGTCTTCATTACTGATATCTGAACTTGGAGAACTAGGAATTGGTGTAATCACATTATCAGAAGGTGCTGGTGTTACTGTTCTTTCCAGATCTTCTTCTGATTTTTCTGGTTTATCATCAACCTTTTTATCATCAGATTTTATATCTAATTTAGGTTCAACAATAATTTCCTTTCTAGGTCTTCTACCAAAGAGTTTATTAAGACGATCTCTTTCATGCTTAGATTTATCTATAGGCATGAGATCTTCTAAAGTTAATTCAGGTTGAACAATTCGTTGTTCTTTAGCTGATTTAGTATCTAACTCTTGTAGCTTTGATATGTTAATTGGTTTTTTAAGCATATCACGCCATTCTTTTTCTTTTTGATTTTGTTGTTTAACAACCTTTTCAAAATCTTTATCTGTTTGAATTTCTGCTTGTATTTTAGCAGGATGTTTATCTCCATAAACATTATTATCAATTATTCTAACTTTTGGTTTCCTAGACGATTTTCTAGTAGCAAGTTTTTGTTGTATAACTTTTCTTTCTTGCTCTCTAAAACCAAATGGATGAGTTATTGGGTCTTGTATGATTTTTGGTCTATCATTATCAAGTTTTCCTCTTTTAGCTGCCTGCAGGTCTAACTTTTTTCCAATATGTTTAGAACCTGTAGTAACATTATCTCTAATGCTAACAGTAGGATCCCAAAAATCTCCAGTATTCAATTCAAATTTAGATTGAAGAGGTTTATCAAAAATCTCTTTAACTCTTTTTCTAATATCTTCTTTAATAAATTTCTTATCTATTTTAAGATTTTTATTACGTCCAGAAAGATTATCAAGTTCTGCAAGTCTTTCTTTTTCATGTTTATCAAGTATTTTATATATCCTTGATAAATCAATATGTTTAGTTTTTGATGTTGAAGGAGTATTATTAGAAAGTTCTGCAACTTGTTTATTAACAATATTCCATTTTCCAAGTCTGGAATATCTTCTATTAATTTCTTCAGAATCCTTTTTAAATTGTTCAACTTGTCGTTGAATCTCTGAAGAAGTTAATCTCTTAGTATCATCTTTCTGTTTTCCTTTATCAACCTTTGTAGAAATATTATCTTTGTATGATTTATTACTTTGTGATTTAAAATATTTATCATTTGCATCATGATAAGTATTATTAGAAGAATCACTGTCTTCTGATTGATTGTCTGATGGTTTTCTTTTTGTGTCAGACTTATGATCATCTGTATCCGACGAATCACTATCATCAGAATCATTTGAATCATGAAATGATTGCCTTTTATCATTTTTTGTAGTGTCATGATTATAATGATTTTTTGTTGTGGGAATTTTATCTAAATCTAAAGTTGGGTATTTATCTTTATGGATAATCTTATCTTTAGATAATTTAGGAAATATGTTTTCATCAAATATGGCATGTGAGGCAATGACTATAGTATTTTTATCATTCATGAACTTATATGATTTACTTTCATATCCAATGAATGTCATTGGTTCAGCTCTCGGTGATAACTTATCTTTACGTTTTTCTTTAACTATATAGACATATGCCAAACATCCAAATATTTTAAAATATGACATGTCAGGTTTTTTACCCATCATAGTTTCATAAGGTGTTTTCCATTGAGTTCTTCTTAATGGTGTACGATTATATATATGAACTGCAGTCTCAAATGCAAAAGACCACCAGGATTTTGGGCATCCTGATTCTAATAAAAGTGTATAAGCTTTCTTTAGAATAGTTTCATTTAATCGTTCAGCACGACCATTTTGTTGATGAACATGTGGAGCACTTAGTTCATGTTTAATACCTTTGTCTTGAAAATAGTTATTGAGCTTTTGATTTACAAATTCTCCCCCTCGATCTGAACGCATACTTTTGACTTTTAAGTTCAACTGATTTTCAATAAAGACAATATATGCTTTAATTGAATTAAAAGTATCAGCTTTAGATCGAAGTAATGCTACATAAGCAAAAGAAGAATAGTCATCAAGAATTAATAAAGCCCATTTCTGTTTATGATACGACTGTATCGGCATTTCAATAAGATCAACATGTATTAATTCAAGCAACTGAGTTGCTCTACTAGATGAAACATGATATGGTTTATTATCAAGTTTACCCATTATACATGTTTTGCAAATGCTCTTCATATGGGGTTTAATAAGTTTGGAACTATTTTCAGTATTTCTGAACATATGGTTTAACACATTATCACTAGGATGTGCCATCCTTCTATGCCAAATAAAATAATCAATAGTTTTAGAACTATTATTGATTAATAAATGATGAGAAGGTCTTTTAATAATTGTAGACAGCCAATGTACAGAATTGGCTTCAGTTGGGTGTCCAATAAGAGTTATGTTTCCCGTATGTATTATAGTTTTGGTTTTACCATGATAGACATGATAATCCATACTTGTTAATTGTGGTACAGATATAATTCTGTATGGTAGCATCGGCATATAGCATACATTCCAATTCATAACATGTTTATTATGTCTGAAGCAGATTTGTCCTTCTCCTTCAATAAATGTCTGATTGTGTTTATTAGCAGTGGTAACCTTCATGGGATTAATATATTTCTTATATGATGTAAAATCACTTAAGAATGGTGTACAATGTCGTGTTGCTCCAGAGTCAATGACCCATCGATCATTCTTATTTAAGAGCATAATTTGTTCACCAGGAACTTTATTCTCATAATTACTACATACAAATTTGTAACTACTGTTATTTACGTCTTGATTTGACATATTCAATATGCCATTATTAGTAATATCATCAAGCACTAGAACAGTATTAGATAAGTAATTATTTGAAAAATTCAATCCATACCCAATGTTAAGGTTAGCCATGTTGTTATCATTTCCAGTTCCATCAATATATTCTAATCCATGATCAGAATAATCACTTTTGAATGGATCTGATTCGTCTCCACTATGATATTGTTCTTCCTCTTCAGGAGAACTATCACTGGAAATCGGTGTTAAAGGTGTTAAAGGTGAAGAATCGGTTTTGAATAACCGACGAATACTATCATCATGAAAGTATTCATAATCTATCCTATCTTCAATAGGAGTATCATCGTCATCCATCTGAATTTCTCCAATTCTCTCCAATAAAGAACTATTGTGTTGTACGTCAGGTACAAGTTCTTCTATAAATCCAGCAGATTCTTCCAATGGATACTGTTTATAATACCCAGAAGCTGTATCTACTATCATTGGATTTGCAAAGTGGATTGTAGTGGATGAATCCTTCTTCTTCCCTTTTAATTCTCGTAATTCATTGATTAGAGCTTTATTCTTCAATTTCTTGTTAGCCCTATTGATTTCATTACGTTTCTTCTTGTCATCCCTTGACATAGAAGATGCATTTCCTCTGTTAGGAAATTTATTGTAACTCTGTCGAGGTACAAATGTTTTGCTTTTATTGAAACGTCCTCTAAAAGAACCTTTTCCCCTGTTATTATTGTTATAACTATTATTGGAATGTTGATCTTTCCAATTTGGGTTTGTGTTTGGATTCTTTTAAATGTTTGATCCAATATTAGCAATTTGAGCATGATGACGTATCTTGCCCTTTGACATGAGTAGATTATACTCATTTTGAATACGAGGAATAATGCTATCTATCGTAAAATCTGCAATCTTGGTATCTATCAAGTTTGTAACTAGAGTACCATATGATTGACCAAGATTATGTAAGATAAAGAAAAGTACTACAAAATCAGGAATTTTGTAATTATTTTCAGTACCTAAATCAGCAACCAATTTCATCAATTTGGATATAGCTATGATAGGATCTTGTTTAGGTTTCATAGACCAGTTAAATATATTCTTATAAAGAATGAAATATTTAGCTATTCCTTTTAATCCAAATATTTTGTCTAGCTCAGCTAGAGTTTCTTTAGGAGTTGCTTTAATATAGACATGAAGATTTGCAGCAAGTGACATTTGGAAAATCGCATTTGCTCTTGCAGAATATTCAGTCCAATCTTGTATTTCTTGCCAAGTTCTTTTGAATGTTAATTCATATTCAAGTTTAGTAGCTGCAGAAGCTGGATGTGCAGCAGTGTCAATATACATTGATGGAAGTTCTGGTTGATCTCCAGTGACATATTTGGTATATCCCTTCATGGCCATATATGACATAATATTTGTACACCATTTTTGAAAATCAGAAACACCATTGAAGATAGAAACCATCTTTTCAAGCGAATCTTTATCATCTTTGCCACCACAAAGGTATGAATTAAATCTAGAATTAGATTTTACCATGTCATCTAGATTCCACCATTTGCAAGTTCCTCTTTGAGTAACTTCAAAGTGCAAATATCGTCGTCCTTCTGATTTATAGACAAAATTTGAATCTTGTCTCCATATTTTTGGTAATGTTACTATTTCCCATAGAGCAGGATACATTTCCCATATTCGTTTGAAGAAATGAGCTTGTTTGAACAATGCCATATAGCATAATCCAGGTTTGTTCCAAATAGGATGCTCATTGGTATGAATAACCGTTTTAATTTCTCCAAATTCTCTATATTTGACTTGAGTAGCACCAGAAAAATCATCGTAATCGTGATCATATCTGTGTTTCTTTATCAATGGATAAATCTTTCTCTCAGATTTCTCTTCATCTGATATGTTATTGAGGCTCTTCTTTTTAAGAAAAGTCTTCTTAAAGAAAGGACAAAAGTCTTTGACTTTTTTAACTCGACGAATTTGTCGAAATGCTTTGTATGATCTTTTGGGTGGAACAACATTCTTCTCTTCTGGCCATAAACCATCATTGTTAGGATCGATGCTCTCAACGCGATTCGTTCTGAGTCAACAGTGGCAAGCAGAGTTTCGGTCTGCTCCCAGCCTACTGGACAAGTTCCGGACACTAAGTCAAACGATGACAAAGGTCTAACAAACAACGAGCTCAAAAGAATGAGGGCAAGGAATTTCGTTCAGAAGTTGAGAGAAGAATTCGATTAAGTTGGAACTGGAGTCTAGCTACTTTACAAGAAGGTTTATATACGTAAAAGAACAAAAGAAATATAAAAGGAAACGTACAGCTAAATACCTAAGAAAGGAGATGTGAAGGTAAAGTAGCTAAAGGAGATGAGCGTCCATGAAACGCATAACGATGATTATATAATAAAGTGAGTCCGTCAATGAAAAGAAAAGAAATTGTAACATTACCCCCTTCGTATGCAAGAAGTCACCGACTTCTTAACCTGTTCCCCAACCGTGGTTTCCACCATTCGTCCACCCATGATCTCTTCGTGATTTCAACCATTCGGCAATGGTGTTGACATCGTGGTTAGCAGTTTCAAACCGCCATTGCAGCGTCCTCGTGATATAGTCTAGTTGGACTGTTTGCTCGAGGATTGCATCGCGCTCTTCATCCGTGACACTGTGAGGATCGGTGGTGAGGGCGGTGTTGAGCATGGCGTCAAGAGGTCCGGCGAAGAGTTGGTAGTCGACGATGAAGGTGGCAAGGGCTTCCTGAGCCCGAAGGAGAGTGGCGTTAGGGGTCCTGGCGAGAGGTGGAGCTGGTGGAGCGGGTAGGGGTGCTTCTTCTTCAATCAAGAAGTCAGCGAGCTCGTCCGGGTGCTGATGTAAGGGGGCAACGGTAGAGGAAGGGGAGGCGGGCCAATCCGGGAAGAGGTATTCATCGATGGTGGTGGTGGTGGTAACAAAGACCTCAATGGGGAGGTCGTGGGCGGTGGCGAGGAACGGGGAGGCAGCGGCGAAAGAAGGGTTGTAACAATGGCCACAGGCTGTGACCAAGAGCGCAAAGGCGAAAGCAATGAGGTAGGCGATGACGACGATGGTGGACATGCTGTATCGATAGGATGGGAGGTTTAGACCATTGAGTGTGGTTTAAATATCCCAAATCTCATCGTCGGAGTCCAAAGCTAAGATCTCTTTGATCTCAGGTTCCCTGGTTCTGAGAAAGTTCTCACAAGAGTTCCTAGCTGTTTCTTCTTGTTCTGATCGGGTTCTTGCATCATCAGGGTGTGGAATACGAATTTGTTCAGGGTGTGCATGTCGTGTAACATGTATTTCTGGATTGTTCATGCTAGCCTGTATTGCCTGGTTCAGAAGATCGTAATATCGTTCGGTTGCAAGTGCTATTTCCATTTGCGCTCTTGTGCAGCTAAAATTTTCGCTTCCCCTTATGTTCATTCGTCGTTCATATTGCCATTGTTCCGCGGAAATGTTTCTGCCGAGCTGGATGATCCATTGTAAAGCTTCTGATAATTCAGGGAAGGTTCGTCGTAACCAAACCCTGTGATAAACATTATCGTATTGAAAACAAGGGTGAACTGATGCTGGGAGATAATGTGATTCGGCCTCCTGGAATGTGGGTAATTCTCCTAGATCAAAAGAGAGACCATGATACTGGGGAAGATACTTTGATAAAGCATTATATGGGATCTCTGTATGGCCTTGTGGATGCGTTTGTTTGTGAGGAGGTAATCGTGATACTTTAGGCGGTTTTGACATCATTGGGACGTATTTCAGTTTCTGATATGTAGAGAGCGTTCGTTTGGAAGGATGTTTAAAGGCAGGAACGAACATCTGCGTGACAGAATATCTGGTTTTGACGGTAGGAGTGTATCGTCCAATAGTTCTGCAGAATCTTTTGACATAACGAATATTATGTTTTAGTTGGAGGTTGGTGCGATAGTAAGTCATTTTCTTCTGAGTTGTTTCAGAGGTTCCTTCTGTTTTTATACTCAACTAAGATATCCGCAGCATTGCCTAGATGTCTTTCCGGTTCCCAGGTATTGTCGTTTGTTCCATAGCCTTTCCATTTAACCAAATATTGATAACCTGTTCCACGTTTCCGATGTCCAAGGATAGCTTCAATCTCAAACTCTTCTTGTCCGTTAACCATATCGGGAGGTGGCATAGTGAAATTCGGGCCGTGCATTGAGGTTTCTTTATATGGAGTGAGGAGCGAAGCATGAAACACAGGATGAATGCGCCATTGTTTTGGTAATTTCAATTTGTAAGTAACTGGTCCCATGACTTGTTCAACCTGGAAGGGTCCTTCCTGTTTTGGTGCTAGCTTTCTTGATTGATATGGAATGTGGAGATTCTTGTTTTCGAGCCAGACTTTGTCACCTTTTTCGAATCTGATTGACTTGTCTCTGTATCTATGAGTGACCATTTGTCTAGCTAGTTCGTGAGCGGCTAGGGCTTCTTCTCTAGCTTTTCGGAGCATCAGAAGGCGTTCTTCTGCTGCTGGTGCGGTCATCTTGATTGCTGCTGTAGGGATAGCGATTGGATCTGATCCGTACATAAGTTGAAATGGTGATGTCTTTATTGTGTCGTGATATCGATTATTATGTGCAAATTCAGCGATGGGTAGTAGTGGTTTCCATTTATGAGGTTCATTTGCGCAGAACATTCGAAGATAAATTTCGAGTTCTTGATTTACATGTTCAGTTTCTCCATCTGTCTGAGGATGGTAGGCTGTGCTCATTCTATGGTCGATTCCTAGAGCTTTTCGTATCTCTTGAAATACTTTGGCGGAGAATTGCAGTCCTCTATCCGAGATTAAGATATCAGGGAGTCCAAAGCGTTTGAATATTTCAGAGATATAGAGGTCTGCAGTTCCTAAGGCGTCGATCGTCTTATTGCAAGGAGTAAAAATTACCCCCTTCGTAAGGCCATGGTCCACCGTGACCAGAATGGAGTCATAACCGTCAGATATAGGAAGATCGGTAATAAAATCCAGTGTGACTTGTTGAAATGGCCGAGTAGCTTTTGATGGAATAGGGATTAATGCCGGTGAATTTGGGTGGGTATTGACTTTCATCTGTTGGCAAAGTGCACAACCTTCAACCCATTCTTTGACATGTCTATACATTCCAGGCCACCAATAATCACGCTTCAAAAGTGCTAGTGTTTTCAATCGTCTGGGGTGTCCTGAAGATAATGCTTCATGTATCTCCTTAATTAATCGAGTGCGCAACTCAATTCGATCAGGCACATAGATCCTGCCCAAGTAATAAATGATACCATGAGTGTATGTCCAGTCTTGTAGTTTGGATTTAATTGGTGGTGCCCTTTGCTTAGTGATAACTTCAATAAGGATGCGTCCAAAATCGTCGTTTGCCATGTATTTCTTTAATTCGCTGGCAAGATCATCATTGATTAGTCGAATAAATCGGTCATTCGGCAAAACTGTGACAGTAGTTTGTTCCTCATCATTTCCCATATGATCTGGCCGTCTGGATAATGCATCTGCTTCGAACATTTTTGTGCCGGGTATATGTTCAATACGAAGATCATATTCAGATAGCAATGATGACCACCGAGCTTGTCGAGGTGTTAAGCGTTGAGCAGTTCGGTAGTAGGACAAGTTCTTGTGATCACAATGGACGATGATCGTGTGAGGAGAACCATGTAATAGATGGCGCCATACTGCAAGTCCCTTGATGATTGCAAGCAGTTCTCTGTCATAAATTTGATAATTCTGTTCCGTTGGTGTTAACGCATGGGATATAAATCCACATGGATGGAGTGCTCCGGATTCATCAGCCTGTTTCAGTACCGCTCCAATTGCTTTATTGGAGGCGTCGGTTTGAAGGATGAATGGTTTTGCAAGATTTGGCATTAACAATACTGGCATAGAGGCAAACCGTTGCTTTAGGGTGTCAAAGGCAAGTTGGCGCTCATTATTCCAGTCAAATGGTTCCGTTTTCTTGGTTAGATCTGTGAGTGGTTTTGCGATTGCTGCAAAGTTTCCAATAAAACGTCTGTAAAAGTTTCCAAAACCTAGGAATGATCGGACTTGTTTAACCGTTGATGGTACTGGCCAATCAGCTATTCCTGCGAGTTTGATAGGATCCATTTGTATTTTTCCGGGTGAGATGATCATGCCCAGAAATTCAACTTCTTGAACAGCGAATTTACATTTTTCTAATTTCAGGAACAGATCGTTCTCTTCTAATCGATCGAGAACCCTTTTTGTTCGTTCTTCTAGTTCGTTCAAATTCTGAGAACATATTAAGATGTCGTCCATGTAGATAATGAGCCATCCTTCATTAATCATGTCTCTGAAGTATTCGTTCATCATAGTTTGGAATGTAGATGGCGAATTGCATAAGCCAAAGAACATAACAGTTGGTTCGTATAATCCTCTGTTGGTAATGAAAGCAGCTTTCCATTCGTCCCCTTTCTTGATCCTGACGTTATTATATCCCCATCGGAGGTCTAATTTGGTGAAATATTGTGCACCAGCGAGTTTTGTAAGGAGGTCGGATACTAGGGGTAATGGGTATGCATTCTTGATTGTCCAATCGTTCAAATATCTATAATCTTGGCACGGCCGAAGCGCACCACTTTCCTTTTTTGAGACAAAGAAGAATGGCGATGCTTGAGGAGATTTCGACGGTTTGATGTAGCCTTTAGCTAGCTGTTCTTCAATCCATTCGTCCAGCGACGACTGTTCTTTGATTGATAACGGATAGATCTTGCTAACTTTAGGACTAAAACCGGTTTTCAAATCGATAGCGTGATCCCAAGTTCTGGAAGTTGGGAATCGTTCTGATGCCTTTTTCTCAAAGACTGAGTGCCATTTCCCATATTCTGATGGTAGTTCCGTTTTTGGTTCATCCTTTTTCAACTGATGTTCTAACGCTTGAGATGCAGATGTTTTAACTCTGATCCAGTAATCGTCTTCTCCCCATTGTTGATTGTCCAATGCCATTTGCCAGATAGTTCCTTCATTCCATTGTTCATCGATGAGGTGTATCGTTTTATCTCTCCAATCAATAGTAGGATTGTTTTCTTCTAACCAAGGGATCCCCAAAATTAATCGTTGATCTCCTAATTTAGTGATTAGAAACCAGTTGCTGTATCGTTTTCCTCCAATCGAATATTGAATATGGACTCGATGTGTGATTATTCCATTAGTGTTAACCGTTCCATCTGCGTTTCTGACTTTGATTGGTTTTCGCAATTTTTCTTTTGATAACTTGGTGGTTACTTCTTCGTCAATAAAATTCCCTTCTGCTCCACAATCGATTAGAGCCGAAGTATCAGCGGGTAAATCGGACGTCTCCACAGAAATTGAAAGGCGCTTGTCATTATTCGATCTTACTATTACAGAATCAAGCGCTAACTGTGAATGTCCATTTGTTATGGAAGTGTCAACCGCTGTATGACGCTTCCGGGTTAAAAACCCTCGTTTTCGAGTTCATTGAGAAGACTTTCTCATTCATCGGCCTTCATCCCAGCAAGGATCGCTCTGATGCTTGCAACTGGGTCATCTTTCTTTTCCTTGGGTGCATCTTCAGGGATGGATCTGATCCCCTTATTCTGAAACGATGAGGAGGCTTTGAAGGAGGCGTTTGACGTGGTGTTTCGTTTGGGACAATTCCTTGAAACGTGCCCCTGGTTTCCACATCTGAAACATTTTCCAGATTTCATGTATTCCTCCTTTTGCTCATCTGTCAAACGTCCAGTGGGCATAGCATTTACTGATCGGGTTAATCCGCCCCTATTATTGGTGTTTCGATTAAAATTGGAGCGGTTCCCTTGTCCTGGTTTTTGCCCAAGCGCTCGCATCATTTCCCAAGCGCCATGAAGCTGTTCTGCCTTCTCATATGCTTCTTTCATGGATAAAACATTCGCTTCAAGAATCTTTGTAGCGATACTTTCAGGGAGTCCTTTAACAAAGGCCTGGAGCTGCGCAGTTGTTCCTTTCAATCCTGAAGTACCGATCTCCATACGGAATTTTCTGATATATTCAGGGACTGAAACATCACCCCCTACTCTGAGATTGGCTAGATTGTTCAGCGCTCTGAGAGCACTATTGACTTCTCCCCAATCGGCTAGGAAACGCTTCTTGAATTCTGCCCAGTTCGTCCAAGTAAGGGTTCTTTCTTCCTCATCATCTAATTCATCCTTGATCAGGACTTTCCAATCGTCGAGTTCCTGCCCAAGACAGGCAAGAGTAAATCAAATCTGTTTCTGTGCTTTGCCTTTATAATTATCGTCATTTAAGACAAAGTAATCTTCAAGACTTCCAATGAAAGCCTTTGCCTCGGTTCTTTTTCCTGTAAAAACACGCATAGGCTGCGGTTTGATATCTCCTTTAGAGGCGGGTGCTGCTGCGTCGGTTGCCATTTTTTCTGTTTCTCCTTTTGGTTCTTCTGGTTCTCTTGTTTCGTCTTTCTTCTTTCCTGATTCTGTATCTCCAAATAAACTTTGTTCGATCTGTTTCTGTTCTAGGAAGTCTCTCCAAGGTTGTAATCCCTTGTCTTGGAGTGCGTATCGGTCCTGTGACGGTGCTCCAGAAAGACTGAGGAATTCGTTCCACCAGGAGGATTCTGGTTCTTCAGTAGGTGGGTAAAATAGAGAGTAAAAATCCTCTTTTAGATCTTCATTGATCCAATCGATCCAAACGTTGTCTGGGAAGACGTCTCTTCCGTTTCCTTCAATATAATCACCTTCAAAGAGGGATGCTGGTACTGGTTCGTTCTTCTTTTTAGTTCCTGAGCGGAAAAACCACCCTGTTCCTGTAGTCGATGGAAAAACTTCTCGTCAATCTAGATAATACTTTCGTCTAAAACGGGCAGAGCCATTCGGGGGTCTGAGGTTCGAGGTTCTGGTATCAATGGTGTCTGGCTAGTGTAGAAACACTGAGCGGTTCTGTGAGTTCCAACTTGTGTTAGGATCGATGCTCTCAACGCGATTCGTTCTGAGTCAACAGTGGCAAGCAGAGTTTCAGTCTGCTCCCAGCCTACTGGACAAGTTCCGGACACTAAGTCAAACGATGACAAAGGTCTAACAAACAACGAGCTCAAAAGAATGAGGGCGAGGAATTTCATTCAGAAGTTGAGAGAAGAATTCGATTAAGTTGGAACTGGAGTCTAGCTACTTTACAAGAAGGTTTATATACGTAAAAGAACAAAAGAAATATAAAAGGAAACGTACAGCTAAATACCTAAGAAAGGAGATGTGAAGGTAAAGTAGCTAAAGGAGATGAGCGTCCATGAAACGCATAACGATGATTATATAATAAAGTGAGTCCGTCAATGAAAAGAAAAGAAATTGTAACAATCATCTTCTTCGATAGGCCAGTATGAATTGGATGATCTGGGCAATGATTTATGCTCATTATCAGGCCAATTTTCAATTGCTTCTTTGAGTTGTTGATGTTCCAATTCATCCTTTGAAGGTTTATCTTCCTTCAATGGATAACTTTCCCAAGGACCATTCCAACTATTATCGTTATCATGATCTTTCTTTTTATCATGATTTTCTTCTTCAGTATCGGTAGCTTTTTGCTTCATAGCAACTCTATCTAGACGTTCTATAATTTTCTTAATCATATCCGAAGCCCAATCAGGTGCTTGAGGCTCAGGAGTGTTATTAAGAGGTCTAGTCGTCTTTGGAAAATCTTGAACAACATTTTCATTGTGTATCATAAATGCCAATTGTTCTTCTCCCATAAAAGGATTTCCTGGGGGATAATACAATTCCTTAAATTTATCTTCAGGAACGTAAATAAATGTGCTACCATCTGAGGTGTGTGTGACTTCGTTTTGTCGAATGTCCTCATCAAACTTTATCAACTTGAGTTTTTTAGTTTGATTAACACACTCATCGCACAACTGAAAAGAATTTATATTTGGACCATTTTGGTCCACAATGGTACATATATATTTATTACAAGGTTTCATACCTTGTAATAACTCCTCTCGGATCCTTGATCCGAATCTTCCTTCAATATGCCCGACGGGGGCATTGACTCTGGGGATGACCGGAGTCGTCTCGGAGATCTTTCTCCTTTGACTGGGGATAAACTTTTCCCCAGACTGGTATAGTTGAGGGGGTTGTGCCTCAAAGATTTTCGTACAAGTGGGGTTCTCGTAACCCCGAAGAACGTACGCTGTGACAAAATTATCAGCTTTTGGAAATAATAGCTGATTTTGATAAGTCACCTTTGGTTCTTCTTTTTGCATGACTTCATGCAACTTTATCTGTGCCAACTGCATATCACGACGTAATTCATCGTCCATCTTCTGCAATTCTGCCTGCCTAACGGCCTCCTCATAATCGACGCGACTATGATAAACCTTCTCATTTAGCATCCAGACCGGCAGACTTTCTGCTCTGCGTCTTTCAGCAAGCGCTTCTCCACGAAGGTCCCTAAGAGACTCGTATCGCAGTCCTGGACGTCCTCCAAGACCAAGCATGTGAACAGCTGGACCATCGTAGTGAGGTTGGTTCACGAGGAGCGGTAACTCAGGGGCACTCTGAGTCATCGTCGGTGGTGGCGGTGCAAGAAGATCATTATTGATGATCTCCTGATCATCAATTTCGATGCTGTCATCGTCATCACCATCATAATCGTCGGCGTCGCTGCCGCTGTATTCGCCTGTCGGTGGTGGCGGTGCAAGAAGATCATTATTGATGATCTCCTGATCATCAATTTCGATGCTGTCATCGTCATCACCATCATAATCGTCGGCGTCGCTGCCGCTGTATTCGCCTTCTTTGCTGCTATCCCCCTCTTCCTGTATTGGCGATTCGGAAGAAAGAGGGGGGTACACAACCTTGTTTGCCTCGCTAGGCACGATATATTCATTTACAACTATATCAATTTTTTCAGTTAATTGATTTGGATGAGTGTAAATTTTCATACATAAGCCATTCGTATTGACATATTTGACTCCCAACGTCTTTTCTGAGGAAGTACTATTGATATCGTATGAAGGATGAAGGCGGACTTCCTCCTTGAGGAAGCAATCGTAGACAAATACATGGACAGATGTATCAACTGCATTCCATATGTGCGAGGCGGATCTGTCATAGACCCTTCCAGGTAAAAAGAACTCCCGAGCTTCAGGAGAATTCTTGATACGATTATAGCTGCAGGTGGTATTGATCATATAAACCAACTTGGCCAGACAATGACCAGGATAAAGATAACACATATCATCTGCGTCATATTTTTTCATAATATTTTCGATATCCTCAACCGGCAATCCATGAACTTCTTTCATTACACGACGAAGAATACCTGCATTGATATAATCGGGTTTATTCATAGCGGAATCCAAGTAGAGCATGGGGTGGATGGATTGAGACAAGAAACTGATTTGGAAAACTTGAGACATCTATTAAAATTTGCATTAGCCTAATTCATTTTCTCGAATTAAACATGAGAAAAGATGTGCTTATCAGGCTGTGCTGTTTATGTAACAACATGTTATAGGCTGCCAACAACGCAAACAATGTCTTGAAGTTTGGAATGTTGCATGCCAATAAGTGTACCTGGGGCTCCTTCAAATTCCCAGCATACAAAATCCACCAATTACAAGTATGCTACTGTGTGACTATCGTAAAAGTGACAATCTCGATCGTCCTAATCTAAGAGGGTCCATAGGGGGTGCCCTCCACTAGTCTGCGTGTACGTGGAACAATGTCCACTCAGCACGACCTTTATACAGAATATTGAGCCAAATAAAGAAGTAAACCAGGGGACGAAAACCCCTATAATGGTATAAAGGCATTAAATATCGGGCAAACGGGGGTGCATTAACCCTTTCAGATGTGGCTTCCACCACACCCTTATCCGTCGACTGGGACGGCCCGTAATCCGTGCCTTTTTGCTTTCTGGTGTGGCAAAACCAGTGTCGTTAGGGTGACAAGCCCTTTTGAGAATTTTGATTTCGCTGTTCCACAACAGCGGGCGACTCCGAAATGCCACTCCAGATGTTTAATCAGTGCTCCCACACTGTAGATCTCAAGGGAGATCTAGATGGTATCCCTGGTACCATCAACCAGGTCATTATCCCATGATCATGGGTTAGCCATTCTGTACGGATGAGGGAAGATCGAGAGAGGTTAGTCATAGTCACAGTCACAGTAGATCGATCAGCTATCAGATCCCATCAGACCAGATAGAGGGCCATCAGCCATATCTGCTTGCCTGATCTTGAGTGGGATCTAGCCGATCTAACGTCTATCTAAAAATACATTGTATCTATTAATACCAGCATCCTTCCCGCGGCATGTAACAACTCTGCACAGGTTGCTTTTGAAGCTGTTGCTAGCGGGGCCCATAACCTATTGAAACAATGACAGCAGCACAGGCACTAGCTAAGTAAGGTTTCAATTAACTTACATTGTTAGTTAGACTGCTTATCTGCCTATTGGTTAGGTGGAAAAACTGAGGAGCTTAGCGTCCAAAACGCCCTCCTTATATACATTTCAGTAACCCTAATCTAGGTACAAAATATAATAATAAAAATACTATTAAATGAGTTTCTTTTATTATTATCTATTTTTAATCATTCTATGATGTTCTATATGACATCATTTCCTTCTAAATGACTTATGTGCACAGCTATATGACTCATGCGCAGTAGTATGAGTCATTGCACAGTCATTGCACAGCAATGCACAGTCATATGAGTCATTTCTGAGTCATATTCTAAATATAAATGATTCTTATCAACTATTCAATTCAGTTGATAATCGTCCCATCAAACTCTATAATATCTGTCAAACTCTATAATATCTGTCAAAGATATAAATATCTCTGAACTCTATAATTTCGTACACAAGTACAAATAAGAGTTTATTATTACTAATCAGAGTCTAGATGAGCCTATAGACACGTGACTAATCACATGACTAATCACATGACTAATCATGTGATATCACATAATCTGAATAGATATTTAGTTAAATATAAAACACTAATTAATTCTAATTCTAATTATCTAATTAATTCTTAATTATCTAATCTATCTTTTAACATCAAGACTGCAAGAAAGAGGGTCAATGGGGCTTTCAAACAATGCATGATTTAAGTAAAACTGTCAGGGAATAGATGAGATATGGTGAAAATGGATGCAACATATGTTTTAGGAGAATACCGGAAAGATGGATGCATACCGCATCACGCCGTTAATTTTACGAGAAGGAGGGCAAAAAGGGCTTTTAAATGGCGCTATATAAAAGTAAAAGCGTTGAGAATTGGGTGAGATATGATGAAAATAAATGTAACATACAATTCAGGGAAATGCCGAAAGAATGAATAAATACCGCATCGCGTGGTTACTTCCACAAGAAAGCGGGCAAAAATGGCTTTCAAACGACGCTATATAGAGGTAAAAGCATTGAGAATTGGGTGAGATATGATAAAATGAAACTTCCTACTGTTGTTACATGCTGACTTAGCTTGGCTTGGCTTAGCTCCTAAGCCAATTAACTGGCTCAAACAAAGCTGAGGAGTTGAAGGAGGATGAGAACAAGGATAAAGGAGCACAGTGAGAGTTGGGGGAGGGCAGCAAGGTGGAGGCAGCTACGAAAAACCGGCTATAGCTGGCTATAGCTGGCTCATAGCCATAGCCAAAAATAGGCTATGGCTCGGCTAAAAATAGGCTCGGCTAAACCGGCTAGTGGCTATTAGCCGAGCCGTTGGCAACACTATGCTCATCTATTTCCTGCAAACCATATTTGTGCATTGGTACCTTGAGTGCTTATTTTTACTGTTCCACATCTAGTCTTTGATGAAGACATAATAGCTTGTATTAACATACATAGGTGGATATTCCGAGGTTCAATGAAATGAGACATGGTCTTATAATGACTAAGCCATGTGAGATTTATAACATGCCATTAAGAGCACAGCATCTCACCTTTCCCACTATTCTCACATGTTTGCAGACCATCATAGTCCCCCACCTTTTGCACTGGGATCCACTGGCTGCCATCCTACCAAAGGTGGTGGCAACAGTGAGTGGCCAAGTCTCAGCACTGTTCCTGCATGTTCCCATAAGTGCACATACTTTCCTCATGTGTCACAATGAATGCCATGCAATATTTTCCCACTGTCCAAAAAGCCAAAATCATTATTTGGCTAACTGCCTTCTCCAGTTATTTTCCAGCAAACTCTTAATTCCCATGTTTCCACACACATGTCAGCATTTCCACCATGTTTTCACCACTTGTCAACTTTCCCACATACATGTCAGCCATCCCACCATGTTCTCACCACCAATCAACTTTACCACACACCTCTTAGTCTTCCCACAATGTTCCCACCATTTGCCACACCTATCACCTTTCACACACACCTGTCAGCATTACCACCATGTTTTCACATGTCACTAACATGTCATTTCTCACACCACCAAATTTCCCAAAAGTCAGTCATGATATGGCACATCAATAGAACTTTTCCACAAACTGATTTTCTGTCATGTCCTTGATGTTGTCAGATCTTCCCATGGTCTCAAAATGTGACAATGAGCAAGATCCACTGTCGGCTTTGTCTATGTGTATTGGAACAATAGACGGAGGCGGAGAGCACACTGGACAACGTCGGGACAGTGGCTAGTCCAGAGTGTCGCAGATGGGAGCATGTGGAAAGAGAGCGGAGCCGGTTCTATATTTAGTTAAGGGACCAGATTGCTTTATGTACAGCTTCTACATATTGGAAGTCTGCATTACCTAAGCGTGCTCAGATATGTCCGACGCTCGTTTCACACCACGCCAACATCCACCTTCCCACATGAACAAATATACCTTCTTAGACTTTATTGAATTTTGCAAACACATAATAAACCAAGCCATTTCTGAAGTGTATATGTATTCCCACAGTGTCAAGTATGAGATAGGAATGACTGTGACTATATTTTTTAAATGTCATATTCTCTAATGTCTCAACATTAGGTCTTGAACATGGAGAGGGGATATAGAGGTATTGCACATAGGTGGAGTGTACATCAGGTCAAGTGAATGCTATAACCCATGAGTCATCCTATTCAAATCTTTGCATATCATATATGTATTTCCAAAAACACTTATCAGCCTTCTCAGAATGTTCCCATCATGATTTTATCATAATCATAAATATATATATTATATAACATATAAATATATAAATACTAGGCAAACTAGGGTGGTGAGAGGGTGAGGGCAATTGCAAGGGTGGTGAGAGGGCAAGAGTGGCAATGGAGGTGATGCTGGTGACAGCAGTGATGGTGGAAAGCCATGAGGGCGAGGGCAGGAGTGAGGGCATGGGGTGAGGGTGAGGGCATGAGGGAGTGAGGGAGTGAGGGCATGAGGGGAGGGCATAGGCATGGGTGTGAGGGTGAGGGTGAGGACGTGGGCGTGGGCATGAGGGCAGGGGCAGGGTGTAGGCATGGGCGTGAGGGTGTGGGCGTGGGCATGGGCGTGGGCGTGGGCGTGGGCGTGGGCATGGGGTGAGGACATGGGCATGAGGGTGAGGGTGTGGGCACGAGGGTGAGGGCATGGGCACGAGGGTGAGGGCGTGGGCACGAGGGTGGGCATGGGCATGGGCCTGAGGGCGAGGGCAGTATGAGGGCAAGGGTGAACGTGAGGGCGAGAGGGTGACGGTAAGGGCAAACGAGGTCTTTACACACAGCCCCCCATTCCGTGCAGATTCCGTGTGGAATCCACATAGATCTGCTGCACAGTGGATTGGCTGGGCCATTCCACACCATTCCGTGCGGATTCCGGGCTTATTCCACATGGAATGGCGGAATTTCCGTGGACAGTCCGAATGGAATATTCCGTGTGACAGTGTTATGTCACACGTTACAACCTTCTTCCCACACACCAACACCACACACCCCGCACCCATGGCTCGCACTCAATCGCAGCTTGACGCCGCCATTACCTCACCATCTAAGTCACGCAATGGCCGCAAATGGGCCATATCGGAGGCATCGGAACGATCAGCCAAGAAACGCAGCGCGAAGCGCTCTCAACGAGACAGTGGTGAGGATGCTTTGACAAGGTACGTCGCATCCACCCTCGTTCAGTCTTTTCTAATCAGTCTTGTACTTCTCCCCCCTTTACCTCGTGACGACACACATCGACCACCACCTACAACGTTCTCCGGCATTCACCACAATGCCTGTCATCCACCACCACCCTCCTGCCACGTTTCACCTCCACATCAATCACCACGCCGCCTGTGGCTCCTGCCACGTATCACGCCCCCCGACCGAATGCGACTCCGACTGCCACGGCCACCTCTCACTCACCATTCACCACGCCACCCATCATCAAACACCGCTGCGCATGCTCGCGGCTCCTGCCACGTATCACCTCCACACCAATCACCACGCCCCCCGACCGAACGTGACTCCGACTGCCACGGCCACGCGCAACCGCTGGATAAACACAACGGTTGCCACGTACCCACCTGCCACGTACCACCTTGCCCGCACATGCGTGCTGCTTCCCACGCTTGCCTAACATGACACCTGCTGCCACATGATGCCCATCCCCCACGTAAAAACCACCATCGTGCTACCAGCCACGCACCACGCACCACCATGCACCATGCACCACATGCAGATAGATCTAGACCATCAACTAGGTATGTCATGGCCAATCTCACTCTTCATCTTCTGATGAATACTGTTTACTTATATCCCTACCAATGTCAACACCCTCTCTACTCTCATGGGCTGATAATGCATCAAGATCAACTAGGTATGTTTTCCCTACTCATACTGTTCCTTTTCTGATGAATGTTATATAACTTCTCACATATGTAAATAACCTTATTGACATGTAATAATATTTTTTAACTGCAACTTCATTTTATACTTTAAAATTGATATATTACTTGTTGGTATATATAGAGCTGAAACAGTATTACAGGAGAGTGGCATATCAGTTGCACCTCCTGAATGCTCACGCTCAGCTACAATTCAATTTCTTGCTACAAAACCAGCTCATTCTTCAGGATGTGCTTGTCATTCTGATTTTCAAGGTGCATCTGGGAGCAGGGAGACTGAATCCCTACCTCTTGATGGTGACATAGATAGTGACAGTGGGTACGAGTGACATTGCAAGCCTCCATTCTGATGAAGAGATAGGCAGTGGCTCTGATTATGAGCAGTCTGAGAGTGAATCATCTGAGAGTGTGGAAAGTGAGGGAATTGATACTGATGTTGATGGTGGGAGTGAACAAGATGACAATAAGGTTGAAGGAGCAATTGGGAAACAGTTATCTCAGGTGTGTGTCTGCTCTTGCAGTACAAAATAATCTAACTTCAATGTGGAAAAGATTGGCATTTCAAGAGAGAATGAGGGTGCAGAGTCACAGATGCCTCTTAATTGTCAGTGTCACAAAGTAATACTATATTAGACTAATGTCCCATTTGCAGCTAATGTTCAGGTTTTGTTTTTTTATTTCTCTGGTCTCAATTGTCTAATACCTCTCAGATTGATGAAGCTGTTCCTGAGGGCCAGCTGGGTGACCAAGCTAATTTCTTTGGTCAACAAGGTAAAATTGTTCAGGAATCTTATACAATTCTAACTCAATGATAGAAGATTCTGTGGTTGAGCCCTCTGATCTCCAAGGTGCCTCTCGCACAACAAGAGGTATAATTCGTGGAAAGGCCCTTGGTAATGTCTTCAACTTGGGGGATTCACATGATGCTTTAGATACAGGTGTGGGGTCATTAGGAAAAATCAGGTTATTCAATCTTCAAGATGACCCTGTCACAAGCACTCCTATCATGGTCTTGAGGGTGAAGATTGGGACTGATATGTGCTCTGTGCTCAAACAAATGTCCAAGCGTTATTCTCCTGTTGAGGGTGAGGGGCTTCATTTTTTATTGAATATCAAAAAACCTCATAATTTTTAAAGATGACAATATGAGAATCTTCACTTATGAAGATGGTGAATGGTGTGTTAGAGGATGTTTCCATACAGCATTGGAGGAGAATGATCCTGTCCTCTGGGATAGGAAAAATGGGGAGTATTCCCTTTCTGTTGCCTTGGTATGTTCTCAAATTTTCATCATAATGCTTATCTTGCTAAAGTTATTTAGGAGCCTGGAGACTCTAAATCACATTTCTCTAAGGCTTCACACTCACAATCTGACAGGGTTTCATCTAGTGTCACTGCACCCTTGGAGCCTGTCCAGGCAAATACAGAGTACAAGAAGCAGATTGTAGAGGCACTTGGCATCTCAAAAGATTTACTCAGGGATGGGAAACCTGCAGGAGGATTGCAGTTATATTATAGAAAGTATCAGGCTTGCCTTCAAGCCATATTAACTTGTGAGAGGATGGCTAATGCTGGAGAGTGGGTTATAAGAAAGCCATCAGAGACAGATATAGTGGAACTGTTTGTTGGAAAGTCAATGTGGCATTCAGATGTGAAGAAGGTCTTCTCCAGGGTTTCAAAGTACCATGAGATGGTCAAGTGGCTTGATGAAAGTGATGATGCTTTACCACTTGCTGAGCTTTGGGGACAAGAAAAGGGTCCCTTCACATTCAAAGACTTGAGGCATTGGTTAGATGAGAAGGACAAGGAAACTAGGAGAAAGGGGAAAGGGAAAGCAAAGGAGAGTGATATAGATAAGGAGAAAAGGAGAAAGAGGAAGGAGAAAGAGGAAGGAGAGATCAAGGCAAAGAAGTATAAAACAAGAAGCAAGGGAATGTAAGCAATCAAATGAGGATAAATGAAGTATGATTTTCATGTACCAATACTTTATCTTTTGAAATCCATAGGATTGTTCATATTCACCAAGGTTTCCATGCATTGTTGGGAATATTGGCCATGCTATTGTTCCTGCCTATGACCATGGCAGCACCACTGAATGAAGGGCCATTCCCTGACATACAATTTAAGGTGTTCAATACCTTTATTGAGAAAAACTTCAATTCATCAATTTCACTGGCAAGCGTTCTTCTTATATTGTTTAGTCTCACTGAAAATGTGCAGCTGTTGAGCTTGCATGGCCGGCAGCAGAAAAAGAAATATAAGGGAGAGAAAAATACAACTGTCACTTCATGGATGACTGCCCTGGCACGCCCACTGAAGGAAAAACTTGAAAGGAATGGTGGATATCCATCAGATGATAGTGGCATGTCAGTCAATGAAGATGATAAACAAGGCATTGACACATTTGCAATGAAGCTTGATTATTTGGCAAAGTTACTAAAACTCTATCCATTTAATGACTCTGGACATTTTACTGGGAAGCTCAAGCCTATCTCACATAAGGACATACAGCCCATTCATGTAATATGTCCAGATGCAGTGGTCTGTGAAACTGCAAATTGCAACCCACGTTCACTGATTATGTCAACAAAGATAAGAGATATACCATTAGTGACTTTGATCAAAAACTTTGCTGTTTACAAGGATGTTCCAGTACTATCAGGCTATTGCAAGGTCTGCAAAACAACATACCATGCTGATCATGAACGTACACTGTCTGACATGACTGGCCAGTATGAGAGGGTGTACTTGAACTCAGCAAAGTACATAAAAATTGGGAAAACCCTATGGGTTGATCGAGGATTCACATCAGCAGTCTTGAATGGGGTATATCACTTTCATTCATCCACTGCAGCCTATACAGCATTTTGGAATGATGTGTTCAGTGATAAATCTTCATCCTCTGGCAGAGTAAGTCACAGACAAATATGGGATGCTTTTGTCCAAGAGTCAATCAGATTCATGGGATCTATGTCTGACATAAATCTGACAATAAGGGACAACCTTCCAATTGATGAGGTGACAAAAGAAGCTTACCACATATTAGGGGAAGGTGGTTTAATAAGGGCTTCTAATGGGCATGCTTGTGATGAATGTACTCAGAAATACAGGAGAACAAACATTATAGCAACAGCTGATGACCAGTCAAATACATTGGGAATGGATGATGCCTCTGTTATATCACTAGCAGAACAAGAAATTGTTGAAGGTGCAGCCCCAGTCAAGATGGTTGTGGTGGATGGAATTATAATGGGTCACACAATATGTGCATACCCAGATTGCACATCAGAACTTGCAAATGCTCGGGGAGGTGTGTATTGTGCATTACATGAAGACATGTATGGTGCAGTATGCCATGTTGCGAATTGCACAAATAATCTTGTCCAAGGCACACTAGCCTGCCAAGGCCATCAAGCCAAGTGGAACCAGCATGTGAGAAACAATAAAAAGAGACACCTGGCTGGGTTTAGGAGAGCACTAAGGCAACCAGAGGAGAATGTTCCATGGATTGACATGAATCAAGGGGAACAGCAGCCCCATGATGAGGAAACTGGCAGGCACAGAGAAAGAGATGCCTTTATGCCATCTCAAATTTATTGTGTAGAAACAATCTGTGCTCCATGTGGGGTTGTAGTTGCATGGGCAAAGTTTGCAAAATCAGAGTCTCCAACTAACATCCTTCAATTCTTGGAGCATGTTTATCCTCATCCTGACACAAGACCTGACTATATTTGCATAGATAAGGCATGTCTTGTACTAAGGTCCAGCATTGCAAATGGGAGTTGGGATATGTGGAGCCAAACAAGCCAGTTTATTGTTGACTCATACCACTATACAAACCATACGGCAACAGATTTACTTTGCCGTACTTGGTGTAATCCTGCCCCAATAAATGGCTCTGCACCAAATCTGGTTGTCAGTGGTAGTAACAATGATGGTGAACATTATCAGAAGCGTGCATTTAACACTCAGGCTTGTGAACAGTTAAATGCTTGGCTGGGTGGTTTTGAATCAGTGATGAATAGGATGAAACCTAGAAATTTCAACTGGTTTATGCATGCAATGCTAAACTTTCATACAGTCCAAGTTCTGAAGAGGCAGGAGAGACTTAGGGTTGAAGAGTCTGAGTGTGAGAGTGATGATTCTGAGGACTAAGTATCACAGTCATGTATTTAATTTTTATCATGTTTTGTTCTCACATCCAATGTCAAATAACTCAAATAAATCAACAAGACTAAGTAGTCATCTGTGATAAAACAACAAATATAACAAGCAACAATAGATAGTGACAGCTGTTGCATAATCAATGTAGATTCTGTGTAAATTGTGTGTGGACAATGGAGATTGCATGTGGAATCCACATGGATTCTGCATATTCCGCACGGATTCCACGGATTCTGCATGGATTCCATGGATTCCACACGGAATGGGGGGGCCTGTGGAAAGTACTGTCAGCAGGTCACACTCGATTTCATCACTGATCTTCCTATTTCTGATGGCTTTGATTCCATATTGGTCACGGTGGACCATGGCCTTACAAAGGGGGTAATTTTCACTCCCTGCAACAAGACGATCGACACTCTAGGAACTGCAGACCTTTATATCTCTGAAATATTCAAACGCTTTGGACTCCCTGACATCCTAATCTCTGATAGAGGACCACAATTCTCTGCTAAAGTATTTCAAGAAATACGAAAAGCTCTAGGAATTGACCACAGGATGAGCACAGCCTATCATCCTCAGACAGATGGAGAAACTGAACGTGTAAATCAAGAACTCGAAATCTACCTCCGGATGTTTTGTACCACTCTTACCTATCACCGAATTCGCACACAATAATCGTTATCATGATACAATAAAAACATCTCCATTCCAACTTATGTATGGAACAGATCCGATTGCAATTCCCACAGCAGCACTTAAGATGACTGCTCCAGCAGCAGAAGAACGCCTTCAGATGCTTCGAAGAGCAAGAGAAGAAGCATTAGCAGCACATGAACTCGCCAGGCAAACTGTTGCCCAGAGATTTAGAGACAAGTCAATTAAATTCGAGAAAGGCGACAAGGTCTGGCTCAAGAACAAGAACCTGCACATCCCATATCAATCAAGAAAGCTTGCACCAAAACGAGAAGGACCCTTTCAGATCGAACAAGTAATGGGACCAGTTACATACAAGCTGAAATTACCGAAACAATGGCGCATTCACCCTGTATTTCATACATCGCTTCTCACTCCATATAAGGAAACGTCAATGCATGGACAAAACTTTACCACACCACCTCCTGATATAGTAAATGGGCAGGAGGAGTTTGAGATTGAAGCTATCCTTGGGCATCGGAAACGTGGAACAGGATATCAATATTTGGTTAAATGGAAAGGCTATGGAACTAATGACAACACCTGGGAACCGGAAAGACATCTAGGTAATGCTGCGGATATCCTGGTTGAATATAAAAACAGAAGGAACCTCTAAAACGACTCAGAAGAAAATGACCTACTACCGAACCAACCTCCAACTAAAGCATAATATCCGTTATGTCAAAAGATTTTGCAGAACTATTGGACGATACACTCCTACTGTCAAAACCAGATACTCTGTCACGCAGATGTTCGTTCCTGCCTTTAAACACCCTTCCAAACGAACACTCTCTATATATCAGAAACTGAAATATGTTCCAATGATGTCAAAACCACCTAAAGTATCATGATTACCTCCTCACAAACGAACACATCCGCAAGGACACACAGAGATTCCATATAATGCCTTATCAAAATATCTTCCTCAGTACCATCGCCTCTCTTTTGATCTAGGGGAGTTACCCACATTTCAGGAAGCTGAATCACATTACCTTCCAGCATCAGTTCACCCTTGTTTTCAATATGACAATGTTTATCACAGGGTTTGGTTACAACGAACCTTCCCTGAACTATCAGAAGCTTTACAATGGATTATTCAGCTAGGCAGGGACATCTCCACGGAGCAATGGCAATATGAACGGCGAATGAACATAAGGGGAAGTGAAAACTTCAACCGCACACAAGCACAAATGGAAATGACACTCGCAACTGAACGATACTACGCCCTTCTGAACCGAGCAATACTGGATAGCATGAACAACCCAGAGATACACATCACATGGCATGAGTGCCCTGATCAAATTCGTATTCAACATCCTGATGATGCAGGAACCCAATCAGAACAAGTAGAAACGGCCAGAAATTCTCGTGAGAACTTTCTCAGGACCAGAGCACCAGAGATTGAAGAGATCTTAGCTTTGGACTCTGATGACGAAATTTGGGATATTTAAACCACACTCGATGGACTCGTTTTCTCCATCTCATTGATACAATATGTCCACCGTCCTCGTCGTCATCGCCTACCTTGTTGCTTTCGCCTTCGCGCTTCTGGTCACAGCCTGTGGCCATTGCTATGACCCCTCCTTCACCGCCGCCTCCCCGTTCCTCACTACCGCCCACGACCTCCCTATAGAGGTCTTCATTACCACCACCACCACTATCGACGAGTATCTCTTCCCCGATTGGCCTGCCTCCCCTGCCTCTACTATCGCCAATCTTCACCAGCACCCGGACGAGCTCACCGACCTCCCTATTGAGGAAGAAGCACCTCTACCCACTCCGCCGGCACCACCCCTCACCCGGACCCCTAACGCCACACTTCTTTGGGCTCAGGAAGCCCTCGCCACTTTCATCATTGACTATCAGCTCTTCGCCGGACCTCTCGATGCCATGCTCAATACCGCCCTCACCACCGACCCTCACACCATCACAGATGAAGAACATGACGCAATCCTCGAGCAAACGGTCCAACTCGATTATATCACAAGGACCTTGCAATGGCAGTTTGAGACCGCTAACCATGACATCAATACCATTGCTGAATGGTTAAAATCATGACGAGATCATGGTTGGACAAATAATGGGAATCACGGTTGGGGAACTGGTTAAGAAGTCAGTGACTTCTTTCATATGAAGGGGGTAATGTTACAATTTCTTTGCCTTTTGTTAACGGACTTTTACAATTACATAACCATTGCTGTATGTTTCATGAACGTTTATCTCCTTTAGCTATTTTACCTTCACCTTTCCTTTCTTGGGTATTTAGCTGTACGTTTCCTTTTATATTTCTCTTGTTCTTTTATGTATATAAACCTCCCTGTAATGTAGCTAAACTTCAGTTCCAACTTAATCAAATTCTTCTCTCAACTTCTGAACGAAACTCCTCGCTCTCTTGAGCTCGTCGTTTACTTTGACCTTCATCATTATTTGACTTAGTGTCCAGAACTTGTCCAGTAGGCTGGGAGCAGACCAAGACTCTGCTTGCCACTGTTGACTTAGAACGAACTGCGTTGAGAGCATCGATCTTAACACCAGTGACATGTGACACTTACCATTGAAAGGGTTCAAGGACCATCATCCCAACTACAGAGTACTCCCAGTCACAGGGTACTCCAGTCACATGGCATGCAACACACCACACATGGCCAATGACAGGGTCAGGAACATCATCCCAACCACAGGAGTCACATGTGACACATCATCATACACAGGGTGGTTGCAATTCACACATCACAGGTTATCCAGTCACATGTCACACACCCACACACTCTCACCAGGGAACTCAAAGTTGGGATTTAAGATGATGTTAAGCAGTGGGATTTGAGATAGAATTAAGTAGTGGGATTTGAGATAGAATTAAGCAGTGGGATTTGTCATGATATGAAGCAGTGGGATTAAGCATTTCATTGAGTAATGGGATTTGTGGGGGTTTGGGGCACACCCCCAACAAGCTGAAGGGATGAGATGACTGCACAGTTCAAACAATGCAAGGACATGCCAAAGGCAGGGTCCCTGAAGCTTGTCTATATAGAATGGGACAAACCATGGGAAACTGCTCACATGAGTAAGTGCTGACTAATAATTTGACTAAGCAATTTGTAAGCAATGTCATGACCTAACTCGAACCCATTTTTCACTAAGACATTTTTATTCATTTCTTTGTATTTTACAGTAGTGGTAGCCAAACATCTTAGCTAACCCAGCACTTATCTTATCTAGTTGGCACTCAGATTAGATTAGATTACAGACTATCAGACCAATGACTCATGGACTTTGACTCATGGCACAGCTTTGTGCAGCACAGTTGCTGATTATGCTTTTCTTTTGACAAGCAACCCTTTGTTCCCTTCATTCCCACACATGTTCCCAGAAAATCACAGACATTCCCAGGGTCTACCCAGTCACATGTCACACACAAGTCACATGTCACACACCACCTCACACACCATATCATTTGTAAGCATTTTGCCACAAGGTCGCTAGACCAAGCTGCACTCTCAGAGGAAGAAGGGGAGAAGAAAAGAAAGAAACTCTGTTGTATAGTCTACGACTATGACAATCAAGAGCCTAGAGCTCTTGACGCTACAACCAAGACTATATACCCAAAGCCTCACCCCTCTTACTAATCCATCACCTGACCGCCTTGCCTCCACCTCATGCCAACCCGTGGTCCGCTTACATAATCTTTGAAAGATAAGATCTCCGATAACCCGATAAGATCTCCGAGCTTCCTGAGATAAGAGATAAGATAAGATCTTAAGATAAGATCAAATTGTAACACATTTGTAAGCAATAAAATCAAAAAAATAATTCCCAGGTTCTACCCAGCCACAGTCACATGTCACACCCCACACACCAACATTCCAGTCACATATCACACACCCACACATCAACACTCCAGTTACATGTCACATGCTCACACTCCAACACTCACCATTTCAACATGTCACACCACATTCACACAACAGCACACAGGGACTCTCACCCCAGTCACAGGGTCAGGGACATCACCCTAACTACATGGTCACACATCCAATTCACAGATTCAGGGACTATCAGCCCAACTACAGATTACTCCAGTCACATGACACCACAGTCACAGGGACCATCACTCAAGTCACAGATCACACACCACACAGGGACTGTCACATGTCACACATCATACAGGACCATCATGGGAACTCTTGCCACAACCACAGAGCACACCTATCACATGTCACAGCATTCACAGGGTGCTTGCAAATTCACACCACACAGGGCCAGTCAGGAGTACTGTCACACAACCATACACCACATGCTCTCCCCAATTGCAGGATACTCCAGTCCATTGCGACACCACACACACTCTCCATCACATGTGATACATGAGTCTCAGGACTCAGGGACACTCTTCCCAGTGACAGGCATATCAGAGCCTGGGCAAGGTATGTCAGTTATTCCAGTTGGTAGAGCATTACTGCAACAAATAGCTCAGCAAACATAGATAAACTGTAATGCATACAACACTGGCTAGGATCAAGAAGCAATTCTCAAGTGGGATTCAAGATAAAATTAAGTAATGGAAGTTGAGATAAAATTACACTGTGGGATTTGAGATAAAGTCAAGTGGTGGGATTCAAGAATGAAATTTGTTAAGATTGATGCTCTCTGTTAGGAACACCCAACACAACCACAAGCCTCACATGAGGAATGAAAAGAATAGATTGATAAGGAGAACACAATAGACTAGTGACCTGTGTGGAGGAAACTATCTAGAGTCTTAGAGACTTGTACCTACAGAACCCCTCCTTATATACCCCAAAAAGGCTAACAAGAAATTATGCCAAAAACAGAAATGCCAAGAAGCCTGGAAGGCATTTGAAGCTTTGAATCGTCCTCCTACACATAGAAAAGATGTCCTTGACAATGATATCTTTCAGCACTTTACACAGAGCCCCCCCTTCGAGTGGAATCCGAGCTCAGTCTGAGGATTCCGAGTAGAATCCGAGCCCAGTCCGAGTCCAGTCCGAGTAGGGTAAAAAAGTACTAGGAATCCGAGTAGACTCCGAGTTCAGTCCGAGTTCAATCCGAGTTGGGAACTTTCACCACTTAATCCGAGCTGAACTCGGACTGAGCTCAGACTCCAAGCAGAATCTGAGCCTATTCTGAGTAATATCAAAGATGCATTATCACAGTACTTTACACTGCCCCATATTTTCTGGTGGAGAGCAAGGAATTTTCAGGACTTTCCAGGGCTCCTGGTCCAGTCCTGGCATTTTTAGGACTAAGCACATTGGACTATGCTAGGACTCCTGGCATAGTCCTGGCTCCTGGCCAAATCCTGGTTATGGTAACCAAGGGACATGTTTGTCAATACCACAACTCCTAAACTATAAAGACATGCAAATAACAACAAACTACATTCCTGCCATGTTCCTATGCATCCAAATAGCGTCATAATGTTCCCACATGTCCAGCCATGTTCCAGCAATTAACACTTTTTCACACAACCCATGTGTCACATTTCCTCACAACTACTACAGGTATCTATCCATCTAAGCATACCCTTTCTGACATATTCCCACAGCTTTCTGGAAGAATTCAGCTGAAATCTCCTTTTCACACTACCCACAGATTGCATTTTCCCAAAGCTAGGTGCTTTTGGCTCATATTGTTTTCTCAAATGTCATCAATGTGTCACACCTTCCCACAAGTTACACTTAAACAATACCATTCACTTGAAGTAAATTTCTTGCATCAATTTACTTGTCACCAATAGCATAGTCATGATTTATCTAACTACTTTCCTCACATGCTACCAATGTGTCACATTTCCCATGCTACACAGGTAATATGCACTGGGCCTGAGACCACTTTTTCACACTGTCACAGTTTCCCACAAGTTACAGCATGCCTTTCATCTGAGGCTGCTTGCACCTCAATACAACTTTGGCACAAACTGATTTTCTCCCATGTTACTGATGTTGTCACACTGTCCCATGGTCTAAGATATTGAAACAATAACCAGCTGCACAGAAACACTAGTTAATCTAATTCTAATTATCTAATCTACTTATTGTAATATATTAGATTATCAATGTAATGATAATTAAATCCATTACATTAATCACTAATTATCATAACTTCATTATCTTATGTATTACAATATCTGTTACAGTTTCTCTTTTCCTCTTCTATGACGGATGCTTTATTATTACATCATCACTACTATATGATTTAGTGGATGTTTATCTCCTTTAGCTAATGCCTTCATATTTCCTTTCATAGGTAGTTAGCTGCACTTACTGTGCATTCCCTTTATATTTTCCTTTGTTCTCAAAATGTACATAAACCCTCAAGAATTGTGTACATTCCCTAGTTCCAACTTAATCAAATCTTACTCTCAATTTCAACTCGAATTCCTCGCTCTCTTTCCCCTGAGCTCATCGTCGACTTAAAGACCTTTGTCATCATTTGACTTAGCGTCCAGAACCTGTCCAGTAGGCTGGGAGCAGACTGAGACTCTGCTTGCCACTGTTGACTTAGAACGAACCGCATTGGGAGCATTGATCTTAACAATATCTAATCTAACTTTTGACATGAGACTGTGACAAAGAGCAAAGACTACTTTCTCACATGAACAAATTGAATTCCCAGACTCAATTGAACATTGGAAATATTACTATTGTCCAAGTTGATGAAGTTTAACTTTACATCCAGTCCATTTCTCACATGGGAATTCCCATGTGTCAAATTAATAATGATCTGGAGCTAAGGGATTGAACCCACAGCTTCATGTATTATAATATCATTATTAATGAGATGCTAAATAATCCCTTAATATAATCATTGACAGAAATTATAGAGTTCATACTCAGAGTAGATACTGCCAGCAAAGCACCACCTGGCACTACCCTTGGTAGTGCTCTGCTGGCATTACCCTAGGTGGTCCTAATGTACTCTGGCCCACATGTATATAAGGAGCCTTATGCCCTCATTCAAATAATACAGTTATCATCCTCTGTTCACTGTTAGTTGAGCCCCTAGCTCCTAAACAGCCTTCAACAAATACAAACAGTATTAAGTAAGCTCCTGCTTACTAAGCCTTGGTCTGCACTGCTGTCAATAGATTTCAACACCATGTGCATATTCCCACAGTGTAATACATCAGGTCAATGACTTGGAGTACATTTTTCAAATGTTATATGTTCCCATTGTCTCAGACCAAGTACACACCTCGGGCCAAGTAGATTATATGATTGCTCATGAATCATCCCAATGAGTTGGCCAGAATTAGAATATAATGAAATTTATATTGGCCCATGGTTATGGATGATCTAAGCATTGGATGATTGGTGAAGCAATTGCACATGACATATTTATAGTTTTATCCATTTTTAGCTACAGACTTGAATAAATTACAGAAAAATACAGAACAATACAGAAAAATACAGACTGTCACAACAGAGCATTCAAGATCAAGTCAAAACCACCAACCCAACACCCACTAAGCTCAACTCCCCTGTTTATTTGGTGGATATGAGTTCCCACACAATTAGAGTAAAAAAGAATTCTAATTTCATTATATTTAATACAAAATATTATATTGCAATTGCATAAGTGTGGGTATGCATGGGCATGGTGAGCATGGGCAAGGTGGGTGTGAGTGAGGGGAGTACGTGGAGATGGGTGGGCATAGGCATGGGCAGGAGGGCATGCAGATGGGCGTGGGGGTGGGCGAAGGGATGGATGAGAGGAGGGCGTGGGTACGGGCGAGGGCACGGGTGTGGGACAGGCATGGTGTTAAGATCGATGCTCTCAACGCAATTCGTTCTAAGTCAACAGTGGCAAGCAGAGTCTCGGTCTGCTCCCAGCCTACTGGACAAGTTCTGGACACTAAGTCAAACGATGACAAAGGTCAAACAAACGACAAGCTCAAAGAGATGAGAGCAAGGAGTTTCGTTCAGAGGTTGAGAGAAGAATTTGATTAAGTTGGAACTGAAGTCTAGCTACTTTACAGGAGGGCTTTATATATGTAAAAGAACAAGAGAAATATAAAAGGAAATATACAGCTAAATACCTAAGAAAGGAAATGTGAAGGTAAAGTAGCTAAAGGAGATGAGCGCCCATGAAACGCATAGCAATGATTATATAATGATTAAGTCCATAAATGAAGGGAAAAGAAAACTGTAACATTACCCCCTTCGTATGCAAGAAGTCACCGACTTCTTAACCTGTTCCCCAACCGTGATTCCCACCATTTGTCCAGCCATGATCTCGTCGCGATTTCAACCACTCGGCGATAGTATTGATATCGTGATTAGCGGTCTCAAACCACCATTGCAAAGTCCTTGTGATGTAGTCGAGTTGGACCGTCTGTTCAAGGATTGCGTCGCACTCTTCATCTGTGATAGTATGAGGGTCGGTGGTGAGGGCGGTGTTGAGCATGGCGTCGAGGGGTCCGGCGAAGAGTTGATAATCGACAATGAAGGTGGCGAGGGCTTCCTGAGCCCGAAGAAGGGTGGCGTTAGGGGTCCTAGTGAGAGGTGGTGCAGGCGGAATGGGTAGAGGTGCCTCTTCTTCAACAGGGAAATCCGCCAGCTCATCTGGATGCTGATGAAGATCGGCAATGGTGGAGGAGGGAGAGGTGGGCCAATCAGGGAAGAGGTACTCGTCTATGGTGGTGGTGATGGTGACAAAGACCTCAATGGGGAGGTCATGGGCAGTGGCAAGGAACGGGGAGGTGACGACGAGGGATGGATCATAACAGTGGCCACAGGCTGTGACCAGGAGCGCAAAAGCAAAAGCGACAAGGTAGGCGATGACGACGATGGTGGACATGTTGTATCGATAAGATGGGGAAGACAAGAGCACTGAGTGTGGTTTAAATATCCCAAATCTCGTCGTTGGAGTCCAAAGCTAAGATCTCTTCGATCTCAGGTTCCCTGGTTCTGAGAAAGTTCTCACGGGAGTTCCTAGCTGCTTCTTCTTGTTCCGATCGGGTTCTTGCATCGTCAGGGTGTGGGATATGAATTTGGTCAGGGTGTTTGTGTCGTGTGACGTATATCTCTGGATTGTTTATGCTGTCCTGTATTGCTTGGTTCAGAAAAACATAATATTGCTCGGTTGCAAGTGCTATTTCCATTTGCGCTTGTGTGCGGTTAAAATTTTCACTTCCCCTTATATTCATTTGCCATTCATATTGCCATTGTTCTGCGGAGATGTCTCTGCCAAGCTGAATAATCCTTTGTAAAGCTTCTGATAGTTCAGGGAAGGTTCGTCGTAACCAAACCCTGTGATAAACGTTGTCATATTGAAAATAAGGGTGAACTGATGCTGGAAGGTAATGTGATTCAGCTTCCTGAAACGTGGGTAACTCCCCTAGATCAAAAGAGAGGCGGTGGTACTGAGGAAGATATTTTGGCAAGGCGTTATATGGAATCTCTGTGTGTCCTTGTGGATGTGTTCGCTTGTGAGGAGGTAGTCGCGATACTTTGGGCGGTTTTGACATCATTGGAACGTATTTCAGTTTTTGATATATAGAGAGCGTTCGTTTGGAAGGGTATTTAAAGGCAGGAACGAACATCTGTGTGACAGAGTATCTGGTTTTGACAGTGGGAGTGTATCGTCCAACAGTTCTGCAGAATCTTTTGACATAACGGATATTATGCTTTAATTGGAGGTTGGTGCGATAATAAGTCATTGTGTTGACTGTTTCAAAGATTTCTTCTGTTTTTATACTCTACCAGAATATCCGCAGCATTGCCCAGATGTTGTTCTGGTTCCCAGGTATTATCATTTGCTCCATAGCCTTTCCATTTGACTAGGTATTGATAACCGGCTCCGCATTTCTGATGTCCAAGGATAGCTTCAATCTCAAACTCTTCTTGTCCATTAACCATATCAGGAGGTGGCATAGTGAAATTCGGACCATGCATTGAGGTTTCCTTATATGGGGTGAGGAGCGATGCATGAAACACAGGGTGAATGCGCCATTGTTTTGGTAATTTCAATTTATAAGTAACTGGTCCCATGACCTGTTCAACCTGGAAGGGTCCTTCTCATTTTGGTGCTAGCTTTCTTGATTGATACGGAATGTGGAGATTCTTGTTTTCGAGCCAGACTTTGTCACCTTTTTCGAATCTGATTGACTTGTCTCTGTATCTATGAGCGACCATTTGTCTAGCAAGTTCATGAGCAGCTAGAGCTTCTTCTCTGGCTTTTCAAAGCATTTGAAGGCGTTCTTCTGCTGCTGGTGCAGTCATCTTGATTGCTGCTGTAGGGATAGTGATCGGATCTGATCCATACATGAGTTGAAATGGGGATGTTTTTATTGTATCATGATATCGGTTATTGTGTGCAAATTCAGCAATGGGTAATAGTGGTTTCCATTTATGGGGTTCATTTGTGCAGAACATTCGAAGATAGATCTCGAGTTCTTGATTTACACGTTCAGTTTCTCCATCTGTCTGAGGATGATAGGCTGTGCTCATCCTGTGGTCTATTCCCAGAATGTTGCACTGCCCCACATATTCCAGTCGGATACCGGAAATTCCAGGTGGATTCCAGTGGATTCTGGCTGGAAGTTTGGCAGATTTTTATATAATAGAATTTCTCACTACTTTCTGGGCATGTGACAGGATCAGTGTCACATCTGACAACAAATATAATATGGGCATCACCTAAAAGCATTTTTTCAGCACTTTCTATCTGTGTGACTGACAAAAAATCTGATATGGATATCATTTGAAATCATTTTTTCAACACTTTCCACCTCTTTGACTAGTAAGTGTGACATGTGACATCAAGTATGATATGGACATCATTTGAACTCATAATTTCAACATTTTTCACCTGTTCAACTGGAAAGTGTGACATGTGACATCAAAGATGATATGGACATCATTTGAAAGCATTTTTTCAGTGCTTTCCAGCTGTGGATTGGTGTCTCACAAGCTGGACATGGCCATAGTTTGAATGCAGGGCATATGGTCAATAGCAGAGCATTGATATCCAACTATGTGCTTTCCAGACCATTGCAGTCCCCCACCTTTTCCACTGGAGGCCACTGGAGGCCACTGGAATCCACTGGCTGCTGCTCTACCAAAGGTGGCAATGGTGAGCAGCCAAGTCTCAGCTCTTTTCTCCCATGTTCCCATTAGCGCACATACTTTTCTCATGTGTCACAATCAATGTCACAACCATACAATATTTTCCCACAGTCCAAAAAGCAAAAATCATTATTTTCACTAACTGCCTTCTCAATGACAGTTTTCCATGAGTCATTCTTATGTTCCCGCACACATGGTAGCCTTCCCACCATGATTCCCATGTTCCCACCCACATGTTAGCCTTCCCACCATGATTCCCATGTTCCCACCCACATGTTAGCCTTCCCACCATGATTCCCACATTCCCACCCACATGTTAGCCTTCCCACCATGATTTCCACTTTCCCACACACATGTCAGCCTTCCCACCATGATTCCCATGTTCCCACACACATGTCAGTCTTCCCACCATGATTCCCATGTTCCCACACACATGTCAGTCTTCCCACCATGATTCCCATGTTCCCACACATGTCAGCCTTTGCACCATGTTCCCACCACCTACCAACTTTAACACACACATCTCAGTCTTCCCACAATGAGCCCACCATTTGCTGCACCTATCGGCTTTCCCACACACCTGTCAGCTTTCTCACCATGTTTTCACATGTCATCAACATGTCATTTCTCACACTGTCAAATTTTCTTAAAAGTCACAATCATGATATCTCACATTAATAGAACTTTTCCACAAACTGATTTTCTGTCATGTCACTGATGTTGTCAGATCCTCCCATGGTCTCAATGAACAAGATCCACCTTCCCACATGAACAAATATGTATACCTTTTCAGAATTTATGGAATTTTGTGAACACACAATAAACCAAGCCATTTTTAAAGTTCAAGTTTACATTCAATTTATTTCTCACATTTTCCAAGTATGTATACATATTCCCATAGTGTCAAGTATGAGATTGGAATGACTGAGATGGTATCTTTTAAATGTCATATTATCTAATTTCTCACAATTAGGATCTTGAACATGGGGGATATGGAGGTGCTGCACATAGGTGGACATGGGTGTGTGCCTCAGGTCAAGTGAATGCTTTAACCCATGAGTCATCCTAATAAAGACTTCACATGTCACATATATATTTCCAAAAACACTTATCAGCCTTCCCAGAATGCTCCAATACACCTTTTTGCTTTCCCACCACATTTTCCCATCCTTATCTACATTTCCACACTTATTTACTTTTTCACTGTTCCCACACACCTTTTGGCCTTCCCTTCACATTTGATCCTTTTCTCACATGTTAACAATTTACCTCAGGTTTCCTCATCTGCATCCATCTTCCTTCACACCTATTTTCTGCTCTCATAATATTTCACACATATATTCTTATTACCTGGCCACTCTCCCACAGTATTACCAACTGCCAAGCTTTCACTGATGTGTTTATCATTCACACACACACATTCTTTCTCTATTCATACTCAGGAATATTTATATATATTATATGATTTACAAGTTAGTAGGCAGTGGTGAAAGGGTGAGAGAGAGCATGGGTATGAGGGTGAGCATGGTATAAGGGTGAGGGAAAACACTAGGATGCTGAGAGGGCAAGGGTGGTGAGAGGGCAAGAGGGCAGTGAGAGGGTGAGGGTGAGGGGATGATGGTGATGGTGGTGATGGTGATGGTGGAAGAGCATGAGGGCAAGGGCAGGGGAGAGGGTGAGGCAGGGGAGGACATGGGCATGAGGGTGAGGGCATGGGCATGAGGAGAGGGAGAGGGCAGGGTGACAGGCAAGGGTGGTGAGAGCACGAGAGGGTGGTGAGAGGGGGTGACAGGTGATGGTGATGGTGGTGATGGTGGAAGAGCATGAGGGCGGGGGCGGTGTGAGGCGGGGGAGAGGGTGTGAGGCGGGGGAGAGGACGAGGGCGTGAGGGCGAGGGCGATAAGAGGGCGTGTGCGAATGCGAGGGTGTGGGCGAATGCGAGGGCGAGAGGGCGACGGTGAGAGGGCGTGGGCGATGGGGAGAGGGCGAGGGCGGGGTGACGGAGGTGGTAGGGTTGGTTGGTGAGAGGACGAGGACGAGGGCGTGAGGGCGTGGGCGTGGGCGTGGGCGTGAGGGCGAGGGTGATAAGAGGGCGTGTGCGAATGCGAGGGCGAGGGCGAATGCGAGGGCGAGGGCGAATGCGAGGGCAAGAGGGCGACGGTGAGAGGGCGTGGGCGATGGGGAGAGGGCGAGGGCAGGGTGACGGAGGTGGTAGGGTTGGTTGGTGAGAGGACGAGGGTACGGCGGAGGTGATGGTGAGAGGGCGAGAGTGGGGTGACGGAGGTGAGAGGGATAGCGGTTGGTGAGAGGGCGAGGGCGAATGCGATGGTGAGAGGGCGAGGTTGGTGAGAGGGTGGTGAGAGGGCGAGAGCGAGGGTGAGAGTGAGTGGGCAAGGGTGAATGCGAGGGCGGTGAGAGAGGGCGAGAGCGAGGTTGCGACGGAGGTGATGGAGGTAGTGGTGACGGAGGTGGCAGTGAGGGCGAACGGACGAATGCGAGGGTGGTGTCGGCGAGGGTGGTGAGAGGGTGTCGGCGAGGGTGAGAGGGCGATGATGGTGGTGGTGAACGGCAAGGGCGGTGAGGTGGCTTGGGCGAGCGCGAGGGTGTAACGGAGGTGAGAGGACGAGGACGAGCGCGAGGGTGCGACGGAGGTGGTGGTGACGGAGGTGACAGTTCAGGAGTACCTATTAAAAAAACAGTTAGCATGGCAACGAGAAAAGAAAAAGAAACATACGAGGGGCCCAGACGTGTTCGCGTCTGGGCCCCGGTTGGGTGGTGGTGTCGACGTTGATGGGCGGTCTTGAAAGTCACGTGAAATCCCGTGACAATCAACGGCGCGTCGCTTGCGCGTCTGAGTGACGTGTCACATGGTCACGACTGCCATATATAAGCAGCGGGCCATTGCCCACTGACTTCCGGGGGATTCTGGTGGCATTCAGTCCGATCGGATACCGGTGGTTCGGTCTGGTTCAGAACGGAATTTGGGTGAGCCGGACTGGTGATTTGGGTGTTAGTGAGCCAAAAATTTCAAGACTGGATTCCACTGGATTCCACCGGATTCCGCTGAATCCGGCCGGATCCGACCGGATTATGTGGGGGAGTGTAACATCCTCATACAAGCTGAAATTACCAAAACAATGGCGCATTCACCCTGTATTTCATGCATTGCTTCTTACCCCATATAAGGAAACATCAATGCATGGACCGAACTTTACCACACCACCTCCCAATATAGTAAATGGACAGGAGGAGTTTGAGATCGAAGCTATCCTTGGACATCGAAAACGCGGAGCAGGTTATCAATATTTGGTTAAATGGAAAGGCTATGGATCGAATGACAATACCTGGGAACCTGAACGCAATCTGGGAAATGCTGCGGACGTTCTGATAGAATATAAGAACAGAAGACGCCTATAGAACTTCATCTATGGCCTATAACCGATCAAAGAAATTCTGGAAAACCCTTTATGCACTCAAAGGACGATTCCTTCCCCCTCGGACTCGTCTATTACCACATCGTCACAATAAGAAACACCTAGTACGACTCCCACATGCACGACGCTACCCAATCACCAGTAGACACACACTTTTCATTTCACCAAGACGACCATTGTCATCATCAAAAGCTATTCAACCGAACCTTGTTGCACCAAGAACGAAAGAACAGGAACAGGAATTCCGAAATCTACAGCAATGGATCCTTTACAAAATGAATATATGGATATTAGATTGACGACGAGATTTACAAGAACATGGATGCGACCGTTTCATGCAATTTTATCATCTCTTCCCACAGAAAATTAGATTCCCCATCGACAACCCTGATGCAACCATTCCACCACCATACAATTCATTAACATGGGAACGCATTCCCCCTCCTTACCCGCCAAAACCTCCACACTATCCTACTTATGACTTCGAACCAGGATACCCAAAGATTACTAGCAGAGTCACAGCTCAAGGAGCGTTCATTAGAGAAGACGAATTCACTCGACCAAACACCCCTGAATCACCATCAGACGATGCGCTGTATCACGCCATTCTTGCTCACTCCACAGAATCTGATGGTAACGAAACAGAAGATTCTATGGAAGACCTTTACGTTTGAAGCTTTAGGATAAAAGGCGACCCACCAGCTACCCATTTTCCTCATCCTACTCGATATACAATGTTCGCCTTTGCCATCACCCTCGCCTACCTCATCGCCTTTGTCCTCGCTCTCTTGATCACTGCTTGTGGTCACTGCTACATCGAACCCGTCGCTGCAGCCTCCCCCTTCCTCTCCACCGCCCACGACCTCCCCCTTGAGGTCTTTGTCACCACCACCACCACTATCGACGATTTTATCTGGGCAGACCTCCCAGAACTTCACCAGCATCCAGAAGAACTCACCCCCATCACCTTTGCCACTCCCATCGTCCAGGACCCGGTCACTCACATCCCCTACGTCCACCGCCCTCGCCACTCGGTCCTCTCCCCTGTCTCCGAAGCCCTCAGCACCCTCGTCGTCGACTTCAACCATCTCTCTGCGCCCCTCAACTCCGTTACCAACCTCATGCTCTCCACTGATCCCCAATGCCTCACCTATGAGGAACGCGACAACCTGTGGGAGCATGCCAAGCAGCTGGAGCGTATCACAAAAAGTCTCCAATGGCGCATCGAGGCCGCCAACAAGGACCTGGATTCCATCATCAAATGGATTGAATCCAGGAAGGACCATGGCTGGACCACAGACGCACAATGGTAGAAGTCGGTGACTTCTCACATATGAAGAGGGTAATGTTACAGTTTCCTTTCCTCTTCTATGACGGATACTTTATTATTACATCATCATTACCATACGATTTAGCGGACGTTTATCTCCTTTTGCTAACGCTTTCACATTTCCTTTCATAGGTAGTTAGCTGCGCTTACTGTGCATTCCCTTTATAGTTTTCCTTGTTCTCAAAACGTATATAAACCCTAGAATACCTTGTACATTCCTCAGTTCCAACTTAATCGAATCATACTCCCAGTTTGACTCGAACTCCTCGCTCTCTTTTCCTTGAGCTCGTCGTCGACCTAAAGACCTTCGTCATCGTTTGACTTAGCGTCCAGAATCTGTCCAGTAGGCTGGGAGCGGACCAAGACTCTGCTTGCCACTGTTGACTTAGAACGAACTACATTGGGAGCATCGATCATAACATTGCCTGGGCGTAGGGTAAAACGTAGTTGAACAATGGAGTCATTGTTCCCAAAATAAATTTTCAACCGAACCAAACACTCCTGGTTTGCACTTTGGTCCGTTCATTGCAGCCTTTGTTGCCTAAGATCCCCATCAGATGACAAGGACTGTTGTCTTTTCGTCGCAGACTACCCTTCCCAGCATAGTCAGAGTATACTGCAGTCAACAATGCACCCGCACGTATATGTTCGATTTAATTCTGTCAAATGACCAAGAGGGGTGGTGCCCGGCTGTTCACTAGAGTGTCCTCGTGCTCAGGTAACTAGACCTGATACGTAATTGGTGTCTCTAGACTGTAGGCCTTGATACACGGCACGCCTCCTGATTGTCTTTGACGGTTCCACCGCCTGTTCCACAAGCACTAGTGTTGGTACCAGCAAGACCCTGCCCGGTCAACTGCTGCATGCCCCAACTCTCGTCTAGTGCCTGTTGTGTCGACTAGTGTGGTCCCAACGTCAGTCATGATGCTGTGCTGCCAGTCGATGTCGAAAGATAAGAAAAATGAAAAGATCCGTTCAATGCTGTGAGCAACGGCGAGCAAGGCGTGCCCGGCACTGTGTGCAATGATGAAGGGTGTGGTTGAAAGACTCTAGATTATGTTAGGATGGATCCCACCACAACCACAAGCCTCGTGAAAAGATGATAGAATAGAAAGAGTATGAAAACACAGTAGACTAGTGACCTGGTAAGAGGAAACTATCTAGAGTCTTAGAGACTCGTACCTACAAGACACCCTCCTTATATACCCCAACGCCTGGTCTGTGCGCACAGACTGCACAGCCACTAGGCTGTGCATGCGCAGCTACAAGACCCAGGCCTACCATCTAGAACCACCCAGACTCGCCCAGAGTCTTAGCCCCTATAACCCCATATGCCACAGTACAGCCACTGCTGATCTAAGCCCTCGGAGTATCCCATTAGGGGTGGGAGTCGTTGCCTATATCCAGAGAAGTGTCGATAGAGCCCCAAGGAAAATAGATAAAAATATAGAAAAATCGCCAGAAAATCGTAAGGTTGTAACACTGCACTCCAAAGTCAAATTCATTATACATTTTATTAATCAAAGTTGTAGAGGGATTAAATCTAATGCTAGTGATGGTGTTCAAATACTTGTAAACACTTGCCTCTTTGTCTCTACACCCACACCCTTGCCCTTGCCCTTGCCCTCTTGCCCTCTTGTCTCTATGCACCCTTGCCCACACCCTTGCCCTCACCCTCTTGCCCTCTTGCCTCTATGCCCATGCCCATGCCCTCTTGCCCTCTTGCCTCTATGCCCACGCCCTTGCCCTTGCCCTCCTCTCATCCTTGCCCTCTCACTCACCCACTCCCTATAGTTTTGTAATAAATAAAATAAAATAAAAATAAAAATGTTTTTAATTTTAAATGAACAAGGCACTAATGAGGGAAGATATATTGATATATTGAACATGTAGATGGTGCTGAGTGTTGCAGAGCATGAGCGCAAGGGTAAATAAAAGCTACTATGCTCTTTTCCTTCAATAAGCCATTACACCCTATCTTGCATATTTTGTACCATAAAACATATTCATTTGCCTGTGCACATGTCTGAGGCAAGATATCTTTCCTACCACTACATGAACTACTCACTTACCTTCATATAGTTTTCATTAGTGCTCTCAACATAGGAATCCTGGAGTTTGGTGTTGGGTTTGTCCATGCCTTAATCAGTTTGAGTTTGCACAGTTCCAAAAAACTGACTATCACCTACCATTGCTTATTTACTGCCTGTCAACAGCCATTATGACATGCCCACCACCCACCTATGCTGTTCACTTACCTGTGATCACACAAGTTTATCACTATCCACTAGCCAAGCTCACCAACTCTCCAACCTCTTGTGACTGCTGTCAGTAGCCATGCTACCAATCTCCAGTAATTATTTCCCACTTTTATATAACACCAGTGCCACATGCACAACCTGTTGAGCACACTACCAACCTTCCACAACCAACATCACCTAAAATTTGTATTTTCCACTACCAAATCAACTGCAGTTTAAGCTCTTTGATTCTGCCATGGTGGTGTTTGTTAAGATCGATGCTCCCAACGCAGTTCGTTCTAAGTCAACAGTGGCAAGCAGAGTCTCGGTCCGCTCCCAGCCTACTGGACAGATTCTGGACGCTAAGTCAAACGATGACAAAGGTCTTTAAGTCGACGACGAGCTCAAAAGAAGAGAGCGAGGAGTTCAAGTCAGAGTTGAGAGTATGATTCGATTAAGTTGGAACTGAGGAATGTACAAGGTATTCTAGGGTTTATATATGTTTTGAGAACAAGGAAAACTATAAAGGGAATGCGCAGTAAGCGCAGCTAACTACCTATGAAAGGAAATGTGAAAGCGTTAGCAAAAGGAGATAAACGTTCGCTAAATCGTATGGTAATGATGATGTAATAATAAAGTATCCATCATAGAAGAGGAAAAGAAACTGTAACATTACCCTCTTCGTATGTGAGAAGTCACCGACTTCTACCATTGTGCGTCTGTGGTCCAGCCATGGTCCTTCCTAGATTCAATCCATTTGATGATGGAATCCAGGTCTTTGTTGGCGGCCTCGATGCGCCATTCGAGACTTTTCGTGACACGCTCCAGCTGCTTGGCATGCTCCCACAGGTTGTCGCGTTCCTCATAGGTGAGGCATTGGGGATCAGTGGAGAGCATGAGGTTGGTAACGGAGTCAAGGGGCGCAGAGAGGTGGTTGAAGTCGACGACGAGGGTGCTGAGGGCTTCGGAGACAGGGGAGAGGACCGAGTGGCGAGGGCGGTGGACGTAGGGGATGTGGGTGACCGGGTCCTGGACGGTGGGAGTGGCGAAGGTGATGGGGGTGAGTTCTTCTGGATGCTGGTGAAGTTCTGGGAGGTCTGCCCAGATAAAATCGTCGATAGTGGTGGTGGTGGTGACAAAGACCTCAAGGGGGAGGTCGTGGGCGGTGGAGAGGAAGGGGGAGGCTGCAGCGACGGGTTCGATGTAGCAATGACCACAAGCAGTGATCAAGAGGGCGAGGACGAAGGCGATGAGGTAGGCGAGGGTGATGGCAAAGGCGAACATTGTATATCGAGTAGGATGAGGAAAATGGGTAGCTGGTGGGTCGCCTTTTATCCTAAAGCTTCAAACGTAAAGGTCTTCCATAGAATCTTCTGTTTCGTTACCATCAGATTCTGTGGAGTGAGCAAGAATGGCGTGATACAGCGCATCGTCTGATGGTGATTCAGGGGTGTTTGGTCGAGTGAATTCGTCTTCTCTAATGAACGCTCCTTGAGCTGTGACTCTGCTAGTAATCTTTGGGTATCCTGGTTCGAAGTCATAAGTAGGATAGTGTGGAGGTTTTGGCGGGTAAGGAGGGGGAATGCGGTCCCATATTAACGAATCGTATGGTGGTGGAATGGTTGGATCAGGGTTGTCGATGGGAAACTTGATTTTCTGTGGGAAGAGATGATAAAATTGCATGAAACGGTCGCACCCATGTTCTTGTAGATCTCGTCGTCGATCTAATATCCATATATTCATTTTGTAGAGGATCCATTGCTGTAGATTTCGGAATTCCTGTTCCTGTTCTTTCGTTCTTGGTGCAGTAATGTTCGGTTGAATAGCTTTTGATGATGACAGTGGTCGTCTTGGCGAAATGAAAAGTATATGTCTACTGGTGATTGGGTAGCGTCGTGCGTGTGGGAGTCGTACTAGGTGTTTCTTATTGTGACGATGTGGTAATAGATGAGTCCGAGGGGGAAGGAATCGTCCTTTGAGCGCATAAAGGGTTTTCCAGAATTTCTTTGATCGGTTATAGGCCATGGATGAAGTTCTATAGGCGTCTTCTGTTCTTATATTCTATCAGAATGTCCGCAGCATTTCCCAGGTGACGCTCAGGTTCCCAAGTATTGTCATTTGACCCATAGCCTTTCCACTTAACCAAATATTGATAGCCTGCTCCGCGTTTTCGATGTCCAAGGATAGCTTCGATCTCAAACTCCTCCTGTCCGTTTACTATATCGGGAGGTGGTGTAGTAAAGTTTGGTCCATGCATTGACGTTTCCTTATATGGAGTGAGAAGCGATGCATGAAATACAGGATGAATGCGCCATTGCTTCGGTAATTTCAGTTTGTATGTAACTGGTCCCATGACTTGTTCAACCTGAAAGGGTCCTTCTCGTTTTGGCACAAGCTTTCTTGATTGATATGGGATGTGTAAGTTCTTGTTCTCAAGCCAGACCTTGTCGCCTTTCTCGAATTTAATTGACTTGTCTCCGAATTTTTGGGCGACTGTTTGCCTGGCAAGTTCATGAGCTGCTAATGCCTCTTCTCTTGCTTTTTGGAGCATCAGAAGGCGTTCTTCTGCTGCAGGGGCAGTCATCTTGAGCGCTGCTGTGGGAATGGCGATCGGATCTGTTCCATACATGAGTTGAAATGGGGATGTTCTTATCGTATCATGATAACAGTTATTGTGTGCAAATTCGGCGATAGGTAGGAGTGGTTTCCATTTGTGGGGTTCATTAGTGCAAAACATCCGAAGGTAGATCTCGAGTTCTTGATTGACGCGCTCGGTTTCCCCATCTGTTTGAGGGTGATAGGCGGTGCTCATCCTATGGTCAATTCCTAATGCTTTTCGTACTTCTTGGAATACTTTGGCGGAGAATTGTGGTCCTCTATCAGAGATTAAGACGTCAGGGAGTCCAAAGCGCTTGAAGATTTCAGAGATGTAGAGATCGGCTGTCCCTAAAGCGTCGATTGTCTTGTTGCAAGGGGTGAAAATTACCCCCTTCGTAAGGCCATGGTCCACCGTGACCAATATTGAGTCATATCCATCCGAGATGGGAAGATCGGTAATGAAATCAAGGGTTACTTGTTGAAACGGGCGTGTCGCTTTGGATGGAATAGGGATTAATGCTGGCGCATTTGGGTGAGTGTTAACTTTCATCTGTTGGCATAATGCACATCCCTCTACCCATTCTTTGACATGTCTGTACATTCCTGGCCACCAGTAGTCGCGTTTTAGAAGTGCCAATGTTTTTAATCGTCCTGGATGTCCAGAAGATAACGCTTCGTGCGTATCTTTGATTAATCTAGTCCTCAATTCAATTCGGTCAGGGATATAGATCTTTCCAAGGTAGTAGACGATGCCATGGGTGTATGTCCAGTCTTGTAGCTTTGATTTGATTGGTGGTGCTCTTTGTCTTTTAATAACATCAATCAGAATTCGTCCAAAATCATCATTCGCCATATACTTCTTCAATTCATCGGCTAGATCGTTATTGATGAGGCAAATAAAGCGATCATTTGGTAGCATAGTAACTGTGGTCTGTTCTTCATCATTTCCCATGTGATCTGGCCGTCTAGATAGAGCGTCTGCCTCGAACATCTTTGTTCCTGGTACATGTTCAATTCGGAGGTCGAATTCGGACAACAGAGATGACCATCTGGCTTGTCTAGGTGTCAATCGTTGAGCCGTTCTGTAATAGGACAGGTTCTTGTGATCACAGTGCACAATGATGGTATGGGGTGATCCATGCAGAAGGTGACGCCAAACTGCCAACCCTTTAATGATGGCAAGTAATTCTCTGTCATAAATCTGGTAGTTCTGCTCCGTTGGTGTTAGGGCGTGGGAAATAAAACCGCAGGGATGTAATGCACCAGAGTCGTCCGCTTGTTTTAAAACCGCTCCTATTGCTTTATTAGAGGCGTTGGTTTGAAGGATAAACGGTTTTGCTGGGTTTGGCATTAAGAGAACTGGCATAGAGGCAAATCGTTGTTTTAGAGTATCAAAAGCAGTTTGACGTTCTGCGTTCCAGTCAAATATCTCCGTCTTTTTTGTTAAATCGGTGAGTGGTTTTGCTATAGCCGCAAAATTTCCAATGAATCGTCGGTAGAAGTTCCCAAAGCCTAGGAATGATCGAACTTGTTTGACTGTTGTTGGTACTGGCCAATCGGCTATCCCTGCTAATTTAATAGGATCCATCTGTATTTTTCCAGGTGATATGATCATTCCTAGAAACTCGACTTCTTGCACAGCAAATTTACATTTTTCCAGTTTCAAGAATAAGTCGTTCTCCTCTAATCGGTCTAGAACTCGTTTTGTTCGTTCTTCCAATTCTGTCTTGTTTTGAGAACAAATCAAGATGTCGTCCATGTAAATGATGAGCCATCCTTCGTTAATCATATCTCTGAAATATTCGTTCATCATGGTTTGGAACGTAGATGGTGAATTGCATAGTCCAAAGAACATAACAGTTGGTTCATATAATCCTCGATTCGTGATGAAGGCAGCTTTCCATTCATCGCCTTTCTTGATTCGAACATTATTGTATCCCCAGCGAAGATCTAATTTGGTGAAGTATTGTGCTCCGGCAAGTTTAGTAAGGAGATCGGATACTAGGGGCAGTGGGTATGCGTTTTTGATTGTCCAATCGTTCAGGTATCTATAGTCTTGACATGGTCTTAACGCTCCGCTTTCCTTTTTTGAAACAAAGAAGAATGGCGAGGCCTGAGGTGATTTCGACGGTCGGATGTATCCTTTGGCAAGTTGTTCTTCAATCCATTCGTCCAAGGACGACTGCTCCTTAATTGATAACGGATAGATTTTGCTAACTTTGGGAGTGAAACCGTTTTTCAGTTCGATCGCATGATCCCAAGTTCTAGAGGTAGGAAATCGTTCTGAAGCCTTTTTCTCAAAGACTGATCGCCATTTCTCATATTCCACAGGTAGTTCTGTCTTTGGTTCGTCCTTCTTCAGTTGATGTTCCAGTGCTTGAGATGCTGACGTTTTGACTCTAATCCAATAATCGTTTTCTTCCCATTGATTGTCCAGTGCTAGTTGCCAAATCGTCCCATCTTGTCACTGATTATCAATAAGGTGAATCGTTTTGTCTCTCCAATCAATAGTCGGGTTATTTTCTTCTAACCAAGGAATTCCCAAGATTAATCGTTGGTCCCCTAACTTGGTAATTAAAAACCAGTTACTGTGACGCTTTCCTCCAATTGAATATTGAATTAATACTCGATGGGTGATCATTCCATTCGTGTTGATTGTTCCATCTGCGTTCCTGACTCGAATCGGTTTTCTTAACTTTTCTTTTGGTAATTTCGTTGTTATTTCTTCGTCAATAAAGTTCCCTTCTGCTCCACAATCGATGAGGGCAGAGGTTTCAGCGGGTAAATCGATCGTTTCAACAGTAATTGAAAGGCACTTGTTATTATTTGATCGTACTATTACAGAATCAAGCGCTAACTGTGAAAGTTCATTTGCTGTGGAAGTGCCAACCGCTGTGTGACGCTTCCTGATCAAAAACCCTCATTCTCAAGTTCGTTAAGAAGACCTTCTCGTTCATCAGCCTTCATTCCAGCTAGGATCGCTCTGATACTCGTAACTGGGTTGTCTTGCTTTTCCTTAGGCGCATCCTCAGGGATGGATCTGATCCCTTTATTCTGAAACGATGAGGAGGACCTGAAGGAGGCGTTTGGGGTGGTGTTTCGTTTCGGACAATTTTTTGAAACATGTCCCTGGTTTCCACATCTGAAACACTTCCCAGTTTTCATGTATTCCTCCTTTTGTTCGTCTGTCAAACGTCCAGTGGGCATAGCATTAACTGATCGAGTTGATCCGCCCCTAGTGTTGATGTTTCGGTTAAAATTAGAGCGGTTCCCTTGTCCTGGTTTGCGTCCAAGTGCTTGCATCATTTCCCAAGCGCCATGAAGCTGTTCTGCCTTTTCATATGCTTCCTTCATTGATAGAACGTTCGCTTCAAGAATTTTGGTAGCGATACTTTCAGGGAGTCCTTTAACAAATGCCTGAAGTTGTGCGGTTGTCCCTTTCAATCCTGAAGTTCCAATCTCCATGCGGAATTTTCTGATATATTCAGGGACTGAAACGTCACCCCCTACTCTGAGATTGGCCAAATTATTTAGGGCCCTGAGTGCGCTGTTGACTTCGCCCCAATCGGCTAAAAAGCGCTTCTTGAATTCGGCCCAACTCGTCCAGGTAAGGGTCGTTTCTTCATCGTTGTCTAGTTCCTCTTTGATTAGAACCTTCCAATCGTCGAGTTCCTGTCCTAAGCAGGCAAGAGCGAATCGAATCTGTTTCTGGCCTTTGTTCTTATAGTTATCATCATTCAAAACGAAGTAGTCTTCCAAGTTTCCAATAAAAGCCTTTGCTTCAGTTCGTTTTCCTGTAAAAATGCGCATGGGCTGCGGCTTAATATCTCCTTTAGAGGCAGGTGTTGCTGCATCAGATGCCATCTTTTCTGTTTCTTCTTTTGGGTCTGTAGGTTCTCCTGTTTTGTCTTTCTTCTTTCCTGATTCTGGATCTCCGAATAGATTTACTTCGATCTGTTTCTGTTCTTGGAAATCTATCCAAGGCTGTACTTCTCCGTCCCTAAGTGCGTATCGTTCTCGTCCTGCTGTTCCAGTGAGACTGAGATATTCGTTCCACCAAGAGAGTTCTGGTTCGTCTGTAGGCGGTTTGAATAATGAACGAAATCCTTCTTCGTGTTCTTCGTTTACCCAATCAATCCAAACGTCGTCTGGAAAAGCGTCCCCTTGTCCTTCAGTGTAATCACCTTCAAAGAGGGATTCTGGTACTGGTTCGTTCTTTTTCTTGGTTCCTGAGCGAAAAAACCACCCTGTTCCTGTAGTCGATGGAAAGACTTCCCTTCGATCTAGATAATACTTTTGTCTGAAACGGGCAGAGCCGTTTGGGGGTCTGAGGGTCGAGGTTCTGGTATCAATGGTGTCTGGCTAGTGTAGAAACACTGAGCGGTCTGAGAGTTCCAACTTGTGTTAAGATCGATGCTCCCAACGCAGTTCGTTCTAAGTCAACAGTGGCAAGCAGAGTCTCGGTCCGCTCCCAGCCTACTGGACAGATTCTGGACGCTAAGTCAAACGATGACAAAGGTCTTTAAGTCGACGACGAGCTCAAAAGAAGAGAGCGAGGAGTTCAAGTCAGAGTTGAGAGTATGATTCAATTAAGTTGGAACTGAGGAATGTACAAGGTATTCTAGGGTTTATATACGTTTTGAGAACAAGGAAAACTATAAAGGGAATGCGCAGTAAGCGCAGCTAACTACCTATGAAAGGAAATGTGAAAGCGTTAGCAAAAGGAGATAAACGTTCGCTAAATCGTATGGTAATGATGATGTAATAATAAAGTATCCGTCATAGAAGAGGAAAAGAAACTGTAACAGTGTTGCATGAGGGTTATTATCAGTATAAGTGATATGAATATTCAGATTGTGTGTGCTGGCTGACCACATTACCCAGAAAGAGTAAAGAAATAGTTTCTGAAGGTGCAATAGTTAAAGAAAAATGGTCCAGAAAATATCCAGATAACTGAATTTAAGATACAAGTTAGTTACAATGACAAAAACTGTCAGGAGTCTACATGGAGTTCACAAAGACTCACATATATTCCTGCTACATGCTCACTTAAACTTTAGTGTCCTTAGTGTCCAAGACATGCAAAACATCACATTCATATACACTAAATAGACTGAGCATCAGGAGAATGTAAAAAATGTGTTTAAACACTGTTTTTGCAAAATATATATTTTACCTGGACTCCACAAGGACATGTGGGGGAGTGTAAAGTGCTGCCCAATGCAAGGTGCCAGGAAACTTCCAAAGCCCTCACAAAACCCCTCCCTTATTCCTGTATAGGCATGGGGTGAGCTTCTCATTTTGGCTGCCCCAGTGAGGCATCATGAAGCATCCACCAGCACCTTTGCAAGGGAGGTTCAAGCAGCACCATTTGATATTGACAAATATCTTGAGTGCAACGCTCTTGTTTTGCCTCCCATGCTCAACCAACACATGCCACACCCTTGTTTACAAAATCTATGACATGTTTTGGACATAGTGCCCACATTTCAGCATGATGCACCCACTCTATGTTAGGAACCAATCCTAGCATCCAATTTTCAGTTTTATTCATAGGGTGATCAGGCATCACTCAGCATCACTGGAGCAAGGTCTGGGACCTTAGGAAGGCTATGGGAACACTTTGCATGGGTCAGTGCATGGCAGCGCTCACTAGAAGACAGGACGGCAGTTGGTTGATCCAACCATGGATATAATAGGCAAGGAGGGATCAGACCCTGAGTGATGGCACCTTGGGATCACATCAGCACATCACTAGGATCAGTCACAGGGATGGCACAGGGGCTTGGAGGCTTGTTATGGCAAGTGGATCACCAGTGGGGATTGCAGGAAGCCTGGGAGGTAGCACAGCCCATTATGGGAGTCTAGAGCAGTCCATGGGAAGTCTGGACATCATGGGAAAGGGCCAGACCTGTTCTATTAAGTGATTGACAGGTGGCAGCACCCAAGATGCATGGACAATAGGATGTGCAGCAAGGTGTATGGTCTGGGTGCATATGGCTGTGGAGGTGCCAATGGGACACATGGTGGCTAGGGGTCTTAAGGAGGAGTATATAAGGATCTTGGTAGATAGCTGGAGTCTCCTTAGACTCTAGATAGTTTCCCTTACACTCTGTCTATGGGCATTAGGTTACTAGTCTAATGTAGTCTTAACACATTCCCTTCCCCCTCTTCTCTGCCCTCCCTCCTCTGCAAGGCTTGTGGTTTAGTTGTGAGCATGAGCTTGTAACACTCTATGATGATTACACCCAAATTTTTGACTGCACAGCCCATTTAGGCAACATCTGTGTGCCCCACAGCCTTGCACAGCCACCACCATGACAATGCACCATCACACCATCTCCACATCCATCTCACCACACTGTTGACAGTAGCAGGCTCACACCATCCCATTTGCCACCCCAAGCCACCAATGTTACCCTTGACAACATAGAGGATCCCATGTTGACAACCATGGCTTGTCCTGGCATGCAGCAAGTCCATTTTGCACCACAGCGCCTGTCTCCTCACTTTGTTGACATTAGCCATCCCTTGGCATTCCATTCAACACCCCAGAAGCTGCCTGCACCACTCATGACAACCCAGAGGATGCAACTTTGATGTCTGCTTACATAATCTGAAAGATAAGATCTCCAATAACCCAATAAGAGATCTGAGCTCCCTGAGATAAGAGATAAGATAGGCTGGGAGTGGACCAAGACTCTGCTTGCCACTGTTGACTTAGAACAAACCGCATTGGGAGCATTGATCTTAACACATTCTTTTTCAAAAATAATCAAGGTTTTGTTCATGTCACATTTTGATCTTATCTAAAGATCTTATCTTATCACACTCTCCATATATATTATCTTATCACTCCATATATTACATAAGATAGGTGCTAGCCTGAGATATTGAGCTACAGTCACTGCAAAATATGAGCAAAGAATGAAAATGTTTTGGAGAAAAACACAATTGATTAAATGTTATGTAGGAAAGTCTGAGTCAGTAGGAATATGTGGAAGAAGCCAATTTGGCCATGTGAAGACAAAATACAGTGTGGGAATTTCCAATGAAAGATATTTTATGGGAGGAAAGTGTTGATACATTCATATGTGTACAATAAGATGATCAGTATGAGAATGTGTAGAGCACACTATGTCACTGTGGGAATAAATAAAGTGTGAAAATACATAGGTATAAGTTTAAGTGTGGGAATGTCTGGAATTGGTTAATAAATGTGGGAAAACCAGTGTGGGAATGTGTATATGGTTGTGAAAACTAGTATTATATCAATGGGAAAGATGCTCTTGAAAGAGTCCTACCCAGTGTGAAATTGTATAGAAATATAGTACTGATATGGGAATAAATGTGGTAATATGTGGAGCAAGTTGATTTGAAATGAAATAGAGTGTGGGAAAGTGCAGGAGTTGTGGAACCAGCATTTTATAGTGTTGTAAAGATGCTCTTGAAAAAGTTCTACTTTGACTAAGGAATATGGTGTGAGGAGCACTATGATCATTGCCTAAAATGGTATATGACATAATATATTATCAATTCCACAGGGAATCTATTTGTAATTAGTGATTATGTAGTTAATCCTAATGTACATGGCATTCACTTTAAATTCACTTGGAATGCTTGGAATCCACTCAGAATCTGCTCAGAATGGGGGGCTGTATGGAAAGTACTGATCATGTGACATCATGTGATAAATCACATTATTGATCACATGATGTCACACTATGTCATGTGATCAGATTATATATAATATTGTCATGTGATGTATCACATGACTATCACATGATCTTACTAATAGATATTTAGTTAAATATGAAACACTAATTAATCAAATTCTAATTATCTAATCTACTTATTGTAATGTATTAGATTATCAATGTAATGATCATTAGATTCATTACATTAATCATTAGTTATTATTATTGTTACAATAACTTTGTTATCTTATTACAATAACTTTGTTATCTTATTACAATAACTTTGTTATCTTATTACAATATCTAATCTAACTTTCAACAGATTTTTTGAAACAGAATGTCACTGAATCATGGTCTGAACATTTAGAATTGTTATTGTGGTACACTCCAATACTACATTTGTGATTTTATCTCACTTCAAGAAGCTGCCAGTGAACAATTATTGTTGGGAACTACTGCTAACTCCGTGGCCGGGATTCTGGATGCTATTCCTATGCGACGTCTGGCGTCCATGTAACAGTCCGCAGCAGTGACAATGGCAATTATTAAAGCCATGTACATAAATGCCGCGTGCCATTCTGGTACTTGGTGAGGGCCCAGTATCATTGCAACCAGGTCGCAGATCAGACATATACCTAGAGTAGGATCGGGGCCAGAAGCAAGCGTCTGTAGCAGGACATCTCACGTGAGACTATATTGTGACCATCTACAAATTCACGCACCAAAAGCAAAAAGAAAATGGCGGTCTGTAATTTCTCGGAAAAAGAGGGCATGGTTGTTTTCTATTCTGCGTAAGTCGATGATTGACTCATGGTCAACGTGACCTACGTCAACAATTCCCCAGGTCTTCCACATATACAGGATAGCCATACCCGTCGAGGTTTTGGAAAGTATATGTGTGCGGGCATTCTCGCTGCCTTGTAGTGCTTTGTACATGGAATGCAACAGCGCGTAGACAGCATATAGTTGGACCGATGTGTTAACTATCAGCGCCACCTGACAGGCGACATATTTCTCCTGTGACCAGAAGTAGCTCCAGACGGCTATGTGGTCGTTAGCGATTCATTGTTGAAAGGCGGGAAATCATACATAAACAAATGTTGCTAAGAATGAAGATCGGGGAATATGCAAGTTGCGTGGCATCGATATCGAAAGAGCCAGCCACTCGCGTGGTGTCAGACATCTTGTCCGAATCTCCGTCGTCCGACAAGAGTGAAGTAGAGGCCGGGTCCTGGACGTCGGATGGAAAGAGTTGCATCAGCCAGTACACCTGTAATGTGGATTGGCCAGTGACGAATAGTATGAAAATATAGGGGTGAGGACCGTAGGCAACATAAGGGTGTGGAGTGCCCCCCAAAATGGCGTTGAGTTGCAGAAGTATGCTTGCTGCGAAGCTGCCAATAGCCAAAGTTCTGATGACCAGAAGTTTGTGGTTGCCTATGATCGCCATGGAGAAGATGGTGGATAAGATAAAGGAGCGCGGCTGACGATCAACGAGCCACCAATCTCGGGCTCACGCCCAATCAAAATGCTGAACGTGCTGCTCAAACCACTGTCTGTCAGTAGCAGACAAGGAATGACCGCCCGTGACAGACACCATCATCAGCGTAGGACGCATGACATCATCGGTGCAGAGACGACGCGCGGCGATCATATCGCGTAACGACTTTGCACCGAAATATGGACATCTTACTACAACAAGAGATCGCAAATGTGGAAGGTAAAAGCGAGGAGCTGAGTCACTGTGCCCCGCACTGGCCTGCTCGTAGCGCGAATGGCTCAATGCTTCCATGAATCCATCGTCGACATCCTCCACCTCGCATAATGTCAAGTACTCACATCTCTCCAGATAGCGTAGGTCGGACAACGGAAGGTGCACCCTTGCAAGGCATATGGCTCGCAGCATCGGATACCTATGACATTGATGATGCGCGCAAAAGGGCAATCGAAGGCGTTGGAGATAGTTTGAAGGATTACGGTCTGTGCCTGTGACATGTATGCGTTGGAGATTGGGGGCGTTCAACCGATGGATAATGGAGCTTGCGGTCTCTGGGCAACCGCCCGTTATGCATATAACCCGTAGAGAATTCATAATAGCTTCAGTTTGATTCGTCATATGTGCAGGTTCGACATGAACGTTTTTAAGCTCGAGGATCCTGATGGAGCGTCTTATCGAGTTGAATCTCAGAATCCGGTACAGCTGGCCCGTAGATATGAGCGGTTCACTAGACATCCCATAATCCGCAAGGGTGAGCTTCTCCAGATGTCGAATACTGTTAATCCAACGGACATTTGCTTGGCCAATCCAGAACAACGCCTCGCCTGCGAGAGTAAGCACCTTCAGTCCAGGGGCCTCAAAACCACCGTTCCATTCTCTGAAAATGTCTTCATCTGTATCATTCAGTCCAAACCTGGCGCATGAGATTGTTAGGTCGCGAAGTGCGTCTGCTCTTCCACGACAATTGACAAAAGCGACACGAGCAGCTTCGAAATGAAGTAAACGTAGCTCCAGGGAACGCCAGCGGCTCATGGCATATCTGAGATATTCGATAACGTAAGCAACCCTAGGGGCCTCGAAGTAGTCCGATTCCAGATCATCGTCACGGAACAAAATAACATCCAAGAGCTTATTCCGCGAATTTACGAGGTACTTCTCTAGTCCGTGCAAAGGCAGGGTACGATTGACGGCGACGGCGACGAGACACCAGACAGATGGTGTGCTAACAATGAGTGCGCTCCACCTTTGGCACACGGCGCAGAGCGTGAGGATCGTGAGATGGCTAATTCGCGGACGTTGATTGACAAATCCAAATATGATAAGCAACACTTCTGGTGGCAGTATGAGGATAGGGCTCTCTTTCCGTGCCCAAGTCGATGCTGTGCGAGCTTGGACGAAAGCATCTAGTTCGCCTTTCAACTCCGTCAATTGGACTTGGCACAACGCTATCTTATTCTTCATCACCTCCATGCGATCATTGAATCTGTTAACGTCGTCCTTAGTCGCAGATTAGTTCAAAAATACTTGAGATAGACTGGGCAATCTCATACCTTTGGCACATTCATGATTGGTACATAACCAAACCGATTCCCACGGGCCTCCGCTTTACTCCGTTCCTGGCGTTAACCCCATATTTCAGTTTGTCTCGACATTGAATGAAATCCGTGGGACTACGCACATCACCTGCCAACAATGTTTTAATAAACCCCTGGAGGGCTCTGATACATAACATACCGGTCGCTTGCCGCTTGTGACATGAGGCGCGAACGGCGTTGCCAAGTTACGTTATGGTACCTAGGACCTGAGGTACTGAGGTAATTCAGGGCAAGAGAATTTAACGTTTAATGTTTGGGTAAAGAGCGTTGGTGACCCAAAAGGGCCGGGTATACAGTAACAGACAAAGCACTATGTACATCAGGTAAAGAGTATTGGTGACCCTCTAAATGGCTGGGCATACATACAACAAAGTAACAGACAATACCTAAAGCGAATTCCGTTAGTCAGGAAATAAATGATGTCTGTCAACTCACTCGAACCGAGCAATTTGAGGATGTCTTGGATAATCTTTGACTTTACCTGGTAGCCGTTGTGCTCGACGGTTGTATCTGGAAACTATCGTCAAAAGGATCTTCGATGGTTGGGGTTTCCGTCGGAAACCATATCAGGTCTGGCTGGGACATGCCGGTGTCGGTAGCGGGTACGGATTTCTTTCGACGCGAATATGGAGGTGACATGCTGGATCTTTTTTGAACCTCCTTCATTACCCTAATCTCGATGTTCTGCCTAGACAACGGCTCGTGAGCTGGTTTCCCAGCTGATGGTACACCGTGTCCAATAACGACAGGAGATGATATGTTGCGCTTCGCAAGGTTTGACTTTGTGTTGGGAGACGTATTGACATGCAAGCGGTCGGTAAAGTTTGTATCGGGGCCTGGGGTTAAATAGAGGAAGCCAACTTTTTTTTGCTTTCGCCGTTTGAAACGGTAGCACAGGATTAATGACAGTATCAAAAGCAGACCGAATATAGACCCAAGCAATGCACCAGCGATAGTGCCGGCACTGAGATTAGTATTAGCTGGCTTCATGGAACAGCGAGGATAAACTTACTTTGAATGATGTTGAGAGGTTTGTTCAGGTAGATCCGTGGCGATACTGATTGTCGTGACACCAGTCATTGTGGTGGACATCGTTGTCGTGAATAGAGAGGAACCACTTGTGAAGATCATTGTGGTCATTCCAGTGCTTGTGAAAGAGGACACAGAAGAAATGGTGGTCCAACCGCCGTTGGGTGAACTATGACCCTTATTGAATCCCGTCCGGTGCGGTGCGGTCACTATCGCTCGAGTCGGCGTTGGCGAATCGGCTCTCTGATTCGTCGCGCCGGCATTGCCAGTTTGTCCATTTGACTTGATTTGCCCACCTGAAGTACTTTCCGGTTTGTTGTCATTTCCGCTGGAACCGCCGCTACTGTGAGTCGGACTAGGATTGCCGTTGTTAGGAGCCGTACGAATGCCTGACACGGCAAAGTTGTTGCCAAAGCTGCTACTGGTGCCACTTGGGCTCCTCGATCCATTGCTATCTCCGCTTGGAGTGCCACTGCCTGAAATCCCAGTTGGGGCATTACTGCTTGAAGTTTCAGTTCCGCCACCACCTGAAGTCACAGTTGCGCCACTGCCTGGAGCGCTACTTGAAGTCCTAGTTCCATCGCCCTCTGGAGTGCCAGTTGCCCCGGCACCTGGATTGCCACCCGAAGTCCCAGTTCCACCGCCGCCGGGGGTGCTGCTACCGTTGGAGTTCTCATTCCCATCCCCATTTCCATTCCTATCCCCATTGCTGGGTTTGCCGTTGCCATTGGAACTGCCATTCGCAGTGCCACTGGGGCTGTTCTGGTTCGCGTTCGCATTGCCATCAGGGCCGTTCCCGTCCGCACTGCCACTGGAACCCTCTGCGATGATCTTAGGGCTCCCATCCGCTGTGTCACGAGGGCTATTCCCGTTTCCGTCCCCGCTACCGTTAACGTTATTTTGAGCTGGAAAGCTACTACCCGTGCCAAGTCCTGCAAGGCGGCGACTGCTTTTTTTGCTCCGTTTGGCATGAATCAGCCACAATGATGCGCGTGGTGTCTTTGGATGATGAAACTTGAAGCCCTGAATTAAACAACATTCTCACGACATACCTTGGCCACTTTTTTCGGATACAAGGTGTTGTCGGGAGCAGTGCCTTCGTCATGCTCGTGCTCTCGTTTGCAGTTCACACTACAGGGATTTGATACGTGACCTTTATCAGCACCCGGAATAGGATGTAATTTTCGTGAGAGCACTGATGCATTGGCACGAACTAGCATGGGCGTGCGACGGTCGTCGGATGCAAGGCGCCGCGGGTCGTCAGGATTCTTGACAGCGGATCCGGTAGCACCTCCCTCGAGAGGATATTGCGGGCTAGCACAGGCAGTGTCTTGAGGGCAGTCCACTGGAGCCGCGTGCGTATCTGTGACGGATGGTGTCATCCGTAGGGTATTCGGGATGCGGGTAGAAGACGGATAGAAAGAGAAGAATCAAAGAACGGCAGCAGAAGTGGTAATAAGAAAAGAAAGAGATGGTAACATCAGGGCTTGTCACTTTTTAAAAATCAGTATCAAATGATGAGAGTGCGCAGGGACGATTGCATTGAACATTAGACCGGAGGCGAATGCCGGAGATCTGCAGATCGATGTATAGCAAGCAGATATGATGAAATCGCACGTGGCGTTTCCCACGGTATATTATGGCAATAGCTCCCTTATGGGCGTTCCATTGTCGTGTATCTCGTACCTTTCTTTCCTTCTCTCTACTCATGCGAAAGCATATTCAAGACCATCCGCGGCGCAGGTCCACCTCAGACCCTCTTTCGACGGCTCTGATCCCTCCACAAAACGAGTCTCATACCGCACGAGAGCTTCGTCTGCGTGCGGAGAGCGAAGCTAGAAAAATAAGCCATGAGATCGACGAAATGCTTCGCCAGGAGCGCATAGAAAAGAAAAAGTCGAGGGCCGATGTTTATGTCCTACTACTCGGGCAGTCAGAATCTGGCAAGAGTACAACACTGAAACGTGAGTGTCCTTTTCCTCCCCAAAAACGCAGGTGCAGGTTGCGTGGGTTAGCCCCACAATGCTTGGTCATCTGTGTGGCGCTTTAGTTGGTTGTGGCTTGTTCCTGGGCACAGAGTATTGTTCCATTAACTATTCGCCGGCCGATCATTAACGCAGTGATCCAAATACCCTCTACCGAACCCAGACATGTCCCAAAGCTGACCCGAATATTGTGCGACAGAATTCCAACTACTTCATAGTCCAGCCACTTTTCATGCAGAGCGAATGGCATGGCGCACGGTGATCTACATGAATCTAGTCCGCTCTATCAGGAGGTATCTTGACGTTTACTTGCGACACGTCCCTCATTGTTTGACATGGAATTAGGATCCTAGATGTGCTTACATCGGAGACTGATCCAATGTCAGATGAACTTGATGACTTGGAATCGATGGAAGCTGCTTCAGTTATAATCACGTCGAATGGTCGGCCCTCGTCCGAAACCAAAGCGCCAACTTTCGATTCATACAGGCGGCGGCTCGAGTCCCTTGTCGCCCTTGAAGAGCGCTTAATACATCTTTTTCAATCTAGCTATGAAGCAGAACGTTACTCAGATTCTAGTCCCTCCACTAAGAATCTTGCTGAGAATGCAGCAACCTGCAGCCGCTCTCTACCAACCATTTCAATCCCGGAACACCCATCCAGGGAACGGTTGTCTCCACACAGTGATACAGGAGAAAGGGAAGTAACCGTTCACACGTCAAAGAATTGGAAGCAAACCTTTTCAATGGCTTTCGTCAACCGTTCCAAAAACCCCAAAAGTGCACACTCGGGGGAAATAGAAGGGTGGTGGGAAGATCCTGAAGATCCCGTGCACATCATTAATGCGTGTGCCCCTGCCATGCTTGAACTCTGGCATGATCCAGCCGTTCGGCAGCGGCTCAAGGAGGAAGGAATATTCCTAGAGGACACTAGTGGATTGTAAGTGGTTCATTTTCTGCAACTCTTGTGATGCCTGATATACGATAACTGTACCGTAGCTTCTTGGATGAGATTTTGAGGATCACGGCAAAGAAGTACATACCAACTGATGGTAAATGAGAGAGTAGCGTTCAAGTGTACTGTTAGGCTCACAAGCGACAGCGGATGTATTGAAAGCCAGGCTAAAAACGACCGGCGTCACCGAACACACGTTCCGCGTTCGTACTCATGGGACAAACGTAATATGGAAACTGTATGACGTTGGTGGCTCCCAAAGTCAGCGCCAAGCATGGATTCCTTACTTTGAAGACGGTAAGTCTTTGATCAACCTCCTATATCTTCTCATTCTTTTAATTGACATAGTCAATGCCATTATTTTCCTTGTACCCATATCTGCATTTGACAAGGTCAGATGCAACGTAATGTTTTTCTCTCTTTCCTTGACTCCTTTCTTGACAGGTGCTTGAAGAGGTAGCGAAACAGAGCCTTCATGAGGGCAGCTGACAGATCCCAACTCAGGATCCTCGCATTAATCGATTTGACGATTCGCTACAGTTATGGAAATCGGTCGTGTCCAACAAGCTTCTTGCCAATGTCAACTTTGTGCTATTTCTAAATAAGTGTGATCTTCTCCAGGTATACTTTGCGTTTATGAACGTTTGAGTTTGATGTTGACTCTGATAACAAAGGCAAAACTGTCTGCAGGGGTGAAGGTTAATCAATATATCCCTACGTATGGCGATAGGCCCAACGATTACAATTCCGTCTCAAAATGTGCGTTGCGTTCGACGGATTCATGAGCACTTTATGAAAATGTGTATTTCATATAGATTTTTGGAGCAAGTTCAGCGCTGTACATCAGTCTCATTCTCCAAACCGCGAGCGTAAACCGTACGGTGTGTATTTCCTAATTTGTGTATCTTCACAATGACAAACGCACAACGACCAGTGCACTTCACATCAGTAACTGACACACGAGTGACAGCCAAGATCATCGCCTCTGGTATGCCTATGTTTTTGTTTATTCACACAACAACAAACCTACTTTTCTTAGTACAAGACATCATCGTCAGAATCAATCTCAGCACCATGAAACTCGTTTGAATTATTATACTCTGGCGATTAAAGTGTTCACTGCTGTATTTTTATCAACATTTCGTACTGCGATCTCACACTGGCCTCTAATTGCAATCTCTGGTACATTCGTCATCCTGTAAATGTTTACATGCTAATACTATACCTGTGTTTCATTGGCCTTTTGTTACACGTTATATTCCGGTTTAACCCTGCACCTGACATTTTCACACTTGAGAGTATCTTCGCGCATTGTTCAGTACCCTACATATATCCTATAATTAGAATGGAGCTATCACGATGATGATTGGACGCGACGTGGGAATGGACTTGTTACCACGTGATGACGCATTTTGGCGCACTGAATATGCTACGGATTGTGTAGGCCTTGCCTTGCCTTGCTGAAAGGCCGCTGAACCGTGTCTTAGGAAACCCAAAAATGCTCGATCAAAAAGGGCCTTGGAGGACCGCGCACCCAAAGAAGTCGAGGATCCACGAACAGCGATCTTTGTAAAAGGGACGCATGTTGGTGAGCTGCTGAGCGGCGTCATGAAGGAGTTGGTCAGAAATATTTTGCAACCGTCTCTCTTTCGTCAAGCCTTTGATATCAATTATTAGATGGCTCTGAAGCGACCGCATGCGATCTCATTTTCAAAAAAAAACGCGATACATCCATTTGACGAGGGCTCGAATTCGCTGTCTTCTGTAGAATTCTGGGCGGCAAAAAATGATGTTTCTTTATTTCTCTTTGGTCATTGTTCGAAGAAACGGCCCCATGGATTAACGTTTATTCGATTGTACGACGGGAGGGTGCTCGACATGATCGAAGTTGGTGTAGACAAATTTGTGAGCATGGCCAACTTCGAAGTGGGTTACATGTGCCTTTCATGTGCGATGACTACTGACATAACCGTCGCGCAGACACCAAAAGCAACACCTGGGCACAAGCCACTGATGCATTTTGCTTCGGATCTATTTGATTCTCACCCTCGATTTATGCAACTCAAGTCAATGCTTCTCGACTTTTTCAATGCAGAAGTCATCGACACAATATGTCTCTCTGGCATCGAGTATGTTATCAGTGTTTCGCTAGGGCCGACACCTGGGTCGCTGAATACCACTATGGCACAAGACTCAAAAGAAGAATTACCCAAAGTCCACGTTCGGACATACATGATTAAAACGTTCGCTTCTGGAGCGAAGACTCCACGAGCAGAACTCACGCCGATGGGTCCTTTCCTTGATTTATCTTTAAGACGACATCAAGATCCGGATCCAGAAATGCTGAAACAGGCCATGAAACGGCCAAAGTTGAAGAAGCAGGATATAGAAAAGGGGCTAGGGAAAAAGAAGAAGAATATGGATGTGGACGAAATGGGAAATCTGAGGGGCCGCATACATTTGGGAAAACAGGATTTGAGCAAGCTTCAGACGAAGAAGATGAAGGGACTGAAACGCGATTTAGACGAAAGGGGAGGAGGCGAGGACGAAGGGGAGGAAGAGGAGCCGCAGAGGAAGAAGGAAAGGACCTAGTTCTGCCATGGCTTATTTTACCAACGATATTCGAGTTTCGAGTTGAAATCTTCTTTCTTTGGTCCTCTAATGTTGACATTCATCATCAACGGGACTCATATGCTCCAACGAGCGGGTCTCAGAGCCGTCTCTTATTCCGCGTGTCGCCGAGGGCATCAGTTACAGGTTGAATTTTCGACGCGGTGCACGCTACGATTTAGGCGCTCTGATCCTTACCGGTACCATTCATATTCAGCAAGAACAATGTCTACAGCAACAGACCCATGTCTTATACCCGTTACAACTCACGGTAGAGTCTGACACTCGCCGATGCCGTCCGATACTTGAACTTCTAGTGCAGCCGCCCCAGCAGCGATTGGACCTTACTCACAAGCAATTAAAGCTGGCGATCTGCTTTTCCTATCCGGGTGCATCCCTCTCGATGCTGCAGGGCATATCGTGGAGGGAGGTATTGAAGCGCAGACGGAGCAAGTATTGAAAAACCTCAAAGCCGTCGTAGAGGCAGGCGGATCAAGTTTGGGCAAAGTCATCAAGGTCACTGTATGTATACAGGGCGCGGTCCGTTGGGCAAGTTGAGATGAACATTTGGCAGGTGTTCCTCAAAAACATGAACGATTTTGGTGCTCTCAATGGCATCTATGGCAAGTTCTTTGGTGATCACAAACCTGCAAGGTCGGCTGTCGAAGTTGCAAGACTGCCGAAGGACGCACTCGTAGAGATCGAGTGCATTGCAAGGTATATATAAGCTATCGATTGACATTGCGGCTTGATGCTAACACTCCAGGATAGCTTGACGTAGTCATATTCCACGATCTGGGGAATTCAAAGTCGTTTGACCCTTGTACTGTACAATGAGAACTATCACATTTCATCAATAACATCCTTCAGTTTAACTTCATCTAAGATTTCAAAGCCTTTGTCTTTTGTTACCTAAAAATTCTTTTTAAAAGAGCATGCAGGGTTGGTTATCGCCTCACCTGTGCAAGTTGAACGTTGTGCTGGTCAAGCTTTTCCTCCATTACTTGCTTTAAAACTCGCAGTGTCAATATCTGTGCTTCCCTCAGTGTCATTCTCTGTAAGATATCAGTGCATGCAGGAGGGAGGACGGCTCTTCATTAACCTTGTACCATTTATCCTGCAGTTCACTTTGTGCAGCTTCCGACCCTGATCCGATAGCCTTGGCCTCATAACGCATAAACGTTCCTGATGGATCTGTGTGGAACCTGAAATAAATTAGGTATGTATTGCAGACATTGAGTAACCAATACTCGCAGTTGTGGTCCAAGTTCATCTATGCCTGCAATCAACAATGCTACACCAAACGGCCGACTCATCATCGCCTCTTCGTCATGCACACTTTCACCAAAACGCAGGGCAAGATCGCAAACCGCTTGTGTAGCGCTCTCCACCTTGATGCGTTCATCATACGTAAAGGAATGGTTTTGTGCTGTCACACGGGCATGGTCGATCATAGTTCTGGCATCGGCCACTAGGCCAGACATGGCGCAGCCCAGGTGCTTGTCGATTTCCATGATCTTTTCTATTGAACTTGATTCAAGGAGAGGAGATTGGACACGTTTCTCGACGCCAAGGACTACTCCTTCGCGTGTGCGGATGCCAACGGCAGTGGATCCTAGCTAAAAAAGAATGTGTGAGAAGGAATCAAAAGATGTCATTGAATTTTGGTTAAACACCTTGATGGCTTCTATAGCATATTCAACTGCAAAGCGATGGAAATGAGCTACCCTAGCCGAATGAGCGAATTGGAGAGCTGTGCACCTTGGAACAAACGTCCTTCAGGTGAAAAGGTATTGACACCACGATCTTAAAAGCACATTAGTACGAGTGCGAACAGGCGACCGAGAACTGGTGCCGTACCGTACTCTGAACGCGTCAAGAACATACTCTGGAGGGATTGGATAGAGACGCGTACGCCGTGGGAATACGAACTTGTATAATCTTATCGTGTCGGTAACTGGAAACCCAATGATGGCTGCCCAGGAATTGACCCTCGATGATCTCAAATCTATCCTAGAATTTTCAAAGGATCTTGCGCGTAGGGCGGGTGCGTTGATCCTTGAGGGCTCCGAGGCTATCACGCTTGCGTCCGGCCAGTCTGGCGTTGGGGAGAAGAAGAATTCGGTTGATCTGGTCACGGAATATGATGTAAAAGTCGAAGAGTTTGTCAAGGGCGAATTCAAAGCAAAGTTCCCTGAATTTGGGTTGTACGTATCATACTGCCGTTCCTTGCCGCTCACAACTTCCAAAACAGCATCGGAGAGGAATCGTACTCTGCAGGCGCACGTCACACTCTGACTGATGCTCCTACATTCTGCGTAGACCCAATCGGTGTGTTGTTTCGGTTTTGCCGTTTGCAATTAGTGCTAATCCGGACAGATGGAACAACCAATTTTATACATGGTTTCCCGTTTTGTTGCATTTCCATCGGTCTCATTTACAAGCGGCGACCTGTACTGGGAGTAATTTACAATCCGTTCCTCGATCATCTTGTGCGTCCCTATTTTCTTGTGTCGTTACCATTTGCATAACAGAATCAGTACTTTGGCCTCAAAGGGGCAGGATCATATTTGGTCCGTGGTGGGCAATCTGCACCACCTTTGCGGTTGCCGCTATCCTCGTCTATCAGACCGTTGCCCTCCCTACATAATGCTTTGATTGGTATTTTCTTCGTCACTATAAACAAGATTCATGCTTATTCGATCTAGCTGTCGAGTGGGGGTCGCATAGATCAGATAAAGCCATAGACGCAAAGGCATACTCCTTTTCCAGGCTTACTGGCGATGCTGATCAAGGTGTTTCTGGCGGGAAAATGGCTCACAGCCTCCGTTCGCTTGGTAGTGCTGCGCTGAACTTCTGTCTGGTTGCACAAGGAGCATTGGACATTTACTGGTGAGTATATTGATATTCACTAATATCCAGAGTGAATGACTGGCTCAGGGAAATTGGTTGCTGGCCATGGGATGTCTGTGCAGGGATCGTCATTGCCGAGGAGGCGGGTGGCGTCGTAACCGGGTCGCGTGCTGCCTTCCTGGAGTCGTTGAAAACCGATACTTTTGGAGATGTCACGGAGGCAATTCTCACGGGAAGAAAATATATCGTGGTTAGAGCTGTTGCTAACAATGACCCAGTGAGCCAAAGCACGATATACTGATATTTTTGAACATCCTGATACATCGTAATGCAGGCTGAAGGTACACACGAGGCGCACAAGAGGATTATTAACGACTTCTACGAGACCGTCGAAGAGATAGAACCTAATTGACGCATTAAATCCAAGTTTTTGATTACAAAATTTAAAACTAAAAATATGGTGCGATCCTAAGGCCTAAGGCCTCGTCCTCGAAGTCGATCCATTGCATTCAGAACCATTCCTACCACTGATTATTCCGCACCCTGCCCGCCGGGCCGAATCACATTACGGTTCGGTATGTGTTCCCAGAATATCATGACCCGATGGGCATCCATATTGAATTGAGCGGGACAGATGATTATCTGAAATCCCCATTCTAATGTGGGGCGGATTGAAGCAGTCGACGAAGCCCCATAAAGCACAAAGCCTTGTTTTTTTTTCTTTTTGGAGCGTTTGGCTGGTTTCCGATTACGGATAGCGACGATCGCGTGATCGCCAAGCCACGAACTTGAATAATTTCCCCATTAATTGGCTCATCCACCGAACTAATGCCACTGACCGCAGCAGCAAAACTTGCACATGATGCCTTGAGGCCTTGAGTTCCGCACTCGACATTTTGGTGAAATCAACCACCTACAGGTCCCTCAACACATTAACGCTGCGCCGCAGTTCACGGAATTGGGAGATAATTCAATATTCAACGTTCAACTCAGGCTGGTTGTCGATATTGTCATCTTGTACAATATTACAGACGCCAGTTTCTGTCTCGAGGTAAACTAGCTTCCAACTCGTGTGGTGAACGTGCACTTGCGCAGCATACCTTATGTTTAACTCTTCAGTACCATGATCGACACGTTTCCTCTCCGCAGTTTTATCGCACTTCTGCTGGTTAGCTACGGCCCAATTCTAATGTCACTTGGGCGCCAAATTTGAGGATTTAAGCAACCATGCGCTACGCTTGATTGATAAGATAAACGATGGATTTCAATCATCTCCCTCCACTCGAACTTGAAGGCGACAGTTATCTCGAAGTCTTTACTCACTCGTCTATTCGCAGGGAGGATGATCCTGCCCACAAATTTGCATTTGTGGGCGAGATGCTGTTGAATCTTGCGATCGTCCGCCACTGGTATGAAAAATCCATTTCGCTGCAGGAGTTAAAAGTACGTCGTTACATTATATCAAATTGACGCATAGCGATATTCAAGTGAGCAGGAAAAGAAGGAACAATCCTTGTCAGATGAGCTATTGGGAGCATGCATTGAGAAATACGGACTTCAGTCGGAATTGAGACGCAATCGTGCAGAGCACAGCGAAGTCAACCTCAAGGTCCATTAGTACTTTTTTTTTGGCTTTATTTGAGTTATTGCTAACATGATTCTGCTGCAGGATTGTCGAGACTTTCTTAATGTTTATATTGGCGCGCTTTACGAACAGAGTAGTATATCCGGCGTTCAGCAATGGGTATCGCGCCTGATCGATCCAGACGGAGAGGTGCCATACAGTCCGTTAAACGATGCTCCGACTGAGCCGTCCCCACCCTTAACAGTTACCACACCTCCCACAGCACCTCCCCCCACCCAAACGCCTCCACCTCTCCCTCCCTACAGTCCCCCTCCTCCGAGCATCGGGAACAGCAGCATAACAGCGGACCGTATCACCTTATCTATCTTCAACGAATGCGCTCAGAAGCGAGGTCACGCCGTCACTTTCGAGGCAAACCATTCCGGCGAGGCCCATCGCCTAATCTGGACCATCATATGTCTCGGTGAGCAAAAAAAAGACATTTGTCGCTCTCAAGCTGACTGAGGGCGCGCCTAGTTGATGGCGTAGAGAAGGGAACTGGCTCAGCTTCTAAGCAAAAAGAGGCTAAGGAGAGGGCAGTTCGTGAAGCGTGGAACGCTATGGGTTGGGATGCTCCCGGTGCTGTCAACTCGCCCCAGCCTGCACCACAAGTACTATCGCCAATTTCGCCTTCAATCCCTCTTCAGAATCATTCAAGCCTCTTTGCAGCAACCGGGAGCCTCCCTGTGCCGTTGGAATACGTAACAGTGGCTGCCTTCAATGAAACTGCTACAAAGCAGCGTTACAAGATATCATGGGTGCACGAGGCGACTGGTGATCCTCATATGCCCAACTGGAAAATGATCTGTAAGCGTGAGTAGATCAATTCTAACCTCATATCAGCGTTCATCTCACAATGATAAATGTGTAGTAAATGACGAAGTGAAAGGTACTGGGTACGGAAGTAATAAGAAGGAGGCGATGCAGCAAGCAGTACGCGACGCATGGCAGAACATGGGCTGGTCTTAGCTTGAATGATATCCAAGTACGACGAAGCATCTATGATGTTGATATGTTTTGTTCATCTGCATGAAATACCGTGGATCATGTGCATTTACAGGCTTGCACGTCCAAGGAATGAAATACCTTTCTTATGTAGTTCACCGCGATTGCACAGCAGTCTAAGTATTGTCTTTTCATCTTAGGGCGGTCGGAGCACTACATCCATTCGAAAACCAGTAAATTTTGCCCATTAAGTACGTTTGACATGAAACCCTATTATAAATACACTGTCCCTGTACAATGTCCTCTGCTAGTCATAATCAAATGACCCGCTAGACGGATTAAGCATGCCTTAATCCAAACTTACTAACACAGTATCACTATCTCTGCATCTCTAGTCGATATCATGCAGGCGAAGAAGTAAGAGATTCCTGAAAAACGAATAAGTTCATGCTGCAGCAATGAGCAAACATAGCTCGCCTGTGTAAGCCATTCCTCTGGAAAACAGGTCGTTGTGTAAGATGTCTAGTATGTTTACTGGCTATGAAAATCCTACCTGGACTAAGCATTGCGTCTTCATCGTTATCCAGTAGATGCGACTCATTTGTAGATCTGGTGATTGGATCATAATCGTCGACCTCGCTACCATCGCGTGCGTCTGCGGTGTCACTGTCCAGATGGGCATCAATATCCATATCCTGCCTCTCTGATCTCTGGCTACTATCAAGGTCTGTAGTCAGGTCGGAAATAGTAGGCCTGAGTGAGCGGAACACGGTTGGTCTCGACTCCCTGTCGTCATACAGATGCTTGGTATTTGTGCGGTTATTCTCCTTGACGGTGGCAGACGATCGAGACGCACGGGCCTCGGCTTCTTGCTTGGCAGACTCTAGAACAGCTTTCATGGCGGCTTGTGTGATCTCAATGGATATTGCCTGGACTTGCTCTTCTGTAAGTCTGCCTGAATCTGTCGTCTCATTCTCTTCAAGAGAGGGATCAATTATTTGGGCTCCACTGCTCGTGCTTGGAGAGCTAGCGATGCTAGCATCCCCTTGTTCAGTTGTAGTACGTTCTGAACTGGTGTATGATGTCGATGAACGGTTGATTAGTGTAGTGCGGCTGCTGGATTCCTGACTCTTGGATTTTGATTGGGAAGGTATTTGAGAAACGGGATGAAGCATAGGTGGTGGGCCATCTATGCGGTAATGAGGGGAGGGGGTATAATACATAGGCGTTTGGGGATAACCAATAGGTGGCAGATTATAGTGCTCAGGCCATGGATGGGAATAAGACCAATTAGGTGAGCTATTAAGCCTGGTTGCGGACGTGGGTAAAGCGACTTGATCGTATTGGGGATTCATGACAGGTCTGGATGGCATGTATGCTATGGCGAATGAGCATTCTTTGAGTGCAAGGAGATAAGACGGTCGACATACGCGTCCCTGTGTGAGGGCGGTAATATTTCAACCCAGCCTCCGCTCGTTCCTTCCCCTTTGAGGATGGTGTGGCACTCGCACTCCGGCTTCCACTTGGTGATTCTGACGAGCGAGGTTCATCAGCGTCACCGTCTTGGCTTTTGTCCTCGCCTTTGTTTTCAACGACAACTCCATTATGTCTGTCGACTATGATTGGCTCTTTACTACGATATTCGGCTGATGCATACCTGGATTTTTGGTGTCTTCTTAGGGCATCGGGCTGTCACACGAGAGCCATAATGAGTCCAATTACGCACGCACGGGGGGAATGATTTCACTTGCCCGAGTAAAAGTGGCTTCACACTGTGGGCAGGAACTATCGCAGTCCATCAGTAACCTTGAAAGAGCGCACAATAAGTCAAGATGACCGACAAATTCGGCAGTGAATGTAATCTTGTCGTTCTTTGGTGTCTCTTCAAGTCGGCCTCACGGGCAAATTCTTTATTACAGCCATTTATTTTACAAGGCCAGACGCCGGTGATCGGCGCAGGTTTTTTCGCCCTGGCGGTTGATTTCTTCTTGCTCGGACTGTCTTTAGTGACGTCCGTCTAATCGAGTGAAGCGGGTAAGTTGTAAAGGATAAACCCAAGAAATGATCGGAAAAGGTTGGGCGACTAAATGGACGAGACTGGCACAAATCTCAGGACACTCACTGATCCATGTGTATTGACTTTGACCATGGTCCTTATACACCCGTTTCAACGTTTGCAGGGAATTTATTGTCTCATATGACCGTCTGAATGTGGTCTCTGGGTGGCGTGGCAGGCCAAATTGTGGCTGAGGTCGGGGTGCGGCGTGTTTGGTTCGCAATCAAGGCCTCAGGTCAAACAAAGCTGACAAGATTGAAATTATCCAATTCATATCAAAGCAATAGCAGAGCAAAATATGATATATCTATGGTACAACCAGCGGCGTTTGCGACGGGGGCGTCAACTTGCACCCGAATATTCTCACTAGCTTTCCGCGTCAGAACACGGCTCATCAATGCCGCAAACAACTCACCTGTCCCATCCGGTTCTCCCATGCCGTATAGCATTTCACTTGGATGGAATACAAAAGAGCTGGATCGAGGTATATAAGGCGACGGCAGTGCCCGGCTGCTGGGTGCATACAACAGACCACTCGACACGTTGAATGATGAAAGTGGTGTTAATCTATTGATGGACTGAATCATCGTTTTCTGTGTCCTCCAATTCAACGGTGATACGGCTGTCGTTCTTTGATATCGGCATCAGACCATGGTGTACCTCTTAGGTGATCATTACTCACATCCCAAACACAGGCGTTAAAGCGTGCACATCAAAGGCCGCCACTGTCGCTCCAGGGGGAATAGGATTCCACGTATGGAGAGGCGATTCCCCTGTCCGAATATCGAACAGTTTCACTTGGCCGTCCAGACTGCGTATCCGAGATGAGATGATGCTTATCGCCGTATAGACCTGAATTTACCTCGCTGAAAGGTACTGGCCACTGTAAGTCGGATGCCAACGAACACTCTGTATCCAGGCTGTATGTTCGGAGTACGACCGAACAATTGAGTCCTCTTCCAGACGGCGATCGAACATCTTGACTGTTCCATCAGCAAAACCAGCAAGGAAGGTTTGTGATGGCCCAGGGTCAGACGAAATGGAGGTCACAGGGCTATCCGAGCTGGTCTCCAGATCCTACATATTGAACGTTGAGTTCCCGATTGATGATCTCGCTGATCTGGTGGACACGCACCAGGCCTTGAGTCTCGGTTTGGGCATCCCAGGCCTTGATGACACGCGCATCGCCGCCAACCAACAATACCCCCGCAGCTTGCTTCCAGTCCATCACCATGCCACCTCCTTGCCTCATTTGCAAGACTTCGTTCAGACCCCGGAAGGCGCTAACCATCTGGACGGGTCCCTGGTTCATGGATGAGTCGAAATTTCTGTACAACCGCACAATGCCGTCGGCTAAGAGATGCAATTCAACACTACAAGCTTCAAACATTTGAACAGAAGATCTTACAAGAACCGGTCACAATAATACCTCCCACGTCCTGGTTGATGATGTGTAGGGATGTAATACTGGTACCCGAAGGATTACCGTTGCAGAAGTAGTTCAACCGTGTGCGTTGCGACCAATCCCACACGCTGGAACATTTTGTTAATCACTACGCTCGTGGCGAACTGACCCTGACATACCTAATCATATCATGCTCATTGGCAACAACTAAATGATGATCATATGCATGGAAGGCCATCGTGAGAGGGCAGCCGTTTATCTGCAACGTCGCAACCTGTTTATCCCATCTACAATGTTCTGTTGTCACTCTGTTAAGCAGCACAATGTATGAGGTCAGTAGCACTGACCCGCTAGAGGCGCCTGGGCTTGGGTATCCGAGTTCACTTGTTCATTCCTTTGCTGCCGCCACACTTGATAATTGTACTGCACGCTTCCGGGCTCATCTGCCTCGGCTTGCTGCATTTCAACATCAGTTTTGCAAAATTCAACAGAAAAGCAGATGCATTGCGTACTCTCATCTGAGGCTCCTTGAAGTACTCACAACACCAGTCGAAGAACGTGCTTTTGAGGGGCAAGATGTCCCTTATGCCCAAACCCGTGCCAAGTCCAAGGACAACACTACTACCACCCGAATCCACGGAGAAAGTACTGTTGCTAGGGCTTGGCACTCCGCCCCCTATGTTTGCATGACGCCGAGGGTGAATACCAGCACGCCTGCGAGCTCTCAGCCTCTCCATATCCTCTTCCATTAGAGCCTCCATAACTTCACAGGCATCGAAATCTGTTTGAGGGCCGTGCCGTTCTTGATACGAGCCAGAGGACGGTGAAACTCGGGCCTGCGTTGGTTCGATAAAGCCATGCCGCGACGGCGATGTTTCGGAGCGGGCGTATGGTGAAGCATACTGAGCAACGTTCAGATTCGGTGATGGCGATCGCGATACGACGTCGGCATGCTCTGTTCGAGCAGATGCGTGCGAGCCGGTAGCGGAGCGTGGACCTGCAGTGTTTTCTCCTGACCCGGAATGGGACGGGAATGCGATACCATCAACAAGAACTTTGAGAGCGTTGGCAAATGATGATGTCCTGCGAATGGTATTGCTGACGCCCATTGAGATGGTACTAGACATTGTATCGCTGCGCATCAGACCAGGCCGAGGAATACCACTAATGGAAGTAATACTGGGAGAAGGCAGAGCTGCGTGGCTCAAGGACGGTGAATGTTGGAGGTTCGATAAACGGATGCGGAGATCACTCTTTGGCGAGCTAGTCTTTCGATCTGGAGGCATTAGCGGAACCTGATCGAGTGTTGAACTTTCCATGCGAGCGAACGGTGATTCCAGCAACAGCGCCGTGACATAGTCAACAATTGTCTGGGCATTGGTTGCAACTTCACGGTATGGATCGACGGAGAGATCTAGTAGGACAACAAAGATGGTGAAAAAAGAGGATAAAAGAACGCGATTTTCTTCCCGCAGCTGCTCGTCTTCGCCAAAGCCATCTAGCCATTCAGTTATGGCTTGGTTGGTGATGTCCTCGTCGTGTATATTCGGGTTGTGGTGAGTGCCTGACCGCCATCTCCGGTCTTCCTCCCAATACAACCAAGCGCATACGACGAAGTAACCTCTCCATTCCTTGACCAGACAGCTAATTAAAACCAGTAATTCCTTCCTTGCCATGGGGCTCGCGTCATCCTTGATGGCGAGAGTCGCGCCAGTGGCGACGGCTACCTCCATTCTGAAGTGATCCCTTTCTTCTAGGTGATACATCGTACCTGACCCTCCACCACCCTGTTTATTAGAGTCCGCAGAACTACACCTCGCGCCCATGAATGTTCCAAGGGCATATAAAGCCGCCGATCTCACTTCCGCCGAGTCATCTGACAGCATAGTAATCAGTTTGTCTTGTGTACCCCGATCGACGCCGTAGACCTTGATCTCGTCGTTCCCAGCCCACATCTGAGCAATGCAAAGTGCTGTCCATTGACGCAGGAGAAAATCAGGTTCATCAAGTCGGTCGTAGCAACTATCGAAGACTCGTTCATTCCAGCACGCCACTTGGCCGTGAGGAAAGTCGCGAGAAATGGCTGCCAGAATGAAAGAGCACATGGCCTTATGCTCTGAACTATTTGGTAGCACGTCATCATTTTTCATGCCAAGAACGCTTGAAAAGTATTTGTACCCTTGCGTATTATACAGATCGGTTTGCACAGATGGGTCAACAGCGAGTATGCGTGCCCAGATAAATATGAGCACAGGACGGAGGTCCTGACCAGCAGCCTGAAGGAGTTTGGAGATGTATGGGAAAATGCCAATAGTAAGAACGAGATGAACAGCCCAAGGGCCGAGGTCGACAAATTGTGAAAGTAGAATGAGAGCGCGTAGCCGATGTGGCTGAGAGAGAAGGACCTGAAGAACGATTGGCAACTGATCAGGTGGTTTTCGCGGCACGAGATGACTATCAGATCCATCCAACACGTTACGACCAGCGCATTCCGTAGTATACTTATCTCCCACAGTAGGTAGAGACAATGGTCCTTTTCTAGTCAGAGCTGAACCACCGCGTGAAATCCAAACTTCAAACGCAGTGAGCTGGTCAGCAAAGAATTTATTGGGTACATAAACGTATGGCTTGTCGTTGGGACCCTTTGTTGGACCGATGTTAGGCTCCTGCCGATGGATTGGCCCATTCTGACCAATTCGACCTGGCTTCGAGCCAATTGGCGTCATCGCATTTGAAGCAGCTTTGTCCGTGCTTTTGAAGAGCAGATCAGGAAGTTGGCGGAGGCAGGTATCCACTGCAAGGTCCCAGGTAGCCCACAGGGGATGAGTGTTCGTTGGTGGGAGAGGAGGGTAGGTATGAGGGGTACAGTGATAGTTCTTCATGATGCGTTCTGCGAGTAGGAAATTCCGGAATAGGGATGCAATCAGAAGATCACAGCGATACAATCGGGTAAAAAGTTCACGAGGAAATGTTGTCCAAGCAATAGTATCTGTAATTGCGGTAAAAATCCAGTTCAACTCTCCCAACGGCGTTCTTCTGTCTTTGAGATCGCCAGGGAGTTGCATAACCATATCTGCTGTAATGTTATTTGGTAACTGGTGGTTCATTACGAAATAACGAAGGGCGATGTCAATGGGAGACGTAAGACACGAAGTAAAGATATCTGCGGGCAATTCAGGGCAGGATGGTAGTTGTTCGTGTGCGGCGCAAGCAGCTAGCTGCAGCGAGTTCATTAGAGGCTGGTTGCCCTCTGGGTATCCGCCGTACGTCATATGCATTTCTTGGTCACGCCTTTCAGCAAAGACTTTGAAATTGTGTAACAGATGGCCGGCTGCAGAGCAATCCCAAATGTAAACACCAGGGGAACCCAGCCAACCTTGAATTTCTTGCAGTGACACAGGGATGTATTGTGTATAGTCCCTATTGAAGCACCAGAGTTCGCCACTTGCAGTTGGTTTTGGAACGCCATGACCATTATAGTAGAATAATACAGCCTCCTCTTTCGCTTGTTTGCGAAGAGTTTGACAAAAGCGACGAAGGTCTTCCAAGGACGGGTCGAGGATAGGCTTGTATGCTATCTTGATGCTGAGACCTTCGAACTGATGCTGTAGATTGGAACCGATGGCTTCCAGAGCTTTGTGAGAAGGCATGCTGTGCGGATCTACCCAGCACTCAAGCACAGCACAGGGATTAGTTTTAACTACATCTGGAGGGTCTACGTCGATGTTAAGGCAAAGGACAAGTGCAGCGTTTGCTGTCTTCAGCTTCCCCGGAATAGAGCCACGCCATGGTACTGTCTTTTGGGAATAAGATGGGCCTGGCGTAGGATTACCGCATGTGAGGTGTCGCTTGGCAGACCAGTAGGGAATTGGAGGGGCGGGGTCTGGTAGAGTATCAAGTGAGCCATTGATACGAGGATCTCGCTCTGAACTTGTCCCGCCATTCGGATCCCTGGAATGACGAGTGCGTGAGGATCTTGATGTTGAGCGACCGTCGCGCTCGGTATCGGAATCAGAGCTGTGTGTTTGACCGCCAGATGAAGTTGACCATGGACCGGCACCTGGACAAGATTGAGCCCGACCGCGCGAGACCAAGATGACTCGACTGACCAGGGGCGAAACGCGGGCCATTGCGATGTTGGCCACGGAGACCGGACATCGTTCAGCGTCTGAGCGACACGAATCAGAGGAGTTAATGCGTTAAAGGCTGGAAGGACGCGTATTGGCGGTCCCACGGGCGTGCGCCGTGCGCCCATGTCCGACCTCCCCATCGCCCTCAACACAATCGTCGACATCCCCCAAGGCCGTGGTGTCGTCCGTTTCGTCGGCCAAACTTCTTTCTCAACAGGCATATGGGTCGGCACAGAGCTTTATGAGCCAAACGGCAAGAACGATGGCACCGTCAACGGCATTCCATACTTTGCCTGCAAGATGAACTATGGCGTCTTTGTCCGCCCTGGGCTCATCAAGGCCACGTATGGACTTGAATCTGACGCCGGACAGACCGTTCGTTCTCATCCGATTCATCTCGCTCTATGCTGAGCGCCTCTACAGCGTCTACCAGCTCCGGGCGTTCGCCCAGCTTTGGGGCATCACCAAGCACCAAGCACCCCCAGTCTTCTGCGCGCCAACTCGACCAGAAGCAATACGTCTTCATCTGGCACATCCCCGCGTCCAACTAGCCCAGCGAAGCAACCAACAACACCTCATGCACAGGCGCAAATGACGCCGTCTGCTATCTCTCAAACGACCCCATCCGGTATTTCTCGAATTAATAGGACGAATCAACCTTCTCCTACGAAACGTATTCCTACCATCCCATCGCAGCCACGCAAATCGTTGTCGATGCGATCTGCAGATACCCCAGTATCACCCATTCTAGCGTCACCTTCTCCATCTACACGCAATATTCCTGCTCACTCGTTCGCATCATTTACGCCAACGCATAAAAGGACACAGTCTCCAATTTCAATACAACCCCCTAGACAATCATCACCACCTCCGCCTTTGCCTTCCTTGTTATCCGTACAAGGCGGTGGACTCTCGCAACCCTCGTCCCCTATCCTGGTCGCACAGGTAAAGTCTAGATATTAAAATACTTCCCTCTCTTACTATCAGTTCAGCGTTCTCAAGACGACCAGGAATTTCAAGAGCTACGCGCCAAGATACGCGTTCTCGAGACAAAAAGAGCTGATGACGCTCGGCATATACGTGAACTCGAGTCTCGATTGAACGAGGCAGAAACCTTCGTGTCTCTCCGACCCAAGCTCCAGTCCAAGTTGAATGCAATACAAACAGAGCTCACTGATACGCGCAGAGAGCTTGCTGATGCACAACAACTGTCACAGTTGGCAGAAAGCAGGCTAGTTGATTCGCAGGAGCAACTTGAAATGACCATGCTTGACAAGGAAGTTGCTGAAGAGAGAGCTGAACTAACGCAATCTGAACTTGAAGAAGTCAAGGAAAAGCTCGCAATACTCCAAGTTGAGCTGAATGTTTTGAAACAAGGTGGTGAGTATCAAAATTATTGAATTGTGAATTGTGACCAACATAAACCATAGGTCCCGACACTGACAGTGGGAGAAATGACAGTGTCAAGAATACTCTAGAATACATTCAACTCGATAAACAGAACGAGCGTCTGAAGGAAGCTCTGATCAAGCTGCGAGATGTTACTTCAGACACTGAACAGGAACAACGCAAGCGGATCATGGAAATGGAAAAAGACGTTAATGAATTTGAAGAATTGCAAGGTGCTTGTTTACAGTATATATCTGACCAACCGTCCGACATCTCCATTAGCACAGCATGACGAAGTATTGGTCAAATTGGCCAATGCAGAAGTTCAAGTTGAAGATCTTAAATTGCAACTGGATGATGCACTCGGAGCGGAGGAAATGTTAGTTCAACTAACTGAACGCAATTTGGAGTTGGGCGAAGTGCGTTTGCAAACAAACTAAAATTATCTTTGTCTCATCATTTCACAGAAAATCGAGGAGATGCGTATTACAATAGAAGATCTAGAATCCCTTAAAGAACTTAATGACGAGCTCGAGGAGAGCCATATTGACACAGAGAAGCAATTGAACGCAGACATTGGTAAGAATAGCCCAATCCTCTTTCGCACAGAGCACCGATCGTTACTCTAGAGTTCAAGGACACCCAAATTCGCGAATATGTTCACAAAGTTGAGACACTTGAAGATGCCATCCTAGACCTGGAAGGCACCATTGGACAATTTCGTGAATTGGTCGTACAGTTACAAAGTGAACTCGAGATACTACGTGCACAAACCCAGACGGCACAAACCGAATCTGCGACTGCCGCTTCTCAGACAGCTGCTATCATGTCGCTGAATCTCAAGTTACAATCATCAGCATCCAAGAATCAAGCGAGGAACATCGACTTTGAGTTGACGAGATTGGAAGCGAGGGAAGCTCGCGAACTAATGAGCATAGTGCAGGTATGCGATGAGCATAGTCATTCACTGCATCCACTAACTCCTTCGTAGCCGTACCTGCCCCAAATATATTTGGAGAATGATAGCGATGCAACACATTGTTATCTCTTTTTCCAGCGCCTCGCGTGCAAAGCTGACCTCATTAACAACGTAGTAGCGCTAGCCAATAACCTTCCAGACTCTCTCAACGGGAACGTCTCAGAAGTGCTCGTAGGTGTTTGTGAGGTATGTCCATTGTCATAAATTCAATGTTTCCGCTTTTTACTTCCAATCACAGATGCGTGCTCGCATTGCAAATCTATCGACACTGTGCAGGAGATTTTCAGCAATTCTCCGTCGCTGTGATGTCGACTCTTTCTTGTCGACAGGACGATTGTATGCTGAAATCGCGCCAATGGAGAAACGCATTGACATGCATATCAACCTTCTTCGACGAGATGAGTTCCGTGAGATGGAGTGCGTCAGTGATATTGTCAAGTAAGCTTGTCTTGGCATGTTCCACTTCTAGCATTGACCATCCACCAGGATGCAGGCACAATTCGACCACATTGCCGAGACATACTTCGCAGGATTTGATCATGATCTAGGGGAGCGTGAATTGGGTTATATTATGATGCTGGATCACGATCTCGACATGTTTGCTGCATCGATCGGATTGACCAAGACCTCTATCACCGGTATCGTGGAAGATGAAGGTGAGGTGTTATGTGAATATCTTTCGTTGAATTTATATGTTTTAGATGTCGCGACGGAGCTTGGGGGATACGACATTGAGGAAGAGTTATTTGCACCTCTTCAGAAACTCCTCGACCAATGCCACAGTGCTAAAGTTCTCTCGAAGTTAGTTGTTCGTCCATGATATGGAGACATTTGATGAGATACTCTTATCTAGGAAGCTCACGAAACGGATGGCAGACCTTACTCATGACAACGCAGCACTGAAATCTCATCTTTTACCTCAGATGAAAGGTCTTACCAACTTCGTTGCAGAACTTGTGAACTTTGGTATCTCTGTATGTACTCTTGACAAATGACGCGCAAGAAAGCTGACCACATCTATGCAGCTGGCTCAACAGATCATGCCACATTTGAGCGACGCTCGCAGTGCCAAGTCACCATTCCAACTGAACACCGTTCTTTCCCTGGTGAAACAGATAGCCACGTCTACCGTAGCAAAGGACTTGAAGCCTGGTGCTTCGGTCTGGAGCGTCGTCCGAGATTCCATTAGCCAACTAATCGCAGACGGCGCCAAGCTTTTGCCCCTTGTGATGGAGGCAGAGAATGTTTTCAAGCGTACGGTTGTATATCCTGTGATAGAACTATGGATTAACCGTTTATGCAGTCTCTGGCGTAGCTCCATGGGTAACACGTGTGGATGAGATCAAAGCGAACATGGCCATCAACGTGGAAGCTGAACGTAAAGTGGCTCAACTCAATGACGAAATCCAAGGGTTGGTACGCAGCCTCAAAACGAAAGATCAAGGGATCCAAGAATCCACAGTTAAGATTGAGCTAATGGAACGCCGGATGGAGACGGTCAAAAAACAAGCGGATACAATTCTTGATCTTGAATCAGAATTATCTAAAGCCAGAAAGCAAGAGAGAGCTTATGAAGAAGCGATGGAGCAGTTACAGGCAGACCTAGATGTTCTCGAACAGGAAAATGCCAAACTAAAAGTTACTGGTACTGGACATGAACGCCAAAGTAGGTGAAAGGAACTTGCTTTTTTCTAGTCTACTAAGATATTACAAGCCTCGCAACAAACAGCCGAACCGGAAAATACCGCAGTTGAAGGAAGTTTAGAAACTACATACCTTTTGGAGCAGGTCAATTGTTTCTGTTTGACGGTAAACACAACCTACTTACCTGATTCCCAGATCGACGCACTACGTGGGACAGTTCGATTCCTACGCACAGAAAATTCGTATCTCAAAGGACAAGATCTGCTTCGTGAGATCAATTCATTGCCCCCCCTTCCAGATACCACGTCACGCTGGCCAGCCACTCCACCACTGGAGCCGTCAACACTATCCGATTCGGATGCGGACACTGATCCTGACGAGCGTTTGGCAAGCCCTCCACCTCGCTTGTCCCTACGCGCTCTCGCGACGGAAACCAAACTTCTCTACCGCGATGTCATCCGGTTCTCATCGACGCCTCGCGTTGTTGACCTCTCTGTTGTCAATGCTGCGCGCGCGAAGGCCAAGAATGGGAAAGCATGGATGCCAAAGAAGAAGACGCCTGCACATCAAGTGTGGGAGCGAAAAGCTGAAGCTGAGCGATTAAGTAGACGTGTACAAGGACTCCTGGATAAAGCCAGCACAATTTCCAGCATTCGTTAAAGCTCTTGATCACGACATTTAAGTAATGTTATATCTTTTTAATGTATACCTGTAGAGCACACTATAGCCTCATGTCATTTACCACCAAAGGAAAAAATGCAACAGAAACGAATCACGATGAGATACGCCTCACAATAAATAACTTGAGCGCGCCTTCATGATTGCCGCCGCTCCCACAAAAAAGGTGGCGTAGGTGTTTCTTCCACTCTACCTCTCCGTGCAAGCTGTGCTCCAATACCAATAGTGTCCTCTAATAAATCCTGACCAGACAGGCGAAACTGGCCCTGATTAACCATACGCAGCTGTTCCGCACGCAGCCGCTGAGCAGGCGGCACACCAAACAGCGTTTCTTCCTGTAGTTCGCCACCTCCAGCGACCAAGCTATCATCGTCGAACGAGTCGTCGCCTTCGAATTCGTTCCCCTCCACGCCGCGCGCGAAAGGGTGGACAGGCGCGATTCCAAGGTTCGCTGCATCGTCGTCGATAAGCGAGTCGTCGGAATGGTTAGAAGAACCGAATGAGTCGTCTGCGCCTCCTCGTCTCTGTGAGGCCATGAGGAAAGCAGCGGACGGGTGTGCCGTGTTGTTGATTTCATCGAGCGAGTCCGAGTCTGAATCGGAACCTAGTTGATCATCGACATGGATGAGTGGGATATGCTGTCCTGGGCCCATATCCAGGTCTGCACCAGAGCTGTTGAGCGAGTCGAACGAATCATCGCGACCAACAGGTTCGGACTCCAAATGCGGTGCGTCCGCGCTCAATCCAACCCTACGCATCAAGCTCTCTAAACTTGGGTCTGTTATCATACTGTCGGTGGCATCAACTTCGTTATGACGGGTATAGCGGGACAGGGACGGTGGAGTGGGGACAGTGCTACTGGTCATGGAAGATTCGGCTCTGCCGATAGGGTATCCAAACATGCGGCGTGCTTGTGCGCTCTTTTGCTGGATCTCACGGACGAGGTCGTTTGATATCTTAGCGGAGGCCTCCCTGCCAGGCGTTTTGCCGAGCTTCAATAGCCCCAGCTCGGCGGATGACCTTGGTGGTCGTGCGGGCGACATGAGGACCGGGGGTGACATGCCTGACGGAAGTTCGTCAAACGATTCGCCTTCATCGTCTCCAATGGGGGTGGTGAGGCGGCTTGCCTTGGCCTTCCCCTTGAGCCCTCGGGGAGTGGCATTAGATAGATCAACGACACCATTCCAATTTTGTGGCTTGACACTCGTGGGCAAGTATGGATTGTGTTTTTTGGGGACGGGTGTCTTTGTTTTCCCTCTGAATTTCAACGGCGACACCGTTTTCATCGTATCTCCTGGGGTGGCTTCGATATTAAACAAGTTTTGTCGGAGTACGCTGCGCAGGACAGGTTGGTCTTCTTTACCCTTTCCCTTTGCGCTCCTAGGACGGGCTTGAGACCTCTCTATCACGACTGTGTGGTCCGCACTCTCTTCAGCGTCTTCTATATGAATAGATGATCTATTTGTGCCCATGGTCGATTTAATTGTCGGATCCTCTCTCGTCAATTCTTGTATCTCCCGGTCCAGGCGCACGAAAGGGGATTCGATTGAGGCAGCCCATGAGCCAGCGTCACTTTGATCATTGGCGGTATCGTATATGTGTGTTGCGCGAACAGTCGCAGGTGTTGATGAGTATGCTTGTTGGCCGGGCAGAAACGAGCTCTCCGTGGAAGTTACGCTAGGCTCAATAGTAGCCTCGTTCTCGTGAACGAGAGCGGTTTCAGGGTCTTCACGCTCAGATTCGGTATTCTCATTCACAGTCATGTAGTCGTCGAAAGTTGGAATACGAATCTGTGCGGCTTGTTCATAGAAAGAGGTCCAAAACTAACATGGACAGTGAGCTCGCCACCGACGAATGTCGGAAACGTTGTACCTTTGCGGCCTCTCTGACAGGTTCTGTACCGACAGCATAACGTTTTACGGCAGGCAAAATCTTGTTAGCAAGTATAGATTGTATTTTGGAAAAGTTTTCATCGATATTCTAACAGAATGGGAATGGAGGAGACGAAAAACAGGCGACAGCCCACCTGCAATTTAACAGTTATCATTTGCTCAATCTGGTCAATCTGGTCGTGTATTGGAGCGGTCGTGTCAAGACCTGGAACATCGATAGATGCAGGGTCGGGGTTAGGAGCCCATCTAGGGGGATTTGGTGGGATCGGTCGCCGTTCTTTGTCGGCCATTCAAGTCACGTCACATTGCTACAACGTACTACTAAAACATAATGTTGGCACATCTTCTGATAGATGAAGTAGTAAATTTGTCTGGGAACTCAGTAAAGCAGTTGTGTGTTTAAACTGTTGATGAGACACCTTAAACACACAACTGATTCGCCGAAACCCCAGGCAAAGTTACCTGTTCTTCTATCAGAAGCCATGCCATTGACATAACGATTCTCGGGAAAGGTAAGGAAATAATCAAACTGTACATGCATCAGCACATAATGTCCATCAGCGATGGGAATGGAGGCATACTAGAAAGGCCACGCGTCAAAATCCATGCACGTCGAGCTGCGTCTTCTTTTGCCACTTTCTGACTTCTGCCCGTGCCGCGTCCTTTCTCCACACCATTTACTAGAGTCATAACTCGTCAATTAAGGCATTTGACATGCCAATCTGAAACTTACAGAGACATCTAACTGTCCAGGTGGGCAGGTGAGGAGGACCTGTTGACTCGGCAGACCAGGTAATCGCATGACCTTTCTGCGTTGCAACTTGATTAAATACTGCGAGGGATATCCCGCCGCCAAATCCTTTACTCGTCGCATTAGACATTGCATGAATAGCGTATCCGTTCATTGGTGCTTTCATTAGAGGGGTGTAATCAGGGGGAGGAGGCGGAGGTGCAGGCGGAGGTTGAGTTGACGGAGGTGGGGGTAGCTTGGGATTAAGGAGGATGGTGTCCATCATTGCAGTATCCTCTGACGACGCGTCTGGATCAACCAGCTTTGAAACGAAATCTTGGACGGTCGGCAATCCATTGCGAATGTATAGCGCCCCGACATAAGTATTGAGAAAAGCCCTGCACATCTAATGCACATTGGTCAACAGCAGATGAGGGCTGGGAGATTGGAGCATACATTAGTATCGACCTTGGCGTCCGGCGCATAACGGAGCTTCCGGGCCAAGTTGTATCCACTAATCAGGTCCGAGAGACGTTTGTCCGACAGGGATTCTCTTTGCTTCATCTAGTGATGATAATGAGACACATTGGGTGACAATAGAAAAGCGATACTTGCTCTGAGGAGCTCAGCAGAGATGGGAGGTGACTTGCGATACCAATGGTGAGTAATCGCCAAGTCGAGGACCTCGCTTCCTAGCAACGCAAGGCGGTCTGCGTCGCCGTACTCATCGTTTGTGCACTCAAACTGGCCTGGATTGTTATTTCTGAGAGAACTGTGCGAGTAGACGTCGAGAATAATGTGGGCGTCTCCGTCAATCTTCGGAAGCGGAGGCACAGACATTATTGCCTGCTGCGCTCACCGCTGGCGCTCTCACAATGTCACGCGTCACTCATCACGTGCCACCGCGCTTTATGCCTCCACCCGCGTCCCAGCCTCTCATCCCCGAAAAATATCTCGATGCGCCCTCTCAAAGGCTCTACTATCTCAGCATAGGCTTGCTATGTCAGGTTGGTTTTACCAGATTTAATTTATTCTATCTCTCACAACTTTCTTTCAGGCAATAAAACTCATCGACATCCTTTGGTACTGGACTTCACGAACCGAAGATCTTGCTCTCTGTAGAAAATGGCTCATGGCAGACTTTATCTATATCATCTCCCTTCGACAATTGCGCATTCCGCGCCTCACCTATAGCAGATCCCTAGTTCTACTTCAGATTGCTGTGTTATTCTTCTTTGACAGTCTTCTATTTGGCGGAATCACAATAAATGCGCCATGGTCAGTTAGGTTAGCTGGCCGCGCCGCTGGTGAGCATCACCTCATGTCATATCTTATAGTTCATAAATCCATGACGCATAGCCAAACACGAATTCGCAACGCCTGACCCTACTAACTTTCTTGACCTCATCGCACCACTTACATTTGGTCTTTTATCCTCGGGCTCAAAAGAGGGGCACCTCCTTGGCCAGCACACCGTGCGCATGTCTCCCATCAGCACCGCTCGCTTGAATCCCTACGGCTCGACATTCTGCCTCCAGAGTCAACATGATTCGGCTCTCATACCAATTCTTTTGAATAATACCAATGTCGTTGGCTTGAGATACTCTCTGACTCCTCTCGATTATGTAGAGGGAAAGAGCAACAAACGAATAGAATATATCGACTTGTCTGCAAAGGATCTGAAATCTATCGAGCACGCAAGGCTAGAAAGTTTGCAGGTCGCACGACTTGCGACACCTCCCACGCCTGATTCTGATGACTATGACGAATATGACGACGATGACGACGACACGCAGTCGCGACGGTCTCAAGCAATGCTGCAAAACACCCAGTCCTTAGTGCATATACGTGCCTCCAAACCAGGAATCCTTCGGTTGGTCCGCGTATTGGATAGTTCAAACACTGAGGCACGTTTGATCATACCGACCGAGATCGTAATTGTACCCTGCCCTCGCGCCAAATTCATCGATGACAGTTGGAGCGATGTCAATGTCCGCTGTGTCGGTCAAGACCAAGATGTTCAGCTGATGATCAATGTTTTCGGAATCCCGCCGCTGAGCCTGCGATGGCTCAGGGTAGTAAATGGCAAAAGTGAACGCTTCCTAGTTGAAGGGATACAAGGTAATCATGAACCAACACCTGTGACAAAGGCTGCATGTAATAACATCGAATTAGATGAAAGCAACAAGCAGAAACTGCCTCAAGAGGTCAAAGTTCCTTTGACAATTTCCCTGGACGCCATCGGTACCTTTGTCTACGCTCTCGAAGAAGTCGTCGATGGCATTGGCAATATCATTCCTGTAAAATCTGAGACGGAATCGAGCGAGGGACCTATCCATTCTACATCAAGTCGGTCTTTCATGGTCCTACGTCGACCTTCCATGACGTTCAAGCATTGTGGTCCTGAGAATCCCACATCTCTCCTGATTGGATCCGAGGCCAAACTATTAGTGGCTGCTACTGAGGCAGATAGCTCTGACGCACCCTGGGAGTTTGAAATGTATTACCAGCCACGAGCAGAGGATGACGACGATTCCAAGAAGCGCAAACCACATAAACCATGGAAAACAACGTTCAAGACCCAGGGGAGTCATCGTGAGCTGATTATTCCAGCCTCGTCGCCTGGAGATTATAGTCTCTTGAGTGTCAAAGGGAAAGTACGTTACTTCTTTCATATCTTTCGAGGCGATTTTTGACCTGATTTCCTAGTACTGCCAAGGCGATATTCTTGCACCGGAGACGTGCAGAGTAGTTCAGAAGCCGCTCCCTTCTGCAGAAATTCAATGGAAGCGGATTCATGAATGGTGCCAGTCATTGTTCCTGCAATCCTCGGAATGCTCATAATTTATTTAGCTCTGGCGACATAGGCGTTTCGGCTACTCTCGTTTTCCACGGAACACCACCTTTCCAGATTTATTACCGCATGCAGCGTGACGACGAGCCACCTCGCGAACTGCACGAGATATTTACTAGTGCAAGAGGTGAATTGACGCTACAACCTGACCGCAGCGGTCACTACACTTTCACTTTTGTGGAGCTGAGTGATGCCAACTACAGGAGGGTTGAGTTGAAAGAACCTGGCATTGAACAAGTAGTTCATCCTCTTGCAACAGTTGACTTTGCAGCGAACCAGAAAGACCATGGAAAAAGCAAGAGGACCATCAGCAGTTGCTCAGGCGACACTGTCGGTGTTGATGTCGAAATGAAGGTGAGTGAGCTGTATCTTGTGCGCTGTCTCCACCGTTCATGGATATTAGGGAACCGGGCCTTGGACATTGGGAGTGCAAGTTATTGGCCCAAAAACGTCAGAAATCATGACTTTTGACAAGATCGAAAGCCCTCATAAGACGCTTCATGTACCGGTTCCGAAAGAGGTAGATAAGGAAGGTGGTACTTTTGAGATCGACCTACGTTAGTTCTACCAGGGCGTGTAACATGGACTCATACTGATGATCCGTCAGTGAGCGTGGAGGATGCGTACAAATGCAAACGCTCCATCAATGTTCCCGGGGTATCTGTTGACGTGCGCAGGACAGAGGTACGTAAGAAACATGCACCTAATGCATGCCTGATTGGCATCCGTCTAGCCTACGGCAAAATTCTACGGCAGCACCCAAGAAGGTCGGGTTATTGTTCTTGAAAACGACAAAGCAGAGCTTCCCTTGCGTCTGACTGGAGATGGGGTAAAAGACGCATCTATTCCGCTTGGGAATATTGCTCAAATCACTTTATAGCCCTGGCGTATCAAATATCGTCACATTGACACTAACAAGGTTTTGGCTAGTCTGGTCACAAACCCCAACGGGAATCTTCAAGTCACCAATAAGGGCGCCTATGAGCTGCTGGAGGTTGGTGAAGACCCGAGTCATAGCTTGTAAACAGCAACTCATTGAACCTAGGTTTCGGATTCGAAATGCCCTGGATCAGTTATCGCCTCAGAGTCGACCTACATCGTTGGTTGGGTACCGAGACCATCCGCAAAGCTGTCATTGGGGACGAAGGCCCAATATGAGTCGTACAATGGGTCTCACATCTTGCCCCCCATATGCGAAGGTATTGATGACCATGTGGATCTTGACTTGACTGGTAAGTCGGGTTTATGGTCTCCATTCGTCGCCTCAAACTGCTGTACAGGTCGACCACCATTCCAAATTATGTACAACATCGCATTAGGAATTGAAAATGCTGGAACGCGAGTGCTTGACCAGCCTAGATTCAATAGCATTCAAGTTAGGACACGATTCCAACTTCAAACCTCAATTCCTGGTCGGATATATTACGAAGTCAAACAAATCGGAGATGTAGCATATCCATTGGCAAAACACAAGAGCGCAATTATCCCTCGCTCTGAGCGGCTCCTGTTTGAGCAGCAGGTGTTCCCGCGGCCTTCCGCCCGGTTCAAAAATCGCAACAGGCTGACGTACTGCTCGAACGACGTTTTCGTTCCGACGGAACCAGGATCTGCTGATGGCATGATCGTGCTCGAGGGGACGCCGCCGTTCAAGCTCGAGTTGTCCATCAAGGATATCTCGGCGAGCCAAACCGAACTGCGGAGCGTCCAAGTGTTTACGCATACATGGAACATGAACCTGCCATCGTACATGTTCAAGTCGATTGGGCCGCACCTGGTTAGTGTTGAGTCGATCGTGGACTCGTCTGGATGTGCGCAGGCCAAGCCGGACCCGCTGTATTCTTCCGTGTGGGTGGACGTTGCGGAGAACGCGGCGATTATTCCGTTTGACAGGCGGACAGACTTTTGCGTAGGGGAGGCGACGCAGTTCCAGCTTGAGGGTATCCCTCCATGGTCGATCACGTCAGGCGCCATTTTTTTACTCGTATCGAGCTGAGAGGACTGAATGATTACAGGTACCGCATTAACGACAGGGCGTACACGCAAGAGATTAAGACGTCGCCGTTCTCGCTTCACCAACAGCAGCCTGGAGAATTTGCGATCACGTCGATTGCGCATCAGCAAAAGATGTGCAAGACGTCGGTGACGGATTTGCATCTGCACATTCATCCGTTGCCTTCTGCACAAGTTGGAAACGGGAAAAGGATCTACCAAGATATCCATGAAGGTGTGTGTGTGATTATTATCTTTCTGGTTGAGGTTGGTATTGAACGTGCGTGCGTGTAGGCGACCAAGCGGAGATCGTGTTCACGCTTGCCGGTGAACCTCCGTTCACTTTCACGTATCAGAGGTCAGAGCCGAGTTCGAAGAAGGGCGGAAAGCCAGGAAAAGTGCTAGAGACGCATACGGTCTCACGAGTGATGACGCATGAATATTCCATCTTTTCTGCGTTGGAGGGTACGTGAACACGGCTTTCCGGTGGCGTTTTGCGGCTCACCGGTTGTCTTAGGAACATGGACAATCACATCAATATCAGATCGGTACTGCCGATACCCCCAACCAGTACCCGATGGAACGTTGGAAAAACGATGAACTTTTTTTTAAAAATATATCTTGACATAATTCGAGCAACAACCCATGTAATAGTCAATGATTTATTTATTCAATCATCCAATCTACGAATGTATCAAGGTTATACTTGAGCGGACGAGATGTGGAACCATTTTGATACTGAAGGGTCAATCGGAGCAGGATGCTTCCTGGAATCAGGAGGAAGGTTGATGTATGCAGGATCATCCCTTCTAGTGAATCCGGGGGTGTTGGAAATAGTAGTGTTGCGACTGAAAAAGAGATAAATCAGCATACGGAAAACAGCCACGACGACGACGACGACGCACATTGCAAGCTCGGAGTTGCCAATTTTGTTGGGAGTGTCACCAAAGATAAGACGGCGCCAAGCTTCGTGGCACTCATGGATGATTTCTGTCGCATACTTTTTGTTTTTGGCCTCTCCAGAGAAAGCAAACGTGTTTTCGGGCTTGCCATCGGGAATCTTGTAAATCCTAGAAAGACAAGACGTTACCGTGACGGATGCCGGCGTCGATGTCAAAGAGGCACCAACCTGAACCACTCGTTTGTGGCCCTAATCAAGCCAGGGAGGTGCCTCTCGACATCCTCGATATCGTTGAGCTTGTTGGCGAGAGGATCAGAGACATCGACGACGATGACCTTCCAGTCTGTCTCGCCCTCGTCGAGGAGAGCCATGATGCCGAGGACCTTGACCTGCTTGACTTGACCGACGTATCCAACCTGCTCGCCGATCTCGCAGACGTCGAGCGGATCGTTGTCGCCCTTTGCCTTGGTCTCGGGATGGATCGAGGAGGGATCTTCCCATGTCTAGCGGACATCAGCCACGGGCAGAGGACTGCACAGCGCAGGGAGAGGACAGACCTGAGGGAAGGCACCGTAATTCCAGATGTATCCGTGGTGAGGGAAACAGTTGCGGACGTAGCGCAGCTTGCCCTTTTTGATGTCTTGCTTGATAGGGTTAAAAGCCTCCTCCTTGGAGATTTCCATCTTAGCGTTGGTCCAGCGGGGCACTTCGACGATCATGTTGAGGATGCTGTGGTCCTGGTCTGCAAAGAGCGGGATGTCGTGGAATGGCGAGAGGACAGAACCATTCTGCTCGATGTAGACACGGTGATCTATTGGGAACTGATTAACAGGATAAGGGGAGTAAGGAGGAAGGTACCGAGGGTGTTTGCAGCACCGATAATGCGAGTTGAGAATTCTGGAGGAAAGTGTGAGTAGAATACGAGGAGAGGAGAGGAGAGAAGGACGGACGGGAAGTCATGAGAGGGGAGAGATGAGAGAGAAGACGGGCAAGACGAGCAACGGTATTTTGACGGAACATCAGCCAAGGCGCACGTGCAGCCAGAACAAGTCGCGGCCGAACTATCTCTACGACAATCCTGCAAGTATATTTCCTTCCTCTCGCCCACGCGGCTGCGACATCCGCCCATTAAAGTCCAGCCGTAAAAGCAATCGTTCAACATGTCGTCTGCTGTCCCCCATCTCCATCATCCGAGCTGTCCGTGATGCATTGGGCGTGTGACTCGCGCTGATCAGAATCGATTTCGACGACTCGGACCCAGATGTCAGCGTTCGCTGTGACGTCCATGCAGCCAGTTGTTCGTGAAACGATTCTAGCAGAGACTGAAACGTCTGTTCAACGTGGCTCCATCAGTTCCCGCTCCATACCCGCAATCGCCACTGACCTGGTTGATTTCGCCGACCACTTCCCACCGTTCTCGCACCATCGTTCCGACGGCGTTCTCACCTTCAATTAGACTGCCCTCAGATAGTAACCCAGGCAAAACATCGCCCCCCCACCGTTCCACCTGTGCCACGAACCGTTCGCACACTTCCAACATCGGCCGAATGATCCCCGTCAATGTCCCGTTGGTCAATAGGCACCCCATGAGAAGCCTGTCGACATAGGTCGTATGAATAGTGCGAAGCGTTGTAAAGTCCAATTGTGGTGATGTCGCGTCTTCCACTACTCCGAGCTTTGTAGGGCGTCCATGCACCCCGTCGTCCGCCTCGTCCATGCTAGCATGCCGATTGATCCCCCGTGCCAACACCCCTTTCAGTTTTGCAAACTCTGTATCAATCACGTCCGTCATCACATACCCGAGCAGGGTATCAAGGAACCACCCCATGTCTCGCACGACGCCCCATCCACATCTCAGCAGTCGTCGTCTGACGTCAAAATCTTCTGTAGTTCCACCTTCGCCTAGTCCCGTCCATCGTCTGCGAGCGCGCTGAGCGTTTGAAAGAGATGACCAGCAATGGTGAATGCGAGAATGTGTTTTTCTCAATGACGATAAAAAAGAGAACAGGATGGCATATGCGTTTAGATCGCCAGAGTGTAGAAATAAATCTAGAGGCCACGATACACTGTACTTGAGTATGAGCGGTGTACCTAGTACATGCGAATCAAAGAAATTGAGATCGGCCGAATTGTTGAATTGTTTCGAGATAGACGACATCAGCTGGCCACGGGACAGCGACGGAAATAACGGTCTTGTGGGCCCAGATGGCAATGAGAACCGAAGGTGACTCAGAGCTGGGTCATGTTGTGCTGCTGTCCCAAGCGAGGCACGCAGTAGAGCGAGGTTCATGTCTTGTTCGCGTATCATGGACGACCTGCCAGAAAGGTTGCTCAAACGAGACAATTTAAGGCGTTCTATCTCGCGAATAAGAGCAAGACCAAACTCTCCATTACGCATTAAAAAGTAGTTTGCTCTTTTGCCAAGTTTGATCAGGCAACTGAGACGATTACGCATATATGAACACGTACAGTGAATTGACTGCGTCCTCGACGTCGTGATACGTGAGAACGTTCAACCAGAGCCATTCGCTCACGCGCGTCCTGATTTTTGCGATAGCAGCATCAAAGGCATGCTGACTCTCAGGCAATACGGCCTCAAGCATAGACGTATGCTCCGACGCCAGATCTCGCGGCAGTTGTGCCTGCCATTTTGCAGATTTGACGGTCGTGACTGCTCGACCAACGTACTCTATCGATTCGCGTGACTGAGAGGAGACGCACGACGGAACGGAACCGTTCACCAGCATATAGTTCTCGGAAGAGGCGAGAGGATCTTCTGACGACAGCGACCCGTGGACAAGAAAGGCAATGAGCTGTGTACGCCACACTCGTTGGACAGTGACAGAGAGTCGAGAAAAGATATATGCTATCCGTTGGACACCCGTCCGAGAGCGCGATATCAAAAGATCAATCAACGGACCAGGCTTCCATTGTTTCTCTGCCTCGAGGTCGTCCATGAGAATGGCAAGCGATGCAAGGGGCGCGTCCCATTCAGCAAAGATGGCTCGGATGGACGACAGCGGCACAAAGCTTTTAGCAGCGACAAGCCCAGAATCGCGGGTCAAGATCTTGGCCTCTGTTTCTACCACCAAAGCCTCATATTCATCCTTGAGGATCTGGTTTAGAGTTGAACATAACGCGCAGATGTACCGCGATGGGGAGCATGACAGAGCACGAGCGGAAGATTTGACCTTGTTGTAACGACAAGCGATCAAAGCAAGTGATTCAACGCACTGTTGCTCGCCTGGATGCAGCAGAGAAGCGAAAACTGGGTCGAGAGTGGCACTGGCAGTGAAGAGGGAGGACGGATGGCCGGCGAGAACGAGCAGAATCTCCGCAATCATACCGCACAGCCACCCCATGCAGGAGCCCACCCTCGACTTGGACGACGCGTTTTCAGTCGGCGAACCCCAGTCATCATTCAATTTCTCATCAGAGGCCCTCAGAAAAGAGCTAGCGGACCTTGGGTTCCAGGAAAATCATGAAGCTTTGCCAGACGGAGGATTCCAAGACTTGCCCTTCTCAAATACATTCGATGAGCCATCGACAGACGCGCCAATCTCTTCTCCACACTCGCCCACACCAGAACCAAGCTTGCCAACCGACGTATCTGTCTCTCCATCACCATCCGTTATCAATGATACCAAATCGCCAGATACACCACCACCACCAGCCCATCGCCAAACACGCTCCGCCGGTCCCAGCATGTTCGAAAAAGTCATGAGCAAAACCAGACCCTCGTTCCTTCCACCAAAGCCAAAGCAGGAGGACCGCAAGCATCTCGCCGATTGGCAGAACATGATGAAGATGAGCCAACAAGCAGGTTAGCAAATCATGGCCCAAGTTGTATCTAGCGTCGTCTCTCAATCCCGATATGTAGCGGAAAAGCGCAGAAAGGCATTGCAACAACGGCGTCTGCTGCGTGAAAATGCGATAGAGGAATCGATACACGCTTGGAAGAGAGAGATCATTCCCGACTGGCGTGTAGTCCACACAAACCCTGCGATGCTCAAGCTCTGGTGGCGTGGTATACCTACAAAGCTACGTGCAGAGATGTGGGAACGCGCGGTGGGTAATCCGTTAGCCTTGAACAAAGGCAAGCGTTTCACATTGTGTGCCGTAACATTCATTCAAGTCAGGTACTTTTAGACCATTACCGTGCCTGTCTCTCACGAGCGAAACGTGCCCTGTTGTCGGGAAAATTCCCTAAATCCACCCTAAGTCTCATAGAAGAAGACATCTCGACAACGTTACCCTCCATTCACATATTCAATCGTGATTCGGGCCCTCTTTACTCCGACCTCAAAGACATGCTCTGTGCCTGGGTTGTCTCCCGCAGCGACGAAGGATTAGGTTACACTTTGGGAGTTGCAAAGCTGGCCGCCATGATGTTAATCAATATGCCTGCACAGCAGGGCTTCAACGTTATGAAGAACCTTCTCGAACGACATTGCTTGCGCAGTTTCTACGGCGGAGATGCTGCCCGAGACGATGTAAGCTAACGTACACAGTTCTCATTCGCCCAGGCTCAATGATTCGACAGGTTGAGGCCTATTATCGGTAAGCTTACACCGTGTTTGGTGCCGACTTGCGTTTCACCGCGCGCCCCTAGCATCTTTGATACGCTTCTGGCGGACGGCATGCCAAAGAGTTTGTGTTGATCGCCCGACGCTTGCAGCATTTTCTGATTTCAATTGACAAGTATTCTTCAATTTCAAACAGCACCAAGTTTCGCCCGCGGCCTATCTGCCAGACTGGCTTTTGCCGATGTTTCTGGATCACCTGCCCTTTGAGGCCTGTGCACGCGTCTGGGACGTTATCGTTTTGGAAGGCGATTCCTTCTTGTTCCGGGCTGCGCTGGCCATCCTGGCGGTTTTGGAACCTCGGCTGTTCTTCCCGGAAAGAAAAGAACTGATCGAGCTGCTCAAGTAAGCTTTCGCTCACGTATGATGATTATTTTTGATTCATGGTGCGTCCCAAGAGGTCAAAATAAAGCTGCCATATCCGTTGCTCAGCGACAGAAATGTCCATTGGACGGAGGAAAGTATGAAATATACGGTGTGGATGAGGAAACGCTGTGGGAACGAATTGAGAGTATGAATGACTGGTGGAGGGAGAGCACATGGACACGCTTGATACAACGTGAGCTGCCAGATGTATGATATCATTTGACTGGGCGATTAGGCTACCTCGGATTAATTAATATAAAATGGTGTATACTAAGGCAGCTCTTGCTCAAGATTTAGACGTATTTCATGTCCATTCAGGACATAAACTCATCAACAACCTGAAGCACATTTTCCCAAAAACTCTCCACCACCGCTTTATCAAAACCGTTCTCGTCGTAGCCCAGGCTAATCCACAACTTGCCCGCAAACGTATATCCGAATAAGAGCATACCACCTGATCTTTGGCGGGAACCCGTCGTGAGGGTATGCAACTGGATTCCAGGGTACGTCGCATGCTTGTACGTCGCATCTAAGTTGCCAAGGAGCGATAATCCGATAAGGACCTTGGATGGTGGCTGCTCAGAAGACCTGTCAAACAGCGATACAACCTTTTGCGTTTGCTCCGCAGGCTTGCCATCGTCCTGCCGCGCCCAGACCTGCGCGCGTTCGCTTCTCTCGCGCGCCATCTCGCGACAGCGCGAGACGAGCATGGGGGTCTTCATCGCGGCGGTGCTCTGCTTCTTAGCTTCTCGACTTCTGTGCCAGAATGTAGAAGCCAGGTCGCCAGAAGCCGGGAAGAAGGACGGGAGAATGACGTTGAAGTATCCGATGGCGAGGAACCAGTATGAATCATGTAGAGAAGGTTCGTTCGTTAGCTGGGGTCGGACGTTGAGTGCAGAGTACATCATACTACAAGATCCTGTGTCATCGGCAGACGTAAAACAAGCAGACGACAAAACGTACGTGGGCAGGTCGGGCGATTTGTTGCAAGTCCTTGCCCATGCTAGATTACAGGCAGCAAAAAGCGCGCTTGAGACGGATACGCCGTGGGTCTTGCATTTTTTAAGAATAGCCTTTGTGCGTTCAGGGTCAAACGCTTCGTTACGAACGACCGTCTTTCTGGAATGCCCCGATTGCTTCGGAAATACTTGTCCTCCCTTCAATGCGAGAGGCATTGATGAGTGGTTCACGGCACATGGAGCCACGACATGACTCACAATATTTTTCTCCTGGCTCCGGTGGAAATCAACTTGCCTCGCGGCACGATGGAGAGGACCACCCGGAGCAGGTGGAAGTCTGTCCTCTACCGCCTTTGGGATATATTTCTATTAAACGTTCAGCGGATCCACGATTGCGCGGAAAAATAAAATAAAGGATATGTACCATAGCTGTTCTTCGACTACCTAGTTCATGTTCGAGCATTGTTGATAAGTCAGCTAATGTCTTCTCGCCAGCTAACAGCGTAAAGAAGTCATTCGCGAATTGGTGTAGCGCCATCCCATCTCCGAGGAAGTGGGTGGCGCATATAAGAAAGTCACAATCAACAGTGTCTGAGCCAGTTGGCGTGGAATTCGGGACGGTAATGACGAGGTAAGAGAGACGCTTGTCAGAGAGAGTCCGCGGTCCATTAAGGTAGGAATCAACCAAATCTAGGATGAGACGGTGAGCTCATGACCACCTCCCAAAAATAAAATAAAATACATACCATCGCCAGACTGTGAACGGTATTCCAAATTTTCGTCGGCAGAGGACAATGCTGCCTTGGAGTCACGCGGTAGTGCATATCTTGTATGTCATTCAATTCACGGCGCTTGCAGTCAAATCACTTTCCACGCACCCAAATCGGACATCATGGTAGTCATGCATGCGGACTCTTGATGCGAGCAACGGATGGCACAACCTCATGATAGCCCAGACTAATCGCACGCGATTCCGCTGTACAAGTGAGGGCTCTATTCGGCACCCCAGACGTAAATACCTGTCCGTAACAATTAACCCGTCTCTTCCCAAGATCAAGCTGGACGTACTCACATGTCATTGACACCGTCCCCGCGCGAGGGCAGATAGTAGGACAATTCTGTGTCGCCTAACTGACGTTCAAAGGATACCTCCGGCTGTTCTTGCAAGTCTGGCTCTTTTGAGGTATCCAACGTCCTAGAGACATGATCATCGGTGTGCTTCCACCGAATGATGCTAAGACCTTTTCTAAGCCATGCATCGAACTTGACGGCGGTGCCCTTGAATAGTAATGTTGTCATGTTGGTCTGCGGTCAAAAGGCGACCCTCCAAAGGGGCTAATATAGGGCGCATCGACAGCATGCAGGGTGATCTTGATCATTAAGCCGAAAAGGAGGTTTGATGGGATAGGAGGGTATCTTGATGCTGAGGAAGAGATCCCCGCTAAGCATTTTCTGAGATAATGCGGCGCTTCGACGGCCGAAACTGTATAGTGAATTTTGCCACTACGGATCCAGGGACGCGGTGTTTATACGGCAACTTTTTTTTTTCATTCATTTTTTTTTTCCATTCCACTGTCGTAATTCAGACACGCCACAACATCATGATGTACTTTCCTCATTATGACTTGATTCGATCGCTTTCTCATACTAATAATATCCAGAACTTACCGCCACGTATCAGGTCATAAAATTTATATCACTGTTCGGAACTCAGCGTCGTCGCCGGACACAGAACTAATGAAAGAAATACACATCTGTAACATGTCTATCTGTAACAAAGCGGAATGTACGCGTCCGGCGTTCCTCACCGCATCGAGCACCTTGATTTAAATAGCGTGTCCAATTCTAAAATAGCGTGTAATGTCGGAACCGGATTAACTTCGGCCTTTCCCCTCAGAATGTTGCCACATGGCAGGTTCATCCTCCTCGCTCTTGGATGCAAGAGGTACAGCTTCCACGTCGTTATTTTGCTTCGCAGCTTTCTGCGCCCCTTCCGTATGTTTCATCCATGTATAATACCTAATTGGGATGAATAAATGCTTCAACCCCAGCCTTGTGCAGCCTACTCACATCGTGCCAGACATGATAACAAGGATTGATGTGACGCGTTTTCTGTCATCCCGCTAAGTTAGTTGTCATGTAGATATCTGAATAATGACATACGCGTTGAGAAGATCATTGAATATCAGGAACCCCAATATCGTTTGGAGAACAGACTTTGCGGCCTAGTGACGCTGTAAGTGCATAAATGACATGAATGATGAAATCAACAAACGCTTGAGAACATATGTGTTATCGGGCTTGTCACTTTGATGCTTAGCAGGCCTGCAATGCAGAGCAGGAATCCGAAGAAACCGGTGATGAGACAACCCCAGATGAATACGTATCCGTTCCACTGGACATCGCCAACTTTGCTGATCAACAGAGATATTTCTCCGTGAAGGAGGGCGAATGGGAGGAGGAATATCGCAGAGCCGACATTCGTCCACCAGGCTAATTGTATCGTCGAGTTATTGCAATACGGCAAAGAGGTTTTGATGAGTACTGCATGTACGGCAATGAATACTGATGAAAGAAGTCCATAGACGAGGGACAATATGGAAGGAGACGAGGATGACGTTGACTGTCCAAACGAATGAGGAACAACACCGAGTAGAAAACCAGTTGTCACAACTCCGGCGGCGGCGAAAATCCGCACCGAAGGGACGACTTTAGTGTGAAGGGCGGATACAAAAATAGTGAGAGGTAAAACCATCCCTCTTGCAATCTGTTACGAATTAATATTAATCTCCAAAATAAAGCAAGGGTGATTACGCACTTGAAAGAAAGTGGCGTCGACATCTCGTAAGCATAGGGTATTGAAGACAAGGCCAATGATGTTGACCAGTACGACAGGGACTAGTTTCCCGGCTACCACCCTATCCACGACGGGCAGCTCCACCCGTTTGTTCACGAAAGCGGAAAAGTGGAGCAGTATGACAGCAATTACAAGCTGTATGAGAAGGAAGAGGAGGGGGAGTTCCGGGGCGTTGTTCAGGACGGCTTTGTTTCTGCAAAATGATGAGAAAGCAGAACTCTCGGTCTATGGGGCTACTCACACAAAGACCATCTGTATTGAACGAATGAGAGTGAGGTCATCATGAGAACATGGCAGAGCAGCAAGTACTCACCACAAGAGCAGCCGTCATGTAGAACAGCACGACAGCAGCGACCTGGACAGTCTGAGCGGTGGGAGCCATGTTAAGGAAGAGGTGGTAGAATCAGGATAGGGTAGGTTGGCAATGCCTATAAGTATATGGGCTACCATAGGTGGATAGGGAAACCCGGCGCGGGTAAGAATCTGTAATCGATCGCCGATTCAATCTCGAATTCTTTCCAGCCCGCCGCCAAAATAAATGTCCTTTTTTTATTCTCATCGCCATAAAAAAGTCTCTGCAAACTCACCTGAGGTTAGGGGTCTAGCCGCCTAGCTCCACAGTGTGGAATCGCAATAGGAGTCAGCCGTTCCACTCTCAATGGGCGACCGCCATTACCCCATGTCTACTATCCACTTCAACGCCTCTACGGATGCCTTTGACGCAGGCGATACCGAGATTTTACTCGGAAATGGAGACACCTCTCATTCGCGGCCACGCTGGTACAAGCCCTATGCCACGAAAAGGCGATATCTCTACGTCGCCGGAGGCATACTCATCCTTCTCGTTCTCTTGAGCGCGACGTATATGACAGGAGCTCACATGGCTGACAGGCGGACATCCATGGGGTTGGTTCCAGAGCAACGCATCCTAGACCGCTTGTCCGCTGTGAACGGCCCGCCTACTCTCAAGTTTAGAGGTTCGTGTCTATTTTCATGTCTGACGCGTTTTTCATTAATTTCATTCGTCAGACAATCTAAAGCCACATCTTAAATATATCACATCTTGGATAGATGCAGGATGGAGTACGTCGCCCCTTATTCTTCGCTTGCATTAGCATTGATCTGGGTTCAGCGAATGATGTCATTACCTACGTAAGTTAACTATGAAGTGAAAGTGGTCGAATTGACTAAAATAACGGTCAAAAGATGAACATTCTATACCTCGCAACCATAACTCGACGTATACCAATCATTGGCGTTTTCACTCCGACTCACGTTGGATATTACTTGGAAACCATAGATTTTGGCAAAGTTTTCGATGTCCCTCGATTATCGAAAGCTATCGGCTTACCGGTGCTCGAATGGCACGAAGTCAAGGACAGGAACAGCTCCGAGGTGGACGTACTTGGCTGCTGGGACGTTTGGGAAACTGTACAAAACGAAACCCACGAGGCGAGGTTCAGCCGCCTGCCTGGAAAGCTAAAGATTGGTATGTGCTTCTTATATGCGTGAAGTTTATGGCGGAACTAATAACGTGTAGACGTTTCTTACACTATAGCTCCGCAGTGGGTGAAGATGCTGCCAAACTATAAGCATGACCGTCATGCCAATATCTTTTCTCTCGCGTCGCTCGGTTCTCCAGACATACGCTTGGAAAGTTTGCAGAAGCCAGTTACGCACGAATCAAAGATCCACCATGTTCGGCTCCCACCCGACGAGCAACTCTTGTGTTATGACTACCTCTATTATACAGCCGCTGCTTTGGTATGTACCATCAAGGATGAGCTACAAAGTCTTATCTTGACGTGCGTGTCTAGCCATTCGAGTTCCAATACGACTATAGTCCAGAATGGGCAGTCATCGGTCAGCATATGCACTGGAATACTGATTTACAGAATTTAGCCGATCAGTATGTGCGCAAAGCAATGGGCCTCAGTAGTTTTGAACGCATACCATTGGTTCGTTTGTCCTTGAACACTAAAACATGCCACTAATGCCTCAGAAGTATATCTCTGTCCATGCGCGCCACGCGGACTTTAAAACATTTTGTAATAATCTGCCACTAGACCAGTGCTTTGCATCCCCAGCCGTCATTGAGCGCCGAATCGAGGAAGTCCGCCAGGAATTACGAGACCGTAGAGGACTTGACGTTCAGCACGTCATTATGACAAGTGACGAACAAAATTCGACATGGTGGGATGATATAAAGAAACAGGGGTGGTTCATACTTGACCACTCTCGAACTGTTGAACTGCACGGCATCTGGTAAGTAGATAGTCTCCGCATTTACCAAGGAAATTTTGACTTTTAAATTTAGGTATCCAGTATTGATTGATGCCGTGGTTCAGTCGAATGGAGTGGGCTTCATTGGAACGCATGGTTCAACAATGTCTGCTATGGCAAGGAGACGTGTTCTGACATGGCATAACGGAGCTGCCCGGAGTGTAAAATGGGGGAAACCACACTCCGATGACCACCGAAGGCGATACATTTGATTATTTTACGTTATTCTAGCGGAAAAAGGTAGTCAACTGTGGGCTCATCTTGTATTAAGATATTGTTTTACCATTCACAGCATTTGGTCTAATGGAATTTCAGAACGCATTTTCATCAAGTAGTGTAGCATTGCTGTGTAGGGTACGTTGACCTTGTATATCTTTGCTAGCCTCAGTAGATAGCCAGTAATGTATTGAATTTCGGTTTTCCGACCCCGACGTACGTCCGACAGCATGGACGATATGTTCCCCTCTGTAGCTCCTGCCACCCGGATAACTTCCATACGCAAACTCTCCTCTGAGAGGCCTACAGGGAGGCGGCCGACGCTGACTTCCTTTGGGTCCATGCCTCGTTTAGATAGATCATCTAACCAATGCTGCGTTTCATCTAAATGTTGAGCCGCGAACAACTTGGACGCCTCTCCACAAATCTTCCCCACCAGGTGCACAACTGCCTTAGTCTTCAGGATATCTCCATTGCGACACCCCATGATCGCAGTCAGCGGATTTATTACGCTGTTCACGACCAGCTTTCGCCGCATAGCCAGCTGCACTTCTGAAATGGGTCTCCAGGACACGTTCAGCTCCTCCATGGCCATTAGCGCCGAAACAGTCGCGTGCAAGCTGTGATAACGCGCATTGGGTGGATCAGATACGTCTGTCAGCCTGAGCGAGCGTTCGTGCTGGGCACATGGATCTTCGCTGTCGTGGTAACTGGCTTCAAAGTCCCGACCGGCTGGATCCGGAACGATGCCAAATTGCATTTCCCCAAGCCCTGTGTGGACGGCGGTATATGCGTTTTTGATGAACACCCCATGTGTATTTGAGGCCAGGATGAAATGGGGTCGCCGCTGTTCATTGCGGAACACGTCGTTGATGAGTTCTTCATAGACACCCATGCCGTTGTGCAAAAGCACGACAGTGGAATCGCTAGATAAGCGAGGTAGGAGCTGCTTTATGCCAACAGCTACTTGATGCGCCTTGGTCGTGATGATAAGTGAAGTAATTCGTGAGAGGTCTGGGAATACAACATTCCGACTTGGAATGCGCGTTCCTGGGTATGTCTGCTGCTCGTGTGGGATGTATAAGGGTTCAGGAGCGAAGCCCTTTTGTGCAGTAACTACGCCATCTCGTTCGACGCTAACGGAGCCGCCGTGAATGAGGAAGTCGCGGGCACGACTAGGCGTCTTGTGTATGATGGTTATGGTGTTGGGGAGGGGAAGGACACGGCGCAGATGGTGAGCGACGAGATGTCCGACAGCGCCGAACCCGAGGATATGGAAATTCATGGTCACATGTCACATGTCACAGTATTCTTATAACGATGGAGTTTGTCGTCTTGCAGCGTAGTGGCCAAAAGGTCGGTAGCATCCGTCCTGACTTGCGCTACACTGACACCAGGACCAGATGCCTTTAATTGGGTAAGTCGGCGCATTGGCGAAGCTATCATCACGCTAACTGCATGCCCTAGCTTCGGTCTCTGGAAGGTATGTTTTTCCGTCGTTTTCTGCACCATGACGGATGAGATCGAGTTATTAGGTCACAAAGAGCACATGCGCAGATGTATGTACCAAGTCTTCCTTTCATCATGCGGACCTTGGGACGACATTCGCTATTTTAGACTGTCTATACAGCGATAAAAGCTGGTTATAGGCTTCTTGATGGTGCAGGAGACTACGGAAATGAGAAAGAAGCGGGTGAGGGTGTGAGACGGGCCATCAGAGATGGCATCGTCAAGAGAGAAGATCTATGTAAGTCTAGTGTGGATGTCTGAGCGCGTTTCAAACACTATTTCTAGTTATTACGTCCAAGGCATGCCAATTTTTGGAAATCAAGCTTCTGATCTAAGCACCCTCGTAGTTATGGAACACATTCCATGCATACGAGCATGTAAGGAATACTAAATTGAGTTGGAAACTTTTTTGATCTTATTCAGGTCAATTTCATGGCCAGAAAGCAGCTGCAAGACTGGGGACTGGACTATTTCGATCTCTACCTCATTCACTTTCCGGTCTCCTTGAAGTATGTCGATCCTAACCACCGCTACCCACCTAATTGGTATGGAGACGATGGCAATGTGCACCTTGGCATGTCTGGTTATTTTCGAACCGTTTCTTTATTAACACGTATGCAGAAAATTCTCCTATCCATGGAACTTGGAAAGCCATGGAAGAGCTGGTCGACGAAGGCTTGGTCAGGAATATCGGCGTTAGGTGACCGTCTTCTTATGACAAGGATCATAGCACTTATCATCTTCAGTAACTTTAACGGCGCCCTCCTCCTTGACGTGCTAAGATATGCTCGTATCCCGCCTCAAGTGTTGCAAGTAGAGCACCACCCTTACTTGACGCAAGATGCCCTGGTTAAGTTGGCCAAGCAACTCGGGATTGCTATAACGGCGTATTCTTCTTTCGGTCCTCAGGTAAGGAAGAACGGTACCCATTCAGCCATTACTCAACTCTAGATTCCAGAGTTGGATCGAATTGGATATGAGCAAAAATGCGCAAAGTCTTTTAAAATCGGAACTCGTAAAAACCATTGGCCTTAAACACGACCGAAGTGCGTCTACTTCGGCGCATGCTCCTTTACCACTTGATTTTTAATAATAATTTAAGCATCCGCGCAGGTTCTTCTTAGGTGGGCAACCCAACGTGGCATTGCTGTAATTCCCAAGAGCAATAACATCGAGAGACTGACTGAGAATTTGAAATGCAACTCTTTTGACCTGGATAACGATGAGCTCGCCCAGATCAGCTCTCTGAACCAGAACCTTAGAGTATGTGATCACGCATATGCTCCTGGCTGCATCTAACGCTGCAACAGTTAAATGACCCTGTCGAAATTGACCCGCGGCTTGATATTTTCGCCTGAGCATGTATACACATAAGTTACCGTAAAATATGTGATCATTATGCAATACTCAGTTCTGACGAAGAATGCCTGAAGTGACTCAGGTAATTGTCAATGGATGCGATGCGAGCCTGATAACGCTGCTAGTTGAAACGTTGACCAGTCATATATCATAGCGCAGAGATGGCTTGAGCCCGGCTCCTACATACTGCAGTAGCCAGTCAATTCAAAATCAGAATTTGGCCGCCGGCAGTGTGCCCAACATGCGCACCGACCACCGCAACTGACGCCACTACGCACGATGATGCCTGAAAAACGGCTAGTCTGGCATCCAAGACGCGACGATCAGTTCGTCGTTGGTGGTGGAACCCAAATCACTCTTTACGAGCTTGCCGGGGAGTATCCTGAGATCAGGCATGTTACAAGTAGACATGACCTGCATCATATGAGAGTGCGTCGTGCGTCTCTAGCACTAATGAACGCTAAGCGCTTAAGCCTTGGTTAACTATATGGTTAGTGCTTTGCGTGGTCGCCAGACTCGCAGCTGGACGACCTGGTCGCAGTGGGCACAACTACTGGACGCGTAGACCTTATCCGACTACGAGCCTCCGCTCATGCTCGCGGGACTCAGCACCAATCGTATGCGCGAACCCCCGTCGTATCAACCGGCCCAACAGTCCCTCTCGCTGTACGCAACTCGAGAGCATGCAATGCACTCTCATTCTCAACTGGTGATCCAAACTATCTTGCCGTTGGACTCGACAAAGTTCGTGGGGACCCGAGCTTGGTCGTTTGGGATTTAACGACCACGAAGCCGCTGTTGCAGATCCCCGGAGAGACATGGTTACAGTCGCAGGTCTCTTCGACGTATACCTCAACGTCAACATTGGCTACATCTACTGGAAGTTATTCACCACTTGCGGTTCCTCGTGCCATAGAGCCACAACATCACTCTCGAACAGACTCTCGTATATTACAGCAATATGCTACAGGAGAAGTGGTCTCTGCGTTGGCATTTATTCCAGGGACGACCCATCTGCTATTGGCAGGCATCTCAAATAGGCATTTCCGGTTCTTTGATTTGAGAGCACCGATTTCGGGATCTGGTTCACCTCAAGGCTCTGGGTCAAGTGGCACAATACCTTCCCCTGTTTCATTCGCCTCGTCATATGCGACTGCAAATTCTGGCAGCAGTGGGCGGGGAAGTGCAGGCGGGAACCCATATGGAAACGCAACGAACTCAATTACGCCAGTATCTTACAGGAGTCCACCCTCTGTTACAGGTGGCAGCACATCAACAACTTCTCCAGTTGTACACCCTCTCAATTTTTCCGCCATGGCAGCACAACCTCAATCCTCGGTCCGGCCAACTGGAACTGAGATTGCTAATGTGCAGGTCAAAGTGCAGGGAATCGCTCCCGATCCGCTAGAGCCGCATAGAATAGCGTGTTGGAACGGTGATGAAGGGATTGTGACGATATGGGATGCGAGGAAACTAAAAGAGTCTGTATTGACATTTGGCGAGCGGGATGCCTTAGCTGATGGAGGAGGCGCACTTGGACAACATGACTCTTTTGTGGGTCCTGGGGAGTGTCCCGTATGTGGCGCATATGGATCTCACGTGCATCACCATCATCACATTCATACACATGGAGAGATGAGAAGGAGTGGGAGCGGCACTGCCGGTGGGACAGGTACCGGCTTGGGAGTGTACGTCCAAGCAGAATGGGCAACTTCTAGACGAGGAACCATTGCAACTCTCGAAAAGGACGCAAGGTTCGTCAGAGTTTGGGACATTTTGGGTGCGAGGCCATACGTGGTCACCAGTGGTGGTACCGGGAGGGCGGTGAGTACGGCTCATAGCGGAGCAGTATCGAGAGGGAACGCGATCAAGAGGTCATGGGCTGCTACTTTGTCTTGGCCAAGGGGCGAAGGTGGGGCCTCCGGAAACGGAGCAAGTACTGCATCCGCAGTATATTCTCCTTTTGAAAGTGGCGGAGAGTTCTACGGAAACTCTTACAGCTCTTCCTCTACGCTGGTGCTATCCGACACCAGACGAAGTGTGTCATCCATGCCTCCTATTTGACCTCCTGCTAACTATTATGGTATAGCAAAGTCCTTCCCAAGGATTTTGTCATCGTTTGCATTAGTTCCATCGTCTCAGAACGTGACCTATAACATAACGACTAAAATTATGGTGGTTAACAAGGAAGGTGACTTGGAACTATATGCTATGCATGATGCACCTAAACAAACCATATGGAGTCCTCGCGGAGACCTTGTTATTGGTGGCGGTAATGGATTCAAAGTTATCAGTCCTCCCCGAGATAGTGAGGCGGGAAAAGATGAAAAAGTTGAGAAGAAAACTAGCATTCGGAGAGGAAGGGTTGAAGATGGAATTGCCCATCCTCTGAGACCACCATTCTCGAGGAACGTGTCATCGTCACATATGCCTCAGAGAGATGGGAGCGCTATATCAGCAACAACTCATAGGAGGATGCAGGAGGCGAAAGAGAAGGAAAAGGAGAAAGAGGCAAGGAAAACCGAGGCAAAGAAAAAAGAAGAGATCGCTACGCGAGTTGTAGAGGATGACATTATCACGCTGATGATGAAAAGAGCCGAGAAGGGCTATGGAATCAGGAGGGTAAGTCATTTGAAAGTTTCATTGCACTCGTTGACCTTAGTAACATTTGCTAGCCGGAACTCAGTGCTGCAATCGTACGAGAGACGGATGATGAGCATGGCACGTCTGAGATGCTATCAGAATTGTGGGTATGGATCCGACGTACGTCTTATCATGTAATTCGCCTGATATATGCTTATTTGAATTGCAGATTCGCAAGGCCTATTTAATGCACCGACACCCCGTATCAATGGGTACGATTTTGCGTACCAGGGTCTCTCTACAATTTGGGAAGGCTTTCCTCCTAGTCCGATTACTCCTCTGACGATGTATATGCCTCCCCTTCCTCCAAGTCGTTCAATGGCGGCTGCCGCAAGGCATCAAAATGCCCAAGGGTTAGGACCGAATCATCCTGGAATACCAACACACCAACCTACGCCAACGTCAACGCCTACACACAGTGCTGCGTCCCTGATGCAGACGCCGACGATAGCGACGACACAGCTACAATATCAACAACAGCTGCAGCGTCATCAACAGCAACAGCTTCAAAAACTCCACCATCACCGGCAGGAGGGTTCGTCTTCCAGTTCGACAAACGGGTCGTCAGAGTATTCACCAATGACAAGAGACCCACCAGCTTCTGCGTATGATTATAATCGATACTCTCAGGGTCATGCATATGATTTTGGGCAAAGTAGCCACGGCGGGAATCGATCATTGCTATTGGACGTTCCTACAGAGCATCTTCAGGTGGAAGGCACACAAGGCGTTCAACCACCACAAGCGCAGAACGTTAGAAGGAGTCGGTCACCTACCGAACCCACCATCGGGATGAGTAGCGCCCTGGATGCAAACAGCAGCCCGAGCGATTCCAGTCTTTCAAATGACATCAATAGCAATGACGGGAGTCCAGTTGTCCATATAGATGGATCGTATAGCGGCCCAGATTCTGCCGGCGCAAGTGGCCCAGTTATCGGGCCACAAAGTGCGTATCAGGCAGCATTGGCACAAATTCTTTTGCGCTCGAACAGGGGTGGTGCGAACACGACAAGTTGGAAAACGGGTGTGGCAACTCAGAAGACGTTACAGCGGCAGGTATCACTGCTCCTATGTGGATGGAGTGCAAACGAGGATGAACTTATGGGAGCTATTCGCGGATGGGAGAAGGAAGGCAGGTTCCCCCGAGCGGCGTGTTGGCTAGTGTTCATGAAAGAATATGACATGGCTATCGAGTTGCTCATGAGGAGCAATGGTATGCAGTTGTACTTGAATTGGTGCCAAGGTGCTTACGATTGTGTAGACGAACGTCACAGAATGATGTCCGGGACGCTCGCTGCGCTTCTCCCCAGCATGGCTTCATCCCCTCGCGGCATTCCCGCCGAGTTAAGAAATCATTGTGAAAGGCTGATCCTTCGTCTTCATGATCCTTATTTTCGCGCTCTTTTGATCCACTTGACGTCAGGAGACTGGTTGGACATATTAGAAGAGGAATTGCTTCCGTTCCGAGAGCGTCTAGCTATTGCATTCCAGTTCTTGGATGACCATGCTCTATCCGGTTACCTCAAACGATCCGTTGAACGGGCTACATCGAAGGGCAACATAGAATCACTCATGCTGACAGGTCTACGCTATCGAGCTGGAATGGATCTCATTCAGGCCTATGTGGACAGAACAAGCGATGTACAGAGTGCAGCTATGCTGAGTGCTCTCACTTGGCCGTATCACTATGCTCAGCAACAATCACCGACACGATTTTCTTTCAATGAACAGCACGGATATGACGCCCAGCTCCTCGATCTGCGTCCTGAAAAGTGGGTAGAGACGTACCGAGACACAATGGACAGATGCAGTCTATTTCACTGTCGTGCATACTTTGACATTGAAAGGGGCCAGGTGATTAACGAGGCGATACAAAAAGGAGAAATTGTGACGGGACATGGTGGGGGTAGTGGAGAGATTGGAATGGGTGAATGGGTCCCAGTTCAGATTCTAATCAGGTGCAGGTATTGTGGAAAGAACGTGAATGGGCGGGGGACCACGGTAGGTCCGCTCGGAAAGGTGAGAATGAATTTTTGAATGTGTTGAGTGAGGCTGATTAGAATGCGACAGTCGACGCTCTGCCCGCACTGTAACCGGACGTTGCCACGGTGCTCAGTGTGTCTAGCGGCGCTTGAGATCGTAGGAAAAGACGGTGAAGAGGGTCAAATTTCAAGAAGTGCGTCGAGACCCGTGTGTGCATTGTGTTCTACTGACGGTGACAAAGGCGAGGATGCTATCGTTATTTGCCAACAATGTCGGCATGGTGGACATGCTATGCATGTCGTAGAATGGTTTTGGAATGAGGATGGGAGCCGGAACCATGAGATGTGTCCTGTGGCGGATTGTAGCTGTCATTGTGCTCGTGATTTCTGAACGTGATGCGGCTGCGGTCAGAAGTGCGCAGTTTCGGAGTTTGAAAACAGCCACTGATATTAGGAGGCCACCTTGCAGCGCCTTTTGCAGCAGAATGGCTTCGACCGAGTTCAAGCTTTGCAGGCGTGGGGGCATCACACGACGAGTAGCATTCCCTCAACATCCCACATGGAATGCTCTCGCTGCCCGCATCAGCGAGCTCTACCCCATTCCCCTCGATCGCGTTGCTGTCTCATACATAGACGCTGATGCTGACGAGGTGACGCTTAACACTCAGGAAGAACTGACGCACTTCTACCAGACGTGCAAGCCAGCTAGTGTCATCAAACTCTTCGTTCAGGATCTCCTTGCTCTCCGCTCACGGCCCCTACCCATGCCAACGGAGCTTATTGACGACGGATGGTTGCGCTCACAGCCGTGGGAAGGGGACGCAGTGTTCGTACCAGATATCACTATTCGATCATCCCATCATGGCTTTGTGGAAGAACTAGATAGCGATGCAGAGCCTGCCTCAAAGCTATCTTCTAGGAAATCTGCTTCCAGAGTCAACAAGGGTAAGACCAGGGCTGAAATCGCTACCCCACCTGCTTTGGCCGAGAGCACACCAAAGCCATCATTCAGCGCAGCAGGAAATCTTGGAGCTGACGCAGCATCAGAGGATGTCCATGTCATCGATGATCCTCCGTTACCCTCAATTGAGCCTGATGCTCCATCGTTACCCAATGACATCTCCAATTTCTTTTCTTCATTTTGCAATGTGATATCCTCTCACCCAGAAGTCTCGGAAAGCTTCCGCAATATTATTCTCAATGCATCTAACGGAACATACTGGAGAGCACATCGAGCAGCTCTATCGCATGCAGCTGCAGAAGTTACCAAGGCATCGGAGACGGTTATGCAGGATGTACTCCACGAGGGTGAGGCCGAGGCGGGCCGCAGAGTTTTCAATGCTCTTGATGCTGTCTTTCGCACTATCTCTCAAGCAACAGGAGTTCATCGTGGAGAAACTGAGCCCAATACTTTGAATGAGGATGCCCTGGCCAACGAAGACGGCGAAACAGTTCCCCGAAGTGACGTTCCTTCGTCGCCTGCAAAGCCTGCTACTGGATCCGATGACAAAGGGTCTGCAGAAGTCCCTCAACAGGAACAGGCTCCTTTCGTTGGTCGTTCGACTGTTTGGCAGTCATTCCTCACTCCAATGTTTCCTCCACCGAGTCCTCCGAGTGCACCCCGTGCATATACTCACCCTTTTATGTCACATATGCGATTCCCGCCTGCGCCTCCCCCTCCTCCCCCTCCCCCTCCTGGATTTGCATTCATTCCTCCTCCAGCAACGGGCGTCCCCTCTCCGTTCCCACTTCCTGACGCACCTTCGCCGCCAGAGCCGCCGAGGCATGAATTCCCCTCGCCATTTATGGGAGACGAAGTATATCCTCCATACACTGCCAGTCCGCTTTCTCCTTCTGATCCTCGCACTGCCGAGATGGCCGATCTAAGAGCGAAAGTTCACGCTGCGAAAAGCATGTATAGAGCTGAGAAAGCCCGCTATCTACAAGAGCGAGAACAGGTACGAAAACGCGAGAAGGGCAAGGACAAGTACGGCGTGGAGTTGTAAGTGGTTTATTGCTCCAGAATTGCGGCATATCCAACGGATGATATATAGGAATGAAACAGGGGAGATGCGGGCGTTTGAAGGATTACAGTCTATGATCGACGCTAATGAAGGGCCAGTATCTCAAGTTATCAGCAATGCGAGAGGTTCCTTCCCTCAACTCGGAATGATTAGCATTCCAGGGCCTTTCTCGCCAAGTCATCGTCGTGGTTCTTTCCGGGAGAGCACTGACGACTTTCGTTCTCGTGCAGTCAAAAGGATATGCAAGCAATTAGCTGATGTAAGTTGATGATTAAGATTTTCTGGATGTTTAACGATTAACGACGCTGGTGTCCAGATGGGCTTCTCCGAGAGTCAACATCCGGGGCTAGCTGACAGGGTATCCGCCCGACTACCGCAGAATGTAACGAAGGATGTTGAAGATGGGATCTTGACTAGTCTTTTAGAAGAATTGCTTCCGCTTGCCTCGCCTGTTGCCTCGGGCTCAGGACTCGGATCAAAAAGAAATTAGGGACAGACCAAATTTTGTAGTTGTAGCCAGATTTGTATGCTGTTGTAATGAAACGTCACCCAACTCAGCCACACGAAAACGTGTTCAAGGAAAATGCCGAACGAAGGTTGGGTGGTTATGGATTCATTCTAATGTCCGGCGTTCTTCGCCTTGTGCACAATCAACGTGTGAGCGCCTTCGGGGCCGCCACACTTTCTTTGTCAAGGGACAGCCATTCGGGGTTTGCGATAGGACGAATATGTCACCTTATAGCCATTCGGCCACTTGTCCATCAAGAGAATGATCCCAATCAGCGAGGACACAAAGCCAACGATGCCAGGGTCTCTCAAAAATCAAGATGAAAGAAAAAAGAGGGGCCCAAGCAATATTTAAGCACAGAGATGCGAGTGACGACGTCGTACCAAAAGCCCGCTCCTCCAATCGTCTCGTATTAATTTTTTTTTGATTACTTAAGAGTTGTGGGTGTTTCTTTTATTTTGTGGGTGCCGGCTTTATTTGTTCAATCAACATGCTCCCACAGGCAGTGAAAAAGTGGTACCAATTTCCTTGTGAACAAGGTTTCGTGTCCGTTTCCTTTTTTTTTTCGTCCTGTTCCAACCGTTTATTTCTGCATTAGGTCTATCCATATTCCCGGGTAAACATGCATAGGCTGGTAGGTTGTAATGGAATCAATTCGCTCGAATATATATTTTCTTCCGGCCCTTTTCACCAGATCCCACCTTCCATATATAAAGAGTTCCCTGCTCTAGGACGTAGCGACCGTCTGATTGCAGTAAGTAATCCCATTCTGCCTCCCCATTTAAATCCCTCCTTGCTCCGCTCAATAACCCTCGTCAAGTTCTATCCTTCTCCGTACCTTATTCCAGACATGGCCGTCCCACCGCCAGATTTTTCCATCCCAACTGTTGTTCCGTTAACTCGACGATTGGCTTACTACCACTACACCCAGTATGCCCAACAGATCCAAGACCGTGTCCTCACCGAACTCTCTTCCCGCCGACGCCCTCTCACGAAATCCGACATAAATGGTCTCAGGCTCGAGACCAATGCCCGCATCGCCGAGATCAGGAGGCTGGAAGCTATTGTCGATTCCCATCGCGGCCAAGACATCAAGCCGGTCGAAGATAGGCTTTTCTTTAGTCGCGTGGAATTCAGGGCTCGCTTTGGCTTTATCTTTAGAATCAATGACCTGCCAGTGGAGATACTCGCCAATATTTTCCGCCTCATCGCCTGGTCTGCACCCGGCCCTGCAGCCAGTGTCAACTGGCGCTTATGGGTGACCTGGGTGTGTCGGCTGTGGCGGAGCGTGGCCATCGCAGATACAACGATCTGGAATGCTGTCTGGTTCCGTGAACAGCCTCCTTTCACTCGCTCTTTCGAATGGTTCCGGAGGGCACAGACAACACCTTTGGACGTCCGTATCAACGATAGCCATAACTATGCCTTCGATGGTCCGACAATAGCAGATTTACTTGAAAAGGTGTTCGTCAAACTCGGTCAAATCCGTATTTTGATTGTCATTGTGGATGGAGTAGAGCCGGCGCAGGCTGTATTCGAAACACTGCAGACGATTGCGATCAGAAAGTGTCCCATGATACTGGAACGTCTTGAAGTGCATAGCCATGCTGCCCGTGCGGACGACGCCTTGGATGCCGGGGATTCCTTGCCATTATTCGGCGGCGCCTATCTTCCCAGTCTTAAATACATATCCCTGAACAGCGTATACTTCGACTGGTACAAATCTCAGTTGACGAACCTGACGACCCTGGACGTGCGTCGCATGCCACTCAGTCGTTCACCCGATCTACTGCGCTTCAGAGAAATCATCGCCAACTCGCCCAATCTCTGGAAACTATGTTTGGACTGCGCAGGTCCTCGGTGGGACGAGGATAGCAATGTAGCGCTTGAGCCTATCTTCGTGCCTAGCCTCAGAATTTTGGTATACTCGGAATTCTCCCTCGACTATGCCATGTACATCGCCACTCAAGTCCACGCTCCCAACGTGCGAGATATGACTCTGATGAACCTCATTGGCGAGGATTATACGCCTCTCTTCGTTTTCATGACGGAACGCTTCCCTCGTGTACGGATGTTGACCCTTTACTCCATCGAAGTCACGCCTGGACCACACATGGTCAACTGGCTCACATCCATGCCTGAAATTATCTACCTCCGCATTGCCAACCTCCAGCCAGCCTTCCTCAGCTTCTTTCTCCAACGCGCCGAACTCCCCGCGGCGCAATTAGAGCAACAACCGGACCATTTGTCCCAAGTCGTATGCCCCGCAATTTCGGTCTTGGAACTGCAAAGGATCGACGCCAGCCATGCAATAGCCTGGCTTAGCCATCGACACAAGCTAGGTTGTCCCATCAAGAAAATTTATCTTTCACAAGAGGTCTCGGTCAAAATGACAGAAAATGAACATCGCGCGATGGCGGCGTTTGCTCCCATGTTCCGCTTGGAATACGGGGCGAAGACTCCCGAGGAGGATTTGATATTGCTTTAGCAGGACACTGATTAATTTGCGACCTTTGGACTTGCTTAAAAAAAAGTGGACATTAAAAGAATTTACTCGACGATAGCTGCATTACATTGTATTCGCACACTTTTGGAAAGAATCCTGTAGATTAGCATTACATGTCTTAAATCTGATTGTGTGATATTCTAGAGCCACCAACAGCGACCAATATTTGAGATATAATGACATTGATTGCGGATTGTAGACATGTCGGTTGAAGTGTTTTATTAACATTTCAATGCAGAGGATGCGTATACATCGTGAAAGATATGTATTTGGTGAAATATCAACCCGAAGGTTTCTTTCTTTTTTTGCTCAGATGCGAAACATTTTCAGGAGGCGCAGGAGAAGGCGTGGGAGTGACGACAGCTAGTGGTGGCAGAGAGCCGTTCGTCTTTTGGACAGTCGATGCCAATGGAGGATGGCGAGCATTGCCATTGACTATGGCTTTTGGTTGGATGCCGACTTTGCCGTTTGTATTGGAGGTTGGTGTCAAATATTTGACTGATATATCTAATTAGCAGGAGAATCCGCACGTATGATAATACGCACAGCCGACGGTATGTGACTTGAAGAGATCTATTAAATCTTGGATCTCCTCTTGGCCTATGTCCCGCGCCTTCTGATTTTGAGAGGCAACTACTTCAGGCACGTCAAGTTCCATCTCGATGTCCTCATCAGTATCGACCTCTTGTACAGTGTTGGTCCTGGCCAGAGGCTGAACATGTACAAGGTCTTGCATAATAGTATCAAAGATGCTGGACATCGGTTGTAGCAAATGTGATGGATTGTCAAATGCGGCTACAGGTGCTTTTGAACGAGCAATCACTGCAGTTGAAGGTGATGACCAGCTGGGCTGCTGCGATACTACATGGTCGAACGCTGACACGCCAAATATGTCCTGGAATAGAGTACGTTTATGATTAACCGCCTCTGCAGGAATTTTACTGCCGCTGGCGCCTTCGACCTGTGACCGGAACGCAATTTCACCGAAAGAGATAACAGCCCAACTGGACGTGATACCAATGAAGTTAAATGGTGTTTGCGAAGGGGTGTAGGCCACTATAGCACGAAAAACGTAGGGAATAATCTGTTTATCCGTAGGCGAGGGCGAGGCGACGTTGAAAATTAACGCTATTGTATTGTTGATATCTGTGGTCGAGCAGACGTGAAAGACGGCAAATGCATCCTCGTGACCATGAGGAATGACTTGCTGTATCGGCATAGGTGTCTTGTATAACCATCGTGCTTAAAAGAATTCTGTCAATCGCCGATCGTTTGTATATAAGTACGAATATACCTGACTGTAAGATGAGGTCCCATAGTACAAGCTCCTGCGTACCGGCGATGGCCAGATAACGACCTCCTTTACCAATGAAGCGCACGGCTTTGATCACTGGACATTCGAATGAACTAATCGTCTCGCGCACGGCATTCGACTCAGGATCGTAGATGGCGACGTACGGGCCTAAGGAAACCGCTAATAATGACGAATCAAATGACCATGACGCAGAGTTGGGTAGCTCGGAACGGACGCTGAATGTTGAGCGAGTTGTCCAAAAATCTTGGACGCAGATCAGCAAGTATCTGCGAAATATTTCATGACCAACTCACATTCCTGCTCCTTTGTTCTATTCTTGACTATGTGAACGGCCCAAATCTTCACCTGTCCATCTTCGCCAGTAGTCGCGAGGTACGGATGGGATGATGAACTAAAAGTAAGGTCCGTTATTCTCTTTAAACCGTGAGGTCGATCTATCCTGGTATTGAGTATCCAATAGTCAGATTTGCGGTCCCACGACCACAATTTAAGGTATATTTCTCCATGAAAAGTCTCATCTTCCTCACGTACGTCCACTGTCGCCATCCATTGTCCAGAATAAGAAATTGTGATCTTCTCTACCTTGGGAGGCTCTATTGGTTTTTCGTCCCGTCTTGACACCCTATTTGAGGGAGTTACTTCAAGCTCGTAAAGCATTTTGGATGATGAGGGTAAGTATATTTGCAGGGAGGAAGGATGAGAGGAAGGTAGTATCACAGTCGATGAGATTGCATGTACAGCAACGGGTGAAAATAATTTGGAAGTCGTCATTGTGTGAGCAGGGCCTGTTACATGTCATAAGGAAGAGAAGCAAAAAGAAGGGATTTCATTTACCAAGTTTGATGCTTGAATAGCTTCTTGATATCCTCAGCGATCCAGGGCTTATGAACGAGTATGTCGCATCTACAAGGCCTACAAGATAGGATTCCTCTCCTAATCCTTTTGAAATGCTGATTGTGCTTATTGGTGCACCCAGTCGAGGTACAAACTCCCTTTTACCGGAATGTATTTGCCATATGACAAGTACTGCTTCTTCACCACCACTTAAGAGATATGCTCCATTAGAAGTAAATGCAAGGGAAGAGACAGCATGCGCGTGCCAATGAAGCGATGTGGTTTGCGTATGTTTCTCGACCCCCTTCACGTTAATGGCGAGATTGTCGTTTAAACAGTACCAAAGACGTATAACACCTTTTTCATCACCAGTTGCAAAATAATCCTCGAAGGGATGAAATCCCATGCACGTCAAACGCTCGGGGGAAACGTATTTCACAAAACCCGATTTAAATGACGAGGATGTAGCAACGTACACCTTATGGCCGGCTGTCGCGACGAGCCATGTACCTGTAGGCGAAAATTCAAGGCCCGTTGGAAATCGAGTTTTTCCAATGACGGTAATAACTGGCGATTTTCTTGTGGTATGTTGTGCTTGATCGGAAGACAATGAAACTTGCAGCACGAGAGCATCATCTGTTGGACATACTTGAGATTATGTAACGGCATTGCACGAAATGCTTTACCGCTGTGTCTCTTGTCGTAGGATTTCGCGGCAGCAACGAAAACGGAATTCTTGAATTTCTCGTGAGCGCATACACGATGAATGGGTTGAGCTACATCAATTGTATGCAATAAGGTCGCGTCCAGGAAATCCCAAATCATAAGTCGACCGTCAAGCGAACCAGTGATTAGCTGAAAGGGATTCCAAGGATTTAGCACAGCAGACGTAAGGAAATTCGATTCGCTCGCAGGATTTGTGGATTGCGGTGCGGATAGCGTCGATACAACTTGTCCAGTGGCGACAGAATATATTCGTATTGATGAGCCTACAAGCGAAAAAAAGTAGCTATTGCCGCGAATTATCAGTCACATACAATGATTTTTCAACACACTTACCTTCCATCTTTGGTGTATATTGGAGGTGTTCTGCTCGCAGATGGATCTGTTAGAGTTGACCAGTTCCAAGCAATATTTGGTTTGCTCCTTGCTGACGAGGATGATCCATCCTGTTTTTTCACGTTCGCACAAATCGTGCTCTCTTTCTCTTTTCCCTTTTGTGTTCCTCGTCTTATCGAAGACCTTATCCGTGTGTCTGGGCTTAGTTGTAAGGACGTCTGATAGGGTTTGCGAGACTTGGACGCCGCCATTTTCTGGACGACAGTCTACAAATTCATCTGAGGCCAAACAAATCATAACCAATGTATTGAACCTTAAATAAAGTGCACAACACCAAATGCCCCCCCGCAGAAAACCCACATCGACACGCCAGAAAAAGGCTGACCAGAAGCTGAGACGAGCAATAAAACGTGGGGACGCCTCGCCCCCTGAGCCAAAGACTATCTCCCGGTCTGGTTCTAGTCGCTTAAGAGGACAGGTCGCAAAAAATCGATCGGCCCAGATTGACTCCGTGAAGCGCCTGCAATCAGCATTTATCAAGTTGTCGCCGGAATTTCTGGAGGAAACAAAACTTATCGCATCAACAATCCCACTTCCTCGACCGATCTTGGATACCAAGGCTCTGTTCAAGACCAGCGACACATCACAAACTCATCTGACGTGTCCGCGACGCCCAAAATGGCGCTACGACATGTCAAAGAAAGAGGTTGAACATAATGAGGAAGGTTTGTTCAAGAAATGGTTGGAGCAAACAGATGAGATATTCCGAACTTGGCAAGAGTCGGACAAAGGATCGCAGGGTATGGGGTCTGATGCGAATCCCAAGTCACCATCGTATTTTGAACGAAACCTTGAAGTTTGGCGGCAGCTGTACGTGCCTCTTCCCAATTGATGGCTTTGGTTTATCTGGAGTCTCAGTTGGCGCGTCGTTGAGATTTCACAAATCATCCTCGTCTTGGTAGATTCGCGTTGCCCATTGTTGCATTACCCACCCTCTCTTCACGATTATCTAGAGAAACACAAAGTGATTTTCGTCTTGACAAAGGTGGACATTGCTGGCCCTGTCTGCGTTAAAGCCTGGACAGATTTTCTACGTGCTCAATTCCCAGGAACAGAGGTCGTCCAGGTGGAATCATATATAGAAAACAAGGGCATTGCGGAACAAGGCCACTCGCGCCTAGAACCACACATACCACTTGAGTTTAGAAATAACTTGGTGAAGGCCATCAAGTCTGCTCATAAAGAACTGCTCGAGCCACCAGCTAGCATCAAATCTAACCCATCCAAACTCGAGTCGTGGAAAGCACCCGTCAAACACGATGTCAATTGGGAACAGCTCACGCATACACCGAATGCCCAGGACAAGTTGAGTGGCGCCCACGTACTTGCGGTCACAGAAGGAGAAAAGGAAGAAAATGCTGCTGGCGACAACGAAGACGATTTGAAATATCTCACGATCGGGCTCATAGGTCTGCGGTGCTGAATCTTCCATATTCATTGAGTAATGGGTTCTAGGTCAGCCAAACGTTGGTAAATCGTCGCTCCTGAATGCACTCTTTGGTGAGCACAAAGTTAAAGCGTCTCGGACTCCAGGGAAGGTAAGCATCATTGGATGGGGATCACTATCGCTTTGTGTCCAATGGGATATTGGTACTACACATCGTAGCGAGCGTGATCCAGAGCCGATCCTTTAATCGTAGCAACTAGGATTACAACTTGCTTTCAGACAAAACACTTTCAAACTCTTTTTTGGACTACCGAGATCCGCCTCGTGGATTGTCCGGGTTTAGTCATGCCAAATTTCATTCCTATGGAATTACAAGTCTGTCACCAAATGCGAGTGCTCGTAAACTTGCGAGATTGACGCATCTCCAGGTACTTTGTGGTATTTTGCCCATTTCACGCATTTCTGCGGTCCCTGCCTGCGTTCACTTTGTTGCTGGTTTACTTCCGTTAGAGCGCGTTCTTGCTTTAAGCCATCCAAATGTCCCTGTTGCATCTATTAAGGACAAAAGAACGTGGCGAGATGGTATGACACCATCAGAAGGAACATCAAAAGCGCAAGCATGGACAGCAACGGATATACTAATTGCTCATGCTAATGCCAAGGGTTGGGTTACTGCCAAGGCAGCTAGGCCGGATGTGCACAGAGCCGGTAATCACAGTAAACCTCAGATTTGTTCTATCGTTCTTGGGTAATAGGCTTTCCTAGTCTTGCGGCTTCTTGCCGAAAGTAGAATCGGTTGGTCTTTCTGGCCTCCAGGAACAGACGCAAGAATTATGGCTGGAGAGAACGGGAATGGTAACGGTATATGGATCCCTCGTTTCGACGTCCTCGATGAGGAAATAGATGAAGAGGAGGAATTACAGGAACGTCTCGGCGATGACTTGAAGGACGACAGCTCTGATATGATATCTGAAGAGGAAGAGAGCGATAGTACAGAAGAAAATGCATTGGAATCGACACCGGGAAGATTTGGTATCCTTACCATTGTTGATGAAACGAGCGATTGATCAGGTGTGTATGTTATCTGAGGGGCGAATCTGAAGGCCGATTGTCTACAGGCAATGGCACAAATAAGGCTACACGTTCGTAGATCGGTAACTCGTGAATACAAATCTTTCCTATGCTTACTCCGCGGAATTATCATGAAATGGCGTTACAATATGCTCTTAGATAATCGGATCTGAACAAGCGCATAACCCCCGTAGTCGGCGTTGCCCATAAAGATTGACATAAACTTGGGGCACTCTTGCCATGTATAACAAAGGAGATACGTTAAGGTGAGCCTTCGCCGACAACTGCCATATATCGTGTACGTGATCACGTCAATTAATATAACACAGAGAATGATGACGTTAGTTGCAGGAACTCGACAATTGGGCTTCCAATTGTGCCAAGAAACTGATAGCCTGTGGAACTAATAATATTCACTCAGTAAGTACTGATTGCAGAATGTAAGGTATTTCTAGTGTGGTGTTTCTACTACAAAAGGCAATTAAGACCAAACAAGTGTCTGAACGAAAACGTACGTGCGCGATTAGTAGCGTGGAGGATTTAAGCTAATCTATCGGACAGGAAAAATGGGACTGCAGTAACGAAAGATAAGGTCAAAAATACCCCCCTACTTCGCTTGAGCAACCACCATGGCGTACGAAATGGGTTTGGTGGAACCGGAACGTCCTTGATCCTCTTCGGCGCCAGTTATGTACTCCCATGGCTCGTCAATCTCGATCTCGTGGGGCTGATGGTCATCAAGGATGATTACGGAACGAACGTGCGGGATGACTTCAAAGTCATTATCTAAATGCGGCACGTTGGTCAGACTGCTTAAACAAGGCGGTGATGTATACAAACCGATGCCCTTGCGGCTCTTTCTGGTAACGATGAAGTCTGCAAGGTTGACCTCTAACCTTCCCTTGAGCAATTCAGGCTGTTCGTCACCATGGGCGACGTCCAGAACAACAGGGTCGTCCAGGTCTGCAAAGTCGTCTGAGATGCGCGCCCCTTTGCGTACCTTGCTGGCTGGAGAGCGAGGCTGTGATAATGAAAGCTGTTTCGTGGCACTGGCCAGCTTCCTCACGCGCAGGCTGGCAGTCTCTGCTGTCTTCTTCACCCGCTGTCTGTTGTGCTCGTAGGCACGGACCTCCTTGGATACGTTCGATGCGACAATGGTGGGAAGTGCAGAACCCTGGTTATTGTCTGCAGCCTTGGAAGGTGCGGAGCGGGAGAGGACGGAGGAGGGTGTTCTGGAGAGTAAGCTGTGCATGAGTGGATGAATGAAGAGGTCAAGAGGCAGAGAGAGAGTATCAGGCCACCGATACTTATAAAGGTATAGTGGGTTTGTGATAAGATAACGAAGCGAGCTTGGGCCCGACGCAGAGCCCGAACATAATTAGAAATGTATGATTCATTCCGTTCGGAGTGCAGTCGACTGTCTCATCCCGGCTATCCACTATCTCCATCTCGCACTGCCTCTCATGTCGTACTGCAATGACTCGGACTGCGGAATCTATTTCACTTCGAGGCATGCTCTGCAACAGCAAAGTTCTCGGCATTCCTATTGTCAGCGACCGTACGACCGTAGATTCTTCAAAAACAAGTTCAGCTTGAGGGGACATTATCGCCAATCTTCAAACCATCACTATTGCGTCCCATGCCGTCGTCTATTCCTATCTGAGAGTAACCTCCGTTCGGCGAGCATCCAGTTTGCCAACTTCCGGACACTGGCCTAGCACGATATCACGTGCCCTCTTCGGGGAGTCTCGGCTTTGTCTCTGTCCGCCCTTGCTCAGCACATGTGCATCAGGCATAGACCGCGACAACCGTCAATATGACAAGAACAATGCCATAATCAATCCAGCTCGAGAATAACCAAACTACATGCTACGTCGGCGTCTTGGAATGGCTCAAACTACGAGTGTTATTTGTGCCATAGCACTTTTCGAACGCTCATCTCCTTGAATCGACATCTAAGCAGCCCTTGCCATCAGGAGAAAATGTATATCTGCCCCTTAAGCACTTGCCGCATCAAATTCAAAACACTCAGCGGACTTTGCCAACATATCGAGAGTGAGCGTTGTGGGGTGCCCAAGTTCCGGAACGTCCAGGACCAAAATGAAACAGTCAACATATTAGGAACCCTCTACATGATCTTACAAAACAGCGTCAAAAATTATGAAAATTGTCTCGTAGGAATACCTGCATAATTATTATCATTATAGCGGTCAAGCGTCTAGGGTGGCGTGAGGTGGTCATGACGCCAAGCTTGGTCATTCCTCAGACTTTCCATCTTTATGCACAAAGGAACATGTAGGAGATGCCCTCTTCTGCTTCTAACAAAGCTGGCGAACAAGAATCCTGCCAGAAGTACCGCCAGGGGACTCATCAACACAGGGTAACGGAATTGCTCCGGCTTGGAGAGAATGACGGTGACAGCATAAGAGCCAAGTTCGAAAATGTTTTGAAAGGATGTCTCGACAGAGGAGAATGATCCTCTATATTCAACTTCAACTTCCTGTACAACAGGGGTTATCGTCGGATAATCATCGAGCATGAAGTAAGGGGCACCTCCTGAATGATCACCTGGGCACAGAGATCAAAACCCCAAAGACCGATTCGGCTTGCAATCACGCCCCCTAAGAGTCCCATGCTTGAAAAGAATGGAGAGTGTGTCTTGACGAAAAGCAGCCCAGCTACTGTGACCCAAAAGGCTTGCCAATTGATAAACCACAGGCCGGCCCTGATGGGACCAATCCTTCGCATTGCGAATGGAGCAAGCCATGTGGCAGAAAGCTCGAATGCGACAGAGATTATACGCGCAAGAGCGATGTGTGTGGCTTTGAATCCGGCAGAGAGGAGATAAGTAATCATCTGACCATTGAATGAAAGGACGGTGAAATATAGCAATGCCAGAGCCATCGAAGGGCGGAAGATGGGGTGGCTAAAGTAAACTGATAGCCCTTTGAAGAGCGAGGAAAGCCGCAACGCCACGCTGGATTGCCTGTCCAGACCCTGTATCTGCCTCGGCTCAGCGAGGGCGGGAACCTCATCATAGACCTACGTGATTCATTTTTCAGTGTGTGTGTGTGTGATACGCCCATACATTGATATACCGACCTTTGCAATAGCGTAGTACTCGATTATCACTGATGACGCGTTTAGGATCAAGGTAGCCACGACGGCCGCTCTGGTTGAAATCCCATCCAGCACGGATATTGCAAATGGACCAAGTAGCTTGCAGAACAAGTCAATTCTGCGCATCTGGGAATTGAGGGCTAGAGAGCAGCGGTTCGAGTTAGAATTCAGATCGAAGCTGTCACGAATATCGCCAAACCTTGTAGACCAGATTCGTTGTCTCCAGCTATCACGACGACCTGCAGATGGTCATTACTATTTGCATTGTTTTAAAACAACGAACCCTACCCAGTCTCTGCCTACAGATATTGCATTCATGATCGACGCCAACTTTTCAGCGCACGCTATCAAGGTGACGATGATCAACATGGTTGACTTGCTGGACCCATTTTCCATCGATAGCATGTACCAAAAAATAGCGCATGATATAGCGACGGAGACCCTCTGCACGACTGTATGCTTGCGAATTCAAAACACTTTTTTTTTTTTTGGTAAAGGACGAGGACCATACCTATGGAAAGTCTTACGACAACAAGACGATTATTGTCATCGATGTAATTCCCTACAGAGGGCGAGAGCAGAATTGCAAACGACGAACGTGCCAACGCATAGACTGAGGTGGGCAACAGACTTCCAGGAAAGATGGTCGCCAGGAACAGTGTAGCACCAAATTCGAAGACGCGGGAATTCCAAGTGGAAAAAAAGTGGGACACATACAAGCGCCTCCTCAGCAATTTGGCCCTTGCATCATCGACGGATTCATCTATCAGCCTGTACTCGACATGTACATCCACAAGCAAGGGTGTCTGAGAAGTGGCTGCAGACATGGCGATAAATAATACATCGACCCTGTTAAGTAGTACTACTGCAACGGATAGCACTCGTTGCCTGACCCTACCAGTACAAACTGACTTTATTTGCCTTTGGCTTTCGATGAACGTGCACGAAATCAAGGTTAAACGGGTTCAGAATCGTAGTACATGCTGCCTGGGGACTCCTCTGTTATGAAAGCAATGGGAACTGCAGATGACGATCGTCTCGGGGTCCGCCTGCACTCCCGGACAAATCCAATGCACGGCCGAGGGAACCCAACAATATCTTTGTGAGCGTATCAATGGTGAAGTTCGGATCACGAGGATCATAAGGCGTCGTGTCGACCATATCCTGCTGCGACGTCACCTAATAGATCGACGATTATGAGAAATCAACAAACCCTGACTCCATAAATCTTTGAGAGATCGTCATCCAACTCTCTGAGGGCTTCCGTTGCATCCGGGTCGTCACCGATTTGAGCAAATTGAACACCAATGCACCCCTGGCGAGCCTGCATCTGGTCAAGGCGTCTGGCAGCTTCGATTATGACTTCCTTTGGATCGTCAGCTTAAGATAGGAAGCCACATCAATATCGAGGATCAGGTTAGAATGACAAGCTTACTTGGTTCACCGTCTGTGATAACAATAAGAGTAATAGGCCGGTGGTCACTGAATTTATTCTCGATGAGTGGAAGGTACTTGTCGAAAAGGTGATGGAGTCTTTGACCGGTGGGAGTTTCACCTGCCGCACTATATATTTAAAATAACATACAAACGAACCATATTACACACCTCGAGGAATGACGGAATTGAACAGCCTTTGAACGGCATCGCCCGCCTGTTTCGGTTGTTGAGTTTTCCAGAATTACAGATTCTCAAAGTGTCTACCTTCATATTGACTCCAACTTCCGGGCTGTTGAGGAAGTAAATGTCAACACCCTCGGCGGAATATTTGGAATTCAAGTCAACAATTCCAGAGAGAGCCTACAGTTGTCAGAACAAAGTAATTCCCGAGCCATGACACTTACGTTCCTCGCTATGGGCCAAAGTTTGTCATACATCTGTTATCACCGTCAATCATTGTCTTTTAAAGTATATCTAGAAATAATTTGCACCGAGCTAGAGTCGTCAACGAGGATTACGGTCTTGATTTTACTTGATATAATTCTTAGCGAAAAGGAAAGTAATTACCCATGTCACTCACTCAAGGCGTTCTAAGCCCGGGTACCGGGTTGGGGGTAAGGGTGACGTTGGCATGACGGGAGTGTTGATAATAACTGGTGCACTACGATGCATCCTTGGGATATGCGCTATCCTATCAGCATCGCAAATGCGATAGCGTGTTGGCTGAAGAGCGGGTACGAGAACCTCATAAGTCTCAACCTGCAGAACAGACTAGATCAACACATATACCTTGCACACATGAAAAACTTACATGGATTTCTCGACCGTTGTAAGCAAAGCTAGCGCCCTGCTCCAAATGGAAACCTGCTTTGCCAATACCTGCACCGGTCATCAAGAACATGACGGCATTCCAGTCCGTTCATCGCTCACAAATTCCACCCTATAAGTGTGGTTAATCTCTTTACTAATGGTTCGTGAGAACCGCACTAACCTCGTAGAATGTCCTGGCGATATACAGGGGTTGCCTACGCTCTTCGCCAGCAACAATGGCATTCGGAGGGATCTGTTTGCCGTGGACCAAGACCCAAACAAGAGGGGAAGTGGAACCGTGTTCTAGTAGATCCTTGGTGCGAAGTTGGGCAGCCTCCACCCACTGCTTGAATGACTTGGGTTTCCTTGAAATGCCATAAATGTCCAAGTAAAAATTTTCGCTCGGAGGAGGAGGAGTGTTAAGGCGAGAGGGATTGGCAGAAAGAGGGGTGTTCAAGCTGTATGGGTATACCATGACGCGGGCCTTACTGTCTAGCAAGGCAGCCCTGGACCCATTTATACCAGCTGCATACGCAAGGTTCAGTGGTTATCAGATGCAATGCGTTGTTCGCACTGTCAAGGCGTGTTCATGCAAGGACTGTCAAGAGAGGTGATTTGGCCACTCACACCTGCTTCGTATCACCGAACATGGTTTGTTCTGCCCTTTGCCCAACTTTAGATTGCTTAAACTGGATGGCAGATCTGATAACGTCACACAGTTTAGTAGTATTACTCAGCGCGAATGAAATGTTCCGATCACCACAAGGCACTATCGTCATTTTTAGATTTACATGTATCATGTGGGTGGACAATAGCAATAGGATTAGCGTACATCGCTTACTCCTCTTCCTCATCGTCACCACCCTCCTTCTTAGCCGCCATTTTTTCACGCTTGCGCTTGACACGGCCGGCACGACCACCCCCATACGGGGATGTTAGGGCAAAGTCAATGTGTTTTTGAGAATCGAGGCGGACGACGAAGGAAGGAACGTTGACGATTTGCTTGCCAACGCTGCAATCACGACAGGGTTAGCATAAAACTCATCGGAGTAGCGCCACGACGCACCGAATGTGGCGTTGTCTGATAAGTACTCGAGCATGATGTATGCTCTTTGCCAGACCAATCTTGAAAACTTGTGTTTGTAATCTTCGTTCCAAGAAGTCTTCAACCTTCAGAGCCAACACGTAATCGAGTCGCATGCGGGACTCGTCGAGCACACCAATTCGAACAAGTCGGCGAATGAGTGCATTCCCTTCGAATAAACGTTTCGGGTCCTTTGCATCAAGCTTTAGAAGTTCACGAGCAGCACGACGAATTTTTGACAGAATAAGGGCGATACGCCAGATTTCACGCTTGTTACGGAGACCGTATTCCCCGGCAAGCTAAGGACAAATTAGCAATTGGCGCTAAATAAGACTGGAGCTGCTGACCTTCAGCTCAGCATCGAGACGAGCAGATCCGTAAGCTCGATGAGGGACCTTATAACTGTTGAAAGCAGAATAATGGGGCACAAGCTCAGATTAGCTTATGTGCATCCCTCCACATTGAGTGGATCTTGAGGAACGAAATGCTCACGTCTTGGAATGGTTGCGCGGTGCCCTGAAATGAATGTTAAGTATAATCCGTCAAGGCTGGTAGCGACAATACCTGGGCATTTTCTTGAGGAGGTTGAGGAGTTACGCGCTGGTAAATAGGGCGGGACAAAGACACACAAATAGAATAGACTCTGCGCCACAACTGTACAGTACATCAGCCACTCGGCTTCCGCCGGCGTACCCGCCATTGTCAGCGTCGTCTGCAAGCATTCTTTTCCCGTCTAATCGCCTTGTACAGGAAACAAAATGCCCCACTCGTTCGGTTATCGCGCGCGTACGCGCCACATGTTCCAGCGCGGCTTCAAGCGTATGTCGTACGATTTCCGTCTTCTGAATACTGACTCGCTAATGGGCACCCTCGTTAGAACATGGCCCTATTAAGCTTTCGACATACCTAATTAACTACCGCGTCGGAGACATCGTCGACATCAAAGCAAATGCGGCTCAGCAAAAGGGCATGCCCCACAAGTTCTATCATGGGTATGTCGACATACAATTATCATGATTGAGAGCTTTATATTTCTCCGAGTTCAGACGGACTGGGATCATATACAATGTAACACCATCGGCAGTGGGAGTCATCGTCCACAAGGTTGTCGGAAACCGCTATATCGAGAAGCGTGTCAACTTGCGCACTGAGCACGTTCGACATTCGAAATGTCGACAGGAGTTCTTGGACAGAGTAAAAGCAAACAGTGCTGCTCGAGCTGCTGCAAAGACAAAGGGCGGTCAGTATTACGATCATGGTTGCCTAGCTCGGTCGAGATGATGATATTTCGTGCAGAGCGGGTCAACCTGAAGCGCGTTCCTGCGCAACCACGGGAGGCACATGTTGTCTCCGTCTCACAAAATGCACCTCAGACGATTGTACCTTTGGCATATGAGACCACAATCTAGAGATCTTTTTACCTTGCTTTGACCCAACTGTATCATGAACTGAGGGAGTGTGTGATTCCGGATCATGACTAATTTTGATAATCTCCCTCACTATCTTCATGGCCATTGAATTGCTGCCTTTGCCTTTGCCAGCATCCGCAGACACATCACAATTCCAGAACTTTGGGAGAGAAGTGAAGGGGCTGCATCCTGGCAAACTTACCCCTGAACAACTTGAACAGATTCGCAAGGCATTGTACCAAGTTCGTTTCGCCACTCTTCATACTGAAGATATTCACTGATCGATCCAAAGTATGACATCCTCCTTTTCCGCAACGTGGTTGTAACGCCAGAAGAGCAATATGCCTTGACTAAGGTACGGATCTTGAGGTAGCATTTGAATGACGGTCACAATTTATCAAAGGCGTTCGACCCCCACGCAGACAGTTATGGTCATGGTAATAACAAGACGGAGAGCACAAAGAAGTCCATTCTCCATCCTGATCTCAAGACTATTCCGCGGGTACCCCAGGTACAACTCATCGGCAATGGCACAGTCTATAACCATGAAGGCCTCGCCGAAGCTAAATTGAAACATCCTAGTCACACCACATTTCACAAGACCCGCGTTTCTCCAGAAGACGAGGCGAACGGCGTCACTCGCTTTTACCGTTGGCACATAGATGCCGCTTTGTACGACCTTAACCCGCCGAGAGTGACCACGCTTTATGGGATTACAGTCCCAAAAGGACCTACGCAGATTTGCAGGTACGATGATGGAACGGGAGATGAACTTTACGTGCCTCTTGGCACGACTGCGTTCGTCTCCGGAAAGACCATGTTCAATATCCTCCCCCCAGAATACAAGAGTGTCGCAGTTAGAAGCAGAGTCAAATATGCACCTCACCCATACGTCTGGATGGCACCAGCTCATGCGTTATCAACAGGATTAGGCCTTGAAACTGAGGGCCTCGAGCTTATGCTGAACGAACTACCTCCCTGGGAGGAAGGGAGGATCAAAGTTTTCCCACTCGTGAGTCGTGAAACAGTACAGATATGAAACTTTACTTACTCATCACGCGCAGGTATGGAAAAATCCTATCACGGGAGACCTTGCCTTTGAAGTCCATCCTTCTGGTGTCCTAGAACTGTTCATTGATCCACTTCCAGCAAGTGCCAAGCGAGAAGGCGCTTTGTATCCGGATGGTGCCCATATTACCAATCTGAAAGAGGTCCGGGATCTCATGTACAAGATTCAAAGGCCTGGTATTGCCCCTCCAGTACGCCCAGAAGCAGCACGAATGCCCTGTACTGACATTTACGTTTATGTATAGCTCGTCTACCCGCACGACTGGTACGTTGACATCTTATTCGATCTTCCCCTGTTTAACAGTCAGCAATAGGAAAGAGAATGACTTTGTTCTGTTCCACAACCGAGGGTTGTTGCACTCCGTCGTGGGGGCATTCAGGCCGGAACAGGTCCGTGCGTTCCACCAGTGTAACTTGGCCGCATCAGACGAACCTGCCGGTCCCTCAGCGGAGGACGTCAAGAAGTGGGCTTAAATTATAATGTCGCTGCTTCAGATGCATTCGCTCTTACTCTTGATTGAAATTTCATGTGACGGTTCAATATCGTCATTCAGTCATACATTTTTCAACCGGGCGTACATCCCGTCCTCTAAATTTAACCTTTTCTCTCAGCGTTTTGTTCATCATCGGCCTTCGGCTGAGACAATTTGCGCTCTTCGCGAAGGTCGATTGCCGTGAAAGAGAGCATGGGCCAAAGGGTCTTTCGATTCTCCTCCGGGTCTATGGCCTGTTTCCCAAACGGCATGAGCGCTTCGTCCATGGCACGTTCGTCTCCGCCAGCGTAACGATTATAAACCTTCCATTGGGCGGCCGCATCAGTGGTCCTTAAGCTTCTCTGGGCCGGTAGTTTTCAGGATTCTACCAAAATTCAGCGTTTTTTGAGTGCTTGAGCTTGGGCCTGAGCGTTGAACGTTGAACGTTGCTCTGAAGAGCGTCCCGCCTCATAAACGCGTGGAGCGGAGGATACTGAAGTTACAGCCAAGATTTCTGTCATTCGATTACTCACAAGAGGCCCTCAGAAAAGAGTGGGGCGAGTAGAAGTGGATCACGTATAGGAATGGGCCAGAGTTTATTTATTTCTACAGAACATGCATTGCTGGATCATCTTTTTCTATCCATTGATTATTTTCGGCATTAAATTCCAAGTAACGCCCTTTAACATGAGAACTGAGGTGAAAGGCTGCAATACCATATTCTCGAAGAGTGCGAATATTCGGCAGACCTTGTGGATTTCGATAGTTTTTGTCTATGATCTGCTTCAGTGCCTTGTTAGCATCCCTCTCTATGTCTTTTTCCTTTTGACTGGACTTGAGCTCGATCAAGACAGCTTGGTGCTTGGTATTACGCAGAAGACGAATGTCAACATAGCCACCACCAGCCCGAGGTTCAACACAGACTTCCCAGCCTTTCTTACCGAGGGAATGCATGAGGCCAAGAAAGAAAACTTGGTAGATACTTTCTGGAATCTTGTGACCAACGGCCCCTCGCCCCTTGCCTACTAGCTTTGGATAGAGTAGTTGTTGCATAAAATCCGGCCACATTCTCTCGAAGTCGCTTACTGGGCCATCTACACACAGCCTAAGAATATTGTCAAAGGGATTTTCATCCTTAACGATCCATCTTGCCCAGTCCGTCATAACTTCCTGATTTGGTATCTTAAATTGGTTATTGGACTTCGCAGATATCAAAATGGAAAAAGCCATTGGATAGCAATAATAATATACCGTCATGGTCAGGTAGCCGGCAAAATACAACAATGTCAAAGTCACATCTTTACTTAAAGTCGCCCTAAATATTACAGAGTGAATACAGGATCATGGATTATAAGTGTACGCACTTGTCATAGGTAACATCTTCAAGTTCAAATGTGATCTCACCACCAGCCAGAAGGTCATTAACAGCATCGAAGCAATCATCCGGAATTCCTCTTTTCATTAGAGGGTATTCACCTATAGCGTAGCTGAGTTAATTAAACAAACCGATCATGGCAAGCAGACCTGTTTCAATCCAAAAATCCTCAATGTTGGATTCTTCAAAGGCAGACATGATTGATACCGGGTTGTATACACTAATGTGGCCAGCAGCGACGTAGGAGTTATAGCGAGCTTTAAGGTATCCGACATCCAGGTCACTCTACATGGCAATGAAATTCACTCAATTCACGTTGGAGGATCAACTTACCTCTGACAATGTTTTCAATTCATTGACTTCAGTCTCCGTGAACATCAGCATGCCGGCAAAAATGGAGTTCCTTTTGTGTAGTGCATGCACCTGCCAGTGATGATTAGAACGTACCATACCCTGGATTAAAGCAGCATACCTTGATATTGTTCAAACCCAAATACCACCCAGCTTTTGCTGCCGGTGCAATACCAGCTAAAACCGCATACTGAAGGTTTTTATTCGACTGAAAAAAAATATTACTATACGCCCTGCAATGGACTTCACGATGATAACCTTCAACAGCGGAGGAAGTGCGCCACGCCCGAAAAACTCATTCGCCTGGATTATTTGTCATTAACATTAACAGGTATAGAAAGATAGATAACACACACTTGTTCAACATAGTTGTGTTCAAAAGCACAATTGATGGGCGCCTCGTATTCGTCGATCATTACTATAACATTATGATCGAACTTCTTCTTGAGAAAGTAGGACAGTTTGTACAAGCTCCTCTTCAAGTCGTCCGTCGTAGCTGTTTGGAAACATATAGATTCAAAGTAGGTCTTTTCATCTGACGTAAGAGACGGCAGGAGGCAATCTTTCCACTCCTTGAAGAGGGAAGAAGCTTGATCCTTAAAGGTTGAGAGCATTCCTTCCCAAGACGAGCCAGTGAGATCCTGCTACGCGTAAACAAATTGTCTGAGTATGAAGAGATACACAAACTTTGAAGTCACAGAAAATGACTGGGTATTTTCCCATGTGCTTTGTGCATATGTCCTGTCTGGATGCGATATGTAGGCCTTTAAAAAGTAAATGTGGTTCGGGATCACAATCTCGAGGGATGGAGAAAAAAGACCTAGTAAGAAAGTTTTAGCACAGAGAGCGGCTAAAATCCTATACAGTTACTTGAGCATCTGCAGCATCGTGGACTTCCCACAACGTCTGGGTCGTAGAACAAGATCGACGTGGCCAGTCAGACAGTTCTGGTCGACGATGTTTTCGATAAGCTTCGTTTTGTCAATAAGAAATCGACCTAGGTCCTTCCGCAGAGTGGGGAAGAAAGGAGAACAGAAAGAGTGCAAGACACCACCGCTGTAATCCATGTACGTTAGGATTAGACTCGGCTACGGCCGTCACACGAATTCTCGAGACGCGTGACATTGTCAAATCTCAACAGTTCAATGTACATTAACCGCATCCAGCGATAAATGTTTAAACCCTCCTGCGAGTAAAAAAGAGAGAAAGAAAAAAGAAAATGCTGGGCAATTAGAAGTGGAATTTGAAACTTGTCTAATTTTGCGCTAGATGGTATGAAATAAGTGCGTCAGTTCCAGGGACGGACGAAAACCAAAGGAGTGTAATAAAGTGAGATAGTATGATAACTCGACTTGGAAAACATGCATGACATAGTGTAGCAGTGAAAAAAAAAAGGCGGGGTGCAATTAAGCAAGTTCAACTGGTCACTTGGCAGTTTACGGCTACGATGCTTGGCGCGGTGATGCAAAAAGGAGGAACACCTTTTCTGCGTTTTCCTTGTATCTCCTAAGCTTTCTGGACCTGTGCTTCGCGGGTTCCTCCGCGGTTACATTGTTCTTCAAGGTGTCGGACACTTCAGCAGGGGTACTGTCCCCATTGCCCGACTGGCCTGATGATTGACTATTGGCGCTAACCGATATTGCCGACTCCTTGGACTTCAGCGTCGGAGTAGTAGGAAGTGAACTTCCTAGTGAAGGGCTAAGGAAGCTGCTTGATGCAGTGGAAATCGTGTTGGCAGCCGAATTCTGTCTTGATTTCGTCGTCGCACTCGATTTGGGTGATGAAGGTGGTGATTTTGGCCGCAAAAATTGCCTAGGTCGTTTCTTGAACGGAAGCCCTGTGCGCCCGCGACGTCGGTCGGGGCTGGGCGAATCTGCTGCATCCGATACCGTAACCTCCGATCCCTTGGACATCCCAGAAACAGAACGTGTACTATTGCGTTGGGGCGTGGAAGCCTTACGGAACACCGCCAGGCGGTATCTGTCGACGACGCCACGAGCAAACAGGCTTGTTCCTTTGGAACCATTTCTGTCCTCGCCATCCACTACGTCAATGAGATCCCAATCATCATCGGAATCTTCTTCTCGCTCAGTTCCATTATTATCATCTCCATCCGACAAGAAACGATCCAATGCAGGGACGCCTGATTTTTCACGGCGAGGGCGGTTTGCACGAACAGTAGGGGGCCGAAGACCAGCGGCCTGCACATGTGGACTGCTTTTAACCTTTGACTCTTTATTCGGAAGTTCAGGAAGCGGTGGCGTCGATGGTTCTGGTTGCGCTGGCGCACCCGTAGGTGACGGCAAGGTGTCTGCAACAGGTGAAGCAGCTTCTTTAGGTGGAAGCGGAGGAATTTCTTCTATGACGGGTTCGGGGCAAGCAGGACGAGCTTCAGGTGTCTTGGGCTCAGCCGGTTCTGGATCAGCTTGTTCCACTACTTGTTGTTCTGTAACCTGTACCGTCACAGCTTCGAGGCTGTCCAACACAGAAGACAAGTCTTTCTGATTTACTTCACCCTCTTCGTCGTCCTCTGTCCCACCCTCTTCATCCTCGTCTTCGTCTATCAATAACGATTCGCGCCCCTTGAACGAATAGCCATCAAAGAGATCGACAATATATTCCCCTTCCTTAGGATGCCTGAATGATGGGCTACGAGACGGCAAGGGGGTTGCTGCATTAGAGTCCTCTCCATCTGTTCTATCGGTATCCGTCGACGCGGGTTCTTGGTCGGTTTCTCCCTCCTCGTTATACTCGTCAAGGATGGGTTCCATGTCTAGGAAGGTATCGTCGAAATTCTGAGTATCACTAGCATTTGACGGATCAATTGGAGGGATATAAGGTGCTATGCACTGTGTCAAAAATGTACTTGGGAAATGCATACGACGTACGTATATATCGCTTATAATATACATGTGACCAATCACTTTATATAAAAGTCAGATATGTTGGAAAAAAAGATTCTCAAGTGTGCGTACATCATGGAAAAGTATGGGTGACGTTTGATTCTCGGCTCACATATTCTAAGGGCAGGATTGCGCTGCAGGAGCTACAACGGTGTTGAGGCAACATTAGTTACGCGCAAGCAGAACACTTACTCCACGAATCAAGCTTTTGGTATCTTGGTCCATTGTTCTATCGTCGGGAAACTGAAGCTCGTCCTGAAGCACTCTAACATACATATCCGGATGATTATTTGCCCAGAAAGGTGTCTAAATGGTAATGATTAGCTGGAGTGGACAAGCGCAACATGCCACATACAATGCCTGTCAGCATCTCGTACAACATGGTGCCGAAGCTCCACCAGTCTACCTCGTAGCTATAGGGAAGACCTTGTATGACTTCTGGGGCAAGATACTCGGCCGTACCGCAGAATGTTGTTGTGGTGTCACTCTGCGCGTGCCATGAAGTGGCCAAGTCCGCACTCTTGTCCGGTTGCATCCAAGGAGGGCTTACGGGAGAAAAGTCACTGCCAAGACTGGCTGGCGTAGCTGGCGTTGTGCTAGATATCGAACGCCGAGGAAATTCTTTGGAAAGACCAAAATCAGTCAGAACAATATGACCATCGGCACCAATCAGAATGTTCTCTGGTTTGAGGTCGCGGTATATGACGCCTGCTGCGTGTAGTCCTTCAACACCTTCGACGATCTCTGCAGCATAGAAGCGAGCACGGTCGCGTCCCAGACGACCCCATCGTGCTAACTGGGTTGCAAGATCACCACCTGGGTGAAAGTCCTGAAAAGTCAAATCAGTGAGTGCACAACAACAGGCTGCACAGCACTGAACAAACCATGACCAAGAACAAGTTTTCCTTGTCGTGAAAACTCCACCAGAGCTTAACCACAAAAGGATCCCTACCCTCAGCTGCCATGCGTTTCAACACTGCTTGTTCCGTCAAAGTATGCTGTAGTTCCTGATGCGCAAGCACATGTCTTTTGGTGATAGCCTTCAGGGCGTAGAGCTCAGAGGTTGTTTTCTGCTTCACGAGCAGAACTTTGCCTGCACAGCCTTTGCCCAAGACTCGCATCATCTCAAAGTCATCGATGACTACTTTGCGCATAGATTTTCTCGGCTCTTTTGGTGTAGACATCGATCGTTTCTTCTTGGTCCGTTTCTTCTCCACCGTAGAGACAGATGATTCATCCTCTGTCTTAGGAGGGCTAGAGTCCTGCGTGGAAGCATACACCCTTGAGAGCCTAGACGACTTTGCCGGATCGGCTGACTGAGAACGGTGAATCCGAGAAACGGGGGGATCGGAAGCGACCGGCGTAGAGGGCGTCGCAACGCCATTACTCTGGTTTACCGCGCCGGTATCAATAGAAAGTTGTTCTTTTGGCTCGGCGGAGATACTATCCACGTCCACGTTGTCGGAATGCTGGGCATCTCCATCGGACTTGTCTTTGCTGTCTGTTTGATCGATTGCCGTTTCGATTTCCTTGACTGGCGTCTCCGACCTAGCATCGGCGACACCGTTGGCACCGTCACTGAGGTCAATTTTTTGTTCTTCCTCATGCGCACTTCCGTTTACCCCTTGTTCGGCACTGACATCGTCCTCCTTTATCATTCCCATATGGGCAGCGAGGTCGGAGCGCACGCGCTTGATTGCGCGCTCTACACGGACACTCTCTAAATCGTCAGTGCGTACTCTAACAAAACGTTTCCAGACGCGTTCATGACGTAAGGAGGGCTGGTTTGAGACGGCAGTGAGATATGCGGCGATTCCTGTACTTGTGGCTGAAGGAGAAGCCAGGGGGGGAGAAGTGTCCATAGAAGCAAGGGGGTCACTTGATTCGTTTGTCGGGGGAGTCGGGGTGCTAGTGATTGTGTTGTTACGGCGGATCGAGATGGAGCCTTGTCGGGAAGTCTTGGAAGAAGCGGGGGAGGCCAAGCGGGACAGGGTATTGAAGAAAGTTGATCTTCGCTTGGGTGGGGGAGTTGAATATGACTGAGAATCGAGAGGGAGGTCGGGGACCTTGACATCTGGATGGAGATCCTTCAGCCTTTGATGAAGCTCCAACAGCTCGTTGGTAGTTCTCGTCAGGGTCAGATTATGGGTCGGTGCTGCAAAGACGAGGGTCGGCAGCCAGGCATGGAAGTGAAAGTGACTCACTCTTGATGTAAAGGCTGTATGAACAAGGATTATGGGGAGTCTCTGCGACGCTAACACTCCAAGGACCGTCTGTGTCTACACGCACTGGCGGTCTTCTGCTTGAAGAAGAGACGAGGGCGGCGTCTAGGGCTTTCATGTTGAGGGAGGAAAGCGGGGAGACAGCGTGCTGATCCCATCACCGCATTGCTCCCTTTCTCATGTCGCTGCTTCTCAGTTCAGTTCTCTCCTCCCCCGCGCATGCCTGATTACGGCCCACACGAGGACGGTCAAACCCTCTTCCTCGAGAAAACCTTTCTCGGAGGAAACTTCGTCGCTGGCATTGGCTATGGTCCGTCTCTCTCTCTCCTTATCTACTCGAGCTCCTGTTAACCCAATCCTTCACCCTAAGGCGTCCAACTCGTACTGTACATCAGTTGTGTATTATATCTTTGGGCCCAGCGCAAGAGGAAAGGAAGAGTCGTTATCTTCCTTCTCGTGTACATCACGGTGCTCCTCAGTCTCGAATCCCTGTTCGTCTCCGCAGGAACCTGGACTGTCGAAGACATGTACATAAACAACCGTAACTACCCTGGTGGTCCTTGGGCTTACTTTCTGGCAACACAAAACTTGCCAGAAAACGTCCTTTTCTTTGCAGCCCTCTTTGTCCTGACGTTCCTGTCCGATTTACTTGTGGTGAGTACAGCCCACCTAGCTCCGTGTCCGTCGTACTTAGTATCTCCTGTTTCAGCTCTGGCGTTGTTGGGTTATTTGGAACATTTCGGGAAGATGCGTCGCTTATGCAGTGATGGCATTTCCTACCATTGTGCTTTTCTCTTCGTTTGGTGATTGGTCGATTGTCGGCGATCAAGAAGGCCAGCTAACACGCTTTTCTTAGCGCTCGGAACAATATGGACATTGCAGTCCAGTCAACCAGGACTATCCATGTACAGTTCAGTTCCGATCGCATTTGGCACAGCCTATTATGTCACATCTCTCAGCGTCAACATTCTTGTCACCTTCCTGATCGCCCTCCGTCTTCTCCTTCACCGCCGAGCAGTTCTAGAATCCCTCCCTCCAGAACATGCTGAACATTACATATCGGTCGCCACCATCGTGGTCGAGTCCGCGGCTCTCTACTCGGCCTTTGCCCTAGCTTTCATCATTACCTATGCTATTAATAACCCCATAAATCAGATATTTATGTCTATGGGCTCCTCTTGCCAGGTGCGTAGTGCCCTTCATAGCCACTGCAAGACTGATGGTGCAATCAAAGCAAATCGCTGGCTATCTCATCATCCTACGCATGGCCCAAGGACGCGCCTGGGGTCCAACTACTTTGTCGAAAATCGGCACCACCGAGCCTCAGCTCACTACGGTGCAATTTAGCGTACCGATGACAAGCTCTCAGGTAGATTCTGATATCGAAGGACAAGGGGATCACTTTTCCACTCCTTTGGCCAAACGGAATGGGTTAAGCGGCGCCCAGACAAGGCATTATGAGAAATCATATACATAATTTACCCGTTCGGGGCTACTTTTTTTTTTTTCTTTCTTCTTTTATCTAACTGTTACTTCGGACTGTTGGTTGCTACATATATTTGGTGTTAGGCTGTGTATCGATTATCTATCAGAGGTTGTACTTGATGAATTTCATCAAACAATGACTTGCGCCACCTTCCTCCTCTGATTAAGGGACGATCAGCTGGGATGCCCTTTGCCATCCGTACGTTTGTCCGGATGCTATACCGGAGTATATAATGATAACGCACATTATCAAATGAGGATAGCACACGAAGGCGGTCCGAAGCCGTGCGGCGATAATGTCAACATGAGCAATATCTTACGGGTATATCCTAGCAGTATCCGCGCAATAACCTATATCAGTCGTGCTTCATGCCGTTCAACGCCAACTCTTTCCTGGCTTGTTCAGCCATATCCTGAAGGTATCTGTCTATGGGTGGTACGACAAACTTGTAAGCAAGGAGGGATATAACGACAAGAGAAACGGCAACGGGTATCATTGATTCGGGAAGGAAACCTAGATATTCGGGCTCCAAGTTTAGATAAAAAGGGACTGGGTCCCAGCGTTCTGGAATTGAAGCAGTGCGATGGGGTAGGAAAGGGTGTGTCCCATCATTGGGCGGTGTAAACACGCCATCCACCATGGCGTATATGCGCGCATATTTAAGGTGAGGGTCATCCGGGGACGAATACACGTTGATCGTGAAAAGTGTTGGGAACTGCGGAAATGATAAGGTCGAGTGATGGTATATATCAGAAATACGGGTACGAACGTTAGCAGGCCAAGAAGCATATAGCATATACGAGTGGTGCTGTGACCATTTTGAGGCTGTCATATTCAATGCCGCCCATAGCTGGTGTTGACATGAGTCGTCGACTGTGCTGCATGCAGAGGCAGATGTTGCGGGGGTGATGTTTAATCTAAGGCCAGGCTGTGACTGAGAAAGCACTGGCCAGTATGGATCGGGAGACAAGAAGGGGAGACGAGGGAGGACATCGGAAATGGTATATTTGAGCACCTCGGTGTTGGCAAAGGCGAGGATGACATGAAGCAAGACGACAAGGAGCGAGGTCATGCCATTCACGCATTTGTCAGCTCTCTACATGGCTGCCCCTCGCTGGCTGACGGCTATTGAGAAAGCCCTTGCTCAGCACGAAAAACAGACGGGTACGCCTGCACTCGCACTAGCCCACTTGTGCGCAGATCTCACAGAGAACAAGTGATCCAGCTTGCAACCATTGCCACCAATGCTGTCATTCCTGAGGTTCGCTCCCATATTCTTCGTTCTTTCCTTACGCCGTCATCTGCTCCTTCGCTGCCTCTGCTCGTCACTACCACCGATATTCGCTCTCCCAAAGTTTCTCAGATCATGGAAAATCCAAATGTACACGTCGTGCATTGGATAGATGGTACCCAGGAGCAATTCCGCTTTGCCGGGCTAGCAATTATCGTCCCTTGTCAAAATCACACTCTTCATCACCGCTTTGCAGATAATCTGGACGAGGCACGTCGACTTGGGAGCAGCGGCATTGCTGCACTCATTGAAAGTGGCCTTGACTGGGAAAAGAAACGAATAGAGGTATTCAAGGGGCTCAGCGGACACATGAAAGCTACTTGGTGTCGTCCTACTCCGGGTAGCCCATTAATCGGAGGCGAAGAAGAAGCAAAGAAATGGCCTGTTAAACTAGAGGAACCCTTACCAGGGCAGTCATCGCACGAGTGGGAAATGGCCTTGGAAAACTTTGCTCTCTTGATCATAGACCCACGGGATTGCGACTATATCGAACTAGGTGTTGAACCGAATCGTCGAACGAAATTCACAAGGTCTGAAGATGGCAATTGGAAAGAAGAAACACTAATACCATAAACATTCTGCACGTTGATACAGAAGCTATATAAAAAGTACGGCGTGAATGGATAATACATACACACAACAGAACCAAGGGTATAAGAATCCAAGTCCATTCAAGGTGGAATATCTAAGCCTCAGGCCTTAGTTTTCTTCGATACTTGGCCATTTTCATCACGATCAGCCTCTCCAATCGGCCTCTTTAAGTTTTTCGTGGCAGTTGGAGGTTCCACCTCCTCAAATTCTCCATCTTCTTCGTCTCCTTCTCCCTTGTCTTCGGGCTAAATATAACAAATTAGGCACGTTCGTGATTTCATATTCAAAAAAAAAAAAACCAAAAACATACGTTGTCCAATAAGAACTTGGTCAAATCTCCTCCTTGCTCTTCCTCCTCTTCCTCCTCCTCCTCTTCCTCATCCACTCCGCCATCGTACCCGGGAATCTGTTGTACCTCCTTGGAGAAAAAAGGTAAGCATGATGACCTTCCAAAGAGGGCATCACCCACTTCGTCATTTTCCATGTCATACACGTCGCTTTCCTCGTCTTCTTCCTCTCCACCCTCGCTCTCGCCATCATGATGATCGACGTGGTTTGTTTTGGCATCTTCTCCCTTATCTTCTTCGTCAAAATCCTCACTCTCCGTTTCATCCGAGTACTCATCCTCGTCATCCCCCTCATGCTGTGGTCTGTCTGCCCTTTTTTCGCCGAGAAGGACAATTTCGTCCTCTTCGTCCTCTTCTTCGGGGTATTCATCTTCACGAGGAGGCGGTGAGCTAGCCTCTGCCATGGTGCAATCAGAAAGGTGGATGGGAATTTTGACCTGTTAGACAATAGGTAGGAACAGGTATGAACGCGTTGGGCGGTATAAATACGCGGAACGGGTAGTTGATTTGTGGGAAAAGCCAGCGGGCCGCGAATCCATCATCACGCGTGACACGTGATTTGTGACTCTCAAAAACACAAACATTTCCGTCTCCTATCCTTGTCCTCCTCGTCGACATTATTGTCCCTGATCACCTTCAGGAATACGCTCTCCAATGTCGCCCTCTCCACCGTAAATTCAATCTCATCTTCGCCCCCGTTGGTGGTCAGAGTGGCTAGAATGCTAAACAATCGTGCCAATGACAGTGCTCCCACGTTACTCGCTGGTTTAGTCTCTATTGGAACCTCGAAGCGCGTGGCGACATCGTCAGCCATCCGTGATCCCGGTAGTGTGGCCATCAAATTTTGAATCTTGACAAGTTCCTCACGTGCGCGACAGCTGAAATGGACTTGGTACTCTGCATATCGTGCGGACAGTGATTCTACTGATCCAACGGCTTGAAGTGGATCATTTCCATTAGATGATTTACTTTCTCTGCATTGGCACTACTCACCAAGAACCCGCTTTGCGAGAATTCCCACCCTATCAGCCAGGGCAGATGCTTCCTCCATCGAGTCTGAGAGACCGTCTTAAAGCCCTTGAGTTTCAAAAAACAATTGTCAAAGGCTCACGAGTCGTGACGACGACGGCTTTTCCAGCGGCCACGTTTCTGAGCGTGTGCCACATATCGCGTTTCATTTTGGCATCAATCCCTGTTGAGAATTCATCAATCAAGAGCACCGAAGGATTTCCTATGATCGAAGGTTATATTCGTAGTTCCAAAGTCATGTTCTCTTTACCCATCAATGCAATAGCCAATGATAGCTTCCTCTGGTTCCCACCTGATAACTTGCTAGCCAAACGATTCTCATACATGTGTAGTGCAGTGGCATGCAGCATCGCTGTTACGCTCGCGATCAGCTCATTCCTTGGGATTCCTTTCAATCTTCCATAAATAAGGAGATGCTCTCGCACTGTCAGCTGTGAGTCAATGGCCGTAAATTGAGGGCAAACGCCCAAAAAGTGGCGCGCGGCGCGCGGTTGCCGGACGACAGAAGCGTCCGCAATAAATATATCACCGGCATCTGGTAAAATGTCTCCACCTTCATAACAGTGTCAGTGTGTCCCTGGGAGGGTTCTCGAGATACCCACGAATCATATTAAACGTCGTCGTCTTTCCTGCCCCATTTGGACCCAACAACGCAAATATGGTATTTTGCGGCACACCGAAACTAACGTTGTCAACTACTTTCTTGTTGTGAAATTCTTTCGAAACACGCGCCACACGTAGAAGATCACTTGGGTTATCTGCCGCAACAGCTTCGGCCGCAACATCGTCTGGCAACACCGTTCCAGTTGATTGCTTGGATTTGTTACGAGGCAAAAGTGACCCTGAAGCGGCCCAAAATAGAACAGTAAGCAAGAAGAGAGAATACACAATTAGATAAAGAATTGGTCCGCCAAATCGTTTGAGTGCGCCCAACGTTGAGGCAGTGACTACTGTCGATCCGTCGCAAAGCAGCGAAAAGATATTCAAAGATACAAGTGCTGCCCTTATCTGTGGTTCATTTAGTGGAAATGCTATATCCATCGGCCAATAGCACGTACAACACTTGCAACAGGCGATGCGAGTGACAGCGTCCAATGAATGAGTGATATTGTTTCATTCGCTGTCACCGTTTTCCCATAAGTGAGGACAAGCAAATAACTCGCCAGATACAGCTGAATATGTTATTTGTATGTACCATGTCCGACTGGATTGGATGGACAGTGCTTACGACAAACATAATGATTTGATATCCTGCAACAAAAGCAAATGATGCAAGAGGCGAAGATATCACAAGCGTAGCGCAGTACGAAAACAAAGCACCAGCGACTCCGTATAGCACCAGGACAAGCCACTTGCTTGATTAAGTGAAACGTCAAACCAAGAGCTGAACCCACTTACAAAGAACCCGAGGCCGTGAAATGCATTCGAAGTAGTTGCAAAGATAATAACAATTAATGACGATAGAACAAGCGTCCAGACCGTGTCGAACATGAGGTGACCAAGCCACAGCCCGAGGGAATTCGTGAGTCCATTGGAAAATTGCATGGCTTGCACAGAGGATTGTCTCTCTTTAGCAACGTAGAGAGTGAAAAATGCAGGAAACACAGACTTGGTAGGCATAAGTAGCCACGTCATCACCAACAAGGATAATACTCACCATGGCAGCACTGTAGAACCCTGCCCATTTTAACGAGTTCAGCGAACGTCCACTAGGGGGTGGAAGAGATTGATAACTGGCATAGATGAGTGCCGGTGAGTTCTGACCATGTCCCGATACATTCAATGCACGATTGTACAGAAGATTTGTCACAAGGTTAAGCATGGAAGGTCCCATTATTCCTGGCGGTGATGCTTCCCAGGCGACGAGAGAATCTCCCGTTGTCAAATCAATGGAAACACCTCCAGATGTTATATCACGATAGTTTGTGGATATCGTATTGACAAACGTCGTATTATCAGTAATATCATCGACCATCAAGGTCGCTGTGGTATCACCCAATGTCGACACGATCCCAGGAGGGGAATCAAGAACGTCGACAGCTGGTCCTAGAAAACTTATCGCAGGAAGATATAATGGAACGCTGGGTAAATTCAGAACAAGCTGCGTACACGTCTGGGCGCCATCATCAATGAACACGATGGGGATAGTTGATCCTGCGACAGCAACCAATACAGTCAAGAGTGGCGACAGCCAACTCCGGCGGAAGATCAAGATTCTCTTGTAAAAGATGGTGACTGCTTGCCGCAAGACGGATACATGATGGCCTCGAGAAAGATTTGAGAAAGATTCCAATACAATGCCACCATCTTCAGCTTGTTTCTCCGGCGTTGCAGCCAAAGAGGTTTTGAATAATGTCTTGCTGCCCATATGTGGCTCGGTCTCATTCTCACTCATGAGCCTAAGGAAGACATCCTCAATAGTGGTACCAAGGACGTTGCAGGAATTGATGCAGTATTTCAGCCTCTCTTCATCAAGTGTATGGAGGAGATTTGCTACTGCCTGGATATCTCTCGTATTCAGGTGAAACAGAGTTTGCAAAGGTGAAACATCCTCGGTTTCTACAAGATACCCGTCGGCCAGGATCCGTTTAGAGAGATCTTCCCGTAATGTCCTAATCTCCGTGTCGGGGTGAATATCGAACGTTACCTGGAGACTATAGCCCTTCCCAAGTTCACGTTTCAGCGTCACAGGGGATCCCTGCACAATGAGCTTGCCTGGAGCGGCCAGAATGGCAATTTGGTCTGCAAGAAGGTCGGCTTCGTCCAAGAACTGCAGACAAATTAATCAGGAGCCTCAACACCAGCGAATTTTGCGCACGTGTGTGGTAAAGACAATGGACCGATCATGGCGTACAGCGTTCAGCGCCCGCCATAATGAACGACGGCTCAAGGGATCGACCCCTGACGTGCATTCATCCACAAGAAGGACTGTTAATATGAGGATACAATCTTACTAATGCCTTCAAATGGCTCACTTTTTGAACCACCGACGAGGCCGATGGCCAGTTGTAACTTCCTTTTCTGTCCTCCCGATAAAGTGTTGGCATTCGAATGAATTTTTGCTTCCAGATCACAGTCACGTAGTAATTCTTCCAAATCCTCGAGCTTGTCAGAGTCATTAGACCATTTTACTGCTTTCCACACGCGAAGGGTTTGAATACATGTCAAGTCGGGAAAGAGAACGTTCTTTTGCGGTACGATACCAAGGGTTCCTCGTGGTGGTCTGCTTGCTCCTCCCTCAAAAGTCACGGTTCCACCGTTACTACTAGTCAAACCGCCTATGATTGAAAGCGCGGTGGATTTTCCTGCCCTGTGAATGTGTCAAGTCAGTTAGTGTGTGCGACCTTCATCTAAATCTGCGTACCCATTAGATCCAAGGAGGACAAAAATGCCGGCTTTGGGCACGTCAAAGGAGAGGTCAGTAATAGCTGCGATAACATTCTTTGCCGAAAGCACGGATTTATTAAAAGATTTCCGCAGGTTTCTAACGGATATTGCAACTTCAGGCACAAAATGGGAATCAACGTCCATGCTGCGCTTTTTCCAGAATAGTAGCCAGTTGCGAGAGGACGGCTTTCTCGCATCGTATAAATAGCGTTCCAGCAAAACAGCGATGTATGGCCAAAGGAAGATATCTATCTAGAGGATAGTTAGTATACGCTTGAATGTCCTCGATGTATAGTCATTACAATAGCCGCAATAATTTGAGGAAGCAGTGTCAAATGGTTGTCGGGGTCGCCACGAACCACGTTGGTTGGCATTAAATGGCTCTCCCATCCACAGACTGCTCGGATCGCAAATATGTAAAATCCAGGAGGAAATAATAAAGTAAAAATGAAAGCAGATCCATCTCTAGCATTCTGAAAGACAAGTGCCAGGATAGCAAAGAGAATAGACAGTAATGTTGTCCCCACGGCGGCTAGCTGGGGGCTCTTGCCGAAAGGGGCAGCTACAAAGAACGACCAGCTTGTTAGGGTGAAACCGAGAAGCAAATGTACAACAAGGACGAGGCCCGCGCTTGACGCCGAGAAGATACGGTAATGCCAGGTCAAGCCGACTATAATCCATGCTGGCAGATATATCAGAGAGATGCATGCATACCATGATCTATACAAATATCAGAAACAGTGAGACGTAGAGTTAAAATGGAACCTACAGAATTCTAGCCGAATCAAGAAGTCCCATAGCTTTCATATATGTCGTCAGACCACCAGCGCGCTCGCCAGAAATTCCTCCCGGAAGCTGATACGCAATACCAATATAGCAAATAAATCTACAGAACCAGTAAGATCTCTGTAGTACTTGGCTGGTCCATACCCACAGTGGAAGTACAAGCAACGATCTAACCCCGTGGATGAAGCTTATTCGGATGACCGTCTTCTGCTCATCATTGGTTTCTTGTGTAAATGGCCATTGCAACGGTGTCTGCAACTGGATCCCTGACTGTAGTTCTATTATAGCCTGGGGATGAATTTAAAGCTGAAACTCATTCCTCTGGTCAAAAACCTACCTGATCTACCGCCCATTGCAAGGGTAATATCCTTTGTTCATAATTACTGGTATGACGCCGCACATTTATGTATGACAGCCCCGAGTCAGCTTGAATGGTGTAGTTTACTGGCCTGCTTGCACTCCCATTTGCAGGTATGTCATAGAAAACGAGTGCAGCAAAGCATTGCGAGAATCCATCAAAGTTTTGCGGACACGTGGCAGGAATGTCAGAAACGTTGGGAATCCTTCTGATGTATTGTTGTTGTCTAGGAGTGAGCAGGGACGTTATTCTTGACATAATCTGAGAAGGAGATGGCGAGCTCGTTCCATCAGTTGCATCTGCCCAAAGCAATACCAAGGGAACTTCAAATTGACTTCTGAGAGTATAGACCGGGATCGGTTGACCAATGCCATACTGGGAATGGTCGGCTAAGCGTGACTGCCTAGTACATTTACGAGCAAACGTACGTCGTTCGGCTTGCTAATAAACAGTTGCGCCGTAGCTAAGAACACGCCATACGCGACGGGGAGGATAAAACATCTAAGAACATTCAACTGCCAATCGTTGCGAAGAAGACCTAGTAGGCACAAATTGTATCTTACCAAAGGGTGCTTGGAGAGAATAATACAATTTTTCCAGAACAATGCTCGAAATTGCTGCCAGAAGATGTTTGACATGGAGTTGCAAGTAGAGGGCTCGGGTGCCCAGGCTTGAGACAAGCTGGAAGGGCGGAACGGTTGACGGAAGGGTGCCTGGTCTCAGACTACCTAAGACTCGAGTCAATGCAGACTGCAAGAGCTGTGGGCTGGGTAGCACATGGTGGCGAGTTGATTATGATGGCGGCGGGCGTGACATCAATTAGTATTATACTTGTACATCCATGCACGCACCGATATCTGCAAAGGTTCGTACAGCCATGTAAATGCTAATGAACTTACATTTTCTTGCTCAGAAGCAGGAAGCGCGCGTGGCCGCGTTACAAGCAGAGATAGAGGACCTGCAGAAGCAGCTGGGGTCGGCAACTCATTTCTCCCCACTGCACCTACTTTAACGCTTTAGAATTCAACTTAAGAGAGGGAGAAGACGCGGAGCTAATTGTCAAAGGACACATCAACCTATTGCACCGTTACAACGAGGCTAAAGACGCGACCCAGGTGCGTGAATACGCATAATGCTACCGTTTATGTTACATACTACATAGATCCTGATAGGGAGGGTAACGGCTATAACTAATAATTCATGTTCAGAATTAACATCCTTGTCCAAAGCTCGCCGCTATCAAGCGAACGACAGTCAGACAAATCCACACCGATCTGGATTTGAAAGACTCTGACTAGTGATTTGGAGAGTTCGTAGCATAGAACCAACTGGTACCACAACCAGCCCATATGTCGATGATATTGAATGCATTCTCGCAATTCGGGAATATTCTGACAGGAACGTGGACATCATCCATCGAACCTATACCAAGATTGCCGTGTTCATTCCAACCACAACCCCAAATTTGAGTTTTATGATGTCCGGCTCCAGTTACAAGAAGACATAGGATATGCTCACTTCCACATGCAATTCCCTTCAGGGTAAGCCCATTAACGGTATCTGGGAACTCCATAGCGACTTTGTCCGATGGAACTACGCGGCCAAGCTGGCCGTGAGTATTGCTGCCCAACGACACGATATGCCAAGCTCCATATTCATCATCTACAATCGCATATGTCCCATGCCAGGTACATGCCACATAACGGACGTGGGTCAGCGACTCTATTGTCGACAGTTGTCCTTTCCTATTGGATCCGAAGCCAGATATGGTCTTCGACGCGTGCAAGAAGACCGTATGCTGCATCCCGAGGCTCAGTCCAATAATACCCACTGATCCATTTATTAATTTTGGCTTCGAGAGGAACCGCGGTGTCTTGCCGGATTCAGTACCTGAAGATAGATTCACTAGTTGACCATGACGGGAAGCCCCCCAGCCAACGATGAAAGATCTGGTAGAGTCATCGGAAAGGCTGGCATGTAGATGAGACACAACATGGTGTTGTCCTGCAGATAAATCGAGAATGACAATCGTACCCAACTTCAGTCTGAGTCCATCGATGTCGATATGATCCAGCTGGATGACATGAAATGAATCATCTCTACAGTTCTCGTCGTGACCGATGCCCAGATCACCGAAATCGTTAGCGCCCATGGATATGATGGCATCGTCTTTGCCTACACATGTAAGGACGACATATGTCGTTTCCCATGCTGTACATGCCATCTTGTATGAATACGTCTGGAGGTTGTAGCGCTCCAAAGGGAGATTGATGGCATGGAATATCCGCGATGAAGCATCAAGAAGTGTTTGCGGGCTGAAATTGGGACCGAGTTGCCCTCTCTGACCAGACCCACACCCCCATAATTCTTTCCTTGGCTCGTTTGAAGACGAGTCGATGATTTCCAGCAACACAATCGTATGATTTGCACCGCCAGAGACGGATACGACACGAGAAGTTCCTTTAGGCAAGTTTCCTGGATCATAGCCAAAGAACGAACACCGCTGAAACGTGTGCGAGTCATCGGTAGAGCCGTTGCCAAGTTGTCCTCGTGCGTTTGAACCGGCTGAAAACAAGGTGTGCATGAACTTGGTTGTGAGCGCGGTGCCGAACTTCAATGTACTCAACAACCACGAATATTATGACCAGGAGCGCCAGCTTAATCCAGCCACTTTTAACATCCATCCACTATGAGCAGCAGGCTATCCTTTTGTCGTGGCTCTGTTGCCCTTGTCGGCCCTCTTATCGATAAATTGGCGCAAGACGCCGTGCAATCGGCACCTAACATCGCTCCTCAGCGCCAGCCATACCACATCACGCTCTTGACCAAGGAAGAGCTTAGGACTCTCCAGCGTGAACGCATAGATGACTTGCAACCGGACGTACGTCATGTCTTTTCGGCAGGAGTCGGAGGAAATAAGGATACTGGCATCCTCTACCTCGTCATCATTTGGGCAGCTGGGCAGCAACTCCGCAAGCAGCTCGGACTAGCTCCAAAGCAGTTTCATATCACCATCTCTGCCGATAATAGCCATGACATGGACAAAGGAATTGATTCTTTGTTGCCAGGTCAATTCCCTCCTGATCCAACACCAGAATTTTTGGATCACCTAGCGTATACACTACACAGCTCTGCCCAGTACTCCAGAGCACGCGGGTACTCGTTACAACACATAATCCGCCAGCCTGATTCGCCTAAAGGCTATGCTCGGCTCGCCGACTCAGCTCTCAGTGATGGCCTTTACAAACTTGCCATGTTAGCCTATGCTTGCACTTACAAGAGAGCAAACGACGAGAAAGTCTTGTTGTACTGCGTCAAGAAGCTAATAGAGTGTTCGAAAGTGACAGAATGGGGACTCGTATTTCAAGAGCATGAAATGACGGAATTGCCAAAAGAAGTTTCGAGTACTTTATTGGAACCGTGGCCTAGATCGCTTTGCGAGACAATACGCGACGAAGCTACAGCTCCAACTCTACAGCTGTCACCCAGAGACTCATTGTACATTCCTCGTTCACCAAGAAATGATGATTTTTACAAGCTCCCTCGCTTCTTCAGATGGTTAATTCCACATTATCTTTCGATCATGTCAACTCCTCGTTACGAAGAGGATATCGTCGCTATCTCTTCTCCGACCCTTGGCATACGCCACGTCCTTACTCTTACTGAAGAAACGCCTCTTTCTAAAATCTGGTTCCAAGGCAAGCCAGTCACAAACACGTATCTTCCTGTCCCAAATTATCAACCGCCAACTATCGAACAGATTGACGTCATCATCAGTTTGATGAGCGATCCAAACAAATTGCCCCTACTCGTGCACTGTGGCGGGGGGAAAGGCCGAGCCGGAACTGTAGCTGCCTGTTATCTGGTTGCTTTTGGGTTTCAAAAGCCTCATTTCCTCTCTCAACCATCCATGACTGCCGTGGAAGCGATCAATGCAGTGCGCTCGATTCGGCCAGGAAGTATTGAAACGTCTCAGCAAGAGGCGTTTGTGGCTAAATGGTCTTCTGCTATATGGAAACGGCAGTCTGTTTACCCCGACCTTCCGTCTGAGCCATCTCCCTGTCCTATCATAATTGAAGGCAACCTGCCGAATGGGGCGGACCTTTTCGTCCTGGTCGGACTGCCTGGTTCAGGAAAATCGCGGTTTTCGAATTCCTTGATTGTTCGCAACCCGATGGGTTGGATTCGCATATCACAGGACGATTCAGGAAGCCGATCGTCTTGTGAGGGAGCGATTGGGAGGGTACCTCATGGACGGCGTGTCCTGCTTGACCGCTGTAATGCAGCGGCATCTGACAGGAAAGAATGGTTAGGACTGGCATCAAATTGGTGTTCAGCACCTGTGTGCGTGTGGTTTGATTACGAACGAGATTTGTGCCTTTCCCGGGCGCAGATGCGTGCAGAACATCCCACATTACCTCCAGGCAGTCGGGTTAGGAATGCAATTGATCAGATGCACAGGATTTTCGTACGACCTTCGCTGCAGGAGGGTTTCAAAGCAATCGTCGTTATTCGATCGTTTGCTGCAGCACAAGAACTTGCACTGCGCTTGTCACCACCCGTCAACGTTCACAAGTTTCCTCGGACCCCTCATCTAATTGATCTAGGAGCAGCGACGTCCGATGACATTTCGGCAACTCTACCTACTATCATTGGTGGTGATGTAGTCATCACAGAAAAGGTTGATGGTGCAAATATGGGATTTTCATTGTCTTCCGATGGGTCAGAAATTGTCGTGCAAAATCGGTCACACTATGTCAACTCGTCTTCGCACGAGCAGTTCAAGAAGCTTGGTGCCTGGATCAACCAGCACCGAGAAGAATTACTTAGGGTGCTCAACCGCGATGCCTACTTTCCGCAGCGATACATTCTCTTTGGAGAATGGTTGTTTGCAACGCATTCTATACCGTACACGCATCTCTCCGATCGCTTTCTGGCATTTGATCTTTATGATCGCAGCACGGACACATTTCTTCATCGCAAGGGTTTGGTATCTGTTCTATCTACGACGTCTATACATGTAGTGCCAGCCATTTATGAAGGGGAGTCTGTGCCGGGCGAGGCCGAGCTGCGGGCGATGGTCCAAACTCAATCCAAGTTTTGGGATGGACGATTGGAAGGGATATACGTGAAGATTGAGAAGGAAGGGAAGGTGGCGTTCCGAGGAAAAGTTGTGAGGAGTGATTTTATTTCAGGGAACGAACACTGGACAAGGAAGAATTTACAGGTGAATGGGTGCGATGCAGTTTATAATAAATAGTCGAAAAATCCTCAAATTTATTTCGTTATCGATCACCCACTCTCATCATGTCTTATCTAGTCTTTTGCTTGGGCAATCCTCTTCTTGACATGCAGGTAGTCGATCGGGAGGATCTTCTCAAAAAATATGACCTCAAGCCGAATGATGCTATTCTCGCAGCTGAAAAGCATGCGCCCCTATACGACGAAATTTCCAAAGAACACAAAATTACCTACCTCGCGGGCGGCGCGGCGCAGAATACGGCTCGGGCAGCCGCTGTGCGTCTTCTCGGATTGTCGTGCGCTGCTTAGAACTGACTCCCGCGGGGGTACAGTACGTTTTGCCAGATCGGTCGGTCGTCTACACGGGCTGCGTCGGCAATGACGATCTTGCCGAGAAACTGAAGTTGGCCAACAAAAAGGAAGGCGTTGAGAATCTATACCTCGTGAAGGAGGGCGAAAAAACCGGTGCTTGCGCCGTCATTATCACAGGGCACCATCGGTGACACTCCTCCCTTTAATCCCAACAATTTCAAAGCTAAAGTTGACAGCTCGCTGGTGACTACATTACGTGCAGCTGAGAAGTTTGATCAAGCCCATCTTTCTTCTCCAGCTGTCACTTCCGCCATTGATTCTGCCAAGCTTTTCTATGTGGGAGGCTTCTTCCTCACCCATGGCACGCCCGCAGTGGTCGAACTCGGTCAAAAGGCATCGGCGGCTGGAAAGGTTTGCATTGGCATGGTCCCCGAAACATGAGTCACGCTTAATTTTGTCCCAGACCTTTGTCCTCAATTTATCCGCACCTTTCATACCACAATTCTTCGCTGCTAACTTGCAGCAAATACTCCCCCATTGCGATATTATTATATCCAATGAGACCGAGGCAGAGTCATGGGCCGCCGCGAACGGGCTGCCGAATACGAAAGACGTTGTCGCTATAGCAAAGGCCATAGCTATCCTTCCTAAATCTAACGCATCTCGCCCTCGCACTGTGATTATCACTCAAGGAGAAAACCCAACAGTCCTCGTTACCTCTTCAGAACCCGATGCACCGAAAGTATATCAAGTAGAGAAAATCGACAGTTCAAAAATAGTAGACACCAACGGCGCCGGTGACGCTTTTGCCGGTGCATTTATTGGAGCGTACGTCTTGGGTAAGGACATTAGCGAGTGCATACGCGTAGGTCATGCGCTGGCTGGTATTTGCGTGCAGGAGGTAAGTAATATAGTCTTTGTGACTGAAGGACTCAAGTTATATACTGCACCAGGTTGGTCCACAGTTCAAGTGGCCCAAGGTTCAGATCATTTAGGACGTGCATATATTTGGGTATTCATTAACATTGACATGTGTACGGACGAACAAACTAAGCGCTAAGATACCAGAATAGAAGATATGCACCGATTAAACCCACTAATAGTTTTACTCGAGGATTGATATTCTCAAATGGACGATCATCCTGTTGAGGACCAGGCTTTTTCGCGCTACCAAGCGTCTGGCCTTGTCCGCCAAATGCTCCCGAGCCGGAGCCGGCGCCGGCATGGCTGCGGAGGGCATTTTCTAGAGCACTAAGAAAACAACACGTCTGCGACGCAACTGGGAAAATAGATGTAAGGGTACCTCTTATTAGCCCCGCGCACTTGGTCCACTTTTGTACTACCTTTAAGGAAGATGAATGTCGGCCTACGGGATGGAGATCAATCGTATCTACTACACGTAAATGACAGGAGGGACGAACATGGCAGAAATGGCGTAACGGCTCGCAACATCTCGTGCTGCGTCCACGTCGCACTTGAGGAAGTTGACATATACATATTCTTTCGCAAGCGCTTCGTAAACCGGTGCAATCGCGTGGCACGGTCCGCACCTGGAAACCTCATGAACATCAATCAAACTCGGGTGGGGGGTGCAGTGATGTTACCATGTTGCATGGAAGTCGATGACCTGTCCATGTCAGGTCTACTATTGGACTGAGTCCGTACAAAAGTGGTGGCACAGTGCCTCACCGTGAGCTTATCCTTGGATTTGGAGAGAATGGCATCAAGCTGGGCCGTCGATTTCAGATGTGTTATGGACATGATGATGGTAACGGAATACAAGGACGCTAAATATAATATCGACTCATGTCCTAACGGCTCCGGAATGCTTTACTTCTGCGATAATGACGAGGATTCGGAGTCAATGGCCATAAATCGGATTCAACAACGGCTTGGGGCACATTCTCCAACATTTGCGCCAGTTTGGTTGGATCTACAATGTGTCTCTGGATTGGTGGATGCACACGAGGTTCGGCTGTTGTTGGCTGCGAGTCGTGACCGCTCCATTCCCCACCCGAGGATGCGCGCCGGCGTCGAGCACGGCGAGTCGAGTCAGAACCATCGAGATCCTTCCTTCGGTTCTCCTGAAGAATGACATGTTGTCCTAACACTGTCCCACTGGTGCCTGTCACAAGCCGAGGTTGCCTTTCATACGACAAAGCTCTTCGATGCCACTTTAAACTTGTGTTTGTCTTGTCATGCAATGCAGATCTTAGCGCTAGCATGCGCCGAGACGATCGGGGGGTCCCAGTTTGAGCACTGTCTGACGTTGGTAGCTTCTCGGCCATTACTTTTGCAGTCACGCTTTTCCTCATAATGTGCAAAAGATTAACTCTCCTTCCTCGACTTGGGTGGAGCAACGTCGGAGAGCACGAGAATGACAGTGGCGTCAAATCTTTTTCACCATCAATAATCTTCTTCGACGGCCCAACTCTGCGGTCCTCTACTTTGTATACGAATTCCCAATGCAGCTCGGAGGATCCCCGGCCCCGGTTTTCGTCGTTGGCGGCTTGCGCCGTCAATTCAATTCCATGAACGACGTATATGCCATTCGACTTCAGTCCAAGAGTAGCTTCTCTGGTTATGTAGTCTCGAGTCTCATTGTCGTTTACACAGATGCGCCGTAAAACAGGTAGGCCATCAAGCGGAGCGTAATGAAAGTGAAAAGTTTGCTGGTAAAATGGGATAAATTGTGCCATGTTCTCTGCTTGTTGCCGTTTATCATCGAAGACTCGCTTGGAGCATCCGATAAATTTGAAAGATGGACTAACAGAGCGGAAGCCTTCTTGGTCGATTGAAATCACTACCCTTGTTTTATCCAGTCCGAATGTCGAGCTTGCCCCTTCGCCATGTCTAAACTTGTATTTGACTCCCGTTTGGTTTGAGTTGCAATCGGCGATGACGGAAGCGTCACCTAAATCATCGTGTTCGGTGGGAGGTGGAGGACAGAGTAGGTCTGAACCTATTCTCAGTGACACGGTGGGTTCCAAATCTATCATTGGGCGTTCGTCAGTCATGCTGAATCCTCCGTCAATAGCTGATTTAGAGACGGGGCAAGGTATCTGTACTCGAGACGCTGCTTGCCATGCCGGACTGAAGGATGGGCAGTTTGAATTCAAAGTCTCGATCCCTGGCTCGAGAGGATCTGAAAGTTCCACGCAGGTGCTAGGCTGTTTTTCAGTCACAGTATTCCTCCGGGATCTGTCATAATCCGGATGTGTTGACATTGACGGCCGGTAGATTGGACCAAATGTACTGGTAGACGCACAGCTATTGCTTCGAGGAAGATGTGAGGCATAAATACTTGTCCCTCCCCAATTGCTGGAGCATCTGTGATTACTAGAAAAGTCCAAGCCATCGAGTAAAAGTGGAATTTCTCCCGAGGTAACTGAAGCTGGCAATAGGGATGGACTTAGTGGAGGAGAGGGTGGTACCAGTGTCGAAAGAGCGACTAGGGCAGACGAAGATGGTGGCAAGCGAGCGGTGGAGTAGTAGTAGTATGAATCCATGTGTAGTTGTGTGTGTTGGTACGAAATAATAGATTAAATTACGCAAAGTCCATTCACTTGCATCAGTACACTAGGTCTACAAGATGCATGGTCAACATGGGGCAAGACCATGACCGTGAAGTCATACTTGCCTAACTATTCCCTAGATCTTTTTGAATTTCGCTTCTTTTTGCGTCACTGACAATTTATTTTTCAGTAAGCAGTAATCGCCGAATTCATTTTGACCCTGCCACCGCTTTCCGGGCATCCATAAAATGCGCGTCAATAGCTGAGAATTTTGAGCATCGAGGAATGGCATGCATGCAACGCGTTCCCAAGTCGCCTCATCAGTGGCATAGCGTGGTTCGAGTGCCGAATATTTCGGATGCATCGGGAAATCGACATCAATAAGGTAGTCACACTGTGCAACGGACACCTATTACGGAATTTGAGTATAAGAAAGCCAGCGGGAAGCAGCCTAGACTTTACATAATGGGACGGTTCTTCAATATTCAAATCGTTAAGGTCAGAAGGGATGACCCGTGTATGGGGCCATAACCACCAGTCCGTCACATTTGATGCATATGTACCCTTGTTAAAGTGGCCGGGCAACAAACCGTTGAACTCGCTCTTTATAAAGTCAACATGAATGCCATTAGGAATGAGATAGTGACCCGGAAACCTGTGCCACTCCTTTCCAAGACACAATCTCAAGTTGAACCGTCTTATAGGCGACAGGTCGACCTGTGGTGCTTCCTCGTCGTGTACATCGGAAGGCGGTGATAGGTAGCCCGTGACGCTCAACAATCGAGGAAGTTCATCGTACTGGAACCGATAAAGTAGCGACATCGGGGCGCCGTAATACATCCGCATGGCGACGACCCGGCAAATGGACAAGATTGAAGCAGAAAGGACAACGGACAACGTAAAGTTGCGGAAAAGGGAAGTTCGGGATGCCTATGTGATGATAGTGAGCAAGGTCGACTTCACTTGAACTCTCGCTTACTCTGTAGGGTGAACTCGTGCGTTTTATGAATATCACCTCTTGCCAACCTCTTACAAGGTATAACGTTACAGCTGCGTTGAAGCAAAGCAATGGAAATGCTGGAAACATGAATCTTTCTTCCTTATGAGGTTGTAATGTGAAGATTCCGAGCCACAAATAAAACGGTGCCAAACGGACAAAGAGAATGGTGTAAGGCGAACTCTGTTCCACACTAGCCGTGGAGAAACCTAACCGCTGGTGATCAATATAATATGTGATTATTAGTGCTGGGACTGCTGCAAGCGCGAGTGGCAAGAGTATGTTGAAATTGAGGATCAAATTGGAGATGTAGAAATGCCAAGGGGAGGTTCCGTATAGATCTGGCCCGCGGCCCACTCCGCCAAACACGTTATATCGGACGATGTTCCATGGTACGATAGATAGCTTCCCGTACGCAAGGGAATCGATGATGATGACCGGAAGCTGCATGAATGAGTTCTGGACATCCATGAAAATAGTAAATGGAACCTTACGAGAATCACGCTAGCTAGAAGACCGGAGATAAGGAGACGCCTCCAGCGTGCAAGCACCCAGGAAGCTTTCTGCTCTGGAAGAACGCGATCCCCGCTAAAGAGGAAAAGCTCTTCAAAGATAAATGGCAGGGAGAGTGCGAGTGCGAATGGCCATCCGACAATACCACCTGTAGCGAAAAATAAGGTGGCAGCGAGGGTTCTCCTATTATTCGTCATAGAGGAACGAACGAACGCAAATGAAGATGCCAATGTCACGGCATACATTGCGAAGGAAGACGGGAGAAATGCTGATCGGGGTATAAGCTTTTGCACCGTAATTGCCAGAAACGCACCTGTCGAGGCATTCCACATGCCTGCGCTACACAGTAACATGAAAAACAGGTACCTGCCCACGCGTTCGTTGATATTCTGGTGTACACTTCTGTAGAAAGCAACTTCGGTAAAAGTGCTGATGACGGCTAAGAATATGCGGACAGCGAAGAATGGTATTCTCTGTACAAGGTTCATTTATCTGCCAAAACGACTGCAAGGAATGAATGACTCTCTACCTTGTCTGGACCGATCAAAAAGGCAGACAATCTCGCTGGTAGTAAATGTATTATTATGTATGCCCAGCTGCGAATGGCGTATTGTGGTGAGACTTCCCACGTTTGAAAGCCATAGCCCTTGTCGAGGAAATGAAGTGGCTCCCAGAAGTTGTAGGCTGGCGATTGAATTAACTGCCAGCTATGGACGGCGAAGAGCTAGATACCGACCTTCATCGCAATCGTTGATGGTAGAGTACATTGCTCCGGCAACACGAACAAGCAGCATGATACGAAAAGCTAGGGAAAAGCTGGGACACCATGGCCGACGAGCAGAACTATGCTGGGTGAATGGATGGAACGGAGAAGAGCAGTGCAGATCGTCACCGGCGGAGCTTGTCCTGTAAGATTCCAGTGTGCCTATCAGGTAGTGATTTTGGTTTTGTGGTTTCAGGCTCAGGACGTCTGAGACGAAGATACTGGACGCCGGACGACATTAGGCCAGCGACGTGTCGGCGGTGAAGCGGTGTGACGGTGAAGCGGTGTGACTATCAGTGAAATGGTGTGACACATGTCAATACAAGGTTAAAAGGCATCCCAAGATACAAGGAAATTGAGCTCGCGTGGACGGTTCAGGATCCAAGAGGACCGGCATCTAATGGACAGGATGATGGGACGTATAATTGCCGATGGACGTGACTCGGGCATGTGGCCCAAGAAGGCAATTCTATGGCCAAAAGGAGCAACGGCCAGAAGCAGTGGCTGAAGGCAAAAGACGCAGCTGACGTTACCCGCCTTCTGAATAACAACAGATGCCCGCTCGCCTCTTATTCCCTCCCTCTTCTCCGTTCTCCATCGTCTCCCCCTTCTTTCTTCTCCTTTTTCTCCGTCTCGCCCGCATGGCGTCTGCCCAAGACTCTCTCGCAACAGCGGAACATTTTATCTATGTCACTCAAGTATACTTTTGTGGTACGTGGCGTTGACCTCGTTCTCTCCGACGCCCATTTACCCCTCGGACTTCCTAGCAATGTGTACGAAGGTCTTTTAGCACCATCCAAGGTAGTCTGACTGATGATATCCAATTAGATGCCGTAGTCGTCTGGGATTGGATCATCAGTCTGCCCAGAGAGTATCGTTTCGTGAGTAAATGCCCTTTTACTCGTCAACTATGCATGACGTACCGCGTGCTCAGATCTGGAAGACTCACTGGACGCCAGTCAAGGTGGCTTATCTCTTCTGCCGGTATGGCCTGCTTTCATTCGTAGCGCAACTTACTGAACCAACGCATATAGCTACTGGGTCATCACCGTAGTTCCGTACCTTTTGTACTGTTTCGTGATAGACCATCCTATCTCTACCTGTCGGAAGATTTACAAGGTCAATACAACAAACTTTCTCGCGTAACGAATAGCTACACCAATTTATAGATTCCTGTCGGTCTCGCCATGTGGAATCAAGTCGGCTCCGAATGTACGTTTCATCCCGATACTTCAGTTCCGTGGAATGACTTATGCATATGTGTAGCCGTTCTTCTTATTCGCACGTATGCCTTCTTTAACAGAAACACATACGTTCTTTGGTTCCTCGTCTCAGCCCTCTCTGGCGTTGTGGCATATCAACTCTACGTTGATACGACACAAATGTTATGTTAGTTTTAGCAGAACTCTAGAGATGCACAACTGACTAGCCAATATAGTGCTTCCGTTCTTCAAGCCTCCTTCTGTACGTCTATGTGAATTTAGTTCAATACATTCTTATATTTCAAAGGATACTGGTCCTTGTTTCCCTATGTCGAAGCCTCACTCCGCACATCTCCTTGGTATGTCCAATGGCTCCTTATACACGCGATTCCTGACTTTGATCGAATGACAGGCTTTTTCGTGAGTTGCATCAGTTTGAATTAATGCAGAGACTGAGTTACTCTAGATCGCGCCATTGTTATTCGATACCCTTGTCACTTTCATGACAGTTTTCAAGGCTTTCCATATTCGAAGGCGCAATGGGGGTCCTAATAGCAGGCTCATTCAGACCTTTTTGCGCGAAGGTATATTTAATTGCCATGATGAAAAATTGTCGTTTAGACTTCTCAGGTGTTTTCTACTACATTTTAATTTCTATTGCAAACTTGGTGAGTTAAACTGTTTTCTGCCACTGGAATACCCACTTGAATGGCCCAGATCAATGGCGTATTCTATCTTCAGTAAGTTCTGAACATACTAAGCTCTGCCCTTTATTAAAATTGAGTGACAGACCGCGCCAAGTAATTTCGGCTATCAACATTCCATTGAGCGTCATGATGGGCCCAATCCTTGCTTGTCGCTTGGTAAGGGGTTTATACACGTACAGGCCATGATATAACTATGTAGCAGATCCTCGACCTCCGCGAAAGGGGTTCAGAGACCGTCTCCCATTCAGAGGGGACGGGTATAGCAGCTTTCACTACCAAGTCGGTTACGCAGCAAGGGTCACCTTTCACGCCGCCAGGCCGTCGCAGCAAATGCGCCATAGATGGGTTTGGGCGACAGAGGCGCGGAATCAACACGGTCAGCTCGAACGTTGTATTGAGCACTCTCGGCAGTATACCACAGGATATGGATCTCGACATTGAACGCGATGTTGTGGAAATGGATGACATCCGGCTTGGTCTAGGAATGGAACTGGGAAGTTTGAGTACAGCCATTGGTGGAGATGACGGTGAGCCTGTGGCCGAGGGTGCCCCTCACGGTGACAGTCCAGCCCCCGCCTACCATGCCATCGACAAGGGCCAACACAGGCAGTGTTCCCTTAACAACGAAGATCAAGCCCTACAGGGTATTAGAGTCGACGTCGAAAAGGCGATGTCTTTGGACTTGTAAAGCCGCCAAAAATGTATGGACTACCATCACCAGGAACGTTTTGTATATCTGCTGTCCGTCAGAGCTTTTTTTTTTTTTTTTTTTTTCGTCTTCTTTTGTTGTTCTCGGTATTAGATGTTTTCCAGCTCTCTTGTCAACGTAGTCAGAATTCTGTTTGTTTATTAGTCCAGGGTAGGACCCCGAAACCAGCTGCGCGTTCATGCTTTCTGACGTTCTTCAACATGTCCTCCTCCAGTCTGAGTTTCTTGGCCCTTTCTCAGGAAGTAGTTTTGCATATTTGTGAGCTCAATACTCCGTTCATTCATTCTTACACATGCACATCTAGTTTCATACCTTGACCTGCCCGAGCTAGCCGCTGTTGCTGAGGCACTCCCTTTTCTCGCAGCCCTTACAACGGATCCAGTATTACATTCACACAGACTAACCATTGTCGCGCCTGCTCGCTTGAAGCATTTTCTTTTCTCAACCGATTCCCGTGGAGCACCGTTGCGCCCGACTATTGGTGACCTTGCACAACGAGGCGTGATTCGCGGTCTGAACGTGGAACAAAGGTGGCGGATGGGACAGTATATTTATACGATGAACGTGAGTAGCCTATGGGGTATCTCGGAGATGATGAACGGTTCAAGGGGACTTTTACAGTCTATCAAACAGTACGAGAATGGGCGGAAGCTGGCTCGTATGCATGCTGGTGGTGTGGTGTCCAGACAGCTGGGACGTCGTCTGGGTGGGCCGCCCGACCAGGCTCTCAAACAACTTCACGACTCTCGTGTTTTTCCCGATATCGAATCGTCGTCGCCGAACGTGTCGCGCAGTCTCTTACCCATCATGCACAAGTTGAAATGGTCGTTGCAGCGAGCGAGCATAGCAAGGGCACTCAATGCGCGAATTGCCTTCGTTTCTACCAAGGGTTTGGGTGAATGGCTGGAGGGGAAGGGAAGGTGTGCGTTAAGCGATCATGAGCGGGTGCGCTTGGCAATTTGCCCCAACATTGATAAGATGATTAGATTCTACGAGAGCCTTAATGTCATATAGCATCTGTTGTTGTATTACTAAGCTGTACCGACCCCTTTAGGGTTCAATACGTCATTTTCTAGGACGCGTGACGTCATAGCTACCGACGCGTTACATTTGCTCGGCGCGTCGCGTTGCGCCATGGGCATAAAAGACGTGTCTAATGCAGTACATTCGTCTACATAATGATCGAATAAGATAGATTTTGCAGGCCAATTGAAAAAGAGCTGCTTCTACGGAAAGCGAAAGAGGGTATTCAAAGGGAAAGGTTTCACCCAGCGGAAGCCTTCCTGGATCGCACACCGGATATTTTGGATGGTTTCACAAGGAAAGCAGAATTGTCCTGTGCACGATCGCATTTTTGAGCTATGCGAGTGACCGCTTCTACGGCGCGCTCTACCAAGCCGCGTGACGAAGACGTGGGAGGGGTATGTACCAGCAGATCTGTCTCGGCTTATATGAAACCCACAGCTCGTGTTATAAAAAAAACGACATGAGACAGACCTCGATATAGCAGTACATAGCGCAATACGCGCTGCGTGGGCAGAATGGCGAGATCACGTACTGCAGGTGGCTTTTTGATTTGATGCCCATTTGTGCTCGGACCGAGGACCGGACGGTCTTTGCGCCAACCAAGGAAAGAAGAACTGAAGGATGGCGTGAGGGATGCAGGACCCTGTGATGCTGCGGAGGTGTTTATTTGGGTCATGGTTGGCACGTTCCTTTTCCATGCGCTGACCGTGCGGCGTAAGCCGCCGTTTCCGGGATATGCAAGGGTCGGAATGTCCTCCTCTGAACGACCTTTGCTGAGCCTTCGCTTAGGAGATGGCGCTTGAGAGACGGTGGCCAGGGCACTGTTGCCCTCGAACCAACCACCGACTACACCACACCATCCAACGAAAGCACCTTCGACTGCTTCCTCCAGACGCAGAAATGAGGTCGCGACCCCAAAAACGCTAGGATCCTCCTCCAAACGAGCCAAATAGCGTTCACTTACGGAAGCTAATTGGCTCGCGTAATGTATCATGAGCGGAGGCGGCAGAGTCGCCGTCTTAGAAGCGATGAGAATCTTCAGGGACGAAAGATAATGACGTTCGGTCCTGACGAGTTCTCGACAAGTCAATAATGCTTGTCGCGCAGTCTGCCAAGTTATGCTAAGCTTTGGGGACGACGGAACCGAGAGGCGATGCTGAAGAGGGAAGGAGGGGAGCGAGGAGGTATGGGGGATACGCGGTTCTCTTTTCTTTTCTTCGATAGCTCCATCCCAATTCCATGTGTCTCGGGTTACGTCCCAGACCGCGGAGGAGTTGTCGGTGCCCGAGGGATCCCTCTCGAGCCTGATGCGTTCGAGAGTTTCGACAAAGGCTTCGTCTGTCATTCCTTCGTCTGTCATGGCCATGGCAAGCGTCCAACGCCTGCGTTGGGGACGGTTGACAGTGAAATCCAGGTCGGGGAGAAGGGGTGGTGAATCAGAGGGTGAGCTTGACGGGTCAGAATCGCGGTCATCTTCGAGGCTAGGCTGGGAGGAAGAGCAGAACTGGTGGTTGTGGTTAGGGAGAGAGAATGGGAAAAAATGATATACGTACGATGGAGAGGGAGAAGGGGGAGAGGACGGACATGAAGGGCGGAGGCAAGGGCGGCAGGTAAAAGGCATTTGTTAGACGTGTCTAAGAGTCGTGCGCGTGAGGAGCCTTGAAATGGCTCAATCTCAACCTCACGCCTTTGTCCACTCTCTCCTCGGTTTATCCTCCCCGCATCGCCTCACCCTCACTTTTGCTCAGTCCATAGATGCTCGCATTGCTGGCCGTGATGGTTCCCAGCTCGCCCTCAGTGGCCCAGAAAGCCTCCTTATGACCCACTGGCTACGTGCAAAACACGATGCCATCCTGGTTGGCATCGGCACCGCCCTCAACGACGACCCTCAGCTCAACAGTGCGTTCCAACTACAGTAGACACACACATTCGCCGTTGACTTGACTTGCAATTCTGCAAGCCCGACACCTGCCCCCGGAACATCGTCTTCACCACCCGCGACCGATCGTCCTCGATTCCCGCCTCCGTCTCCCCCCCAACTGCAAGCTACTTGCCAACTACCGCGCGGGAAACGGCAGGCGTCCTTATCTCTTCGCCGCCGACTCTTATCTCTCCGACCCTGAATGGCTTGCCCGACGCTCTGCCCTTGAAGACGCTGGCGCCAAGATTTTCACCGTCCCCGTCCAAGACCGTCTGTTGCATTTCCCTGCCGTCATTGCTTCTCTCCGCGATCTTGGTCTCACTTCAATCATGGTCGAGGGCGGCGCCCGTGTTATTTCATCTCTCCTCGCCTCCCATCCGGATTTGATCCATCTCATCGTTGTCACCGTCGCCCCCGTCTTTGTCGGCGACCTTGGCATTGCCTACCACGCCAACCTAAACAACGTATGGTCACTCTTTCCTTTCCCTGCTCAATTGGTTCATTCAATCCATCGTTCACAGCATGATCGTTTCAAACATTCTACAGTTACAACTTTGGGTAGAGATACTATCCTTGCTCTGTCCGCCATTTGAAATAGAATTAGTTTTCCTCCGAAGAACTGTCGTCATACAAAATCACATATTCTTCTTGTCCCGCAGGGTCCCTCGGACAATCCTGCCAGTCTGAATCGTATGACAGATTGTCCATCATTTCCGTTGTTCCTGACGATCCCGCGTTTGATGTCATTTCATCTGTTAAACCTTCCGATGTTGCACGCGACACGCTGTCACCAAATACATCGTGCGAAACAGATCGAGGCATCTTCACAATTGACGACGATGACAAACTTTCCGACGTCTCAGCCTGAGGTTCCAGAACTTCGATGCTGTACTCCCCGTCAACTTCACAGAGCGAAGGGACAATCACCTCCACTCACTGTATCCACAGACTGTCGCCAAACAATCCGTATCCATCCGCTCGAAGCCTCCAGCAACATGCATAACCACCAACCATCTCTGGTGCCTAACATCGCACTCCGAGTCAATCATCTCCTTGGTCCAAACTCAAATACTAACCTTGAGTTCTCGAGCAGATATTTCATTCTCAGCTCCTGCCTCCAACTTGCCTATCAAAATAGGATCCAAATTTGAGGCCATTGCATCTCCTCCCACAAAAACTAGTTCTGTCGACTCCGGCCAATCCAACGTTCCACTGTTTACAACTTGCCATGTCTTGATGAATTCAGCACCGGGAGGAAAGACCTGTCCGCTGGGGACCGTGATGTCTTTAATGACCATTGATTCCAATCCCTCTTCTTGTACAACCTGACCCAGAAACGAAGCTACGGATATTGCTGGCCCGCTATTCGTTCGGATAGGTCCAACATCTTCTTTGGGTCGAATCAACAACGGTTCATTCACAAGAGGCGAGTCGGTCAATAGTTTCTCGTCCTCATCCACTCCACTAGATGCAATTTCTGGATATTTTGTCGTTTGCGGCATTCCTTCGTCGGGACACTCTTCATTCTGGACCCTTTCCGCAGGCATTTCCTCTGGTGTACGCAAATTTGACGATGATCCAGAAACAGCTTCAGTAGCTGGTGTCAAAATCGGCGGTCTCTCATCAAAGCTACTAACGGAACCATGTTCAACAGAGCTAGAAGGGGAAGAGCACACCAAACTCACTGTGCCTCTTGTGTTTGTCCGGATGGCTTAACTTCCACGGACACGTTATAAGGTAGCGCAGAATCGTCGTTTACTGCTGTCGCGGGCGTTACCTCGACCTTGCCACGTTCTGCCAACGTCTGGATTAACGTAGTCATCGTATCCGCAGATCTCAGCTTGAGCAGTGGATGATTCGGCGGGTGTTGAGGTATAGGGTGTGCTTCGCAACGTTCACAAAGATCAAAATCCGAGCACTCGGGATGTAGACACTAGTTTGTATTAGAAAAAAAGATGGAACGAGTAAAACCAGCGCTTACCTTATATCGCACTCCGAAAATCATGGCATTACATACTATCCACCGTTAGAATATTTCAAGCATCCAAAGAGCAAAACATTACCATTACACATTGCTTGATGGCGAGGGCGGGTGCCTAGCCGATACTATGTATATATCGTCAGTACATACATGTTTTTTTCGACTGAATTTCACTTGCAATATAATCAGCAGGATTTGACAACTTGACAAAAGAATGGTTGGGATGCTGAACATCCGTAATACTGGTAAAAATCATGAAAAACTGCAATAGATTGAGTTGGTGACACATACCTGAAGCAACTGGCACAAGTGTCGAAATCCGGACAAACAAGGCATTTCTAAATATTGACGACTTGAGAACAATTTAAAACGAAAGCGAGTAGACTAACATATCTGTCGCCTCGAATGCCCGAGTCACAAAGATCACAGACAGCAGTGTGGGCTACGCCCAAGTGCTCCGTCAAACTATGACCAACGCGATGGTGGGGTGTAGGGGATGCTATTGGCTGGCTTGAAGACTCGGCATGCGGCACAGTTGAATCTGTACGGCCATCTACCGGTGATCTGAAAGGCGGTGTCGCAGGGCCACGAAACGAAGTGGCTTGAGATGATCCACTTGATGTGTGGTGATGTGCTTGAGGCATGCGAGTCGGGTATTTAGAATGCCTTGAGGGCTTGATTGGTACGCGTGCATGTCGCATGAGTTGATGGTAACTCGTTGCCCTTGATGGGCATTTGTGACAGAGTACAGTGGAATAACAAGCGATGCACTTGAGGGCAAGGTTACTGATTTTGTCAGGGAAAGGCCAAATCACATACCACGTCCACTCCGCACTGACCACAGTAGAACGCTATTCCTTTCATCTCACGCTTACATCTTGAACACATGAGGTTGTCGTCAGGGCGCTGCTGCCCCCGACGAGGAGAATCAGGGACATCCTGGACAGGAAATGCATTCATGATGAGTCCATTTAAGTCTTGCATAAATGTGTCCAGTAGTTCCTCTATCTCCTTCTTGCTAGTTGCGACCGAGCAGCAGGACATGTTCTTTGTACTAGACACGGAACTTGGATCATGCAAATACGCTGATTGGGTGTGAGACGAGCATGACGAAAAGTTAGGATGCGATTGGGCGCTCTTGGTGTACACATCGTCTGTTGCTTGGGGAAGATGAATGGAGGTGCTCTTGGCGATGCTTGGGCTTTCTGCAGGAATACCATCAACGACTGTTAACCTGAGGGTGGCATCTTGCCAAAGACGGTTTCTATATGGCTCGATGTAGCGGATGTAGTCATCTGCTGTATTAACTCGTTGGCCGATCAAGAGACGTATAGATTTCGTAGAACTCGGGGAAAAGAGGAGCCTGGTAATCGTAAAGTCGTTGGTCAAAGGAAAGACACGGCGTAACTGTCGGAGTCACAAGTTCAGAATGCATCGTGCAATGACTTGTATGGCTTACTTGTTCACAAAGTTGGGGATAGGTAGGAAATGTCAGGGGATAGGTGAACCTGCGAGTTTCACCATGATAATCTGCCTTGACGGTGAACATGGCGGTAAGGCGAAGAGAGGTTGGAGGAACTCGTCACCATATATAGGTCACGTCACGTGGACAAGCAGTACACTACGCGGCCGCAGTACTGCGGCAGTCCACATCCATTCCATCCAAGATCCCGCCGTCCATCTCGCTAAGCACATAATCCACCATATAGCTTTCTTGCACGAGCTTGTCCATTCTTGACATGTGTCTCTCCGTATAAGCGATTAGACCGTCAATTAGTTCCTTCATTCCACCTCCTCCTGCCTGCTTCGTTCCTCCGTTCGTCAGGTCGGCGAATGCTTTTTCTCGAATCTCGCTTGCAAAGGCCTCCACAATATCGTCCGCAGATCTTGACTTGACAATTGCGAATAAGACGGTCTGTGCGACTGCGCTTGTCTTTGCATTTGTGTTCCAGTCCTTGACATATCGTAGCATCTTTGCTAGATCAGAACCAGCTATTGTTCGAATCACTTCGTCAACGGAGGGATGCCCAGTTAAAGATGACCTAAATTCGGGATTTTCAACTGCGGAAGTTTTGATATCCCGAAAGAGTGAATAGAGGCGACCGGGTTGTTCCAATGACAGCGCAAGCTCAATCGCTCTTTTAAAATCATGCAAGGATATGTAATTGAGGAATTCCTGCTCTCTGGTATGAACGTCAGCAGGTGGATATAAATAATTAATTCACCCACTTTAGAGCCAGTTCCGCTCTTTTTGCCTCTTTCTCCGCCTCTTGCTCTTCCGTACAGTCTTCCCAAAAGGTCACAACCGAATCAGCTGCCCCTGAAACGATGGTTCTCTCGTCTGAGCTAATCGCCAATGCCCAGATCTACCAAAAATATCACTGATTTACTCGGCAATCAACCACATTAGACATACCTTGTCTTCGTGATTATCCAACGTCGTTACACATTCTTCTTCTTTGATGTTCCATAACTTGACCAGTCCATCAGATGCACTGCTCACCAGCTGTATTCCCATGTTGATAAAGTCAACCCTGAGGACCGAATTTGTATGTCCTTCGAGAGTTTTTATACAAGATAAATCATCCATGTTCCATAGCTTTATGGTTTTGTCTCCACTGCCAGTCGCCAAAATCCTTTCTGTCCTACTAAATCGGACCGCCCAAATACCCCGCTTGTGTCCTTTGCATGTACCGACGAGCTGTAACTCTCCGCGAGCGGCATTCTTGCCTGATGAAGGCACGTAGGTTATCTTGAATATCTTGATTGTACGATCCTGAGACCCTGAAGCCAGAAGTTTCTCATCGGGCGATACGTCGAGCGAATTGATATCTTTATCGTGGGCTATCGTTGTCGTAAGGCTTTTGCAACGCGCAGGTTCTATTTTTTCACGGCCGAATAGCGATACCGATACATTGGAGAGGTCCCACATTTTAATTGTGCGATCTTGACTACCAGTGAACATGAAACGCGACGTGCGGTCTGGCTCGTCTTGTTTTCTCGAAAACGCGAGGGTCCCTACACTTCCAGCATGTCCTTCGCAAATACCAACGCAAATAAATTCGGTCGAATTCACCAGCGGTGCCCATATTCGGGCAGTATCGTCTTTGCCTCCACTTGCAAGCCACCGTCCATCAGCCGTGGAACTGAGAGCCAGAATTATGTCTGAGTGCCCAGATAATAATCGGGTGTCAAAGGAGGCCAGATTGTAAATACGGATTAAGGAGGAGTTTGTTGCTAAGGCCAAGTAAGCATCGCATCCGGGGTTTGCCACGTCGCGCAGAAATGTCGCATCTACAATTTCATCGTTATAGCCCACGATTTGGCGCGCCAGAGTTTGAGATGATAATGAGTAGAAAATAATATTCTGGTCAGCGTGCACAGATATGATATTTGAAGTGGAGGGTGCATATCTGACACATAAACTGAAGTCGGCAAACTAATATATAAACGGCAATAAAAGGGACGTACAAGACATCGATGATTTGGAGTTGTTCTTCCTGATTCGTACGGGTACGCTCTTCAGTTTCACCGAGGGTGAGCAGGACCTTCTCATCCCAAACGTCCCAAATTTTAATTACGCCCTTCTCGCCGCCCGTGTAGAATTTCAGCCTGCCATGTGCTGAAGTAGAGTCAAAACCCTCCTCGTCAGGACGAAGCAATCCGACGGCCTCGACGCGTTCGAAAATCGGGATTGTCTTAAACAAGGTAGGGACAGTGGTTTTCCCTTTGTTATTCTTGTTGACCTTGACTTTGTGCAGAGGGGATAGGTCCCATATCAAAACCACAGAGTCCCGACCACCACTTACGAGCCATTTGCCGTCGGGTGATACGTCCAAACCACGAGGAACGGAGACATGACCCTCTAGAACAGCATCGGGCTTGGAGTTGTTCGCAGAAGCGGATAAATCAAATATGCGGATCCTAGTATCGACAGAGCCGGTTATCAAGTGCATCCTCTGGCTTTGGAACGCGCTCGATGCGTCTCGAGGATAAATAAAAGTCAGAGCGCTGATGACTCCTCCATGACCCTTGAACACATGAGTGACATATCCGCGCACGATATCCCACACCTTAACAGTACCATCTGCAGCGCCAGAAGCCACGTATGTCGAGGTAGGGTCGGTTTTGCAGACATGGACTGGAGCGTCGTGTGCTCGACCGACCGTACGGATTGGCCGCACGTCTTGGTCAAGAGAACTAGTTTCGGGTATTTCAAAGACGCGAAGCGATAGAGACGATGTGAAGAGTATTAGATGGGTAGACGACGGTGATACACAAAATGAGGTGACTTCTTGAGTGTCCTTGAAAAACGGTGAGATCGAGTGGGGATAGCGATTAGAAAACGTACCCCCTCGAAACGACATAGCACACTTCCATCATTGCTCACGTCTGTAAGCAAGATATGTTCTCCTACACATGTGAACAAATGTAATCCATCAGGGGCTACTGCCACTGGGCCGCCTGTATAGAGTGGTGGAATTGAACGTGCTTTCTTGAAGCTTTGATTAGATTCAGTGATTTGGCTGACTTGAACACAGCGACTCACGCAGTTTTTAGTTTCTGTACGACCATGTTGGAATTAATATTAAAAAAAAAGTTATTTGTATAAGCTTGGCTATGACAATAAGATTGACTATGAATACACATTCCATAGACCCTGTTCCCGACGCCGATGCGTCTCTTGGTCAATTGATTTTTCCACCTGCCGTCGTTTTTCTGCCTCCTCATCCGCCAGTCTCTCCGCGTCCCGTCGCTTTCTTGATTCTTCATCGAGCATCGCTTCTGCCGTATGCAACGCTGACCTAGCCCTCGATGCTTCGGCTTGCGCCTGAGCAAGCTGTTCGGATAATCGCAGTGACACCGAAACAGCCTCCGCAGATTGGCGTCGTAGAGTTGTTATCTCAAACTGCATACGGTCAATTATACTGGACGAGGACTCGCCAAGCGCAGAAAACGGCGGCAGTGTTACAGGTTGTATCCGAGAATGCGCAAACCGGGACAGCATTCCCAGAGATTCACATGCTTGCACAATCTCCTCCTCGCTCTCGCACTCCTCGTCCGAGCCTTGAGGAATGTCTGCATCCCCTTCGATCGTCGACTTGTCATCGTCGTCCTCGTGTGATGAGAGGGGTGTCCCGCCAGTTGAGGACATGCCCTTTCTTGGCCGGCCTCTTTTCTTTCCTGGTCCGGAAGAACTTGCCGGCGAATCTTTGGTGGGACGACCTCTCTTCCGGGGACGCTTAGTGCCAGGGGGTGCGTCGAGATTTACAGTCCAGTACGAGCCGAAGCCCGGATCTGTGACAGGTCGTGCTTGACGCTCAAAGAGCCGATTTAATGAAAGGTGATGGCGAACTGATTGCTGTGTACGGTTAGAATTAGCGATAACGCTGGAACAAATACTCACTTTCCAGGTCGGACCAGCGGTCCTGTAGTAGGGATATTTCGTTTCCATTGCCGCGTATATTTCACGTATTGTGAGACGCTTTTTGGAACTACCTAGAATGGCACATCGTAATATGACAGGAAGCGTATGCTGCGGGCGGCCATCCGTGTCGGGAAGGCATGCTAGTGTATCTGGACAATTTGGATGGTACTCGTGATCTGGACGAGACTCCTCTGGATTCAGGAGGATCCTGAGGTTCGACATGAGAATGTTCACGAAAATGAGAGGAAATGCACATCCTACCAACAAATGATTACATAAAGCCACCATTGTTGTCCAAACTGGATGCATCTTGTCTCACAGATAAATATTACCTAATCTATATCATCTATCTAAAGCTTGAGCTTGGTGCTTTAGGCACCAAACCGTCCGAAATCATAAGCGAAGTTCATCCCTGTTCCAGCTCCGTTGCTACCTGCTGCTGCACTATGCATCCAACCACCATTTGCCTGCGCTTGCATTCCTTCTGGAGTCGTCGGCATCGACATCGTGTCCATTTGATTCTGCATACCAGCAGATTGCATCGGCGACAATGGTTGGGACTGGACAACCTGGTTCGACCTGGGCCACCACTCGTACCCGGGGTAATAAGAAGTAGACGGTTCCACTCCTGGTATATCCAATCCAAGCATATGTGCCATGATACGAGTTCCCAGCTCTTGCACCCCATTTTCACCTTTGGATGTCGATTCAGACTGCAGCCCTCCAAATGTTTCTCGTTCGCTGTAGTTTAAAATTTTTTCCATGCCAAAAGCATCGTCTGCATGTCGTTTGTGTCTTTCAGAACCTTGCGAGTGACTCAGATGTATATTTTCCGTGCCAGGTTGGAAACTATTAAGAAGCGCCCAGGCACGGGCTGCGCTGGTCCACGTGCCCTGTAATTAAATCGTTAACTCGTAAATTTGGTTTGTATTATGGTCTTCTACCTTCAGTTCCTGCAAAGCAGACATACATTGTTCCAGGCCCAAAGAGGCTTGTACATTCGAGGGTCGCAAGGTTACTGCGTAGATTGAGTGCGACACGCTCCTCTGTTATCAATCAGATCCGACTTACGAGTAAGAATATGCATGATGCTTGGAACAAAAATTAGAAGAATTACTAGGTCCCAGGCAATTCAAGACTTACGCTGCGCTCAATATGTATGCAGGCAGAAATGGCGATGAGCGCCTCAACGTAAACTTGTCTCTGTATGTCGTCACTGTAATGTGATTGAGCACATCGGATATGTAAGATATGAACTGTCTTACCTATAGCGCTGAGATGGCTAGCGGCGCCTTGTGCAAGGTCAAATGCCTTCAATTCCATTGTCGAGCTTCGTGGTGATGGCCCAGACCTGCGACACAATGAGCGGAAACAGTTCACCGATAATGATAGTGGGGCATACCCCTTCCAATTTGGAATGCTGGTGAACATAAGCGTCGTTGCACAGTCTGAACGCGTGATATGACGCACAAGGCACGATTTAGCAGAAGGACTGCCCCCCAGTAACGTATGTGCAGGAAGAGCACATGTGGTGGGGGTACAGCACGACGGCTAGCTACGTCGTAGGACAAATTATCTGGTAAACCGATGTACCATCGGTCGAGGCGGGTCTCTAAACCGGCTAAAATTGTACGCTTGGACACGTTGGGAGACATCCTAACCGGATACACATTTTTGATTATCTCTCCCACAAGGATCCCTTATTGATCACTGCAGTGAGTCGCTAGATGGTGTCAACTAATATAGAACTCACCAAGGCTTGATGCCGCGCAGAAACAGCTGAGAACTCTTCCGGGGACAGGCGAGTAAGTAATATCTATTAATGAGGAGGGGATGGGCTGCCATAGTCGACTTTCTTCTTCCTGTACACCGCAGACGTAAAGCAGGACATGTCAAATTGGACTAGTGCAACTTACCAAACCACATTGTGGCATTGGCGCATCATAATCATCATCTTTGATCATAAGAGGCCGCCCTGTTAATCTTCAGAATCGCCTCTACAAAGTCCTTATCTCATCCGTACCCATATAGACTGAGGCATATCTTCAGCATTATCAGCATACCGTACAAATATATTCCACAAGACATACACACACCTATCGACGAGATAACAGCTCCACCAAATCTGTCTCCGTGTCTGCAATTCCTCCCTGGTGAACAGGTCCTGCCCGTTAATTCTCCAGTTTGTGGAATCACAATTCATGCCGAGATCAAAAGCCTGGGCGAACAATATTAGCATTAACTCGATGTTTCGTGAACTTTCCGTGTACCATGCGGATTGCCATTCCTATCGTCATTCGTGAGCGCATCGGTGGCGGCAGTTCAGGTTACGGAACGTACCAATGAATATCCAGCCCTGCTCCATGGAAGCTAGAAAAACGATAGCTGAGCATATGAGGCGCAAAAAAGAAAACAGATATGCGCACCCGTGCCAAACTCGCGATAGCCGAGTAAAAGTAAGGCTTGAACGGTCGAAGGGCGAGAACAATGAAAGTTTTTGGCTACCAATGTTGATTCTAAATACATGATAATCTGATTGCTTGGAGTTGCTCACTAAGGATGGCCAGTGCAGCCTGAAGGTATTCGTGACTAGGTGCCTGTCTTTCATCACCGAGATCCACTCGTGAAAGCTCTTCATCAGAGAACCTTGAACATATGGAAAACATGGCAAGTAGCAACAAGGGCGTCACTTCTTGCGATGGCTCCAACTTTGAACTTGACGTATTATAAGGGAGTTTCCTATGTAACGAATAAAAAATAGCAAAATGTGATATAAAGAGGTCACGAACTCATGTTTTCTGTAGGCTAGTGTGACCATCAGAATGTGATGTATCAAGGATTCGCTCACCTTGCATTATATTCAGCCAAAAAACGGGTTTTATGTATGATGGGAAAGACGGGGTGAGTATAAGTGAAATAAAGAGAAAGAAGCTGATCCTGAACGCGAGGAGGGGGTAACATAGTCTCTGAATCCTCTCCAGGGATTAAAGAATAATTTGCCGGGGGCCATACTCTAGCCATAGGAAGGCGCCTTTGGATTATGATAAGGTATATAAATTCACGTAATTGGCCGTATCACTCACCATATTCCTTCGTTGAGATCATCTGTTCGGAGGCTCCGACTCAGAAGATGAAGTCCACTTGATTTGCCATGATATCGAACCTGTAACAATAATAAACGGAAATAGTGATTTCATCTCGCGGAGATCTCACTTCGCGGTGCTCGTCTAGTGAAAGATGTCCGATGCTCTCTGCCGCTGCCTGCGACATCTCGTCGACATCTGCGCAAATCAGCATTGCGATCGAGATCCGAGCTGGATAAACGAACCTCCAGCCTGTTCCAAAGTATACATACCGTTCCAATCTGGCTGAGTCGGACCATCACCATTCTGGGCATCCCCCTCGGTCATGGCTTCGGTCCTCCTCTCTGGCGCAGCGGACATGTTGCCTGCATTAACGATGCAGCCGTATCCTGAAGCTTGGGCACTGGAGGAGGCCAGTCGAGCCGATAAATTATCTTGCCATTCTTTTGTAGGCACTACGGATAATCCGTGGTCTGACAATAATAAGTTCTTGGGTTGATCGCCCGCTCAGCATATAACGAGCCTTGGGATGAAGACACTATCTCGCGCGAGACCCTCGACTGCCTTCGGGAACGCGACGGATCTCGTCCGCTTGAAGATTCGTTACTTTTCAAAATGGAAGCAAAGAAATCTTCCTTTGTTGCGCCGGCGGGTCGGTTACGGCGCCCAGCGGGCCCCTGCGATGGACGATAGGTCGGCAATCGGATAAAGAGGCAAGCGGACAACTAACGTAAGGGCCCATATCTACCCGATTTATGATCTCTCTTGCTAGGCCATCCTGCCTCAATTCTTCCACGAGGCGTTGAATGCGAGGTTCGGGACATTGAAGGATTGCACCCAAGAGAGACTCTACCTGGTGCCATCGTTGCTCAATGGCATGGATATAGCCTTTAGGGGGGCCGCGTTTATAACTAGGACCTGGATGGAGTCATCAGTGACGCAGGAAAAGAAATCGATTGCGGGTGCACAATTGCAAACCTAGAAAAGTACAGGCTGACGAACGATAAGCCCAGGGAGCGTAAGGAATGAAGGGGAAGGAAAAAACTTGCGGGAACCTGTTGCAGTACAGCTCTTGCAGGGTATGTTTTCGTTTGCAGAGCGTTCACATTTGCTTTTCGTTTTTCGACATTGATCGCAAGCTTAAGGGAGAGATGGGAGGAGGGAAAGAGGGAAAGAGGGAGGGCGTACCACGACTGCTGCGCTTCCTGCTGTTTGGATGCGCCTCTTCTTCAGACAGATCCGAGTCACGCCAATCCATGTGGAAAGAGTGAGAGGAGCAGACCTCCACGTGTAATTAAATAACAATACATTCGGTAGCTAACAGAGAACATCCCCAAATGGCTACCTAGACCGCTATTTTAGCGGGCTGAAGGACAAGGGTGCTAGAATAAACGAATCCATCGACTTTGCCAGTTGCGACGTCTGCCGTCACCGCGTCAGCAAGCAGAAAGTCTTCCGATGCCTTGCACTTGCCTTGGAAACCGTCTCCGCCCACCCATCCAGTTGCCACGCCTTCTCCCGAATTTCTTTCCGTCCTCCCAGGCTTCTGAACACATGTCACAACCCGTCACACGCTTGTCCGAAGAAAGAGTTTAACAACTTACGGGTACTGCCACATGTGATGCACTTGGTGTAGCCGTCCAATCTGCGAAAACCATGCGCCCACTGGCGCCACAAACTTCCGCCGAGCATCAATCCCTCTTCGCCTGTATCTTGTCAGTATCGGTCAATCCCGGGGGACGTTCATCTATCTTACCACGCCGTCTCCCACTCCAGAAGCGTCCCAGCTTTCAGCTCATAGGTTCTCAGTTCAAACACGCCACCCTGCGCGTGCGGAGGTGCAGTCGGGAAAAAGGCAAATTCTTGGTTGAGTTGGGAAGAGCGGGACGTTATATATGGTAGCATAGCGGCATACGCTTCTCTGTGTTGCTGTAATACATTCAGCGTATAACCCACGCGAAGCTAGCATTTACCTACCTTCACTTCGCGCAGCAGACGAATCGTCTTGTCATACCCACCATAATTCTCGTATTCGAGGATGTGGATGTATGTATCGAGTTGGCCAACCACGACTTCCCAGCTGCCAGTGAGCTTGACTCCAAGCTGCGGGTCGTTCTTAACATCGGTGTAATATCTCTCACTGATAAATGTTAGCAAACGCACTCCATGATGACAGTCGCGTTACATACGCAGCTTTCTGGTACTCTTCTGCTTTGTCAGGCCTCACTCTATGAACTGGCAATGACCTCGTTGAGAACCCACGGTCGACACGTCGCACCACCCACTTTCGAATCCATGAACGTATTTTCCACGGCCTACCAGACGAGAATGCTGCAAAACCTCGAGTTCACCGTCCTTCTTGGCCTCGGGAGAGCCATGCAACAGGGACTGCATCATGAAAGTCAGGATATGAACCCAGGCGGGGCTGCAACATCACCTGGACAGATATGGATCGTTTAGAAAACGCAGGTACATAGGCAGCGACAGTGCGTCGGGCAAGGATGCTCATCATGGTGATGATGAGGAGGTGAGCAAGTGCTTCAACCCAGAATAACTGATCTCGCTGTTCTCGGCAATACGGCCGAATGACTAAGCGCTAAGCGCTCGCCCACATCTCACAGACAGTCCACCGCTTGTCCATTGCCCACCTCAGCCGTAGCCGAATCCTCTGGTTCTGTGTCATAGTCTTACATAGACGTAGGCCAGGTGTCGAATATGACTCGCATGACATCTGTTGCGTGAGTGGAATCTACCGCCACATGTCAGATAGGACCCGAGCGCACAAGGTTTCCTACAGCATACCCATTCGTGGACATAAATTTCGATCACGCTTGATGATAGGATCGCTTCAGTTGCCTCGTCTACAATAACATTGATATTGACCGGCCTGTCCAACCGTCGGTTCACCAGGTCTAATGATATCCATTCACCTTCATTGGCATCTGGACTATTATTAGACCACGTTCATGTTACCAGCTCACAATGGAAAAACGTACTGGCTGTACTCCGAAAGCAAGTATCATGCTGTCCATCTACTGCATGCGACGGCGGATGGTTGAGGTAATGCTGTTTATACTCGTCGCTGAGAATTTCGAAATTCATACGTGCATTATCCAACATCTCCTCGGCCATTGAAACCTCGGTCTTAATTTCCTGAGGAAGCAAACGAATGGAAGTTTCAAAAATGCACACTCTTCCAAAGCATGGTGCGCGGGAAACTACAGCAGGTATCGTGTATCCGGTGCTCGTAGTATTTGAATGGTCATGTAGAAGAGAATCTAGCATTTTTGTCGCCTGCTTCTACGGAAATCCTTCGACTCAACTCGGCTCAATTTGATCAAATTACTTACAATGTGTCGCTCATTCCTTTCATTGCCCTCTGCCCCGACAGTGAATGGCTGTCCTCCTCCGAGTTCCACCCCTTGATCGAACCACGTCTCAGGAATAGTATTCGTCATAATAGTGAAATAATTGTCCGCCATCTTCATGGTCTCTTCTGTCGCATTGAGGCGGCGGAGCAAAGACATGAAATCAACGGCCATGCTCCGTCGCATGATGGTGCCGTGACCTAACCATGCGAACGAAGTGTGAATGCGGGAACCGGCAGATATCGTTCGAAGTTGGCTCGATAACATTTCGTGTGGCGGCAAGAGATGGATGGCGGACGTGGACGCCTCATGGATGCGTGAGCGCATCGCTCGAATGATTTCTGGCCAAACGAGATAGTCGTCATCCTGAATTCAAGCTTTATCGCGGAGAATAAAACGGATATTAGCAATGCCACCTTCCCTGAATAAAGCAGTACTGTGTGCGTGACTGTTGACAAGCGAGGAAACGAGCTTGGAAGTAAAGGTTACTGGGAGAGTTGTAAAGCCTGAGTGTTGAGCTCGGGCATTTGGATTCTGCAAAGGTCTTTGGTGACATTGAAATCGATGTCAACTGGCATGATGAAAAGACTTACGGAATAATTCACTTCCTGCGGGCTGTTATTCCAGACGAAAATTTGAGAAATTACTTGTTGCAGTTGCGGTTGACATAGGACAGACGCTATCTTCACGACGTTTTCCAAACGCGACCAGTTAAGGATGATAACAGTCAAATCCTGTTGAGTCACCCAAGCATTGATCCATAGACGAGCAACGATAGCGCACGCAACGGTGATTACAGCGAGTAACATTTGGCGCGACATGCACATTACAAGTAAACAAACTACCATCAATCCATTCTCGCCTTCAAAGTACGCGTGATTACCTTGTCCTTTGTCCTGAAAAGCCGGTCAACAATATCCATTAATCGTCATCATCTGCAATCCGCTCACATGACATGCACTATGCATCCCCAGCCAGAGAAGGCGTCGCGATCCACTGCGCTCATCAATGTTTGTGAGATTGTTTCAAATAATTCTTCCGGCTCTAAATCTGGCTCCCATAGACCTTCTGCAAGTCCAAAGATTTTTGAGCTAGCGGTGCCCGCGACAACGAAGTCCTTGGCGAAATTTAGGCAGCCAATGAGGTCGGCGGCGGCAATAAACGGCTTCAAGCCTCCAGATGGGGTCTTGGTCATTCCAGCAATGACGGGCTCGATGAAATAGGGACCGAATCGATGTTCGTATAGCGTCGACGATACAAGATGGGCAAAGGTCTCGGGCTCTATCTCTCGTTCTTCCTTGATAGTGTACATGTTAACTCTGAAGCGGAAACGTTCTCGTCTGCGATCGTTAGCCGAATTCATGATATAGTAATCAAACTATGGACCCACAGTGTCTCCAAGTCTGTTGCAAGACCACTAAGGCCAATGTAGATACGATCTGTTACAGGAAAAATCTTGATGAGGGTTTGAAGCGCCCCAAACTAGAGCATTATACAAGCCTTACCTTTGGAAAGTTTGAGGATATACCAAGTGCTTGATTACCCAGACGTAGGTCGGAAGCGATAGCTACACAATCTTTCCCGACCATGGCCACGACCGACCCGCCGTTATATTCCATAATCGACTGCCTTCTTGTTAGAAACAGCACAATAATGTAGAGAAAGGTAACGCAGACAGACCATGTTGGCAAACTATTAAGATGGTATCAGATGCTGCTTTGGTACGCGTCAGTTTCTTCAGTGACGCGTCGTTCCGTCACGGTCACAGATTAGATAGACGGTGACATGGACCAATGCGGTTGGTTAGGCGCTCCTGCGCTCCTCCTCATGCACGCCAGAACACAACATGGGCTTTCCAGTTTGTATAGATCATGTCTATTTTTCAGACGTGGAACAGCTACGACGTCCCTCCCATCGTCACTTCGCCTGAGAGTCAAGGTATGTTGTTAACTTTACCCACGTTTCATAATATTGAGTCCGCTGTTAGGAAAGGATAGCACAGATAGACAATTCACGCCAAATATCTCCCGCATTAATAGACTCGTTTCAAAGGGGACACAACTATCTGCGTATCTCCCTTACCGAGAGGTGTAACTTGCGCTGTAGGCTAATATTTCGTATTATGGTCGATATTCAAAGTGCAATCAGGTTTCTACTGCATGCCCAGCACCGGCGTCGAGCTTTCTCCCTCCGGGAATTTGCTGACGAACGATGAAGTTATACGTCTCGCTACTCTGTTCGTAAGAAATGGGGTCACTAAGATCAGGTTAACGGGCGGTGAACCGACTGTCAGAAAGGGACTCGATGAAATCATCAGTTTGTCTTCTCCTTCTGCGCAATACTTATCTTGACGGGTCTGCTAAGGTAGCCTCTCTGCCCTGCGGCAGTTTGGACTGCAAGCCATTGCTATGACGAGTAACGGCTTAGCCCTCCATCGTCGACTACCACAACTAGTAGAGAGGGGCCTTACCCACTTGAACCTCAGGTATAAGCAATCAATAAATGGCGACGGCCCTTACCAATTTCATCAGCCTGGATACTTTAGACCCATTCAAGTTCGAAATTATGACACGACGTTTAGGTCATGATGCTGTTCTCAAGACATTCGACATTGCAAGTTCGTTACCGTTGGCATCACTGAAGCTAAATGTCGTAGTGATCAGAGGCCTCAATGATATGGAGGTCCTTGATTTTGTTGAAATGACGAAAGATCGGATGATGTCTGTCCGTTTCATCGAATTCATGCCATTCACAGGTGTTTCAAAAATGGTTTTGAATCGCATCGTTGAACTGATCTGGCAACAGGTAACAAGTGGCAAAAAGAGAAAATGGTCCCGTCTTCACAACTACTGGAACAAATCAAGGAAAGATATTCATCATTAACCCGCACCTCTGACGAGCTTAACGATACGGCACAAACGTGGAAGATTCCCGGCTACATGGGTACCATAGGATTTATCAGCAGCATGTCTGACCATTTTTGTGCTTCGTGCAATAGACTACGCCTAACTGCAGACGGGCAGATCAAGGTCTTTGACTTTGACGACTAGCGAGAAATAGTTGACTCACAACCTTCCCAGGTCTGCCTCTTTGATGCTAAAGAAGTATCATTGCGCGACGAGCTGCGAAGGGGTGCAACAGATGAAGAATTGCTCGCAATGATCGGTGGTGCAGTCAAAAACAAGCAGGAAAAGCACGCTGGAATGGAAGAGATTGATGTCGTGAAAAATCGGCCCATGATCCTTATAGGTGGTTGAGTGTCTTTTCCCCCTCCCAAGGAAGATATATACATGCGAAACCAACCACATCATTGATGCATCGTCTCAGGATCTGCTGCTGTCGCTAACACCCATCCGCGGTTCACTCATGCGGCAACTCGCCACCATACGCGCCAAGGTGTTCGGCATGTGTCCGGTCTTCGATATATTAGTACTCAATCACGACTCACACACATCGATGAGCACGGCCGTGCGACCATGGTGGATGTTGGAGACAAGAAGCCCACGAAACGCTCTGCCACGGCTGTCGGACGCATTTATATCCCGGAAGTCGCTTATAGATTAGCATCATCCACGTACCCTCTTGAACTGGGCGTGGAAAATGCAGCGGCTGAAAAAGCTCAGAGAAAAGGCGATGCTTTAACAGTCGCGCATTTGGCGGCCGTCATGGCAGCCAAGAAGACATCTGACCTAATACCTCTTTGCCATCCTCTCGCGCTTTCAAACGTATCGGTTACTTTGACACCAGAATCTGGTCCTGATGAAAGAGGACGTTATAGCATATTATGCCAAGCAACCATTTCTTGTGAAGGAAAAACGGGAGTTGAAATGGAAGCATTGACCGCGGTCTCCGTTGGTCTGCTCACAGTGTGGGACATGCTGAAGGCAGTTGCAGGGAGAGAGATGGAAATTGGGAATATATACGTCTCATGCAAATCCGGGGGTCGAAGTGGTGATTTTGTGAGGGATGGGAGGTGAACGTCTGAACAACTATTCAACAACTATTCAACTATTTGCTATGCTCGTCAAAAGGATCTATGCAATGAAAACTTTTAGTTTCTCGCTACTCTTGATATCATCCAGAACCAATCGGCCCTGTTCTTTTCCCTGACCAGGTGGTAAGAAAAGGAATGAACTTTGGGCGGTGGTAGGCATACGTCTTTGAATTTGGTGATAGTCGGAATGGAATGGATATTCCAAGGACCCTCTCGGTATTCATTCGAGGGGGATTTCCACCTGATTGTGAGATGATAAATAAACATATCGATGCATTTACTAATTAACACGAAACTTGTTCTTGTCGCCAACGTAGACGATGAGGCCTAAGGGACTCTCTGGCCTCGAAAACGAGTCCTGTACAATGTCTTCTACTTCTCGACAATCCTAGGTAATGACCAAATCCTTGATTAGCACATACTTCCTCTCTATAGCCGTCGATAATTCACCGGACACCACATCTCTCCGTTTACCGGAGATGAATAGAATATAAGAAATCTTTCAGAGGCCTTTGCCAATATCGCAGGTTCTATATTGTCATCGGCAAGGGAGAAGAGCATGATAGAATCTGTTAGAAGAGGATAAATGTGATACTGCCATGCCCGAGGTCACAAACTCGCTGACATCTCTCTGAGAGACGAGGGGGGAAAAAACCGCTGAACATGCATATGGGTGCAAGCCACACCACAACTGGAGACACACACACTCGCAATCCAACAAAATTGCCCCAAAAAGTTCCATTCCATATTGTAATATTCAAGGTAAGTAAACGCCATAACCATGCCATCTCAGGGACTGTTACCTGCCGATGGATAAGGTAATCCGCTTCCTGATGGAGAACCACTGTAAGATGAGCCATAATTACCTCCCGGCGGAGAACCACCATAAGATGAGCCCCGATATCCCCCATAGCCACGATATGAGCCGTAGGTCGTTTGAGTGCTCTGATGTCCTTGTGACGTGGTAGTGGGAGTCGCCGACGTGACATATGTGATTGTCTGCAATTTTGTCATCTTATCCACCATGGTCGAGGTGACAGTGTTGACCATCGTCTTAGTCTAATACCATCATCGTTATTCAATGTGTCAAACCTCGACAATTGTCATAGTACTTACTTTGTCAATTGTCTGAGTCTGCATCCATGTCGAGACGTATGTCGTAGGTTGCACGACAGTGGTTGTCGCTGTTACTGTCATCAAGTCGGTCATCGTCTGTGTCATAGTAGCAGTCTGGATGGAAGTCATGACGTCGGTTATTGTTGCGGTTTGAGTGTTCACCATTGTCTTGGTCTGTTTCAAGATTGTTGTCAATCATTCCAGCTTAGAAAACTAAACCAACCTTGTCGATAACCTGGGTGGATACGTAAGTCTGAACATAGGTTGTCGGGATAAGCACCGTGCTCCGTTGTGTCTGGGTGACGACATCAGTTTTTGTCTGTGTTTGGGTCGCAGTGTTAGTCCTTGTGGCCGTAGTCGTGTACACATTAGTCTGAGTCATCGTCGACGTTGCTGTTAACGTGTGTTCCACAGTCTTAGTGTTGGAGATTATGTCAGTTGATACCCAAATACTCGTTGTGGGAACCATTTCAACGGATGTATAAACACGAGTTTCTGTGACATGCTGGGTATTTGTTTCGGTCTCCGTCTGGTACATTGTAACCGTAGTTGGGACCACTTGAGTGTGCGTCTGATTTGGCGGACTTAATTAGAGAATTGATGATGATAAAGTCAACCGTACTGTAGTCGCAGTCATTGTCATTGTAACGGTATACGGAGACTGATTCCAGCAGTTGTTGCTGATAACAGTTATTTCGTGGGCAGGGGCGGAAAAATCATAATGATACGTACTTGATGACCGTCGTGGCATAACATCCTTGACTTTGCATGTTGTACTATGTCCTGATAAGCACAGAGTCATTCCAAGGACCTATTGAGCCTACCCAATGTTCTGGAGAACAAGATCCGTCTGGTTGCTTTGCGTAGCCATAGCCACATTGCAAACTCTTGTAACCACCACTCTGATATGCTGAATAGGGCATCACCTGATAGAAATTACTGGGCGTCGGTGACACGGATGAACTCTGAGCCAAGGTCGGATTGGCACTTGGAGTGGGCGCAGCTGTTATCGTCGGGATTGGGGAGACACTAGCAGCGGCAGTTGCGCCGACAAGGAATAGACCAATAATGAATGACATCATAATGTGCAGATGAAGGTCTGAAAGATGGTGTTGCCTAGCGGTCTACGCTGGTGATAACTACTGTCTAGCAGTAGCAAGAGTTTGGACCGTGCCAAAAAAAAAAGCGCAAGCGCTGCAAGGCAGATGAGTGGAAAGCGGGATGGAGAAAAGGAGGGAAACATACCTTGGAAAGAGGAACGAAGAAGGGGGTGTGAAACGGTGATTGACATTGGGCGTATTTGAAGGGCGGGCGGTCAGGGTTGTCGTGGGGATGACTGATGATCGATGATCAAAGGATCACAACCTGTGCTGCCACTGGTCACGCTCTCTATTCACTCCTATGCCAATCGTATATAATATTATGCCCCAGAAAGCCTAGGTTTCGCCAACGACAACGGTCCTACAGATGCTGCCGCCCGCCGCCCAAAGTCGCCATGGACATCTAATAGGATTTTCAGCGCGTTCCTCGCCCGAATCTTGGACATTTCGTCCGGCCGGCTCGTCAGCGCCGTTTCAACCCGTGGTGGGTGATCTTGCCAAGGGAACTTTAACGAGTGTCAATCCAAGTCCTGTAGTGGTAACCAACCGCTTACCGGGAACTAGTGTCGTGTTAACAATAATCAATTAAATGAAATCACGGAAAGGTGATGGCACGTACCACGGTCTTGAGGGTCTCATAGCCTGTCACATGCAACTTAGCTTTTCACAGCATTTTTAAAATAATCACGCTTACCCAGGAGCGTAAACCCGAACTGGGGACTGCTCCGAATGACCCGGGCAGGTCCACCCTTGAACAGCGCCCGGAATCCTTCTTCGCGGTCTAGACATATCAATAGTATGCAATGATGATGAAACAAAGGAGCAGCGCTCACATATTTTCACAAACGCGTCTCGTAGTCCCTTATAATTTGTGTCACCCTTCCTCGCTTCTACTTGCAATCTAGTCTTGACAACGTCTAATACAAAGTATGAGCAGCAAGCAGACGACCAATTTGTCAATGCCAGGCTCACCAGCAGGGGTCGTGAGATATGCGGCTGGCATTCCACTGATCAATCAATCACAGATGTTGTCAGTGACATAAGATATATTCATGACGATGACAAACGCTCACGCAATGGCAGCTGAAGCCAGCGTTTCAAGGAAGGATAGTCGTTTACCATTGTAACCTTCGTGGAAGACATCCTTCTTCAGATGAAAATATGCTGGGAAATAGATGGCAGAAAACGGTATATCTCTTAAGAGACAAGCAGTTGCTCCCTTGTACAACCCAAGGATACCCAGTTGGCGAATGATGTGGATAGCACCTTTGGGAAGAGCACCTTCCAACTTCGCTGCTTCTCCTTGGACTTGTAGTCGAATCTTTCTGCAAACGGCATAACTATGGGTTCGCCTGAATACAACGCGCCACGTACACGATTTCCAAGGGATTGGTGAAAATCTAATCCAAATGCATATTGATGTCCGTCAACGCCAAAAGTGTAAAAAAAATGCCACCATACCACTTGGCAGCCACCAGCCGTTCCACCCGCAACGAACTCCCAACCAAGTTTTATACGACCCGTTTCAGGATCCATTGCCTTGCCCCGAATCAAATCATTGACGGTGAGCTTGATGGCTTTCTCTGGAGCAACTCCCTATAGGTTATTTCAGGAGGTGCATGTATTAGATAGAGGGTAAGAACGCACAACAAGCTGCGGTCCGAGTCCACGATAGAAACCGAAGAATCCCTCATTACGAAGGATCTTCTTTGCACAATCTATGCTGTTCTTGTACAACAGCTGACCCACCACCGTGCTTCTCTGATTTTGCATGCTGCCAAAAACGTGAGCTATTTGCGTGTCGAAAAGAAAGTCGACGTACCGAGTCTAAAACAATTTTAAATGGGCAATACGTGCACTTCACTCTATCACTTACCTTCACTAGAGTATGCTTAGCGTTTTTTTAAAAAATCGTTGCAATAACACGCACCTAGGTCTATGGGGTATACGATTGTAGCACCGAATGCTCCCGCGATGCCTAAGGTTGGCTGCTTTTGAAAATATCTCGTCAAAAAAACCCTGATTCACATACCACCTTGCACGAAACTATATGCTGAATGGAGAAGACCTTGCAACAGTGAGGTGGATCTAGCAGAGACTTCGTCTTCCTCGTGAGGTGCTCTCCATCTAGGATCCAACAACTGTGCGAAATCAACCAACGCTAATCGTGACGAAGAAACACCACGACTAGCGAAATGGAATATGATAGAGGCCTCCATGGGCGTAAATAATGAGTAGCGCGAACTTGATGCAGCGTGATTAAGGAAATCTGATTGGTCTATGCGTCCGTCTTTACTCTTTGCCGTTGCTTCACGAATGATTCTAAGTGGAAGCTTCAGCCACACAGATACGAACCACTCGCTAACTGACTTGCCGTTCGATCATGTCCATTTCTGATTATCCAAAACATCAGTAAGCGAGTAGGGGACAAAGTAGGGCAACGTACCGCGAATCACATTCTGAAATGCGACGACTTCTGAATAAGATATCCGTTGACCAGGGGTCAAAGTACAAAGGGTGGGTAGTCTATCTATTATGGCATCGGATAGTTTATGTCCAGCAATTTCCTGAGACAGTCGGTGAGCATTGAATGACAAACCAAAAAAAAGAAGGTAGACTATACTAGAATAATGCGCTTAAACTGATCTGGTCTAATAAATCCGTCTTGGTCGTCGTCGAGGTATTTGAAAGCCTGGCGCACTCTTTCGCCTTGAAGGCCCTTCATAAGCTGAGTGAATTCGTTGTCTTTTGGATAAACCCCGCTCGTCAGTGCAACAGGGTAGGCCACAATTAGACCACTTACATCCCAAAACATGAGCCCCGTCCTTCTTCCCGAGGTATAATTTCACCCAGTCACTAGATCGCTTGAATAAATTGAAGAGTACAGGAGGCACATATACTTTACCAATCAAAATCGAAAGGGATGGCATCAGGCCCGACGTTAGCTGTGAAAACTTGCTTGAATTCGTCGAATGTGATATACCCTGAATGATCGCTGCAGTGCTATAAGTCTAGAAGCGGGACTTGATTTCAGATCTACATACACATCGAAGTACTGGAATGCCATCCAATAGTCCGCATCAGGTCGCTTCAGAAGGGTCTCGAACACCGTAAAATCATCCCAGGAAACAAGACCACGCTTCGAGGTGTCTGCAACGCGGAAGAGAAGTCCAAATTGGGCGCGGCCAATCTTAGACAGGTCGCCCTTGGGTGCGGTTGCATTCACGAAACTCTCTTGATCGAGGAACCTGTAGACCGTCAGTAATGTCCATTCGAGACGGCGGATTTTTCCACCGCACTTTTCACCGTTAATGACCTTTGCGTGAGCGTCGAAGGTCCTTTTCCATCGTTTCAGCTCGCTCTCTGGAATTGATATTGCCGTCCGGACGGTGCTAAGAGCGGCGGCTTTTAGGGATGGTTGTTTCTCAGCATCACAGTGGACAGTGGGGAAAATGCGAGACCACATGGTTCTATGCGAGTGTGAGCGGGTAGGATGGGGGAGGGTATCCCAAACGAGTGAGAGATTGGCAAAGCCTGGGGAGGGCACTGAGAAATGAGGAGGAGACTGAGGGTTCCGAATATTTTCGGGATTAAGGAATTCCCAAATAAGTAAGAGTGTCTGGTTGCCGAGCGCGTAGCATCACGGAGGCTGTCTACACTGCAAATGCGACCTCGCTGGGTAATCTAAAACTAATGCAGTACATCTCCTTGTTGGGCGCCACAGAGCGAACTAAATGTAACTCGACGTCTGTTAAACTTGCCCCCAGCTGCTCCTCCACACGCTGGTAAGGTAATCAGTACCACAGTCCCAGTCGGGCTGCATCGGACCCACCGCTCGAATATCCATTTCAGCCATCCGAGGCTCCAGTTCCCGAGCGAAGCAATGGCAATGTATTATTGGCATGGCGCCATACGTCTCGCGTAAATCACGCGTCCGATCTGAAAGGAGCCCTCGAAATCCATTTAGAAATTGAATCGCAGTGTCAGGCAGGTTCATGACAAAATGTGCGATGCGCTGTCGAGGTGGTTGGGCTATTTCAACAGAGTCCGCCACGATCTTTTTGGCCGTCAACTTCTGGGCTTTCTTGCGGTCCTTTTCTTGTTGCGTTCGGCTCACAGGTGGACCGCTAAACGGAGGAAACGGTTCATCATAGATCCGAGCCACCGCAGCACGTATGAAATCACGGCCGTCCTCGCAATAAACTCGCACAAGGTCGGACACCTGAACGAATCAGCAGTGTAACAAGGCAACAATGTCACGCTCGTACTCTGTTGTTTTGCACATTGACGGTTAGGTACTTGGCGCTCTCAGGATTCAGATCGTTGGCGAGTACAGCGCATCCTTTCTTAGCAGCAGGAACCGCAAACGGTCCAACACCGGCAAAGACATCGACAACGACATCCTCAGGTGAAAACTTGCCAATGATTCGATCATGTTCCGTGTGTAACCGCGAATTCCAGTACACTTTTGTGAAATCGAACGTGAAACGGCAGGCAGATTCATGCTGAGCAAGCGATGAGAAAAACCAAGGGAAAAGACGACGACCCATACATGTTCTACAATGTAGTTTGGCTCCCCTGCCAACAACTCCATCTTGAAAAATCGAAATGTCGTGTCGATATTATCAAGTTTATTGACAACCGTTCTGACTTGCTTGTTTTTCTAGATCAAATAAAAGACATAAACTTGGCGTTCCAAAGTTGTGGTAACAAAACTCACGTCAAGAATCACTTGACCAATCAGATACTTGTACGGTAGATATTCATGATTCAGATTCAGATGTGCTTCATGGAGAGTTAGCGACAAACTTTCAACGGTTTCACTCCTGTACATACCGATGTGACCTGTCATGGCGAAGCCTGAAGGTGAACCATCGCACAGGTCTTCTGGCAATACAGCATGGAGTATCTCGTCTATGAGCAGAGTGAACTGCAATTTCATCGCAGCGCAGGAAGCCATTACCTGCGGTCCAGTAATCATAGGTCAGCTGCAGAGGATAATTTGATAAACCGTTGCATTCATTCTTAATAAAGTCCAATGTGTCAGGCGGGAGGTCGCCTAACTTGCATATATATCACTGGTTGACCGTAAATTATACGTATAAGAACGTACCTCTGTCTGATACTTTCAACAACACCAAGCGATCGCCGTTGGGATGTGAGGGATTTGGCACGACGGTGCGAATTTTGGGCCAATCCATCAAAGCCCTAAAGTTGCATGTCAAATAGACTGGCATGACGCAGCAACAAAGGAGAGACTTTTTAATTGGTTTTGCTTTGAGTACGGAGGCGACCTTGTCAGGAGGAACAGAGACGGCAAGAATAGGGATGGATTTGTGAAATGCGTCTCTATCCAGGTTATCTCTCATTTCCCTGTGAATGGGCGGAGAAGCATTGATATTGAGGTGCAGATGTCGCGACATGGTCAGAGTTCGTCGCACGAGCAACATTTTGATGGCGGCGCTACCCAACGAACAAGTGCTTTGCCATGTCGTCGATGTCCACTGCCATCCGACAGATGCACCCCACATATCTCATGAAACCATGCAGAATCTCCGTATAACTCTCTGTGCAATGGCAACCAGACAGTCCGACCAACAGCGAGTGCGTCAACTGGCTCTTCAATATCCCAACCATGTCGTCCCTTGTTTTGGTTCGTCTCAATCGCATACTACGTCTGCAACCAGCCTCATGTAAATACAGGCTATCACCCATGGTTTTCTTATGCCATCTCAATCCACCCCGCTGCTTCCAGACACGATCATTATCGCGCGTTACTCTTGGGCAGCTCGCCAGACAGACCAGACCTCCTTGATGCATTCCAGAAATTGCTGCCCCATTTACCTGAACCACGGCCTCTAGACGACATCGTCCAGGAGCTGCGCAGCAATCTACAGGCATTTCCCGATGCTATGCTTGGGGAGGTAGGTTTGGACCGCTCATTCCGACTCCCCATAGACTACTTTTCATCTCCACGTACTTTGACTCCGTTTACGATCCCTTTCGAGCATCAGCTAGCCATTGTCGAGGCTCAATTAGATCTTGCTGTTGAACTAGGGCGAAATGTGAGTTTTCACAGCGTGAAATCGCAACAGGCCACCGCTACCCTCCTGGGTAAAATGAGAGATAGATATGGTGAACGTTGGTGCAGAATCAGCATAGACATTCATAGCTGCGGTTTTAGCCCGGAGATGTGGCGCAATATAGAGGCGGGTGTTTGTAAATCATCACTTCAGATGATCTGACGGTAACAACAGAGTGCACATCCAAATGCATTTCTTTCTGTTTCAATCGCCATCAATGGCCGAAGTCCAAACCTAAAGCGTTTGATAGCTGCTTGCGCGTCGGACCGGATATTGGTTGAGTCTGATTACAATAATGCAGAGATGACGACAGCCATGACTTGGGAGATTTTGTTGATCGTCGCCGAGGTAAAAGGATGGCAGGTGGAAAAAGAATGGGACCAGATTCCCGAATCCGACCGTGTCGGTGCTGTGAGGCAACTAGAAGAAAACTGGATGAAGTTCAAGAGGGGAAATCACCCCCAAAAGTCGTAGGCATGGTAATTCGGACGGTTACTAGTGCCATAGATACGATAGAAGAATTATAAGGCAGACGCCTATTACCAAACCCATTATGATCGAGTCCCTACGTCTCCGATTACGGATCATAGAAACCAAATTGTTAACGCCAGGCATGGTTTCTAGGGCAGGTCATACATTAGGCGCTTTGCGGTCGTGAAGAACTCACTGATAATATGCCCCATTCGACTGTTTACGCTAGCCAATGTACTTCGCTGACGAGAAAACTCTGACCGAGTCTCATACGCTTGTCTAGCAGAGTTATTCATCAATCGTCCTTTGAGATTAAGGATACTGACTGTAACAGGTCGTCTGTCATGCTATGTGAACTATCTATTCGCCCCCTCTCTGCTAGCAGGGCATCTGTAGTAGATGACTTGTGTGCACTATGCAATGTCAAATACTATCCACAACAAAAATAAAATTGATGCATGACGCACTCAATGTCATTACGAATACCACTAAAGAGAACCGCTTGGTCTAGCGCTTGCTGAGCAGTCGCCTAAGACAAATGGCATCTGAAAGTACGTCGCTCGGTAGAGAGGACTGACTTTGGTCCTCCGTAGTTCACGCGCATTATCCTGGCAGACTTCCTTGTGCCTCTGAATGGTACGCAACATAGCCGGTGACAATAACTCGGGATTGCTGGCGAGCCTTGAAAGTTGTTCGTTGGCTTCTTCCAACTGCACGGTGCCTATGAATATTAACATTCACAACCACAGGGGTCAAACGCGCCTTCGCTAGCAGCTCCTCGAGTTCCCTTTCCAGGTCCTTCCAACGCTCCAAGGAGCCTGTGGCTTCCAGGTCGTGTTTGGATCGCGAAATAGTGGAAGCCAATTGGGAGTAGGAGCTCAACTTGACGTCGAACTGATTCTCGAGGGTTCGACATTGCCGATGGAGGTGGTCATACGTACTCATTGTGGCTGTCAAGTAAGGAGCTGCCTAATTCGGTGGCAATCTCGCCCAATGTAATCCAAATTACTCAACAATCAATGCACACAGCAATCAAGTAGAGCACCTTTCTACTATGCTGTACTCAAGCTGAACGCGAATCAACTAATCTCGAATTGTTACAACACAAATACTGCATTAGACAGATCAAAAACCTAGCCATGTTTTGGCACTTTGTCGTGCAGCAATCTTCTTGGCCTGCATGGGTTACGACACATGAAACGAAGTAGTTTTTCAGGTGAAATGCTAACCTGTGCGACCATATTGCGACTCCCTTCTTCTAGCGCATTGAACCTTTCTCCAAGATCCCCCAGGACTTGTCTAACAGGCACGCTAGTGATTCACAAGTAAACGCTGACGAAGTACATACCCCCGTTCACTCAGTGCTGAAGTCAATTTAATGTATAGATCGTTTTGCACGGCAGCCGCCCTCGATGCTATGCTTGCGGCTGACAACTCTCCCGCTCCGGCTTCCGCAGGCTCTATGTCTGGCAAAGGTCTTTCTGGTCCTCCCACTGAAAAACCCATAGAAAAAACAGTTCCAGAAATATTCATAGGACCTACAGAGAGTATCCAGTTGTTCCCCAGACATAGACAGACCGAACCTGAACCAGGCGCTTAATCGAGAACTTGGCCCTATGGGGACAGGTTGCGGGTGAGGTGGGATACTTGGTGGTGATGGTATCAGTTCGACGTCCGGCCAGGAATAGACTCGGCGAAAGTCAAATAGCGTCCCATATATAGCTTCGTCTAATTTGCCAGACATGGGACTAGGTGAGAAAGCTATAAAATCGCCCGACCGGTCGATACTAGGTGGTCTAATTACCGGCGTCACAAAAATTCTGCAAAACAGATAGATTGACTCACAATGTAGGTATAGATGGAAGTTCTAAGGTATGCAAATGATCAAGATGTGGCAATGAGTATACGAGTGCTAGATGTTTGTCTGTGAAAACTACTAAGGCGCAGGATCCTAATACTGGCGTAAGTTAACGCTCAATATATCACAAAAACGTACCCATTTTCTCTACGATTTGTGCACTTTGGATATTACCCGTTTTGCTACCGTTCCAATCAGTCTTGGCAATCCGCTGTCCAGTGACTTCGGCGTAAACCCTGGCGCCCTTGCTACCTGTCGTAACAAAAAGGCATCGTGTCTCGCTGCTCGAAGCGCGTTGTATTAAAAACATTCTTTCACGATCGGCAGCGACAATCGATCCTGTTTTCTCATCAAGGACAAAACTCCCGTGCGGTAATGGGTTTGCAACTGCCTCTGCGCTCACAGTGTCATGAACGACATTCCATGGTTCAGTCTCTTCATCTTGCATAAAGGAAACTATTTCCAGATTGCCAGATAAATGAATGGCTAATAGCCGTATACGAGCTTGTGGATCTGGGACGGTCAATCGCAGATTGAAGCATCGTAAGATATTGGATACCTTTTCCAATTGAGCATGCCGTCCAAACAAAGTCAACTACCAGGTCAGGGGCATTTTCTGACGTGAGATGAAGTCTGCTTCTCCTTCTTTGCTGGTCTTTCCGTAATACAATCCTTGAAGACTTCAAATCAATTACGACGAATGTTCCATTAGAGTAAGATATTGCGAGAAGTCCTGAGAGGTGAGAATTCAAAAGAAGTTCGCGTTGATCGTAATATACACTTACCAATATCCGCAATCGCAGAAGCCTCGACTCGTCCCGATAAACGACGAATCAAAATGTGCGGTTCAAGCTGCGTTCTACGGGAAGACTTCACGTAATTTAGTGGTATTAGTTTCGAGTCGTCTTCGTTGTGACGTGGATTGATGGCTGTGAAAGCTCGCATTCGGAAAACTATTACATCTCCTGTGTCCATAGCGATAACACAGGCACATCGCGGAGAAAATTCCAGCAAGGTGATCCCCGGTAATTTTTCCGTGTCTAGAGTAAGTAAGCTCGCTAAATGTGGGTCATTGTAAATGTCATTAATGTCGACGGTCAACGCCGGCACAGAATTTGGGAATTCGTATTCTAGTGCCATAGGACGTAGGTTCTCCGCGATCTGCACGCTCAATAACTGTGCACTTATATCATACATTTGTACCGTGCCATCATGATTGTAGGAGGCCATTATTCGATGTGGTTGATACTTGGCATTTAATATCAGAACGGCTGCGGTTCACCGAAAGAACTACTTACTCTTGCAAACGTCAGATCATTCTCTTTGGACGCATCAGCCCAAGCATCTCCACCCGCAAGATTCAAGCGTAAAGCACCCTGCATGGAATCTACGGTGAGCGCTTGGTAAGATGAACGATCCACTGTGAATAGGTGGGCATTTATCAAGCCCGCTGCACCGATCCAAAACGGGAAAGGTAATTTCAGCCGTCGAGGTTCGCTCGACTCCATCAATGATAGTAAGGTGGCCTCTAATTCGCTCGCAAGCTTGTCTGGATCAACTATAGCTGCTGATCTCTCGGTATGATGTTCATCGTGTTCTGAATCCTTGAATGCTGGCGGAGGGAATTCCAAAGCATTGAGAGATCGTGCAGTAGGATCTGGTCCTGTCATGATAATGATCGCAACAGGATCGAATGTTCCTGAAAAATGGGGGTTATCACGGGAGACTAGCAAATAATCTTGAACAATGTCTTGTGCTGAATAGAAATACGTCCTAAGTGGGACCAGAGACTCCCTCATAGCATCTCTGAAATAGGGATGTAATGATTGAGAGATGTCAGGAGAGACAGCAGCCGGGGGATCAGTAGGAGCAAAAGCTGGCAGCTCAAAGATTGTCAACCCGGGAGCTTCTGTAGCAGCCAAGCCTCCTAGTATAGTCAGAATAGTTTTTCCGCCGCGGGGATCTGACGCATTAGAAAATCCACTCCAAGACATCTTGAATATAGGCTCTCGACTATTCCCGACCCTCGCTTGACCTGGATTTAACAGAAGTTCATCGAGTTTCTGAGCATTTACAACGTTAACACCATCAGTTTCTAAAGTCTTGACGAGGAGTGGCTGGTCTTCGTCCTCCACAGCCCAGAAAGCGATTGAACTGTCTGTATGACCCACAGCAAGGATATGGCCTGAAGGATGAATGGCTATGCACGTTACTGAAGGTTGGCGAAGCATCAGAACATCCTATTGAACGCATTTAAACCAGCCCTCCTTGTATAGAACCAGCTTACCGGACTCCCAAAACCAGACCCACCCGGTGCTCCAGGAGGTATTGTGTATTCATATGCACGAATGACATTGCGTTGTGACTGATGAGGATCAGATAACTCAAGGCGACATGATCTTGGAATTACCAGATCGGACAATACGACACCACCTTCGAGGGCGGCATTATAAACATGTTATAAGTGATTTTAAAAAAATCCCAAACCTGCATATGCAACAAAAAGGAGGTTTAAATCCCTTGGATGAGCTACCACCTCGACAGAGGTACGTCTAGACAGAATTAGGTCTGCTATCACCGAGAATATCATACACCTACACCGAACCATCATCATCATTGCTTATCCAACCGACCTTTTTTTTGTAAATGTCCCACAGATTTGGAAGGGTGTATGGAGATTTTCTTAGGCAAAGAAGATCGTACGTTTTGATTTCGCCAGAATGGATCACGAGGAACGCCTGAGGGGCAGCGTAAGTCCTGATAGTACAGAACTAAAGCATAGATTGCCATACATGGGCATGTGAAGGCGACACTATAACGCAGCTAGGCAGTCGTTGATCAGTGACATGGTCTCTTTCTTACCTGCAGACATGCACTGACTTTGTTTGATCAAATTTTGCTGAAGCTAATAACTGAGGTCGGCCAAAGGCGGACAAATCCCAGATAGAAAGTTGATTGTTGCCGTCTGCCATTCGGATTAATGGTAACAACAAGAGACATAATGGATAAAGAGTGGAATCTCACCCATGCAGACAAGGCGAAATGTAGATATAGATATCACCAGAAATTTCACGGCAGCGCCACTCTCCAACACCAGTAAAGTGTGCACTGCAGGTTTCCCATGTATATGAATATATCCCTTCGCAGTGCCTTTAGAGATAGAGGAAGACTGAGATATGCAACAGTCGATTAGAATTAGTCGTACCAATGGCCAATAGACTAGCAACTGGATCATATGTGAAGGCAGTGAGATCCTTTGGAAAATGAAGCCTCCTAAGGTCGCCAATCTTCCATTGCCGTGACTCCCTGAGCTCGAGAGAGAAGTCTTGGTGCTTCTGTACCATGGAAAAGCTAATAAAGTCGCCGCACTCGCTAATGCATAGCTATTACTGTATATGGAATAGATCTGTACAATGCGTAGAAATACAAGCGTGCGGTAATGTCGATGTACATGTGTGCCAGTGGACCCAAACCTACTGAAATGTATTCAGCTATGTGGTGCGGATCCTCTGATCTTTCCTAGCCAGCTTTTCTTGACACCCTTTTCCAATCCTTGGCCCTTTCCCCGAGGGCTATTTGTAACATCTGCGATAAGGGATGACGTTTTCATCGACGCCGACGCACGTTTGGGTGATTGTTGATGTGTGCGACGCACAGGAGTGAAGCCAGTCAGTCCACCACTTCGCATTCTACGTACTCGCGGTGTTTGATTCTCGTTATGGTCGTCTGGCATACTGTCTACAGTGAAACCTTGGGGTGGAAGACTGTCAAAGTCTTCAGGTGCACGTCGCTTCTTTCCTATCACTTGGTCTGTCTCTTCAAATTCTGGCGCAGATATGGGCGATATGCGCTTGTCTGGCGATTTTGTCTTGAAAACGGTTAGTCGAGCGCTTCGAGCTTCTAGGGGTTTCGACTTGATAACGGAGGATCCGTCAGAGACGATACGATTTGTACTGCTAGAAGTAGCAGGTGTGGATTTTGAAAGGTGGCTAGACGGCTCAGAAGCAGGCGGTGTAGACTGGGAACATGTCTTTGAAGTGACAAATGAAGACGTGGCAGGCGAGGTAGAGGGTTTCGGAATCGACGCTTTCGCTGCTGTCAACTTTGCTTGCAAATTCTGAACTTTGCGGTTGAGTGACTCGACTTTGGCTGTCAGTTTCTTGTTGTCTTTAAGTATTCTGATAACCAGCTTGAGACGAATCCAGCTGAAAACGATGATGTGAACTTACTCAAGAACTTTATCGTCATTTTCCTCGATTTCCGCGCATTTCTTTCTTAGTAACTCTTCCATCTCGTTGTTCCTTTCTTCGAGTTCAGCTAAAGCTGCTGCAAGATCGGGTTTCGACTGCAAAGCGTTGATTTCCTTTCGTAGTTCTGCTATTTCGCGCCTGTGCTGAGCGCTTTGTAAAGTGAGATTTACTTCTGCTGCTTTGGATAACTGTTCATTACGTAGTATCTCTTCGTGTTGCGCTTCACGCTCTGCACTAAGCATAGTGATCGTCTCTTCGCTGAGAGTTTAGTCAGCTCAATTTTCGTGGTTCTGCAGTAGCACTTGCCATTCTTTAACCTTGCTCTCCAAGAATCGTGTCATGGAAACAGATCTCTGGAGCTCAGCTTCCAGGTTCGTCATACATTCCTGAAGAGATTTCCTTTCCTTTTGTACAGCGCACAGTTCCTCGAGAGATTTGTTTAGGCTTTTTGTGACGCTATCCATATGATCCTTGAGCTCCGTCAAAGCGCTCTCTCCAGCCCGCAACTGTGCTTCAAGGATATGAATCTGTTGCTTATTCTTCTCGCGCTCCTCCTCATGATCTTGGGCTAGTTGTCCGAGGTTCGCTGTCAATCGCTTGACATCCTCTAACGATGCTGTCAATTCACGCGAACGCTTTTCAAGCTCTGAATCTAGAACAGTAAGGTCATTTTCCAGCTTTTCTTTAACTCTGCGCGATTCCTCGTTGAACTGAGCCGATTCTACTTTATATGATACGCAAGCAGCATCGAGCTCATTTTGAATTTGTTGGTGGGAGGATTCCAGAGCGAGAATGCGCTCCTGTGCCTTATCGTTTTCCACCCTCGTTGCATGAAGACTATTGCGCAACTGAAACAATTCATCCTCGAGCTTCCTCTGTAGAACCAATCGGCCTTCCTCAGCCCCATCTGTCTGAATCACGGTTGAGTGCTTTTCTAGTTCTTGCTTGACGTGGGCGTAATCTGAAGCAATGCCTTCTTTCTCCATCTCTACAGAATTAAGGCGTGATTGTAACTGCTTTATAGTCTCGGAAGTATTAATCAGTTGTTCTTCCAGAGCTTGAAGTTCCAGAGCATGACTGAACTTGATGCCTTCGAGCATTGTTTCTGCCAAGTTCTTTTCAGCAATGTGAGATTCTGCATCGCCCAGTGATGTTCGAAGTCGTTCTTTGTAGTGGGAGAGATCGTTGAGCAGGATCTCGGTTTCATTGGCCCTCTTTTCTACATCGCTATGAAGTTCAAGGATCCGAGCCTCCAGGTCTGTAATTCGAAGAGCCTGCTGACCATTCTCAAGGTGAGATGTCTCCAGCTCTGCGGTCAGCGAGATGCATCGATTTTCAAATTGATTCATATCCATTAACAGTTCGTTGACACGGGCATCAACTTGGCCTTTCTCCTGCTTCAATCCACTCAAAGCAGAAGCAGCGTTCTTGACTTCGGCGCGCGAAATGGCGAGAGCAATTCCAATTTGTCGTATTCCTACGTCGGAGTCGTGTAAACTTTGTTGAAGGTTAGCCAGGGATCTCTTGTCTTCCTCTGACGTTCTAATCAACATTTGGCGAAGATCGTAAGCCGCACGAAGCTCGTCAGTCATTTTTGCCTCCCTTTCCCGCATCATACGAATTTTGCCATTAGCATGACCAATATTTTGCATGAAGACAGCAACGAGTGACACCAAAGCGTTGTCACTTTGTTCTAGTTTGCTGTCCATGGTCTCCAGTTCCATCTCGAGTGCTTCTACCCGTGAAAGCGCTGAGTCACGAGATTCCCTTGCGTCTGCACAATCCTCGACCATCGCGACCTTCTGGGCGGCCAAAGTTTCTATTTCTGTAGTCATCTCGCCCATCCGTTCTTCCTGCAGACGAATGTTTGTTTCAAGTCGTGAAATGTCGTGCTGGTGAATGCCAATTTGTTCCGTCCTTCTAGTAACACGCATTTCCATTTCCTTCAGTTGATCGCGCAATGCACGATTAGCTTCGGTAGTAGACATGGTCGATAATTGCTGGAATTGTAGAGAGCTATAGCGACTTTCTGCGTTTGTCAGCTCCTGTTGCACAGACTGAAGCTCAGAAGTCAAATTCGTAATTTGAAGAGCCAAGGAGTTGCGCTCGGATTCGACATTCTCCAGTGTCCGAGACAGGTCCTGGACATGTCTACCAAGTCCATCGAGGTTACTCTGATTAAACCTTTTGAGTTGTTGCCGCTCTTCTTCCCATTGCATCTCACGTCGCGTTAATTGCGACTCTATGCCATCCCTTTGTTTGCAAAGTCCTTGTAAGTTCGATGCAGTTTCTTTCATTTGTGCCTCCATGTCGTGCATCTTGTCTATCTGCTCCATTATCAACTGGTCTTTAATCTGTAACCGAGTCTGTAGGTCTAAATGTTTGTCATCTGTAGCCAGCAGCTCTTCCTGTAGTCCAGAGCAACGTGAATCCAAATGTGCTACAATCACGGCAGTGGCAGTAGCAACAAGCGCCGAGTGTTCGACCAATTTTCTCGACTGAGCGGCCCTTGTCGCATCCCCATCTGTGATAGTGGTCACCGGCGCCGACAACTTGGCTTCCAAAGATTCAATTGTATATCGTGATTCAGACTCCAGGAATTGAATGTTGCGCCGCAAATCGTCTCGTTCTGCCCGAAGACGCTCTACTGCTGCAAGTAATCGCCTAATGTGCGCTAACGTTTCCTCATCTGTGGTTAAAACCGACTCGACTTTCATGTCCGTCCCATTCATTTCCGGACGACTGAAAAGTCAACACACATGACATTAATGAGGATTCAATACAATCACCTCTTTAAAGAATTGCTTTGTTCAGTGATGATTCCTTCCAATCTCTGTATTTCTTCCTTTGCATCTGATAATTGATTCAGAACATCTTCCTTCTCCCTAGTGAGTCCGATACACTGTTCGTATCTCTCCGTGGCCTTCTTGGCTTGCTCAGCCAGCCTTATATCCATGCTTCTTATTTGTGACTTCAAATGATTGAAGTCCTGAACGTCTCGCAGGCTACTTTCGAGCGTTGCGATTTTCGCTTCGTCTTCTTCTATTCTCTTGATCAATTCGTCCTCTCGGCTACCGTCCCCGACTTGCTTTCTGACGATTTGCAGTTCCGCTTCTTTCTCTTCTAATGACGCGATCAAATTATCTATTTGTGACGACATTCGCTTGCCCATGGCAGCCTTTTCATTGTCGACCCGGATTAAGTCGCTCTGAGTTTGAGAAAGCTTCTGCGAGGTAGAGCTCAGGGTCGATTCCGTCTGCGACAGCGTTGTGCGAACATCGTCCAATTCTCTCTCCAATTTCCTTATTCTATCTTCGGGAGTTGAAGAGAGCCTAGGCTGCGGTGCTGTTCGTTGATGCATGGTGGCATTTAGAGGGGCTTGCTTCCGGACCTCGGCTTCTAGTTCACGAACTCGGGCTTCGAGCGTGGCCTTTTCCCGCTCTAATTTTGTTGTACACGCACGATATTGATCAGAGGCACGTGAGGAGGTGTCCAAGAAACTCTGAAGTTCCTTCACCTCCAAATCTTTCGCTTTTATCGATTCGCGTGTGGCCGTCAAGGCCATTTCTAAGTTCTTCAACGACACAGATTGATTTTGATAGTCGTCTATGCGCTGCCTTACATCATTTTCAAGCCGCAGGCTGCGGTTAGTTTCTTGGTTCAGCTGTAATCGTGGAATTAGTTTGTCGGCTCGACTAGCAGATGGGGCACAAACTTTGTGTGTGACATCATTCAATGATAATTGGCATTCGTTGAACCGTTCTGCTTGTTTCAAAAGCTGTGTTTGCTGGGCGGCAAGCTGAGCATCTGCAAGAAATAAGCCACCGAAAGCAGGAAAGGTTGATGCGTACCTTGAGTATTCAGTTTGCTCTTAAGTAATTGAACTTCGTCGCTTGTTTCTCCATCCCCTGAAATCCAAATGGACATCTTGAGGACGACGCGGAGTTGACCGTCCCAAGCGTGAGATCTAGACTTGGTAAACGCGCTTAGCACGTGATCGTTCTTTTGCGCTGCCCCAAAATAGAGCTCCGTTGAACGTCGACTCAGTGGCGTCGTTCAAGTCCATGCTCGCCTGGCGTATTTCGGCATGAAGAAATTCCGTTCATTGCATCATAGATAACACATTTCTGTTTGAGAATCAGATAAGGCTCAAGCTAACCTTAGTACGCCTTTTGTCGAACCGTTGACTTGGTGGAGTCAGCTCCACAAGAACCCCAAAAGAAGGTCGCCATTAGGCACGTTCCCATTTATTCATTGCTGTTATCGCCCGCGGAAATCAGAAGTGGGGTGCTTATGGCAATATTCTGATGAATTTGAAGGCGGTGACGTCGAGGCGCGATACAGACATGGCATTCTGCAACGCCCGCCACATGCTACTATGGCTCCCATCTCGCACGCGAACTATATTCATGGCATCCCGGGATAGCAGCCCGAGTTGTTTCGTAATAGGCTGAGACATTTGTTATCGACATTAAGCCGCAAGCTCCAAACATCTTTGACAGGTCTCTTGACTAGCATAGCCTGCCTGCGCTCGTTAGGCGGGAATTATTGTGTGGAAAGGCAGTGATGTCACTTATCCTGACGTCATGCATTGTTTTCTAACGCTGGATTTCAATACAGTGTTTGTTCGACGAAGAATCTGCAGCTGATTCTTGGAAGATATATAAACCGCCGTCCTCTGACAACCCTCATTCCTCTTCCTGCCATCTCTCAATAGCATTCCATAGTGAGACTAGCCAATATCTTACTTCATCCTTCCTCTAATTGCGCCGTTAGGCCTCTAGGCCTGGCTCGATGTTAGCGGCAAATAGTAATGGCCTTGCGTCGTTCGGTGCACCGTCGAAAGTGACGTTGTCCCTTGGTCATTTACCCAGTAAGAAAGATATCAAGGCACCATGGCCCAGAACTCCAACCAGGGTTAGTGTATGCGCCTCCTTATTTCTTTGAAATTTATCTTCGTCTCTAGGTTGATCCCAACAACCCACCCTGGCCCGCGTATCGCGGATATCATGAATACTCCTTTGCCCATGCTACAATGCAATCGAGGCTTCCCACCATATTGGGGAAAGCAATCGAGGACGCAACCCGCACTCTTAATGAGCAATCCTCGGAAGAATTGGTCGTCGACCTACTTGCGTCCATCGAACGCATGGGGGATTTAATGACCGACCTGAGCGGGAATGCTAAGCTTCGCCCAATCGTGGACGACGGAGAAGCTGACGTAGCTTTGTGGAACAAGGAAATTGCGAAATATTTTCAAGGTAATCAATTCCAGGGTTCCCCGACGCTTCAGCTTAATAATGAGAGGTTGCAGGCAAAGATTTCATGAACGCGCCATGGTTGTTCGCTGAGGCATACAAGTACCGCCGCCTGCATGAATGTTTTAGTATTAGCAAATTTTGGCGTGATTACGACGTGTTTTATAGACAGAAGGTGAGAGTTCGATTCTCCTCTCTGCACGGCCATGCGTTCACCATACCAGTGCGATACCTTTTCACGCTCTTCGGAGGCCGTATTCGAATTGTCCATGCGTTTTGCTGAACCTTTCAAACTTGCCGAACACTTATCGCCGGAAGACAAGCTAGAGGCAGAACGATTAATGTTCATGGAACTGACGCAAGGTACGCATAAATTGCTCTTCAGGAATCGAGTTCTGAAACAGTCTTTTGGCAGTCTGCCTGTGGGGCAATTCGACGGACCTTTCTTTGCTTATCAATATGACTGAAGAACAGATCAAAGCTCTTCAATCTACAGGCGGTGATCATCTTGCGGCGACGGAAAAGAATATACTAGGAAACCATCTTCATGAGCTGTGGGCAACCGTCAAGGAGCTCCGCGAGAAAACGGGTGGACGAATTGACTTCGTTCTTGACAACGCCGGATTTGAACTGTATTGCGATTGTGTTTATGGTGAGTTTGCTAACATCAACGAAACGGACAACTCTTTATGTCAAACATAGCCGATTTCCTTCTTCAAAGTGGATTGGCAACCCAGATTCATTTCCACGGCAAGCGATATCCTTGGTTCGTGTCGGATGTAACGAAGAAAGACTGGGAGTGGTTGTTCAATAGCATGGTATATGGTCAGCTGTTCCCCAAAGCGACGGACGAGGAGCTTGAGTCTCTACGCAGACTGGGCAGACGTTGGAAGGTACATTGCCATCGATGATCGTTTACTTCCAAGTCTCACTCCTTATTCGACTTTAGCAATATGAAAAAGAGAGAAAATGGGTTTACGAACAGCATCCTTTTTGGTGCACAGGATACACGTACTGGGATCTCCATACCGAGGCCCCGGATTTGTTCTTGCACCTTTCTAGATCAGATCTGGTCTTTTTCAAAGGTGACCTCAATCATAGAAAACTGACGTACGACTGTGCTGCTCCTGCTAGCACCCCCTTTGAAGTTGCAATCGGGCCTATGGCGAGTGCCGCAGGTGCGCCCAAAGTAGCCAGCCTGCGAACCGTTAAAAGCGATGTCGTTGTTGGCTTGGGTCCTGATGGAGATGAAGTTGCGGAGAAATTGGATCAGACTGAGCCAGGTTGGAAGATAAGCGGTAAATATGTGAGCTTTCGACATCATCGTCATCACCACGCATAGTGACGTGCTTTACCAGGCAGTTGTCTTGTTGTCGAATGGCCGTCCAGGGGAAAAGGTTCGCTTTGCGTAGATAGCGTTATGCCAAACCCCGTTGTGTGCGTTGGTACTAGAATTGATTTCATTTGAATCTGCTATTTTTGGATAATCCTGCGACATGGCACAGGCAGAAGGACTGTTACAAATCAAAGCTACATCCTCTATTAACAATTTACACGAGGATATCCATCAAAAAGTGCTAGTGTGTATGTTGACGTTCAATCAAGACCTTCCTCCCAGCCACCAGGAAAATAATCATGGCTGCGAGATGGATCAGAATTAGACCTCCGATGTGATGAGCTGTCGCCAGGTCTGTTAAAGCCTCCGAAAAATGTTTGAAATAGTCCTGGTTGGCGCTGGCTAGTATCTGGAGATCTTGATCGAGAGTGATTATGTGAGGAAGGACTTCTAGGGCGTGCATTTCCACCGGATCTCGAAGTGGACGGATCTCCTGGCTGTGGAACGAGAGCATGCCTGTGAAGGTCAGCTAGTGATCGGGAGCTCGACAAGAAGTTTGGCTCACCTGCAGACAGGGCAAGTGCCGCTGGCTTTGAGCCAGGGCGTGATACATGGCTCATGGAAGATATGATTGCATGGCAGGGTTACGACCATAAACTCATCAGGATTCTCCGTTTCGAGAGAAAACTGTTCTTTACAGATTGCACAATCCTTCCCCAGAGTATCGGCTATCAGGATCATATCAGCATGTTCTCGTGCGATTTGAGACGATGGCCTACATCCTTCCAATAATACATCCCGCTTTAAATTATTAATAATCTCTTCCGATGCGGGTACAGGTCGGTTGGCATTTGCACCCTCCATAAGTTGCGTGATAATTTGATCCAAATCTGGTGCACTTGTTGGAACAATTGGTCGAACATTGAGTCTAGTACATACCTTCTTGATTAAAGACGTAATCACCAAGTCTACCGCCTTCCGCGCCCGCGTGAGAAAACATATCGAACGTCGGGTCGTTATGACCAAGTAATGTCATAATATAGTGCATCATCAGTGGCCCAGCAATACTGGAGCTTGCGGGTGTATCGCGACGGAGATACCTGAAGTATGAATCAGGTAATGAAGGAGGGGAGAGTAAAACCTTTTACTCGGACATGGTAGGCACATGACCTTGGCTTCCTTGGCTGGATCTGCGACCAAGCGTGTTACGGCCTCCGAAACTTACAGTGCGACGGCCCTCGTCATTTGATATCTGGAAAGTAATCCTGGAGCCCTAGATAGACACTAAGAAGATAGCTCGAACGGTATGGATTTTACTTACACCATCACTTTCTGAACTCTGGCGAGGCCTTGAGCGGTTTGTGCGCTCAGACATGCCATGTAAAGACGCTAGTCCGATATCAGGAAATACAGAGAGCGTTTAACAAGAGCGATACCCAGGAGTGCGTCCAAGGTTCCGGGTAAGTTGAGATCGCCAGCATCCCCATGCGCGAATTCTCGCGGATCGTCAGCTGGATTTTCCATCTGATACCAATGAATGAAATGGTGTGGAATGATAGAAAGACGTACTTTCTCCACAAATTCCCCTCCGCACGATGCACATATCGGATGTGGTGCCTGCTCACGACTGAGCTGGTGAAAGGGCTTGACAAACGTTAGGAACGGACCATGATTGGCCTCATCTCTTCATTACACTGACGGAGGTCAGAGATATGAAATGAACACGTCTGAGGCATACCTGATGGCAAAACCAAAGCGGTTCTCTGGAAGACATTTGTTTTTGTTCAGATGGAGGTTGCGGCGTGCGGCGAAGGGTGATGACGCATCTGACTAAGCTGATCACTTTTGACCGATCAGTCACAGTCACAGTCAAGGTATCGGCAAACAGCAACATACAGCGCAGCGCGCGTATATAGTGACTAGTGAGTACTTGAGTGACTCTCACTCCCTCTTCGTTCGCTTGATACACGAAGGGATTACATCTCCCTTATGGTGAGTGGTACACTTGGTCCAGTATTAGCGTTGTCATACCATCTTAGGATTCCCTGTGGGCCCTTCTAGGGGGTCAGTGGGCACGCCTTGTCGTGCCCGCTTGCTTTCTGCTGTCTACTCTGTTGAATCATGCTGTCACGGCTGTCCAAGATTCAGAAACTCTTAGGAGGTGGTTCTGGAACCCCCTCAGTAATTTTGTAACATTCGAAGATATCCCTGATTCCCTCGAGCTAATGGACAAAAACGACGGCGCAAAGTCCAGAGCCTTGACATGCATCGCAACCATTTTGACTGCTTATTGGACAGGAAACACCGCGTTCAGTGCGATCGAAGGGCATATTAAGTATACTGTGGCATCTACGTTGTCTACTCTTGCCTGGGTCAGTTTTGTTGCCTGATATCAATTGAATTTTCCCTGACCGCAGTTAGTCGTACGTCACCTTGAGGGGGATTATCAGGGGATTCACAACACCTCCCTACCTTGTCGTACTATTTGCCTCCATTGAGTTGGTCACGCTGATGACCGATATACTTCGTCTGCAATTCGGGCTACTTGGCGTGGTCCAACTCATCCACACAATTCTACTCGTTGGTTTCGTTTGGGTCACAGGCACATTACCATTAAAGACGCTGCGACCTTCTCATGTGGCTAGACCTGGAGATGTACACTTAATTGTAGATTCCTTTCTGAGTGTTGATGTTGTGACAGATACCCTCAAATACTCTGACATGTCCCGAGGATGATGTCACATTATGGTCATGGTCAACCTTCTCCTTCGTTGAGCCGCTATTTCATGTCGCCAATACCAGAACCATAGACGAGGGTGACGTTTGGAGCCTTTCTCCCTTTTTTCAACATAAGGTTATTTTTGGCAAACTATTGGAATATAAAGCTAGGTATGGTACAAACGAACGCTCATTTAAGCCAGGAATGTGACATCCACCAGATATCCGACATACTCTCTTTTACGATTTCTCCTCGTCTCCAACTCGCTTGACCTCACATTAGATTTTTTACTGGAACTGTGGAGTGCTGTGATTGGTCTGTGGTTGATTACCTACTTCGTACACGCACTAATGTATGCTATTTAGGATTTGTTCCACCCTATGCACTGAAGGAGATTTTATCTGCTTTAGCAACAGATGGCGCAGAAGCGCGACGAACAGCGTTCAAATGGGCACTACTGACGTTCATTGCCAATCTCTCATTTGCTCAGGTTGATCTATTCAAAGGGTGGCACAACCGTAGATGCTATGAACGGACACGCGGACAACTATTTTGCAGTTTACATTATAAGTCTTTGAAGCGCCAAGATATAAGCAGTAAAGTTAGTCAGGAAGAGGAGCAAGAAAATGCAGATTTGGGCAAGATTGTAAACCTGATGCAGTATGTGATTGCTGCTCTGTACAAGTCTTTATGACGTATATCAACAGAGGTGACGCCTATGCCGTTGCTCAGCGCTTCTGGGATTTTGCTGGTTTCTTCACCGCCCCGATTCGGCTTGCAATTTCTCTGGTTTTCTTATACCGGTGCGTGAGTCGCCACATTAGCAACTTATTTTAACTGCTTCCAGCATTTTAGGATGGAGCACGTTCGCCGGTGTAGCCGTCATCCTAGTCTCATACATTCTGAATTATCCGTTGATTAAGTACAGCATATCGGTATTGTGTCTATTTTTTGCTACATCGGGTGGATACTTACATTCGTTTAGGTCTCAACTTCTTCCTGGAAGGCGAGAGACAAGCGGATGACGACAGTCAACGAGCTACTGCAGAACATACGATTTCTGAAGTTCTACGGCTGGGGTACGTTGTACCTCCCTGTGCCGGAGTGTTGGATAACAGTCTTATAGAAAATAAATGGGCGCAAAAAGCGAAGGACGCTCGCGAGAAAGAGCTCAAATGGCGGGTAAAAGAGAATGTTATAATCACTTTCATAACATTTATTTGGTGAGGATATCGTTAATGTGGGTCTTTCTTACCGCTAACTTGGACAGGACTTGGATCCCTTCATCCGTGGCACTTGCCACATTTTCTTGCTACACTCTGATCGCAGGGGAGCAGTTGACTGTTGCCAAAGCATTCTCGTCTTTGGCTCTCTTCTCATATCTACAGGGTTCCATGATGGCATTGCCCGCACAGGTTTTTGCATTTTTGCATGGTATGGTCATATGGGTAGTTGAATTCACGTTTTGCTAATGATAATGTATAGCCTATGTTTCCATGAAACGTATTGAATCATTTCTCGTTGAACCAGAAGTCCCGGACTGGGCATCAATACTTACGGCACCTGCTATCCCAGCAGAATCAGATAGGATTGGATTTTCGCAAGCGTCCTTCCATTGGGAGAAGACTGATAGTGATTCAACATCTCGGTTTGGCCTTGGGCCGTTAGATATTACATTTCCCCGAGGCGAGTTAACACTAGTGAGCGGAGCTACAGGTTCTGGTAAGAGTGCCATGTTGGCGGCTCTGTTAGGAGGTATCGTGTGCAAAAATATACTGGCTAAATTATTCTTACTCTTCGTTCAGAGATGCATTGTACGTCTGGCAAAGTCTCCATCGACAAAACACACCACCGAGTAGCCTATTGTGGGCAGATTTCATGTGAGTCGTTCAAGGTATATATCCCTATGCCAAACGTTGGTAATATAATAGGGCTTGAACATGCGACAATACGAGATAACATCATTTATGGTTCACCGCGGGGTTTCGATCGGGAACGCTATGAGGCCATAGTTAACGCTTGTGCTCTAAGCAAGGATCTGGACATTTTCGATGCAGGTGACTTGACTGGTGAATCCTCATCTGAACTCAATGATTGGAGCAACGTTTATTGGATGGAGCAGAAATAGGAGAAAAAGGAATTACTCTTTCAGGCGGACAAAGGGCCCGAGTTGCACTAGCAAGGGCCTTGTACTCAGAGGCTCAGGTATTCTGTTTAATGAAGGTAAAGTCTATGACGCTGATTATAACCATTTTTAGTGCATTTTATTGGACGATCCGTAAGCGGGACTGTCCCATCATGGATTGTGACTGATATTTGGAAAGCCTGGCAGCAGTTGATATGCATACAGCTCATCACATCGTCAAGGATTGCTTTACAGGAAGATTCGCTGCTGGCCGGACTATCATACTTGTTACTCATCATACAAATCTCTGTTTACCTATAGCTTCATACTTTATCGAGCTCGAAGATGGGAAGGTTGCCCGTCAAGGCCCTGCGCGAGAATTTGTAGGCGAACAAAATGTCGCCACACGGACTGAAACGCACCCGGAAATCCTCCAGAATGAGGCAGATTCTCTCGCAAATGGCACGAAATCAGTGGGAAAAACCGGAGACGGGACATTGATTGAGGAAGAAACACGTCCCGAGGGCTCAATATCGTGGCGCGCTTATTATACATACATACGTGCCGCGGGCATATTCTGTTGGTTTCTGTCCTTTGTTTTGCTGGTGTTCGCCCGGTGTGTAGAGATTGTAAACCAGGTAACGAATTCCATTGGCCCCGCTATCTTGTCGCTGAATGCCAGAACAGGTTTTTCTCGCAAAATGGGGGGAGGCGTACGAACATGTTCATCCGGCCATTGTACAATATTTCGACTATCCCTGGGCCACTTTCCCGTCGCCAGATAAGGATGTAAAGCCATGGATTACAGTGTACCTGTGTATTTCACTTGTGGGTGCATTCATGGTCTTGCTGGACACTTCTCTGGGATTATACGCTAGCCTTCAAGCGTCTCGGAGTATATTCAATTCCCTGCTGCAGCGCCTTTCGAGAGCACCTGTTCGCTTTTTTGATGTGACGCCTATAGGAAGAATTCTCAACCGCTTCACGACTGACATGAATGTCATCGACGGGGCTCTCTGGAGCTCGTCACTGGCCTGTTTCCATGGCGTGTTAAATTTTTTAGCTTCGATGTTGGTGATTCTCGTCGTGGTGCCACCTTTTACGCCCTTTGCCATTTTCATTGCCTGGTTATATGTTAGAGTCGCACCTTCGTATATTCGTGCTTCTAGAGATCTTAGAAGACTGGAGCTGACTTCCTTGTCGCCTGCGTTCGCGGGATTTGACGAACTTTTGCATGGCATAGCACATATTCGTGCCTTCGGGATGGAACAACGATATCAAGATCGATTCTACACGAAGGTACTACTTGGTTGTTTCCGCGCGAAGCGAACAATCAACTGACCGCTGATTCAAGGTTGACAAATTCCAGTCGTTTGACCATGCCTACGTGCGTATCGCTGACAATGTTTGCCCGCTATGCTAAAAATGAAATGAAGTGGCTAGTTGCCGGATGGCTTCGTTGGAGATATGATTGTAAGTATTTTCGTCAAGAAAGCAAAGGGTTTCCCTCACACTCTCAGGTCTTGGTTCCGTCATTGTTTTTGCCTCCACGATGTTTGCCTTGTGGAACAAGGTAAGCGATGGATTCGCAGCCATTGTGATTGTCCAGGCGGGAATGTTTGCTGATGCAAGCAGAAACCTTGTAAGGCAAGTGATAGAATTTAACTTTAATAATCATTCATATATTCCCTTATTCTAGCGTGGCGGCGCAGCTTGAACTCGATTACAACAGCATCGAACGAGTATTGGAATACCTTAACGTTGACCAGGAAGCGCCTGCCATCATAGAAAAGAGTAGACCTCCTGCGTATTGGCCATCGAGTACGGGATGGCTTCACGTGGAGAACTTGACCATGCAGTATGCCCCGCATCTACCCGCTGCTTTGCGAAACGTTACCTTCAGCGTGAAACCATCGGAAAAAATTGGCGTGGTTGGTAGAACAGGGTCAGGTGAGATTCGACCGCCCTTGGTTTGTAGGTTGATTATGATCCAATTCCACAGGAAAGTCGACATTGGCACTTTCACTATTGCGGATGATTGAACCAAGTAGTGGTAAGATACTGTACGTGCTTAAGCATTGTTGATCGACTGTCAACTCAAAAGGTACTAAAGATTAGACGATATTGATATATCGACGATGGGCCTTGAAGATCTTCGAACGCGCGTTGTGAGTGATGCTGTCCAACTTTTGCCCGTGTGCTAATGGAGGTGCAGACGATCATCAGCCAGGATGTATCACTCTTTTCTGGGACTATTAGAACGAACATCGACCCGCTGGAAGAACACTCGAGAGAGGAACACTTGGAAGTTATTCGACGATGTCATCTTTCTTCGGTTATCAAGCACACGGCAACAGAAAATGAGCCCAGCCTCTTGGACATGCCGGTTAGCCCTGAATCACTGAGCGCAGGAGAAAAGCAGCTAGTTGCTCTTGCACGGGCGGTTCTAAGACGGACCAATGTGATTATCATGGATGAGGCAACGTCTCAGATAGATACAAGCCTAGACGATCAAGTAGGCGTTTTTGCTCAACTTGCAACTCGCTTCAACAGATTGATAACGTATGACAGATCCAAGTCACGGTCAGGGAAGAAATGTCCGAAGCCATTGTCATCACCATTGCACATCGTCTTAAGACAGTGATGGATTACGACAGGATTCTTGTGTTGGATGGTGGAGAAGTTGTCGAGTTTGACGAGCCAAAGGTACTGCTGAGAAGAGAAGGAGGGAAATTTAGAGAAATGTGCCGCAAGAGTGCAGATTGGTTCGTTTTTGCAGGGATGTTAGAGTCTGAGTAGACACGTGACGTCATAGTCGTCTACTAGTCACTATATGAAGTCCAAGGGCGAGCGACGCTTTCTTTTCTTAACGTTCTTTCTCATTGCATTCGCGGCAGCGGGACCTGTTATTCCACGCGGTGACTTGGGAGGAATCGTCGGCTTACTACAGCCTGGCGTTTACAGTCGTACAACGTCAACGCCACTGTCTGGATCAAGCACGGCACATGGGACTTTTCAAACGGCGAGCACACTATACATGACGAGCGATCCGGCGAGGAGTCGTGAAACGCTGACGAACCATGTTACGAGCAGTTTCGCAGGAACCAATCGCGAAAGCATGACATCAGCCACGGCGTCGGTGGATTCTTGGCCGGGTAGCTCAACTAGTAGTTCAACTTGGGCAACGCCAAGTACAACAGAAACAACAAACTATGCGCAAGGCGCGTCGCAAAAGTCACCGAGCGAAGCAACAGAGTGGAAAGTGATCGGCATCACTGTCTTCTGTATCACGGTTGTGGGAGCGATTATGATGGCAGCCTTCTTTTCGGACACGTTGATCAAGCTGCTCAAAGATGTGTGCTTGGGCGGGAACCGGAAGCAAACGAAATGTGGGGAAGAGACTCTTGTGCCGGACTGGCAGAGGCGCAGTTGGGAGTACAAGATTGCGGACGAGGAAGGACATCGGTACCCGACTGTCTCGTCGTCGCTGCAGTCCATGACGGAGAACAAACAGAGGAAGGATCAGGCCGTGTCCTCTGTGGTGACGCCGCCTGCGGCACTGTACCTGCCCGAATTAGACCCACATCCGTTGGATCCTTTGCTTCGACGACCGAGCTGCAAATACAGGAATTGACAATATGACGGTTTATTAGATGTGAATTGTAAACTTGTATCTGTTAGTTTGACGAAGACATGGACTAGACATGACATACGACAATTAATCTATTCGTCACCCGCTGGTGGCAACTTTTTCTCGAGATAGTGCGAGGCAATGAGGCCCGTGATTGCTACGGCGCAGATGCCAAGGGAGAATTTGAGACGGGTAGAGGCTGGCAAGGCAGCGTATGACTGTGCGAGAGAGCGTGTGGGGGTGGACATTTGGGCGTGGGAGAGTCGAATGATTATCATCATGTTCACCGGTCTAGTATGTCGAATGAAGCTGATAATCAGGATGAGCCTGGCTGATTCAGAGATCACAGATCGAACATATGGGCTCTGTCGTCGCCACGGTCCTCGACGAAAAAGGGTGTACGCTCACAATAGGCGACGCCGCGCCAGTTCTGGACGACTGTCACATTGGCGATTCAATCGCTGTCAACGGCGCATGTCTGACAGTGACAGAATTCGACAGGCAAGGCTGGTTCAAGGTTTGGCTAGCCAACGAAACGCTTCAACGAACCAATCTTGGAGAGCTCACGGTCGGTAGCCTGGTCAACCTCGAACGTGCGATGGGTGCACATGCGAGATTCGGCGGACACTTTGTTCAGGTAAAATAAAATAAAAATAAAAAGATTTTTAAACATTTACGACAGGCGCATGTGGATTCGACGGCGACAATCACGCATTGCGTGCCTGACGGGGACTCTGTGCGACTGACGTTTGAGCTGCCAGACGCGAGCCTGCTGCCCTATCTGATCCCCAAGGGCTACGTTGCGGTGGATGGAGCCTCTCTTACGGTGACCGGAGTAGAGGACGAGCGCAGAGAATTTGGTGTGATGCTCATCAAACACACGCAGGAGCGAATTACGGTGGGACGGAAGGGAGTTGGAGAGCGGGTGAATATTGAGGTGGACATGATAGGCAAGTACGTGTACAAGAGCGTGGCCGCTGTGCGCGTCGTCGAGGACGTGCGTCGGTAGACATTCCATATTCGGTCCGGCCGCTTTATGGCTGAGACGCCCATCCGAGCAAAGCTTCGGCCCCGCCAAACATCCCCTACGCGTCCCCCGCCCTCCCGTCTGCGCTCTCCCCCAATCAGAATCACCTCAAAGGTCTCTGGTGTCGTAAAGTCAAGCCATGGTCCAAACCGCACCCCGCCCCCGTCCGCCGTCAGCCCTCCCACAAGTCCACCAATACCCAACGCCCGCCCCGTCTTTTATCCCATTACGACCGCGACGCCTGCTGCCAATCCATTCCGCTATGCCCCATCTCATCCCCCCGTGAAAAGACTTGGCTCTCCCTTTGGCTCGCTCAAGGTTGACCCCACCACGCCCCCTCTCTCTCCACCCATATCCGCCATATCCATATCGTCGCGCTCCTCTACCTCCCACAAGACAGACAGCTTGCCCACAAAGGACAGAAGCACTAGCCCAGAGTGCTCGCCCTCCGAGGGCGACAACAGCGACGAACACAAGGTCAAGGCAACCGCAAAGTCTAACCGCAAAGTAGTATTTCACCTGCCTATCTTACTGCGCAGACTGACCATCCCGTAGATTGCTGACCTTGAGATAACTAACCGTTCCTTAATGGCCATCAACGCCTCATTGGAGACCGCAAAAAATAAGCAAGCCCAAGAAATCAGGGAATTACGCCGGAAACTGCGCGAGTCCAGGTTGATGCTCCCACCCCGCGCATACAGGGCGGTCAAGTCTTCCCTAGACCACAATGATACCGGCGACGAAGAGGACGAAAATGATGATGACGATGATAATGATGATGCAGAAGAGACCGACCAAGTCTTTATCCGCCTTAAAACCATGCTCGAAGCCCTCCTTGAATCAGGCAGACGCGCACTCGAAACCAAAGTCACCGACCTCGGCGGAGCTGGATGCACAGCCAAAGTTTTGAGCGCAGACCAAGTCCGTTCGTGGCGCCATTCGTTGGCTGACGATGACCCAGAACCTGACCAACCCCTCGAGCGCTCTTGTCAATTTGCAGTCCCCGATGACGACGATGACATGCCGCTAGACGACGAAGATGTGATCTCTCATCGCCCGACACTCCCAATACTAGTCACGCCTTCCCCATAACATTTTCAATGCATTTTCCCTAGAGGAACTGTCTTCCATCCCGCATGACCTTGATACCCCCCATACACTGCATGATGATTTGTCACTCATTTGTTAGAGTATACATTTGCAACGACCGCCTATCTAATCCATCTAACTGTCCTATGCATAGTCCTCCTTATTCCTCTGCGATTCTCTGAGCCCGTTTCGCAAACTGTTCTGGTTAGCAACGAAATTTTGCATCGAAAAAAACAAACTTACCGCTGCCGCAAGATCCATTTGGCCAGCTGGCACTGCAGGCCTTGACACTGCACCCCCTGTCGCAGGAGCGCGACCAGGCCGTGCTGCCGCCGATACAGGCGGTTTCACGGGAGGTTTGGTACCTCCAACGCCTGGTCCAGGCTTCGCGGCAATAGGAGGTGGCTTTGGCTTTGATGCTACGGGTGGTGCAGGCTTGACGGCTGCAGTAGCGTTATTCTTTTTCCATGGTGGTCCAGACGACGCCTGGTTTGGTGCCATTCCTGGAAACACCGCAACGGGTTTGGCCGATGCGTTCGCTGCTACTGCAGGTGCTGCCGCTGGTTTGAGCACTGCAACACGCGGAGGTGGAGGAGGCGCCACGGGCTCAGTCTTAGGAGGTACGAGCTCTAGGTAGTTCTCTGGCGCCCATCCCTCCACTCCATCCTTCTTCATGAGCCACCATCCATTTGCTTCCTGCTTGACAAGTTCCAGAACGTCATCCTTCTTTAGTGATAGTTCACCCTCTTGTCCTTCAAATGCGTACTTGGCTTTGTAAAGTGGCACTTTGGGTTGCGCAGCGGCCGCTGGAGGGCTTGGAACAGCACGGGGAGGTGCGGGAGGTGGTCGGCTGTTTTCAGAGGCGGGTAACACCGGTTTCGTCACTGGTGCTGCCGTAGGAACAGTAGATTGTCCAGGCAGCGGCCTTGATGCGGGTTTCGACTTTGGAGCCGTCTTGTTGGGTTTCTGGAAATATGTAATATCAGCCGCGGATGGCAGATGCTCCAATTCCAACTTACATCGGATGGTCCGCCAGCACGTAATAGTTTTCCCTGGGTGATTGGGCGGATTGAACCGGGCTTTTTCTTTGCCGGTGGACGAGATAAGCTGCTCGGCGGCTCTCCAGAAGGTACATGGATCGTGTGGCTCTTGTATAAATCATTCTTGGTCACGGTTTCGTCCTTGATAAACTTGATTTGTGCTTTTTTATCTTTCTTCTTATTGTATTCGACCCTAAGACCCCATGAATCGGGTCTAACAATAACCACAGCTTAATGCAACCTACGTACAATGGTCCGATTGTAACATTTACGCTTGCTTGTGTCAAGTTGAGTAGATGGGTCGTGAACTCTGTCTTGAAATAGCAACTGATGATAGGATCTCCCTCTTCAGAAATAGTCGTATGCAATGCCTCGGAGAACGTCAGGTTTCTCGAGTATTAATGAATACATTCACAAACCATCCAATCATCCCTAAGGTTGGACATTGAAATACTTTTGATTGTCCCAAGAGGTAGCTTTCTGTCCAATGTTGTCTGTAACGTACCGTCTTTCGCAGTGGCAACGACAATGTATACCGCCTTGGAAGTCTATGGGAGGTTAAGGCCATACGCGACAAAGTAGACGAAAACTGACTAGTATAAGATAGCGAGGACTAGGCTTGCTGGAGCGACCAAGCTTGGATACGAGTAACTGAGCCTTTGCACTAAAAGTGACGGATTCAGAAGCTATTTCACCGTCATGCATTGTCAAGGACCAAATTCAATCACATACATCCTATGCTGCATGCGGACGTCAATTCTGCGCCAAGTGGGCTCTTCCCATTTATGTTTAAGTAGTCGCCCATGAATCGACGGTAGCTCAAGAGGCTGAAACGACGACGCTCCTTACGCCCCGCAAGTATCTGATGTCCGTAATCACGAATCTGGGAGTAGACAATACCCTCTTTGTTATTCTTCCAGAACCTCTGGATACGTCTGGCGCATTCCTGCTTGTACCGCAAATAATTACGAAATGCTCTTTGAATGCGAGCCGCCATATTGTGCCAATATTTATCACGCATAGTTTCCAAAGCAAATAGCTAAAAGCCTTGAGAACCTGCCACCATTATGACGATAATACCATACCGTTTCGGGATTCTTGATGAAGGCCTTCGTCACGCCCATCTGCCATTCACTCCTTGCAATTCCTGTGTCCTTCAATATTTGCTCGCATGCAGACTTAGAATCCCCTGCCCAAGTGTACTCTCCTGCATAAGATGTGTTAGGGGATAAGAGGTAAAACCGCTCAACCATCTTCTCAAACGTATTCCTATAAGCAAAACCGGCACGCCTCACGCGGATGTTCTCCTGTAACCCCAAGTACTTGATTTGATGAAGAATGGCCTTGGTGTCGTATTCAGTAGGGCTGCGATTTTGGTTTGGCTTGATCGTTCGGATATATGAAGGTTGCGCTTTCATCAGGTTATCAACAAGAGCGCCTGCGGATTGCTGGATCTACCATCAATTACTGACACTTCCGCAGACAGAGTAAATACCTTGATCCTGTCACCTGCGGTAGGTGGCCGTTTCTTGCTATTAGGATCCGGTCTATCTGGGAAAAGTGTCTGCAAAAATTCATTCCCGCTGTTCGCGACGAGATCTAGTAAATCCTTTATAAGGGAATCCTTATTTTTGTCTGTCATTCCTGCGATGTTGTATAGCACATCACCCGCATAATGGCGAACGAGAAATTGTGCACCTCGGGCTTCGAAGTGCGGATTTGAAGATAGCATGGCCGTTCGTTGGACAAAACTATTGTCAGCTGCAGAGGAATCTGCGTGTGCTGTAGCGCAAGCATCATTCAGGGCTGCAAAGATGCCAGGCGGCCGACGTTCTTCAATCAAATCGCAAACGATTTTGTTGTTAAAGTACTTGATTTCCGTCCAGTTGATCTTCTCTCTAACGTATTCTTCTTGTTCTGCCTTGAGCGTCAGTTCTATGAAAATTTGCTGAAGTTTTTCGTTAACGTAGTTGATGCAGAGTTGTTCGAACGAGTTGTCCTAGGATACAGTTAATTGATTATCCACAATGGACACAACAATAGCCTACTTCGAAAATTTCGAAGCCGAAAATATCCTAGCTTTCATGAACATCGAAACAACATTGAGAAGGGCATAAAGTATACCAGAATGCCAATGATATGAGCGTGAGCAGATCTTGTCTTCATTGAAATATTGATCCGAGATACAATCCATTCAAAGAGGTTGTTATATATTGCCTTTGCCAAAGCATCTCGTCCTGCAGTTGCTTGCGTAGGATTGAGTGGTACATCATATACAGAGCCACGACGGCCTCCCCTCTGCGTCTCGACCACCCTTGTAGTCATGACCTTCTGCACGAGGGCGCTGTCGGCTTCCATAAGGTATGAGACGAAATCTGTGACACTGGTATCAGCAATTATCGCATTGCCATCGTCCATTTCCTCGAATTGAACATTCCCTAGCCAAAGTATGATTGCAAGCATACGAAATATTTCATCCTGCTCGTTCGGCGTCAAGCCAATTACTTGCATTGCTTTCTAACGCTAGAATGAGGATCAGGTGTCATAGGTGTGATTAGTACTCACGAGTGTATCATGGTATTCCTTGGCATCGTCAACATCCTGTACTTCTAAACAGTTGCTCATACTGGTAAACGCATAGGATTCTGGGCCTTGAAGACCGTAAACTTCTGTAGTAATGATAAGAATACAGTCTCGACGCGTTCTTCCAAACATACCGCGGTAGTTATCAGACGCTCCTTTCGTAAATTGATAAAATATGTGAAAATTGCGTTCATTCTCAATCTGGCCCACAACGCGGCCCTTTTCCAGGAGATAATTGGTAATCTGTGCACCCACGGGTTCACCGCTAGAATTAAACATGATTTCAAGGTACTTTCCCTGAAAATCTTGGTGAATAGGCGCAGGAGCAGACACATTTTCGACATACATGGCGACTGGAATTGTTATTGCGTAGTGTCTTCGCACAACCAAAGCTTTCCAATAGTGGGTTGGTCGCGAGAACCATGTCTTTAATCTCTTTGATACTGCTATCCTGTCCACCGGATACCGCAGCAATGTATTGCATAATGCGCTTTGCTGCTTCAGTCTTGCCTGCTCCTGATTCTCCGGATATAATAACACATTGATTCTCATGATATGCATTCATATTGTAGTATGCAGATTCTGCTATGCTGAAGACGTGTGGTGGGACTTCTAAACGATTTTTACCCCGATATCTCTGCAGCACGTCATTTGTGTATATCCCCAGATCTAGATAGCCAGGGTTAATTGAACAGAATGTGATATTTGCAACACGCGCCTTGAAATGGGTTGACGGAAATCAGAACATTTCCAATGTATGTGTAAATTTCAGCGTTAGTCCAGCGTTTCTGCAAGTTCTCGTTGACACTCTCGTTACTGATCGTAGACAACAAGGTCATATCGGAAACTCCAACTTGCTTCTTCTTGAAACCTTCTTTCCAGTCGGCCTATGTTCGCAACACTAAACCAAAATTTCCTACTCTTCCGCGCGCCTTACCTTTGCAACCTTACTTGGTTTCTTGCTGGCCGGAGTGACCTTCTTGCCTGCTTTCTTCGATGGCGCCTGCATTGGCAAATCATGGTCAACAGGAAAGGTGTAGATAACTCGGTATTCGTACCATGTGAGTACAGGGGTATGGTTAGAGGGCGAGCTGATCGGACACTGCGCGGGCCAGTGGTCAAATTTCGGCGCTTGCCGGTTCCGGATTTATTTATACTCTGCTATCCTTTCCAGTGCGTCTACTGCTGGCCGTAGAATATTATCTTCAACTCTCCTACTTTCACCTTTCACGATTCTACTGAGTGCTACCACTAATCCTGCCTCTTGCGCCTCTCGTACCATAAGTTTAAGAGTTGCCTCTTCAGTAGTGCTTGCAAATAAATTACGAACACAGACGATGCCCCGGTGAACAAGACCCGGTTCCGTCTTGAACTCTTCTTCTCCTTCCCTTTTGCCTTCAGGGACTGATGAGGGATCGATCAACAGCGTAAGAATATGAAATGCACGGTGTGTCTCTTTTTGAAGCATGACTATAGCCCGACATGCGTTGGCCGAAATGGTCAACGTTGCAAGTGCACCAGATGCCGCCGTCCTAGTGGGTACATCATCGACGTCCGACAACGCAAAAAGCACCTGTAATTTTGACCTCGCCATTGCTTCGTTTTCGCCACCGCCATACTTCTCAAAGATTTGGTCCGAACCAGCAATCAGATTGCATATCAGTTCCATCGCAGCCCTCCGAACCAGAACATGATCTTCGAGCAAGAGAAGTTCCACTCTGCTCACTAGGCCATCTGCCTTTGCGATGCGCGAAGCCAGTTCGGGACTCTGACCCGCAAGGTTGGTTAATGCCATCATCACTTCAAAGCGTTGCAACAATGATGCAGACTCGTGTTGTAACATGACGGAGAATGGCCGTATAGCATCGTACATTGCACCTTCGTTGGGCCCAAAAACCTGCATGGGTGATGATGTTATCGCTAGCTTAGCCAGTGCCTGTATCGCATCTAGCGGAGCATTGTCTTTTCCGCCAGTCTTCGAGTCTTTGGCAGCCATAAAGCTATGCTTGATAATGAGTCCCAGGATCTTTGCTCCTCCACTCTGCAAGACTTTCCCTCTATGATCCTTGTCCTCGACAACGCTGAGTAGTGCCTTTGAGGCGCAGAGTCTGACACCACTGCTATCCATGTATGACAATGTAACTCCAAACACTGCCAACGCTCCGGCATCAACCATTCGCCGAACCCTTTGCTTGACATGGTGATCGTCATCTAGCATTGCTATTCCCTCCGAAGGACCCTTGCTATTCGCATTAGCCATCTTCTTAAGTTTTTCAACATGTTGTTGTTCTTCCGTCAGCCGCGGGCGATATGTGCATATGTTAGCGACAAGTAGAAGGATCCCGTAGAGGAGCGAGTTACTAGGTGCATCCGAAGACGCTGTTTTTCTACGCGGTGCGAGGCTAAAGATTGCTTTGAGAAATGCCTCGTCTTTGGACAACTGCTCCTTGATCTGTGGATCGACGCTGAGATATGCAAGACCTTCAACTGCATCTTGCATTGACAATTTCTCGCCACGAACGACAAGTCCTTTCATCAATTCTGCGAGATCATTTTCATTCATACCCGAGGATAACTCTGAGCTTCCTTGCGTAACTTCTGCAGAGTCAACCGCAGACCCTTTTGATAGCTTGATAAGTGCGATCGCAGCGGCAGCGCGGATTTGGGCATCAGCTATTTGTTGAGATTCGGCCTGGAGCCATTCGGTCGCCTCGGATGTGATTATTGATCTGCACTGTTTATGGCTGCACGCTTGTGATAGCAGGTGTGCGACGGCGAGGTCTACAGATGGCATAGACAATTTATCAGTAGTCTCCATAATTCTCGAAAGCATCCCATCCTTTTGAAATATGATAGAGGCAGATTCCCAGTCAACCTGGAAAAGTGCACCGAAAAACGATGCTGCTACCACAATCGAACCTTCATCGCGGCTATCTATGCGATCCACGATGGAGCGTTCAAAATCCGCTGCTAGGCGGTCCGTGGCTGGGTCAGGTTGCCTTCCTCTCGCGGTTAAAGCATTACGGACACTTTGACAGTAGGACGAAAGAACTAAATATGCTTTGGATCGTTGGAGTTCCGCTTGAGAAGGGGCGAAAGATGACACTAAATCATCGAGTTCGTTTGAGAGAAGTGGAGTTGGTCCCTGTTGAGTCTTCTTTAGAAGAGCGTCGATATTGGTAGTCATATTCCCAGTATCTGGCAGGATATCAAATATTGATAGAATAATGTAGCTAGTAAGGGGCGTTACCAAATTGAAACTTGATTGCAAGTTGAATAAGGTCTTTCACCGACTTTACCCATCCATGACCGATGATTTACAACCGGAAAGCCACTCCACTGAAGTCAGGCCTCCAGTCATAGAAGCAGCAGATAGTGTCATGGTAAAATTACCAAACGCAGAGGTTCGTAGCGTCAAAGTCAACAAAAATTCGTGGGTGTTATGTTTTGTACTACCTCTGCCGCAAGGTTGACATGGCACCAGCACTATACTGCTCGGAAGGTTCGGCTCATTCTACGCCAACGAATTGATTGGCCAACCATATGGCCTGACGTATGAAATCGTGGAGAAGAAATTAAGAACTATATCAGCCCGTACCATCCAGGTAGTCGGTATGATGAATTTTGTCCATTCTCCGGGTCTGACCTTACGCATCTCGATCCTATGCAGAGGATACAGACGCTACTAATGAACACATTAATGATGAAGAGTGTGTGCAACCTCTGACGCTGCAAGAAATACAAGCTCTGAAGAAGGCGGGGGTACATGCGTCTGTAGGTATTATTCTCTTTCTTTCCTCCTGCTTTTTTTTGAACATGTTCGGTTCCCGTGCTTTTAGGATATCATTAAGAAGCAGATTGAAATGCATGCTAATTATTCACTAAAAACTGAATACAGCAAGGAAAAGTACAAGAAACGGAAAGAAGCGAAGTAGGTAGTTCTTCAACACCATCTAATACGTTATCAACCGCCTTTCAGGTATTCGAAATCATTCATGACAATTGAACCGACTCTCTATAATGTGTGCAATTATTGGTTTGAAAAGGACCATGATCGAATACGAGATATTCGAGTGGATACTCTATCTCAGATGCTCAATCTCGCAAATGTACGACCTGGCAGAAAATACATCGCTGTCGACGATGCTTCTGGGCTGGTGGTTGCGGGGATTCTTGATCGTCTCCGAGGCAAGATGTTTTTCAGTTCTGCTTGTCACAGACCTGATGAACTGTTCACCGCAGGAGAAGGAAAACTGTTGGCAATATGCGGGACAGATTCACCTCCTGCTTATCCGGTGCTTGGCAACATGAATTTCAAACCAGGAGAAACGCAAGCTGTCATATCAACACTCAACTGGGCAACAGCAGACCCAGACCATGCACCCTGTTTGTGCTTCACCTTATCTGTGGTACTCACTCACTTAACCGTCCAGTTCAGTGGTACCCCCATCTGAATTACCTCCAGAAGAAATTCGCTCAGAGAGGCAGAAATCTAGATTAAAGAAGCGCAAGACCATGAACGACGTTCTTCATGCAGCGCGGAATGAGCTGTTCATCGGTGAATTTGACGCGTAAGTCGATACATTGTCAAATTCGCGATTGACCAAAGAGCATTACAGTCTCATTGTCGCGAGCGAATATGATCCCCATTCCATCCTTGAGTCACTATTTCCATTTTTAGCGGGATCAGCATCCATCGTGGTGCATAGTCCTTATGTTCAGGTGCATTATTATTGGTCACTATAATCTGCAGAGTCTAATATACCTCTAGGTCCTAGCTGATTTACAGAATAAACTACGTGCGCATCCTCAATATCTATTTCCCAATATCACCGAAGGGTGGCTCCGGCAATATCAGGTTCTGCCTGGCAGAACACATCCGATGATGTCCATGTCTGGCTCTGGCGGCTTCATACTGCATGCGATTAAGGTATATGATGACCCAGATGCCACCTCGGTGTCACACCGACACCGGACAAAAAAGCCACGTACATCAAACCACGTGGAATGTTCCATAGTGCAGGAAGAGGAAGTTACTTCATGGCGGACGGCATATGATAATGATAATTGATGTCTGATGTAATAGACTGTATGATAGTCCAAAAGATTACTTGCTGAGCCATTGTAGTCGAAATAGGTTTAACTTGCGTCACAATACAATACTAGCTTCCGCGGCTTGCGGGAATAGAGTGGCAACGATCTGAACAAGGTCAGAATTGCTCAAAAATTACCAGTCGCGACAGGTACCTCGTCAAGTATTGTATATGCAATATGTTGATTTAGACGTCGATTTTGCAGAACGGCAAAGATCCTTCGAGCCCCTCTCCTGGCGTTTGAACGACCGATCATATTAGCTGCTAGGTCTGGCACTAGCGAAGACAATTTCTTGTTGGCCTCTTCGCGGCTGCATTTTTTATCATCTGCTGTACGAGATGGATGCAAAGTATTTAGCTGACCACCAGGCCACAGCGTGTCACGGAAAAGGTCGACGAAAGGAATGATATTTGGTTCGTTGAGAGAAGATTTGACTTTGTCTCGGACTTTCCTGTTTCCGTTTGAGATTAGTATTTACCAACTTTTCATTGCATGTTTCTAACCTTTCAATCGTCTCCCCGAACACTTGCTGGAGGATGATCACAATAGCTTGTCGCCTTAGCCAGTTATTCTTCTTGTCAAGTTCAAAGACCGCCAGAATGAGGTCGCATATGGGCTCTGAGAATGTCGATGTGCTGGTTTCGCCCTCGAGTGGTTTTAAGTCTCCTGGAAGCTGTGAGAGCGATCCGATTTTTCCAGCAGCATTCAAAGCCTGTGCAACGTAATCTTCGTCATTGACATGGGAACCAACGATACCAGCAAACTCCGCTGCTTGTCTTGTGAGGCGTTGGATCATCACATCCAGCATAGAAGGTCCGAAGAACATATCGTCGATACTTTCAGCCACTGAGCGATATACTGTACGAACAAGATTGGTCCTGGAGAAGGTCTTTCCATTGTTCTCCTGGTGCTGAGCAGCAACAAAAGGGGAATCGCGAGATAAAAAGGAGCGAAGCTCTTCACTTTCGCAGACCAGGGGGATAGTTACAACGCTCTGAGTGTATGTAGCAAACAATAGTGAGAAAAAATAACGTACTCACTTGTAGGTACTTTTCTAGGGCCACCTTTCGATTGTCAAGAAAACTGCCGGTCAAAGGTACAACCAGACGTTTCCCCGGAAAGTCAAGGTTCCGAACTAAAGGGAAGCGCTCCCGCAGTTTAGTGTGCATATTGAGAAATTCATTATATCGCCTTGCGACTACCCATCCTGAAGAGAACGATCCATCAGCCGCAAGCTGCTGCACTTCGACGAGGTAGCGAACGACAGATCTTCCTGCCTCATCAGCTGCTGTGGAGTTCACGATTGACACTCGAGTTCGATCAGATAGGAGTCTATTGGCAGATTCCTGCTGTTCATATTGTGCTTTCTGAAACTGCAGTTGTTTCGCTTCGCGCTGGATAGCAGATTTAGATTTCTTTAGAAGCCTTAACTCCTGCGTATCACCAGTCAATTCGGCCTTCTTAAGCAGACCATCCAGCAACCCGTTTTGAGTATGAAGATTTGAGATGTTCTCTGCTAGTCGCGCGATTTCGTGCGAGAGTTGCAAGTCTCCTGGACCTGCCATTTGAAATGCTTCATGGGCAAATTCCCTATCTTCTTCCTCGAGATCTTGGCTTTGGACATCCTGCTCGGGTTCATCATCAAACATGGGTTTTCGTCTCCGCTGATGGAAGCTAGGACTGTCGTTTCTTGGTAGTTCTAGATCATTGACTACAGGGTTCAATGCTGTGCCTTTTTGGTCCGAAGCAACAATGTCCGTCAACGCCGCATGTATAGCCTCCATGCGCTTCTCTTCTGCTCGCTGCATTTCGTCTTCTGGATCATTAAACAGCGGGGTCCTGCCAGGCTCATACGCAGGATCGGAGATGGATGACATCAGAACTTCGATGTTCGACGGCGCAGACCGTGGAAAAGAATCTGCCGAAGCGCTGCCTATCGATGACTGTTTAGACATGGAGCTTGTACTTCGATGCATGGGGGATGGCTCAGGGAGCGACGGTGAATGAGGTGCTGGCCCAATGCCGGCCTTTGATAGAGCAGTGATGCTGGGAAGCGGTGCAAGAGACGAAGAGCGCTTGATCCGCACCTGTGGCGGGACATTTGATGGTTCGTCCACATGCATCGAGTTAGCGAAATCTGCGTCGCCCAAAGCTCTGAACCAAAGCTCGGACCTCTCAAAAGTTTCGAAATCTTGTTCCATCGCGCGCTCGACTTGCTTTTGAGCTAATAGAACACAACGGCGAACCCTTCTCTGAGATGCCTCCGAAAGAGTCATCTCGTTTCGAGCGAAGTCGCGAATGCCGTCTACATACTTATCAGATATGAAGGCCAGGGCTGGGTGGGAATTGGAACTTGAAAAATACAAATCATGAATCATTGAGATATCTTCCTTTATTGTAGATGCGATAGAAGCGACCTGAATTGGTTCACTCTCGTTTTCTGAGGAATCTGAATCTACTGATTCCAGTGGATTTTTGAAGCTTTCCACCGTCAACCAGAATTGTACAAGTAATGATCGATGGCGACGGTCCATAAACTCCATGAAATATGACAAAGAGTTTGGATTACGCAAGATATCGCGTAAGTTGGGCGCCGACCTTGGTTGGGCTTCTGTAAATGTTGCTTGCTTCTAAAATGGGAATCAGGTGCTGTCCTTCAATCCTGAAAAACTCACAGGAGAATCTCCGCCGCCGAGGACAACAATTCGTTGCTCCACCTTACGCTTTGCCGTGTACAGCCGGTCAAGAAAGGCTACTACATCCTCCGTTTTTTCGCCATCAATCCAATCTTCATTCTCGTGATTTGCTAAATGATTTGGTTAGCAACTATTCAAAGGTGAGGGACTGAAAGTGCACCGAGTAAGAGTCGAGTTCTCCGTATCTCGCCGACAATGTCGTTCTTCAGCCTACGAGCATCTAGTAGCGATGCACACCTGTTGATACTACGGAGAAAAGACTCAAACTGGCGCATGTTTGTACGAATAGTTATCGTCTCCGTGGCATTCGGTGCATCCCGACGGATATGTGGCGATTGCGATTCAAGAACATTACGAATTTTACTTATGAGTTTCCTGGACAACATTTAGAAAGCCTTCCTCAAATTGATCGTAACGTACTGTTGATGGATAGCAGCACCAGCCTGTGAGCACTCTTGAGTACGCATGAGAATTGTCAATATGATAGTCACATACCACCCGATCAATAGCCTGATTCCAAAAGTCTGGGTCTGATACCATGTCCATTACCGGGTACAACACAGTGCATGCAATGATTTCACGGATAACAATGATGAGAACTTTGCTCTTGGCGTCCTTTTCGGGGAGCATATAGGGCAAAATTCGGCCTACCAGCAACCGAAGGTGCATTTCTTCCGTTTGTCTCGTGAATGTCGTTGACAGGTTTTCGATAGCAGGATGCAGTTTCCCCGAACCTCCCCCGGCATACTTATTCGCAAGCAGAATGTCGAGTTCATCCGATTGGGTTAGTCGACGCTCGAGGTCTGCGCCACGCAAGGCAATCTCTGACTGGCGAAACTGTTCAATGTGAGCAGTGATCTTGGGGACTATACGTCTGACAAGGAATGCGGGAACATCCACAGCGCCTGCCCTGTCCATGAGCCTTTCCAATGATTGGTGGATAAGCACTGTCACGGCCTGAGGGAAGGAAGGGGAAGGCGAAATTTCGCGGTACCAAGACTGGACAAAGTCCCTAACCACCAGAGAGATGAGGTCATTCAAAACCTTGGAGAGTTGCGGAGCCTGAGGTACGAGAGGCGAAAGAGCGAGATGTTCATTCAGCGTCCATTGAGAGCGAGTAGTGAGTGCCTGCCATGCGGCGGGTGTGGAAAAGGAGAGGGGCCTGGCTGCGTCGGTAAGATTAGGGCGGGAGAGGCGTCGGGTGGAGTCAAGTACATGTCCTAGATATACGAAGAAGACGAGAAAAATAAGGAGAAGAGAGACGAGAAGGAGAGGAGAGAAAGCAAGCAACAGCCACGGGGAGGAGAAGATGCGGAATACGAACGGCAGCAGGACAGAGAGCACGCCAACCAGGACGACAGCCGACGCGCTGACCATCGCCTGCATCGTCAACGCGCACCACGTGACCACATGCATTTCGTAGAGTCCTGCACGCTGCCACAGGGATGAAAGGATACGGGAAAGTGATAAAAAAGCGTGTAAACCAAGAAAGCAGCTGGCCTGCTGACAATCACCTACACATCGTCAAGTCTAGATCTTGATACGCTAGAAATCGCTTCCAGCAGCTGCACCACGTGACCACGCATCGGCTATTCCATGTCGGCGCCCTCATCTGAGCCGAGGTATTTGTCGACAGCAGAGGGCTTCGTCTGTGGTGGACTTGCTGCGTGCATTGCAGTGCGTATCACCGCTTCCTTTCTTTAATTCCCGCTCACTTCCTTCCCTAGGTCACGATATCCAATCCAGCAGAAGTCGCCAAAACTCGGTTGCAATTACAGGGTGAGCTAGCAAAGAAGACTAGCGTGAAGGTTTACAATAATGTTTTCGACACTTTTCGAAAGACGTTCAAGAATGAAGGGATTCGAGGCGTGCAGCGAGGACTAGCACCCGCCGTAAGGTTACCTCGTGTCTGTCTTTGCCCAGCTATTGACTAGCAATTCCAGTATGCGTATCAAGTAAGTTTTATGCAATGTATCTGATAAGTTTACGTAAATGAATCAAGATGCTGCTCAACGGTGCCCGACTAGGTCAGTTAACAACTAGTCACAACATCCGCATGCTTGAATATGCATTGTAGGATTATATGAACCGTTTCGACGGGGCCTAAATAACTTAGTGGGTTGGCCGGCTGAAAACCAGATACCTCTGACATCAGTCATGGCAGGCGCGTCTAGCGGTGCAGTCGGCGGTGCGTGGCCCATCTCAAAATCATAGTTCATCTCCTCGGACCTCATTTCGGCTCTGTAGCTGCACTTGGAAATCCATTATTCCTCATAAAAGCAAGAATGCAGGTCTGTAGGGCTTCAAGCAGGAGCAGTGCAGAGATTGACTCTTGCCTTAGGCATATTCACCTGCACTTCCTGTTGGCGCCCAGCGTTATTATAAGAGCTCTTTTGATGCTTTGGCAACAATCTTCCGTACGGAAGGCTTGCGTGGATATTACCGTGGAGTGGACGCTTCTATCCTCCGCACGTCAATGGGTTCGTCAGTGAGTACTTGGGTTCTGGACTCGTAGAGTGTTGTGCTGATGTCGGTATTAGGTCCAATTGCCAAGTTATGAGTATACCAAGAATCTTCTCGGAAAAAACGGAATCATGTCAGCTGACAGTGTGGGGACATTCCTTGTCAGCAGCTCAATTTCCGGAGCAATCGTTGTAAGTAGTGTCCCTTGAGCAAAGAAAGCAAACTTACGGGGTCATACCAGTGTCTTGTGATGCAACCTGCTGACACAGTAACGACATTTCCCCCCAAAGGCTTAGCCTTCTCTTACACCCAAATGTAGGCAACGACCCGAATGTACAACCAACCTACGACTCAATTGCCGAACGGGAAGTTAGTTGGCACCTTGTATAAGAACCCCATTGACTGTTTATGGAAAACATTCAAAACTGAAGGTGTGTATGGTTGGTATAAAGGTAGGTGCCGCTATGCAAAGCCCGATCGACACGCGTAGCCCTAACAACTTTTTTAGGATCCACAGCACACTTCCTTCGTATTGCTCCACACACGTAAGTTGACCCACCATGTTGTTATCTTGTTCATATTAATTCGCGAATAGGATCATCACCCTGACCATGAGAGACGTCATAATCAGGCTATACTTGAAGGCAAAGTTTGGAAACTTGGATACTCACGCCTAATCACCGCGTGCAATAGAAATAGGCCAGGTCATGCCATACTTGGTATCCTTGCTCATTGTAGGCAATTCATATTTAGATGGATAATAAAAGCATAGAGCTTTGTCATCACCTGATCGTTCCAACATATCGATACATTAGGCTGGTGGAATGGCATTGATAACTTGTTATGTACATGCTCCGGTGAGTATGAATGGTTAAATATTAAAGCGTTAGATCGTAAGAACATGCCAAATGTGTACAGTTCAACCACAGATGTTGGGGTATTCGAAGTTGGTCGGATCGTATGGGATCCAGCCATTTGCCAAACCTGCTTGATATGACCATTCATCCGCACTTTCCGTCTTCCAAGTCCACATTAGCCAACCTTGGCCTCCCCTCTCGAACGCGATTACTTGAGCCTCCCACATCTGTCTCAGAAACTTCTTGAAACTGGGGCTAAATGTTGACGCTCTCCCCGTCAACCCCCGGCAGCTTCCAACATATGTCGAGCCCTGCCTTGATCCATCATAGCGAGCTCCGACGCCACGGCCATTCAAATACTTGGCGCAATCAGTCATTGCTGGCGTCCATTCTCCCACGATGGGCCAGAGAGTAAATTCTTGCAGGGTCGAAGTTGAACGACAGGCCGTTTGAATATGCTCAGATTGACTTTGAGATACAGCCTGTTTGTTTGTTTGTTACCTAAACGAGTGGGCAATCAAAAGTGGGAATAGACACTCACGCCTTGGGTAAACATTTGATAGATATGGGTGTCCATTAAAACACCATGATAGTTAGGAGGTGCCATGAATCCGCTCCAGTAGCCGGGAGACTGGAACGCATCATGGAGAACAACAACAGTATTACTTTCCTGTGGAGTATTATTAGGATATCTGTGGATTGATGAGCTTGGCATAGGTAAGCTCGATAAAGATTTACCGAATATTCCCGTAGCTGTCAAGCCAGTACTGTCCAAAGGGTCACTTGAGAAAGGCTTTGCGAACTGAACGACTAACCTGTCTGACGGCACTCAATATGGAGCCCCCGTCAAAGCCAGCTGGTCTACCAAAGCAATGTCAGCACGGGGAAATAATTGAGCCACTAGTACTGACTCGTTCAATGGTGCTATACCCACTACCACCGACCAAGAATCTTGATACATACTAGCAAGCTTCTTGATGACATTATTGGTACGTTGCATATTCGTGCTGCTCTGCTGCCACGACCTACGGACAGTTCATTTGCCATAAATGGGTGGACTGGGTTACTCACGGGTATGACATCCGACGACCAGAATTGTCAAATCTGGAAGACAATCAGAAAAGGCAAGGAGCTTGTCGAGACTACAAACCCGTTTTGGCTTCCAGGAGCCCCTGAACACGACTATGTCAAATAATGCTAACAGGTATACATAGAAACACAATAACCATGCAGATCAATAATGACCTTCAGCCCATGATTCTGCGCCCACGTTATAGCCTTTTGCAGGTACGGCAATTGTCCTTGAATATACGGTTCGCCATCTTGTACATCGAATGCCCAGTAACCGATCGGCAATCTCACGTGGTTCAACCTGGAATACGGATCAATTGTGGTTAATACGCTGATAATTATTACTAACCCCGCTGCAGCAATGGCCGCAAAATCGGATTCAGTGATCCATGTGTTCCAGTGATTCGTCAACGTGCTAGTAGCAGCCTCTATGTTCTCTGAATGAAGACCGAACGTCCATTCGTCTACGATCCTGGAGTCTCCAGTATTATCAAAAATGGATGGAGTTATCCACGGCTGTAATGAACATCATTAATTACAACACCTGGCCATGCAGCTAATCGCAACTTACTTCAAGAACTAGCCAACCACCAAGGTTAACGCCGCGCACTTTCTGAGAGCCATAAGGAAACCCCCAGGCAGATATTTGAGGCAGTAAAGACAAGCCAAAGACAGCAACCCCGATGGAGCGTGCAAGTATCATGAAGAAGAAGGGAACGGAAGCAAGTCAGCTTCTAGCACCATGTCGGTCCAGTCTTATATTAGCATGAGCAGGGAAGACCCGCGCTAAATCAAAAAAAAGGAGTGCATTTAGGTACAAAGGCAGAATAGTTGAATTGATGGCATGTTCTTTCATCGGCAGCATCAGATTCAGAATTCAACTTGCTCCATAAGCAATCCAGGCAGCAGGCAGCAGGCAGCAAGAATGCATCTCACGTGAATTGCTATTAAGTTTAGTGAGTTTGAACGTGGTGGTACTCACAAAGGCCGCATTTTTCGAAGCACCGGGCATGGTCCGGCTGCCTGATCATACGTGCATCATTAATGCAGTAATCAATGTTACCAAACGTATCTTGGTACGACTCCCACGAGCAGAAAATAGCCGCGGTTTGTTGGTTTGTTGTCTACAGAAAAATCAGTTGTCAGTATGCCATGAATGCGGCACCAATGATCCCGCAGCGTGATGACCGTAAAGTCGAAGTCCTATGAGCACGCCGCGACGTCCATGGCCATGCGGACTGCGGAGATAAATTCCTCGGTTTCACGTAAAATCCGAACGATGGTGTATTTGCCGAAGCTAGAAGAATGCGGCAAATGCCGGCATTGCATCTCAGTACTAACACCCATTTGCGTCTAGCTGGTAAACCGTAACATGACCATCGATTCACTTCGCCAGCGCTATGAAGCTGCTGATCAAGACCATCTCTTCAGTTTCTGGGACGATCTCTCGGAATCAGAGCAGGCTGTTCTCGCTGCCCAGCTCCACGCCATCGATATCGAGCGTGTAAATCGAATCTACAAGAAAGCCATGGCTGCCGAAAAAGAAGCGGCCGATCTCCCTGCAACATCGGATTTTATTGAACCTCTCCCAAAGGAGGCGACGGAATCAGTCGGCCCATCCGACCGTGACGCAGAATGGAGGCGAATCGGATTGGGCGCGATATCCCTTGGCCAGGTGGGCGTTTTACTGATGGCCGGCGGTCAGGGTACGAGGCTGGGTAGCGCCGCTCCGAAGGGCTGCTACGATATTGGTCTACCTTCCCATAAGTCTCTTTTTCAGTATCAGGCAGAACGTATCTCCCGCCTCCAGACTCTTGCAGAGCATGAATTCGGGAAACCGGTCGGCTCAGTGATTATTCCTTGGTATGTTATGACGAGCGGTCCTACTCGCCAGGAGACGGAGAATTTCTTCAAGAAAAACAACTTTTTCGGCCTCGATGTCCAAAATGTAATTTTCTTCGAACAGGGTAGAGTTGTCTCACACCTGTAAAACGCCCGTTCTTACCTGATATAGGAACATTGCCTTGTCTCACGATGGACGGCAAGGTTATTTTAGAAACTCCATCGCGTGTGGCTATCGCTCCGGATGGGAACGGAGGGCTTTATGCGGCTACCAGAGCTCCACTCTCGGATACGGATAAATCACTCAGCGTCCTTTCGGATCTTAAGCGTCGCAACATCCTGTATGTTCACGCCTATTGCGTGGACAACTGTCTAGTACGCGTGGCAGACCCTGTCTTCCTCGGATACGGTATACATAAGCAAGCCGATTGCGCTGCCAAGGTAGTCCCCAAAGTCCATCCCACCGAGTCTGTGGGAGTTGTTGCTCGTAGAGGGGACAAATATAGTGTGGTCGAATATTCGGAAATCTCAAAGGAGCAAGCGGAACGCCGCGATACAACAACTGGTGAGCTGGCTTTCAGGGCTGGCAACATTGCGAACCACTTCTATACGACCGCCTTCCTTGACAAGGTCGAGAGCTTCGAAGAAGAGCTAGCTTTCCACATAGCACGTAAGAAGATTCCCTACGTGGATGTCAAGACTAAAGGACAGGTGAAACCCACAAAGCCCAATGGGTTAAAGTTGGAGTTGTTCGTGTTTGATGTCTTCCCGTTCACCGAACACTTTGCCGTTTTGGAGGTGGAACGGAGAGAGGAATTTAGCCCCCTGAAAAATGCTCCTGGAACTGGCAGTGATGATCCAACGACCAGTCGTCGGGATCTTCTCGCACAGCACAAGAGGTTTTTGGAGAGAGCAGGCGCTAAAGTCGAAGAGGGTATTACGATTGAAATATCACCGTTGGTGAGCTACTCTGGTGAAGGTTTGGGTGCCATCAAAGGTAAAACCTTCGTCAAATCTGGTATCATAGAGAATGTTGAGGAGTTGGACATCCTGACATGAACTATGTACACCTCACATTGAAGTCATACCATTCAATTTACCGAACTTTGCTCTCATATCAGGATGTTGCCGATACATACCATTGAATGAACGCGGCGTGGATGATATTTCCATGAGTACATGACTAGTGCCACTATCCACCGATCGGAATATCAGCCACCTTTTTATTCATTCTTGGTGCATTTCTTTCCAGTTCTTCTCGTACGGAGGCTATTAGTCGTTGTATGCGTTCGGCATTTGGCTGATTGAGGCCCAGTTAGTGGATCCTGACCCAGCACGTATGATCACGAACCTCTTTACAGTACGTAATGAGTCGCTCCACGAACGTAGAATGTCCGTTCTGAGCCTCCTCTACGTCTTTCTTGAGGTTCTGATTCTATGGGCGTAACAATGACGTTGGCGATTGTACATGAACGTGAAGTCATGAGAATGGTGGCTTCTGACGGGTGGTATATATTGTTGAGGAATGAACGCCTACCTCTTCATCTAATTTGTCAGAGCGTGCTTTCTCGCCTTCCGCCAGTTGTTTCTGCTCAGCAGCACGAGCTCTAGACAATAGAACTTCCAATTCTTTGGAACGTATAACACATTCGAAATGTCGCTCGCGCAACTCGTATAAGCGCAAGACCTCTTTCAGCCTTTCACGGACGCTGCAAGTGGGGATGTGTTAATTCAGCAAAGTGAAGTGTCAAAGATCCCCCGACTACGACGTACACTCCGTCAAAAACCTCTTCTACTGTTCGCTTGGCCCTGAAAAGTGTGATACTCAACTCCAATAAGACTCGATCATATACTCACTCTTGGGGATCATTTGACCAATGCTTTTTCAATTTCTCGCGATGAGGCTCAACCTTCTCATACTAGTGAATTTGAATCAGCGTTTCACAACGTAGTTGCAGCCCATACCCATTCTTGGCTTCCAGGCCCCTCTGTCAAATCCATCAATTCCACAGCAAGAATTTCGTCCCCCTCCTCCATGTTTGCGTCTTCTGGTGTCTGATCAGGCTCAAGAGACCTTCCATTATGTGTGAAAATGTATTGCAGTGGCGGCTTTGATGGTGCTAGACTCCCAGAAGAATTTATCCCGTCAGTGACGTTAGTCACAGGTAAACCAATCTTGTCTTCATCTATGATCAGCCCGCCAATATTTCTGTCTTCTTCCAGTTTTTTCCCATTGTTTTTTTCCATGCGCTCTGTCCATGCGTCGAAAAGGCGGGAGAGTTTAGTCTTGCGTGAGATCTTGAAAAATAATTCTGCGCGATAACGACAGACGACTTTGATGACAATGTCAGGCGTCTCGCGATATTTGAGCTCTTGCATTTTCACCCTATCTGAGCGTTTGGCCAGATCGTTCTTCATTTGGAGAAGCTGGAATGCATATAAGAATGGATAGCACACGATCAGAAAACACTGGCCTCGTCCTGGGCATCTTCGACACTCTGTGCTAGACGTTTCCCGTCCTCCTGCAAATCGACTTAGGCGTACTGTGCTGTTCACCTTTTTCGTAAACCCACCCGTAGTCTCTTATTGTCCTGATTGATGTCAAAACATAATTTGGTGGGCTGTCAGCGCTTAAACATGCCTACCTTTTGAAGTTCGCGCGCAAGATTTTCCATTTTAGCCTTGGTTTGATTGGCTTTAGTGAGCTGACTCTTGGCTGTTGATGTGACGATGTCAACCGGAATGACGGAGTCCAAGGTGAGAATGCAAACCACCTGCGTCCTTGTCCTTCAATAGTTTCTGCTTTTCTTTTGCGTGATCCCGTTCTAGTCGCTTATATTCTGCAAACTTGAAAGGACATCTAGCGACTGGTGACCAGTGCAACGAGGGCGGAACATACGAGCTCTATATACTTGGCATGTATCGCACTTTCTCCTAGGCCGCGAACGGACTGCTGGGCTTCTTCGGCTAAAGGGGGAGTACTAGTGACATACAAACGGCATAATGTAGCACACAGACACATACCAAATCTGCGTTCCTCCTCTTCCTCCAGGACCTCCTCCTCTTCAAGCGCCGCAATTCTGCTCCTGACGCTTTCGTACATGGTAAGTGGATCTACAGGGGGAGGATCTGTCCGCTTCTTTCCTTTGGTATTCTGTGTATGCTGGCCATTGAGTTGTCTGATCTGGTGGCTTGGGGGTGCAGGAGGCGCGGTGGTAGGAATTGGAGGAGCAGGGCCTATGGAATGTGACTTGTGTTGCCTCGTCGACGCGTGCTGCGACGGCTGTGCTGCTGTTGTGGAATTCATTGAGAAGCACTGGTCGGGTAACGGCGTGGGCTTCCCCGAAAAAGCTCCGATTTGTTTGCCCGTGTCTCTTCACTCTCGCCCTCATCCGTCCCGCTTCATCCTGCTCACTTCTACACTTCAAACCTATCAGCCTTCCTTGTTCCTGCCTTCAATTACTTTGCCAAAAGTGTTATTGTGTTGTGTCACAATTGTGTTACCTCTTGTGACGCCTCGCGTCGCGTGCACATGTCCCAGAGGAAACGACGGCGGCTTTCATCGCCTGTCCACGCAGGTTTGACCCTGTCGCCCGCAGATGACACTGTAATCCCCGATGATGACGACGAGAATCCATTCACATCTACTGGCATACTCTCCGGTTTTGCCTCTGCTTCCTCTCCAGAGCAAAACCGTGAGGCATCCTTCAAACCAGCTTCACAAATGTCGTTTGTTGCAGCTGATATGTCACCAGGACAGTCAACAGCTACTCTAGGTTTCTCATCTGCTGGCACGGGGTTTTTCTCTGCAAGTAAGAAATCCGTGTATGCACCATCCAAGGCTGCCTTGGCTGCTGCGCAGGCAAAGATAGAAGCAATATGGAATGAAGACGAGGACAATCCAGACACTCCCGGCAAGCCTACTAACAAGCATGCCGCGGACGTGTTTCTTGAATCCCACAAGCGACCTGCCTTTAGGGTGCTGGAAAATGCATTCAGTTCGCCGAAGACGCCTTCAAATATTGTCTCAGATGGCGCTCCCCTTTCTCCGCTAATGGATCGCCTGAGATATAAGGGCAGAGAACCGGAAAACGTTCACGAAAAATCAAATAATACACAGGGCGTACAAACTCATACCCCTCTGAGTATTGCAAAGCTACGATATTCCAAACAATTTGTATCGCCTCTGACAACACGTCATACCCGACCTACTGCAGGCGGATATACACGAAACGAACTTGACCCAACATTTTCAAGCGCTGCATCACAATTGCAGTCTCAACTTCTGACACCACGCAGATCGGATTCAACAGTCGAGTCCCTTATTGGGCTACGACCGAAGACAGGTCCAAAGAGTGGAACACTCAAACCACGCAGCCGGCCTTTTGTTACGCCTTTCAAAGCAGGAACAAGACCCAACAATATTGGAAGAGTTTCAGTATTCAACTCTCCTCAGCCTAATAGCACTCCGTCAAAGCCTTCTCGCACAGAATTACAAGTATCAAGGAACCGCTTATGCTTTTTTGACCTCAGCGAGTTACCTTCTTCGATTCGAAGTCAGCGACGCTCATCCTTTTTCGCTCAGCACCACCCCCAAATAGAATATCGCTGAAGTCATCAGGACTATGGCCTCAAAAGTATGATGAGGAAAGCCTGGATGTGTATGTCAAAAGTTTTTCAAATCATGCCATATACTGACGAAGCCTCCAGAACGCTGCTCGAATTGACTCAGATCACTCCCACCTTGGCGCAGTTCTACTCATTCCATACCGCTTCCAAATCGAATTTCGAGAAGCTTGGGCCATCCGCTGCTTTTGATGAATTGAAAAGACGAGGTTGCAGTCTTGTGACCAAGTCATGGGTCGACAATCACTGGTGCTTGATTATTTGGAAGTTATCAGGAATGGTCTTATTGGATCCTGGACAGGAAAAAGACGCATCAAGGAGAAGATGGTGTTGGTCCGAAGTGGTGAGGCAGCTTTTGTACAGGTAATGAACAGTTCTCGACCTAGGAAAATACGCTCAAAATGACTAGATATGAACGAGAACTAAATCAAGGGAAACGTCCGGCGCTTCGCAAAATTACGACGCGTGATGCGCCAGCCGCGTTTCCCATGACACTCTGCGTGTCAGATATTTTTTGGTCAAAAGGTGGACGAACGACAGACAGGCTGGCCCTAGATCCGATCCCTGAAATTGAACTTACGGATGGATGGTATCGCCTACGAGCAACGATAGACCCACCCATGGCTAGGGCCATTGGAAGAGGCGTCATCAGGATTGGCAGAAAACTTGGAATTGCAGGTGCTCGGGTGCGTTTCAGTCTCTTTCTTTCTTCACAGCTAAGGTGAATTGATTCAGCTATCCTGTGAAAGGAAAGAACCTTCTGAAGTACTTGAAGCATATGATGGAACCAAACTTGTGCTGTCAGGAAATTCAACCCATCTTATGCCATGGCATGCAAAGCTCGGTTTTCAATGTGGTCCTTGTATATCTACCCTACATTCCCTAAGTCCGGATGGTGGCTCCGTTGCCGTAGTAGATATTGTCATAATCAAGGTACGGCGGAATTCAGGAGCTCTGAAGAGAGTAAAGTAAATACGCTCAGTCATTTCCAGTCGCATACATCGAATTCTTTGACGATGGTGAACAAAAGCGTCGTGAAGGTCCGAGAAACGAAGCTGAAGAAACAAAGCTACACGAGCGGTGGAAGGTGAGTAATTTTTTTCACAAGCCTCTCTGATTTCTTACCTTGACGGTAGAAAAAACGTGAACAAGAAGGGTTAAAGCTTCATTCCGAGTTTGACAAACGGAACAATCGCTTTGAATGCTACATGGATCGCCTGAATCGGCGTGCGGGGGTATTTAATCCGGATGGTGACGGTATGAACTGTATTATATTGGCTCTGTTTATATATGCTCATATTTCAGAGTCACCCCCTGATGATATTGAGGAGCTTTACAAATCACTGGAAGGTCCATCCGAAGCTAACGCGATGATAGCAAAGCTTAGGCCAGTGGAAGCGGGATGGCTCGCAAGGCATGTCAGAATAGCCCTGGACAAGGAAAAGGAAGCGATTGGAGGGCAGATAGAAAGAGAATTACAGGTGCACTTTGACATTAACTTGAAATGCACTTTCTTATCATCAACTTCTTCAAGAATTCTTGCCCGCCACGGGATGTCCGAAGTTTTCGAGTCATTGTGGCGCAAGATGCTCGTACTCGGCGGCGACCTGCAAACCGGATGGCTCAAATAACAGTTTGGGATGTACTCGGTATCTCTTTCGAAGAAGGCGGCGCACGGGGAGCTTTCAGCGTAGGACAAAGATATCTAGTAAGTCGAAATAGGAAGATACCCAGTTGAACATTCATGGATTCGACATAGGTGACAAACTTGATACCGACACAGCAATCTGCTTGGATGAACTGTGAACCTGGTTCAGAGATCTATCTTAGTACGAAACGCGATTCACGATGGACACGATTAGGGTAAAAAAGCATAAGTGTGATCAGTGTGTCTATAAGATTATATTATATACATCCATTGTGTGTAACAAATTTTTCAAACTCGTTTCCCGCTGGCTACTCCGTACTTGGTGAAAACGTCCTCCCAAACGCCGGTATCGTCATGACCCATGCAGATGACGGTAGGGACCGCGCCAGTGTGTGGGCCAAAAACACGGTTTGCTACCCGACGCACATCGTCAGGCTGCAGTCGATCAATGTTTTCTACCATCTCCGTCACAGGAATTTTCCTGTTGTGCATAAGAATCTGATTTTGGCCTGCTCAGGGTTGACAGTTCGAGGAAGGAACTAATACAATCACCTGTCGTCCTAAATCTTCCACTTCAACCGCCCTGCTTTCAAGTGCCATCATTAAGCTCGACTTGAGTTGGTTCTTGGCGCGAGAAAACTCTTCTTGGGGTATTGGTGTGTATAGTAGCAGACTGAGTTGGTGGACAAGGTACGGAAGGATTTGTGATGGAGTATTGCCACCTTGCAGTCCAGAAGAGGCAGGGATGAAAGAGGCAAACAGCCCAAAGAGAGACGAATCGGTGTATATGTGATGGAAAGATGCACAGTGGTCGATTTGAGGGAAATGGTTGAGAATGTGGGTGTAAAGTCGCGAATACATGCCCTTACCAGGGCCACCTGAGCGTTGCCATGTGATAAGCCTTGAGAAGATGAGTGGAAAGGACCTACCTGCGGAGAAGCTCCCGCCGCCACCGAGAAGAACTTGCATTGTTGCTAGTGCATAAATATCGTCATCATAAATTCCGACACCCTCGAATGCAATGTATAAATGATTAAATTCTTGTGATGTGTCATATATAAATTTATGGCCGCCTGTATAATTGGTTGAAGTTGAGACTGGCAAAGGCTGCGGAACAGATGACGACAGTGGATTAGGGAATAGATAAGAAGCAGCCCGTGTCAAAGATTTTCCAACCGACGGTGGCGTAGGCGACAACAAGTGGGGAGAAGATTGTGATTGTGTTGAATTCAGTCGCGTAGATGTGTTTTGTGCCGGGTAAACAGACTTCAACGAGGAAAAGTATTTGTCGGCGAGTTCAACGAGTTCCTGGTGATGCATTCCGGCACCAGCAATGACCATCCTCTCCGGTCTGTACCACTCTTTCATAGTTGTCCGAAGTATCAGCTCGTCTATAGTCCCTATACGGTCCTCGGGGCAGATGAGGGAATTGCCTAAGCCCTTTTGACCATATGCGACGTTGTGAAGTATCTCCGGCAGTACCATATCTGGTTTGGCACTTATTTCACGCAACTCGTAGTACCCGGCGTCACGTTGTGCTTCTATTTCGTCCCGCAGGAAGGCAGGGTTAAGGACAGTGTCGGCGATGAGGGACATGGCAAGAGATGTTGCTTGATGAAAGTGGGATGACTGATACATGATAGCCTCCCGGGGAGAAGAGCACATTATCTGACCTCCCAATGAATGTACAGCCGTCGACATTTCAACGTCTGAACGTGTTGTGGTGGACTAGAAGGGTTGTGAAGAATTGCAATCCGCGAAATCAGGAGGAAAAAAAAACCTTGAATGCCATCCTATCCAGGAAAAAACTGGCTCCAGAGTTCTCCTGAGTTTCGTAACGAGAACCTGCGTCGATATATAAGCCAACAGAAGAGAAATGGCCGGGGGTGTGTTCGGTTGCAACTCTGATTTTGTTGGGCAGGGTTGTTATCTGGACTGGGGGAATTGAAGTGGTGGGGCGCTTGGATGGACGATGGAGTGCATTTGTTCGGCGCAGGAAGGACTGGGTCCTTGTCATAGCAGATGGAAAGCGGAATGAAGTGATGCGAGCTGTGAAGGCGTGCCACGTGATGTGCCAGAAAGTGACAGTCCCCGCCGTGATTTGAACTCGGGATGCCGCGATCTGCCATCAGATGCTGTAACCGCTCAGCTACGGAGACGGGAATCGCTTGTCATTCCCTCCAATCCGCACAACCCGCCAACCTATGAGCGAATGCCACGGATAACACTACTACCATGGCCACCATCAGCAAGGCTTGGATACAGAACCAGGGCTTCTTTGGTCACGTTACAGCGACGCTCGATTGGTGCGAAGTGAGCTAAGACTCATGTGACCGGGAATACGCTCCTCACTATGGCTTGCTTTTCAGGCAAACTATCAATTTTCATACTACATTGCAGAAATGGCCAATTCCCTGTCAAATGCTTTCACCATTGCCCTGGCTTTCTGTGGATACCTAGAAGCTTACAGACAGAACCTCCCTCAAAGATACCTGGCCGGCTATATCGTATGTCGCCGATCACCCCTGTCTCTTATGGCTTTTGGTGTACCTCTAAATAGGGCATCGTACTCGTCGGATTAGGAAGCTTCGCATTCCATGCTACTCTCTTGTACGAAGCACAGCTTGCCGATGAGCTGCCTATGATCTATGTCGGCTCCATGAGTCTTTGGCTTGTCTTTGACGATCAGCCTGGTTTTACCTTTCAGCGCAGAACAAAATGGTTGATCCTATTGTTCATTTCCCTAGATGTTCTTTTCACCTTCACCTAGTGCGTGTCAGGTCTAAAATGCTTTCAAACGCTTGACCGTGTCGCAGCTACGTATACCGTAATCCGGTGTATCATCAAGTTGTATTCGCAGGCATCATATTCACCGTGGCCTTCCGTATCGCGTATATTTTGAAATACTCAGAAGCATCTTCCAGAATACCATTTGAAGCCAAAGCTCCAGTCGGCAAATTGTTCTCCACTGGCGCAGCGCTCTTCGCATTCGGGTTCTTAATCTGGAATATAGATAACGTATTTTGCATTTCCATCACCGATGTTAAACGGGGTCTCGGTTGGCCGACAGCTTTCATGTTGGAAGGTTATTAATGATTTTTCTCGGCGATGACATACTAACGATGCCCGCAACGGCAGGTCATGCGTGGTGGCATATCTTGACGGTACATCTACATGCAATCAATTTCCCATCCTGATTTATAACATGAATATCAGGGTGCTGGCACCTATTATATGTTCAGTGGTGTCCAATGTAAGCCGCCAACATTTCCTCATTAATTGGTGCTCATAAGCCTATGCAGATTTGTAAGTAGAAACATTATTTTTGTGACAGTCAAGCCCATTACCCGAGATCTGTAGGACACTGTGCTTGAAAGATTCCCCAGACAAGTACGCTGTAATTTTCAAGTATTATTTACCCCATATAGTGCGGAAGCGCGAAAAGATCCGTACGTAGCTCGGTATCCAATTGCTTGCTTCCATCGCTGCGCTACTACAGTTTAAATAATGGATATACATATATGTTGAGCTGGGATGGTTATTAGATATAACCGTATTAGATTAATTTGTAGCAATACGTGGGTATGTCTAGAATGTTCATTCGCCATCCGTCTCTACTACCTTTTCTCCAACCGTCCATTTTACAAAATCAATAACAGCAATACCATTCTTATCTACAAGTCCATGCGTTTCCGACCACTTTTGTAAGACGTCTCTAACAGGCCGCCCGTTGAGGTCACCTGGGAACATGGTGAATGGTTGGTTATACAATGCCATTTCTCCAGCTGTCTTGTCATCGATAGATTGTGTGTCGAAACCGACAATCTGACGCGCAAGAGACCGCTCTAGCCGTCCCAGATCGCCAGGAAAGTTTTTCGAATCCATCGTCAAAGAGGATTTCAAGGCTAATAGAACCAATGCTCCGATGCGGCCTTGGTTATTCGCCGAACCATGGACATACGATGCAAGGCGGAGGCCAACATCCTTCTGCGCACGCGGCGCATTTTCTACTAATACGGCGGCCCTTCGCAACGTTATCTTTTCTCCAGTTCTTGCGATCAAGTGCTTGATAGAATCGCCGACAGATTCGGTAGGTAATGTTGATGGAGAATTGGCATGTGAGATGAGCGGGGCATTGTTCAGGATATCCAATGGGCACTCCCTGAATGCCCTGTCTGCATCCCCCGCTTCTGAGATGTAGGCGGCAGTATGAGCAATGTCCGCTGCAAGGCTCCCAAAATGCTCGTTTCGTGCAACAAAGTCTGTTTCGCAGTTGAGTTCTACCATGGCCGCGCGAACAGCTCCGGTCATATTCCCGATGCCGTTGGACAGGACAGAAGTGCAAATAAGGCCCTGTTCAGCAAGTCTGTTGTGAACCTTGGCTGCTTTTTTAGCGCCTGTCACTACCAGGTCCTTTTGAAGCCATTCGAGAGCAGCATCGAGATCGTTGTTCGTGGCACCCAGAGCCTCGCGTGCTTTCGTGATAGAAACCTCTGTGATTTTTCTCAGCTCTGCGACAAGCTTTATAGAAGGTTTAGCTGCTGGCGTTGAGTAGAATCTCAAGGAGGCGAGGGGAGCATGACGGAGCGCTGGCAACATCGCGTGACAGGGCAATCAGAGTCCTACGCGAACGCAGCCATGGATTCAATTCCACAGGATCTTTTGCTCATTCATGGCTTGATTGGTGATATACCACAGGCAGTGCAACAAGAGAGCGTCAGCAGCTCAGGATCCGAGACCGACTCACTTGCCAGCGAAGATGAGATTGAGGCCGAGTTGATGAAAAACGTCCCGGACGACAATATGGAACCCCCCGACCGGTTCGTCTCCGCGTAGCTTCCCAATTCCTCCTCCTAATTATACGGATAGTCCTTTGTCCTCATCCTCTGACTCAGAATATTCCGATTCTGATTTAGGTCCCGAATCCAAAACTCGTCATGAGCTCCAAGCGCCGTCCGTCATCGACGCATTGGAGGAAGACGAAGAAGAAGAAGGCGTGGCTACCCAGTCCGGGATGTGCCTTCGCACAAAAAATGAAATAACCAATGTTCCCATCAAGGTACCTGACATACAGGAAGTGGGACTTGAAGAGACGATTGAAAAAGTGGGAGAAATCATGAGTATTGTGGACAATGTCGTGATAGTGAAGGCTATGGTGTCTGAAAATGCAATCAGAGCATCAGAAAAGGCTCTCGACTCGGATACTCTGCTTATTTTCGACGACCGGAAGGTCCTGGGTTACGTGCGTGCCCGTGTCACCTCGATTCTTGAACCAATTCACATACGTTCAGGCAGGTTTATGAAACATTTGGTCCTACGCTACAACCCTTGTACCAAGTCAGGTTCAACGACACGTTTCCCCTGGATTTCGAAAAAGTTCGATTGTCACGGGAAGTATTTCATGTTCCTCTTCGCAGTCATTTCGTATTTCTGCGCGATATCAGAAGACTCAGGGGGAGTGATGCGAGCAATGTTCATGATGAAGAACCTGCTGATGAAGAAGTAGAATTCTCGGACGACGAAGCGGAAGCTGCCTACCGCCAGCGAATGAAGAGAAAGTAAGGCTACTGCTGCTGCTGCAGGCTGTTGATTGATTTTTATCGTTTAGACGTAATGCATCGCGCGCTCCATCTCAGCAACACGGTTCATATGATACAGACTACGTTATTGCGCCATCTCGCCCACCACCTATGCCATATGACGATCCGTATTCTGACGATTACCATACAGCAAGCGCTGTCAGAGTGGAATCAAGAGGCCGAGGTAGAGGCAGAGGCCGAGGCCGAAGTAGAGGTGGAGGTAGAGGACGGGGGAACGTTTATTGGCAGCGACCGGCAGCGGAAGAAACAGTGGAGCCTTACAGCCCGCACGACCCGCGTCCGTATTGGTCAGGATACAGCCAGCAAGTGGTGCAACCACACATCAATCCGCGGTTTGCATCAGCGTTTGGGCTAAATATGTATGCGCCGCCATATTTTCAAGCGGAGGCGTGGAGAAATGAATGGGGAGTGGATGAGAGCAATGCGAATGGGCGAGAGTAAAGCCTGAGATTTGTAATGCAAGCGACCCTGGATTTACTCGATAGCCACACTGCTCAGACCCGCTCATATGAGTGCCGGGGTGCAGACGCGCAAGAAGCGAGTGCTGCCCACGCGGTCTCGACGTGGCGGGCCCGGAGTGGGCGGGTGCGACGTGGATGTGATGATATTGGAGATGCATAAGCGACGCTGTACGTCCCGCCGCCAATCTCATTGCTCTCCACCTTGATTTTTGCTATTTTTTGCCTCAAAAGCCGAAAATGAGCCTCTCGTCGCTCCAGACACCCCTTTCTTCCTTACCACAAACTCTGCTCTCGAGGCTGAACTGGCCCTCACCCCCACTCTCAATCTCAACACCCATGCAAACGAACGCTATTTCGACCGCCCAGAGGTCCTCAAGGCTTTTCGCGAACAGCTCATCATAGAGACGCCCCACTTTGTTCACGTAGCAGATCTCCCTAGCGTGGGCGTAGGCGGTCGTTTCAGACCAAGAGGCTCCGCAGACGTACGTCCCCCCCTCTCGCTCATGTTCAAAGTAATGGACCCTGTCCTACAAGCAGAATCTCATAGATACATCAGACGCAGCGTATGAAAAACGACATCGGAAATACGAGTCGTTTGAAAAGAGACTGCGCTTGCGGGAAAAGGAAAAATTGAAACATGAACATTACAAGCTCAAAGAGAGGATCGAGCAACTGCGTTCAATGGACCGTTCCGCCTTTCTTTCCCTTCCTGCTTCCAACTTTACTCCAGTCGATGTTCAGGTACTGGGCATAGAAGAAGAGGACGGGCAAGACCTGCGTATGAATGGAGCCTCTGATGAAGGAGAAAGGCGACGTAAGGAAATGCTGGACGTGGCACTTTCTCTGGAGGAACGCTATCGCATGTTGCTTCCCCGCAAGGTCAATTCGAACTCATGGCCAGAACCAGACACTCGATCTTCAGAGGAAAACGAGGAACCGCCAAGACAGGAGGGCGAGTCCTCAAAACCGAAAGAGTCCTCGGGTCTTAAATTAAAGTTTAAAGTACCCAATCCTCAGCAAAATGTAACTTTGCCCCCACCACAGTATCAAACCCCAGTTAAAAAGCCACCCTTGCCTTCAACGAGGCCGTCGCCGCTCCGGCACGCAACGAATCACTATCAAGCAGAGCCATTAAATTGCCCAGAACCGCCCGTTGCCGTCGTCGTGGACGTCTCTGAAAGTAATGAAGGAGCAGTCACTTTGTCACCACAACCATCCGTGTCAGGCGCTGCAACGTGCGTTACACATGTACCGTTCCCAACCACTCCCATGTCAAATCCAGAGATTGCTTTGCTTGAAACAACCATGAGTCCAGATGGGCAAGAGGACGATATTCCTTTGGCTGTTCGACTGCGAGCGTCGATGCATATATCAAAACGTGCAAGACTTTCTCTGTCCCCAGCGTTGGCTCACAAATATGAGGAGCTGCCGCGGATCTCAGCTTCGATGGGACCGGCGAGACAACCGTCCGTCCCCCCGATTGAGTCTATCAATACGTCACTATCTGCACCCATTTTTGTTCGCATTAAGCAACAAAAGCAGAGGCCTCTCGCCCTGCAGAAAATAGGACTAAAGCCGAGGCAGTACTCAACCAGCAGAAGGGAAGAGGCCGTCTGCCTGTTAATGGTAGCTGCGGTTCGAAGCTCGGCGGGGACGAAATCAAGGAACCAGATGAGGCACATTACGGCTTTCGGAGCCAAGGTGCCACCAGCAGTTGATGAAATCAGGGATTTCGAACTGCCAAATTGGGTGTGGGGTCCAGAGGAAGAGGACGAGAGTGAACAACACGATGAACTCGAGCCGAATGCAAACGATAGTACACCCGAGGACGATCCTCCTAGTCAAGACGGTGCAGTACACCAAGCTGATATTCCCAATGGCTTACCATATCCTATGGCTGTTAGGTTTCTTCCAATTGTGCCGCCAATAGAGGTGCTCAATATCCCCGAGTCTTCCATTCGTGGTGATTCATAGGCAGAAACAGTAATTTTCTTGTCATTTTAGTTTAGGATTGCTGTTTCACATCTAGCTATAATAGTCCCTAAAGGTACTCTGTTGTTATGCTATAGTGTTATGTTCAAGACATATTGTGATGTCAAATGTAAAAACATTCAGACAGTGGTCGAAGTAGTAACGAGCTTTATCAGCGTTTCCCTTTGGTTCAGGTCGATTGCCTTGTTCTTCGACAAGGCCAACTGTGCTTGCGTTGCGGCGTCGATTTTGTTTGGGTTCGCGATGCGCGGCGCATATCGCGAGTAATCACCACCCAAGACCTCTAGGATGTATTTTGTTCGGTCCTTGATTGGAGATGACACGGGAACCAGCGCAGGCTTGCCTCGCTTAGGGCGGCGAAAGACGTCTGCGAGGTCAACCAAAGGGCTCTCCGGGGTTGTTACTTCGGCACTGCAAGGCTCTTCCCCTCCCTCCTCGACGACGCTCAATGAGATGTCTTCTTTGCCTTCGTCCGTTGAGGGATGCTTTCGACTATTATTGAACGGTCTGGACCTGGCTCTAGTTTTCGACGCACGGAAAGAGTCGCCTCTCCTCCTGTCTCTGGTTTTCAAGCTAGAGCTAGTACCAAGGGCATCGAGTCCTCCAAACCGGTCGTGCTTGATAGCTCCTGTCCTCGTTGTGGTGGGACGACGTTTATGCCGACCGGTGTCATGTAGCTGAGTGGCCTCTCGAGCAAGACGAGCGGCTCGGCGTTGCTCGATGGTGAAATCGCGTTGCTGAGGGCTGCTAGCTGTTGAAATTGAGTGAAAATTTGCATACAACATATACCAGTGGACATACAAGCTACCGTAGCGTTTGTTCTGAGGAGCAGACGGCTGAGCGGCCAGCTGGCGACGCGGTGCATATGGCGCTTACCTTTTTGGGACTGCGTAAATGGCTGGACTTGTTGGCCGCATCTTTGTCGCCCTCGTTCTCTGCCTCATTTCTTTCATCGCATACTCATCCCAGATTTTCATCATATGGCAATGGTACGGCAGAGTTTGGTCCATTGATCTACTCAAACTCTTGCTGCCCTTCAAGTAAGCACCCAAGCTATCCGCCGCCAACGCTCATCCACAGCTCTCAGCGTTCTCGTCGGAATGCTGCTATGGAATTACTATCTCTGCGTTGCGACTGATCCTGGTCGTGTTCCAGATAGCTGGGTGCGTTGCGCGCTTCTCTGTGCGTTGCTTCTGAACTCAAGTGTGGCCTGAAGAAACCCGACACCCATATAGAAGGTTTTGAAGTCAAGAAACTGACCGGGAAACCGAGGTATTGCCGTACATGCGACAAGTATAAGCCCCCTCGTGCGCATCATTGTCGCACCTGCGATAGGTAATTGTGTTCTTCCTCTGAACTATGTCATTGCTGAATCACTATCCTAAGATGCGTCCTTCGAATGGGTGAGTTTCTTGAAGATATTCTCATCTCAGTTTTGACACATCCTGTCTAAGACCATCACTGTCCATGGATAAACAACTGCGTCGGTCATCACAACTATGGTCATTTTATTCGCTTTCTCTTCTTCGTAGACCTCGCTTGCTCTTATCATCTTGCTATGGTTTCCAAACGGGTGTTTAGTGATATTATGACGTATTCTTGGGTATGTTCTGGATCATGTTCTAGACCCCTCGGTGACTCAACTATACCAGGATGTACCGTCCAATACGGAGCTCGTCTTTATTGTCCTCAACTACGTCGCCTGTGTTCCTGTCTTGCTCTTGGTTGGGGGGTTCAGGCAAGTCCGTATAAACCTAACCAGACGTCAACTTAACATTTTCTTGCCAGCTTGTACCATTTCTACTTACTATCTAGTAACTCGACAACGATAGAAGGTTGGGAGAAAGATAGAGTTGCGACATTGGTTAGAAGAGGGAAAATTCAAGAGGTCCGTCTGTTTTTCCCCTTTCTATGGCATTATTTATGTAGGCGTTCCAAGGTCAAGTTTCCATATGTAAGCCCTTGCAATCAAGCACAAAACTTTCGCTCAGAATCGAGTAGAACCTGGGTGTCAGGCGCAATATCGAGTCTGTTCTTGGACCCAAACCCTGGTTATGGTGCTGGCCATCTCGGTCTTCGGGCAACGGACTGAAATTCGAAGTGGCTGAAGGAGATGGTAAGTGGGCCGTACTTGCACAAGCTGAAAAGGACCACTTTTCTAATCGAGAAAGCCACTTGAAAGTTTAAAACACTATTCTTTGATAATACCCTTTATTAAATATATAATTTGTATGCAAGCTATGAAGCTAATGTAATACTTTTAGACCTGGAACAATTATGGCCACCCGAAGATCCAGACAGAGAGAGAGCAAATCACAAACTTGATCTACCAGCTTCCCCCTGGACGTATACCAATGGTTCTGTTAATCCAAACCTCCAACCCTCCAATTCACAGCTACAACGCTCAGCTGTCAGACGTCGACGCAAGCAACCAGCCGAATCGACTCTACCCCCATATCATCCCGATTTTCAAGGTGACGGTGCCGTTTCAATGGAGGACTATTCATCCTCGTCATCTGCCGATGCCGATGGGTTCCCTCGCGTACGGAGGGGGTCTGAAGGGTATGAAGTCCGGCCAGTTAACCGAGAAGAGATGTTACAGCGATATCTAGAAGAATTGAGCCAGGCAAATGTTCCCGACAAATATGTTCGATATATCCCGGAACCCGATGTCGACAGCAACAGTGATGATGAGTCGTCGATACCGCATTAGTCTAACATTGCAGGAAATTAGTTCCTGTCATACAGAGTGTGGTTCAGCACATACAATACGATCCATAAGACTCATGTTTGCACTTTGTTTGAGTCCATGATAGCAAGGGCATGAATTTTGATGCCGTCCAGTTTATTGGCGATAAAGTCTGACATTTCCTTAACAGTGTCTTGAAGTTTTTTGTCATGCTGCAAGAACTCCGACGTAAATGTTTCAATGATAGGCAGCACTTCTGTTTGAAGGTGAGGAATTATCAAGTGTTGGAGAGGTGGTAATAATCCGTCCATTGCAATCTTCGCTTGGGAATTCGCCAGCAAATTCTGGATCAAACCTGTGAGATCAGCCAGATCTTGTTCGTCTTGTGCTTGCAGTTTCTCAGTTTCTTCAACCAGTAAGGTTAACTATGGATGAATGAGCGATGAACGTACTCTGATGAGTTAATACGTACCTTGGCGAGTGTGGCGTCCAGGGTATCACGTTGTGCTCGAGAATCTGCCAATGCTCTCTTCAAATCGGCCCTCTCTTGCAGCAGGATCGCAACGTTTTGAGCGCGATCTGCAAGCGCGTCTTCAATTCTTTGTTGCCATTCTTCACCTCGCGCTACCAGGCCCTCAACGCCATTTCCTGTGCTACTTATGCTCAACAGTGACTCTTTTCGTCCATGGGTTTCGTTTTGCGTTTCTTGGCGGAAATAACTGTGATCTTCAGCATGTATTTGATCACTGAGTGCCCCGGCACGATGTTCAAGCTCAGCTAAGGCATTTTTGATATCATCCAATGTCCATTCATTCGGATTTTTAGAAAAGGGTGCCTCTGGGGTGAGGCTCTTCTCCGGTTCCTCGGGAGGAGGGGGAGGAAGAGGAGGAGGAAGAGGAGGAGGAGGAGGAGGATCCGGTTCCTTCTTCTGCATGACGGGATGCTGACCAGCTTGCTGTATCCATTGTGTGAACTCACTATGAAACCTGATCATTTCCGCATCATCGAGAACATATTGTAAGGATGCCAATTGCGGCATAGAAAGGTCGGGAAGCCCAGTCAGTCCATCAAGGGTGGACTTGAGTTTCTTCTCTGCCTCTGTTTGTCTCCGGCCAATCTCCAGTCGTTTTTCATCCAACTTTCTGCGTGTCGCTATTGTAGCGCGAGCGAATTCTTCCGAATTACGCGTCCTCCTCCATTGGTCGAGCTCAGCTGATGCTTGATCGTATTCTGTCTGACGCCTAACGGCCTGTTGCAGCATCCTTAATTGTACACGGTATTTGAATGCTATAAATTTGGTTCGCAGTAATGCACCTACTTGAGGGTAATTTTGAACGCGTGTATTGGGTCAGCTAATCTCGGCGTGCGCGCTGATATTATCGAGCTCAGTTCTGTCGGGGTAAGAGACGCAGCTCGCGATCCCTCCTGGCGTTCGTTGAGCGCCTGGAACGCGTGAAGTTATTAGTCTACGTGTGGAACAAGAAATTGTAGACTCGCAGATATGTATGGCTCCCATGCAAAAGGTCGCCTGGTCAATTCTTCTCGAGGCGTCGTGGGCGGTAGATCCCAACTCTTGATGCTTGAGGTCGAAGCCCTCCGTTCTGGAGCTCTGTGCTCATCTTCGTTGCTTCCTGCGTTACTGACATTCGTTGTGGTGGGCATGCCCCAACCGGCAGCAGCTGGATCAGTAGCTTGTTGGCCCCAACCATTGTCATGGCCATTAAGATCTCGTGCCTGGAAACATGATTTTATTAGTTTACGCGCGGAACAAAAAATTGTAGCTCACAAATACATTTTGCTCCCGCGCAAAAGATCGCCTGCCAGTGGTCAAATCTTCTCGAGGCGTTGCGGGCGGTGGATCCCAACCCCTGATATTCGAGGTCGAAGCCTTCCGTTCTGGAGCTTTTTGCTCATCTTGGTTATTACTGACATTTGTCCCTGTGCCCCCCCATACAGCATCGGGCATCCCCCAACCGGGAGCCGCCTGATCAGTAGCTTGTTGGCCCCAGCCACTGTCATGACCATTAGGATCTTGTGCCCATGCACCATGGTCGCCGAAATCTTCTCCCCAACCTGGTGGCATTAATGCAGAAAGACCTTATTACGTAAATCACAGAACTAGTGTACTGGATCTAACACTTCATGCAGCACCCAGACGCTCGGCGTATACTTTCCACAGAATGCCTCCCACTTCGCCAATCTCCAGTACATGATTCCCTACTGGGAGATTAACTGTCCATTGACCATCCTTTCCTTCATCCTTTATCACAGAACCGTTCAGTTTGACCTGCACTTCACCCACTTTTGTGGCCTTCTTCTTTGCTACAGGTGTCTTAGACTTTGCAGACGACTTTGCAGGAGTCTTTTGTGGCCGGGCTTTCCCTTTACTCTTCCCCTTCTTTCGTCCATTCTTTACGGGCAGTTCGTCCATCTCTTGGTCTTCTCCCTCTTGCTTTGACTCTTGCTCAACTTCTTCCTCACCACTACTCTCCTCCTCCTCGTCGCGGAAGAATGTGATGTCTCCTACAAGCACACCTGTTTCAGCGGGTGTCAACCTCATCGCCCATGATTTGACACCGTCTCGACAGTCTAAACAGAGTTTTCGATTGTATGGCTGGATGTGAAGAGACACATATTTCAACTGATAGCTTGACATGGCGGAGGGAGTGGGCGACTGGGATTCCGTAATATTAGGCACCTTCTGCACCGTTGAGGTCGATGCAGCACCGGTCGAATTATGGTACAATGCATTAGGATAGTGACCGTAGGTTGATATAGTTTGTGTGGGAGTAGTGATTGGTTGTGCCACAGTCTGAGGTAATTTGGCCAGCTTCTGTGGGGTAGGTGCTGGCTGAGGTGCAGGCACAGCAGTAGACGGCAGTGATGATGATACCGAAAGACTTGCAGATGCAGCAGTAGATTGTGCTGAAGTTTTCGTCGCAGACGCTCCGAGTGCAGGTACACGTAAGGTAAGGTTCGGAGCAGATGTATGCAATTCCGATGTGATGGCCGTAGAGGATGCTTGTGGCTTGATTTTGATTTTAGTAGGAGCAGGCTTGGAATATTCAGGTAGAGAGAAAGGGGCCGGCAAATCAGTCATCAGTTGCCGAAAATAGTCCTAACGCAGTATTAGAAAATAACAATCGATTTGAAAAGAAACTCACTCGCAGAACACGCGCATCTTCCCATATCAGAGTATGCTCTTGATTGAAAGTCAAGGCATTTGAAAACACTAATTCAACATCAGCAGCAAATTCGGCTGCAGTTGGGTACTCTTTTCGTTTAATCCGTTTCTTGTGGCATGTAAGTTGCCGTTGTAGCCATGCATTGACAAACTCACAAATATGTTTTCTATGCATTGTGGACGCTTGATTTCTTTATAGTAGATTGGCCACTCTTTCTTTGACGGTAATTCCATGAATTCGGTAGCCAATATACGACCTCTACCGCATATGCATCAGCACTGCATATAGAAGAAGCGTTTGTCAAGCTTACGAATCGTCGGATTTTTCAATGAGCTTCTGGAGCCGAGATTTAATCATTCTATACATGCTGGGCGCCTTTGATTTTCCTTTGTCACCATCAGCATTCTCAGCATCTGCTGCCGAAGGGACCATTTTCTCGTATGTTTTGTTAACCAATTTCTGTGAAAAAAGACTCGTCCACGTCATCCCCCATGACAGTTCGAGTTGCTCACTAAGAGGTCCTTTGCATCCTTCCATATTTCACTTTCCTTTAGATTGTACGTCTTGGCATTGAGAAAGCAGAGCTCAAAATCTGCCCTGACCGCCTCCAATGTGTAGTAAGCATTGTTGTCGAGTTGTTTCTTGATATCCTCCAAGGCGATTGGTTTCTGTATGATTTGATAATAGTCGGGATAAGCGCGTTTTGAGGGCTTTTTCAGAAATTCAATGGATAGAGTGCGACCCCTTGTGAGTTGCAGAGGAGAAAAAGTGGCGGAGGTGAATGCCAAAGGGTCGAATAAGGCAGGAAATACGCACTCCTTGTTGACCGCGTCCTTCACAATCTGCCACAATCTCAAGCCCAATTCCTTCACCGACTCCGTCTCTCCTTGCCCACTCTCCTCGTTTTCGTTCAAACCCGCAGCAGACATGGACGCGTCTGCGTCCAACGATGCACTAGTGCCTTCCTTGCGTCGCTTGGATCGTGACTCCTCCGCAGCGACATCAGATGGGTCAATTTCTCTCTTCATCATTCCTCTCTCTTTTCTGCCTACAATTTCGTCAACTTCAAGGGGCGCAACTTGTCAAAAACGAAGGCGGCGGCGGGACTATGCAACTGCCCTTCTATGTCGCAACTTATTTCTGGGGGACTCTTATACCATGTCACGTGGTTTCAAAAGAGTTTCCGCTACAAGTTAACTCTGCCTAACACAAACTCCTTCAGTTGTCTAGAAGCTATCCGCGAATGATTGTTAAGCCCTCCACTGAATGCCCAAGATCCTTCTTTCCATCTCTCTGCTTCGTTCGACGTCCCCCGTGGCATAACTCGGTATTTGCACAAAATATCTGACCCTCCAGGCTATTCTTATCAATATACTTGCCCAATAAAATAGAGTTGGTAACCTACATGTGTGGCCATGTACTTTGTAACATCAATAATCCAACCATTAATGACTAGAATGCATAGTTTTTCGTCTTTTGCAACATAATCGAGCACCTCTTCAATGGTCCAATAGCGGAGATCGTCACCATCATTAGAATTCAAGTTGTCCCTTCGTGTTTGCATGTATCTAATGGTATACTGTATCTCCGTGTCCGGCGCTTTGCGAAGGCCTGTCACCAGACCAAGGTACCACAAGAGCTTTATGACCCATTTGGACGGGTCCCAAGCTAGCCATGACGGCTCCGACCTGTAGTCAAAGGGAAACGTGTGCTGTAGGACGATGTGAGCATGACAACATGTATCATGTCTATGACTGACATGCTAAAACCTGGTCAGAAGTTCGCCGATCAGGAAAAGACGACTTACAAAATTGTGGTTTCCTTCCCCACTTGTCAGTAACGCGATGATCTATGAATTTTTGAGATTTAGAGAAGCAAGAATATGGACAATGGCCACCAGATTGCCGCGTGACGTGTTTTCGTCACTGTATGGCTGAAGACCGCTCCAATGCGCTAGGCTTGTTGAGGAATATTACAACGAATAGTCAGGAAAGTTAGGAACAAGACGGACGAGTTGATGAGGAAGGTGCAATGCCAATCTATTGAGTTGACGTTGAAATGCTGGAAGCAGTGAGAGGTCGTGTTATACGCACTAATTACTGTGGTCACTAGACCAGCATAGACGAACGAGCCAACAACGTCATTCCAACATGCTCCAACCAGAGCGGGGAGAACGAGTCCAATCAACATTGCTAATGGAACTGGCATCCGGTTAACCGGATGTTAATCAAAAGTTTGTTCGATCATATTCCCTTACCGTAATAGGTATGCTGAAATTGAACCACTAAAAGCCATCAGTTTGACTTTGCAATCTCCTAAATGAAGCCAACCGGGATCTGATGCGAGGTCTTGCTGATCTATCTGATCCAATCGCTCGTAATTTCGCTGGATGAACATCCATCCTATGTGAGAATACAATAGTCCTCTTGTTGCAGCATAGCTAATGACGTTCGTTGGGAAAGTTGAACATGGTACTGGGGAACTTACGGGTCGTTCACTGGATCATCTGTAAATCGCTACTCTGCCGTTAGCTTTTACTAAAAGTTGTGTTGGCGAACAAAGAACAATACGTGATGCAACCTATGCCTCAAGCTCCTATCATATGCTTCAACTGGGTAATACTAATAGGGTGCGGGTCACTTACCACCACTTCTCGGCAAGGTAAGCGAGTGCAATGTAATCGCTGAAGCAGCAGAGTCAGACCTTTATTGAGCCCTGAAGAGCAGACGTCCCCATGATGGCCAGCACAATTCGTACCCCAAGTCTAGCACTGAAGGCGCGATGCGAATACATGCGATGATATCCAATCGTGATCCTATGCTCATTCTGCTCAGGTGTGACCGCTGTTACTAGACCAATATTCGTACCCGAATTGCGATATCTGCCATCGTATAACCGCCAGAACCAGAGTGGCCTTTGGTATCATGTTCAGCGGTCGATAATAGAGACCGAGCAAAGCAGCGACGTGCGTAAGGAGGAGAAAGAGGGCGTTTTTCCACCATACTTTGCCTTCACTTTTTTTTCTGCTCATGGCGCTAGCAGGTCGTACTGAACGTCGTCGATACGAGCTATATAGCTTTTGACCTTCTCCTTTTACGTAAATGGCAAAAAAAGAAAATTATTTTTAAAAAATGAATCCAGCGCACTAACGTAGATTTTTTAAAACGGATTTAAAGACTCGGCAACGAGGAGCTTGTAAACTGCCGGCCGGGAGAGCGGAAGTGGGCGGACGGCAAGCGGGGAGGCGGAAATGCTAGGTGACAAGTGAATATCCCTAGGTGTTCAATAGTCAATTATGACCGCTCATTCGGGAGCAGACATTGCACCCGAACCCACAGCTCGGGTGCAGAGGGCAATCCTGGCTGGATCATTGTCTAGGTCGTCCCTGACAATCTCTTATTCTTGGCGGTACATTTTCACAATGAACATTAGAGCGAAACTAGCAACTCAAGTACTCATCTCGAAATCCTGACACAATTGTGTCTAGTGGCAGACGATGAAAAAGCAAGGTGTGCGCGCATTGTGCACGGCAGATAGTGACTGTGACGTTGACCAAGGGGGATTGGCGCGTGTGATCCAGATCGGGTGATGGGGCTGATGCGCTGATGGCCAACAGGACCCTTCTCTTCTGCGTGGCGTAAAATCGCGAGACTAGTGGGCAGCGATGGTCAAAGTAAACCAGAAGCAAGATCGAGAATTCACATCGAGAGAGGAACGGTTGATCACGTATATTGGATGTGCAGAAGTACGATGCCATGCGCCATGCTAAGCGGATTCAATATTCTCCACGACAGTTGACAACTCCTCAAGAACAATCGGAGCCACTGGATATAAGCTAGCGCGCTCTTGGGCGTGCGAATCCACTGCATATCTGACTTGTCGAATTTTATCTTCCTGGGTTCTCCACACGTTCCATTCACCTTTGCCAAATCCCATGCCCATGCCTTCGCGTCGGAAAGACATGGCACCGTCCACCCACGTACCGCCGCTTAAATGGATTTCCTTCAGTCCAAGCGGAATCAAGGCTTCGAGGAGTGATATGACATTTTCGCCATTGATACCAGATCCAGGGAGAATGGAAAGCACCCAGGGATCATTTCCGACGAGCTCTTTCCTTACTTGGAAGAGCTTCTTGAGAGTTTCCAACGAGCTTGGAGCTGTCGGTCCATATCCGCTGACATCCATTACACCTTAGAGTCACGAGATGGAAGCTCGGATATCTCACCTGGTGAGAATCCGAGAAATACCTCCAATGCTTGCAATATCCTGCAGAGCTAAATGGTATATGAGGATGGGCCAGTCAGTTTCAGAAAGTCACTAACCTTCGTCTAAATTGCGCGTCATATCGAATGCCCTATGGAAGCACACTTTAGATAAAGCTTTAATGGAGCATTCTTCTGACAAGAGTTTCGATCGTTACCCTCATGAGGAAGCGCCTCGTCTACAAGCCTAGATACGAGGGCGGTTAGAGAACGTGGCGTTGCCTGCATGGAAGGCCAGTTGCAAACCTTTTCATGCATTCAACGTCTATGCGGCCCTCTGCAGTCAGCGCACCGGCTACGATACCCCGAACGCCATGCTGTTTGAAAAGGCGTATATCCTCCAGCATAACCTTGATTTCTTCCTCTGAATAGACAAAGTCACCCATGCGTGGACGTATCATGACCTGCAGTAGAAGCAGCAGTCAACACGGACGGTTGGCCCCTGAAAAGGATAAGGACGAACGAGAATCTGGGTATAACTTAGCAGGTCGCCAACAGCCTTTAGAAGGCCAAAACTTGGTGTGATGCCGCCTCCGTATCCGAGGTTTGCGCAGAGTTCGAGTCTATCCGCGCCCCCACGAATGGCACTAGTAGTTTATAGTTCTGTTTCTGAGTTCAGTGTAAGGATGAACAGAGGAACGACACGGTACCTCATCGCAGACTCGACAGAGTCGACACAAACTTCGAGCACAACGGGTAAGGCGGCTTCAGCCATGGGGAAAGCGAACATTACCAAAGCAACGTGGCCACACCGAGTCACCTGATCCAGTACCGTATCGCCATGGCGGATCAGACAACTTCTGAGCCTGTTAATGGAAAGGAACATCCAGAGGAGTTTGACGATGGAGATGAGGCAGGTGCAGTGGACGTAGTAACAGCACCTGGTGGTGTGTTTGTTGATCAGAGACCATCGGGTCCAACTTGAACTGATGCGCTGCAGGGGAAGGGAAAAAGAAGAAGAAAAAGAAAAAGGCCAAGAAGAAGAAGACGGAACAGACAGATCCACCTCGCGTAGGTCTCTCCAAGTTTTATCCGGATGGCATCTATCCGGAAGGCGAGGTTCAGACTTACAAGGACGAGTAAGTCTCAGATCTGACATGTCATATGTGTTCAAGCAGACGTCTTGTCAGCAATAGATGGAGAACGACGTCGGAGGAAAAACGCTACTTGGAAAAACTAGCGAACGAGGACCCAGAGACGACGTATGAGAATATTCGTCGAGCTGCTGAAGTGCACCGGCAAGTGCGCAGCTATGCCAGACGGATGATTCGGCCAGGAATGCCAATGACGGAGATTGCTAACAACATAGAAGACACGATCCGTGCTCTGGTAGAAGAAAACGGGATGGAGGCTGGTATCGGCTTCCCTACGGGCCTGAGCCTGAATCACTGTGCCGCTCACTATACTCCCAATGCTGGTGATACGATCGGTGTGCTCAATGCCGCATGTTGTCTCTCATCTGTTTATGCGGTGAATCAGTGTTGCAACAAAGTGATGTTCTCAAGGTGGACATTGGTGTTCAGGTGAATGGACGGATCTGTGATTCGGCCTTCACGCTGAATTTTGAGCCGACATATGACAAGCTGATAGAGGCCGTCAAGGCCGCTACAAACACAGGAATTCGAGTTGGCATTGTCGTAAAATTGTCTGATTGGATCTGACAAGTTATAGGAAGCTGGAATCGACGTGCGATTGGGAGAGTTGGGGGGCCTGATTCAAGAAACCATGGAGTCGTATGAGGTAGAGGTCAATGGGAAAATATACCCAGGTGTGTTTTCTATAGGAATGCATGAACGAGCTAACGATGACAGTCAAACCTATCGAAAATCTGAGTGGACATTCTATCAACCGCTATCAGATCCACGGAGGTAAATCCGTGCTGCTCGTCAAGTCAGAGGATCAGACAAAGATGGAAGAGGGGGAATATTTTGCCATCGAAACGTTTGGATCGACGGGCCGAGGACGGATTGTGGAAAGTGTATGTAAGGTCGAGGATGATGAGGAGGATCACGTGCTGACGGCAACTTAGGGCGAATGTTCGCACTACGCCAAAGTTGTTAATGCGGTGCATGTTCCGCTAAGGTACGGAAAAAAAAAATGGGTCAAAGTCAGAGGCTGACTGAAAAGGTAGGTTGACGTCTGCAAAGGGTCTACTGGGGACTATCAGCAAACAGTTTGGGACACTGCCGTTCTGCCGGCGTTACCTGGACAGAGCGGGGGAGAGCAAGTACCTGCTTGCGGTAAGTGACGGGGTATCTGAAGAGTTTGGTTGTGGAAGCTGAAGGCAAAGTTCTAGTTGAATCACCTGGTATCGCAGGGAATTGTACAAGATTATCCACCACTGTGCGACCAACGAGGAAGCATGACGGCACAGTTTGAGCACACGATTCTTCTGCGACCAACGGCGAAGGAGGTGGTGAGCCGAGGGGACGACTACTGAATTTGAAAGTGATCGTAGACAGCCCCGCACGCGCGACTTGACCTGCGTGCAAGTTGTACTTCGCTTTTGTATCCTCCTGTCGCAATACCCCTCTGTCGCTTATATACTTGTCTTATCCTTCCTCCTCCTCCCGTCTCTTTCATGACCATCCTCTTTCCTTCGTGGCTCTTTGGCTATGCGGGCCCAAGGCTGCAGTCAGACGCCGCTCTCACCGTCCCTCACCTCCCCTTCTCTCCCATCGCCCTCAAGCATTACGCTACTCCTGGCATCCCGCCGCCTTCCGCCCGGGTAGATCCAAAGCTTAAGCTCCAGCCTAGGCGCCCCGTGAGGCTCTGGGACTGGTGGAAGTATGCCATGCTTGTCGCAACCAAAGGTCTGCTCTCCCTTGCTCCCTTCCGTTCATCTGCCCTCATATCCGCACTCTCAGCAACCGAAGTCACCGCTGAGGTCATCACCCATCATATACGCGGCCCCCGTCGCAAGACATGGGGGATCGAGATGACCGTCGTCACAAGTCTCGTCCGCGGCGCTGCCAGACATAGTTCACTCGTAGACCTGGTCAGTATATGCACTCATTTTGTCTGGCTCACTCATTTTGGTCTAGGGTACAATACGCATGCTCATGAGCATCGGTGGTCTGGTTCCCTTGCCATCCGATGCTCTAGTCACCCCGGTCACCTTTCGGGTCAAGAAGAGGAATCTTCCCGGTCTTCTTCAACAGCTTGATGCTTTGGAAACCGGATCAAGAGAACTTTCCGGAGAATGGATCGTTGGAAGGAGGACGTGGCAAAGATTGCAAGCCGAGTGGAAGGCGGCGCATCCAGGTTCCAAACGCAAAGAACGAGTTATTCTCTACATTCATGGAGGTTAGTCTGTCCTTCCACTCTCTTCATATCCCTAATCTCATTTCTCGTAGGTGCTTATTATCTCTCGAGCGCCGCTGCACAGCGCCTGATATCAATACCTCTCGCAAAGTACACTGACTCGCGAGTGTTTGGTGCGTCTACTTCCCGTCGCCACGTCATGGATTCCTAAACGAGCGCATATAGCGATCGATTATCGTCTAGCCCCGGAAACGGTGTTTCCAGGGCCGCTTCATGACGTCGTCAGCGCATATTTCAGATTGGTTGATGAACTCCATATTCCTCCGGAGAACATCGTCATCAGCGGTGATAGTGCGGGAGGTGGTCTGACGCTTGCGCTGCTGATGTATCTGCGTGACAATGACTATCCGATGCCTTCCGGTGCCCTGCTCATGTCCCCATGGGTTGGTGAGTGCGCCTCGGCTATTTTTACGTCAGGGTCTCAATCGCGCCAATAGATCTAACCATGAGCTGCGAGTCATGGGAATCCAACGCCGACTGTGATGTAGTTCCTGTTCCGACAGCAGATAATCACATGAATCCAATTTTATTATACCTCGGCGAACAAACGGAACAATATTTGATGCATCCATATGCAAGTCCTCTCTTTGGCGATTTCACGGGCTTGCCTCCTCTGCTGATACAGGCAGGCGACGCGGAAGTTCTCAGAGATGAAATCACCTTGCTTGCTCATAAAGCCACATTGGCCGGTGTACCCGTGAGGCATGAGCTGTACGAAGATGCCGTAAGCAGTATTTATCATGTCACGCTTATGCACCCGATATGACGCCTCATACAGATACATGTATTCCAGGCATATCCATTTCTAGTCGCCACCCGTCGATCATTCATGTCGATGCGCGACTTTGTCAGAAATGTGCTCCCGCAGTATCAAATCGGTTCGCCCAAGTTACTTGGTTCTTCTGCCGAGAGGGAACTGGAACATGAAATTGACAACGATAACGTGGAAATCGTCGGAGGCGATGGCGTCGCAAGTACGGATATGGAGGCGGATCGCAAGATCCTAAAGGAAGGCGCCGATGTCCTGGAAAGTGATGGTGAAGAGAGTAAGAACTCTTATCCAAGTTGGGGGCCGCGTCGTTGGTACTTGGACTCGGCCGACCCAGAAGACTCAAAAGTACTCGATGTGGAGAATGTGCAACCTGCGAAATCCGATGCAAACCTACGACGAATCAGATCCGCCATCTCTCTCGTGCTTCCCGACTCATCTAGGCATCGACTTCAACGTCGAACTTCGCTTGCGTTGTCGACAACGCGACCGGAAGCTCCACCACCTTACACTGCAACCGCAGATGAGGACATGTCATCCATCGCATCGCATCCCCCATCCCCTTCAATACGTCGGAAACAATGGGTTGCCAGCCACCGTGATTTGACATCTCTGGTTGACAATTGGGCACAGTCTGGTCCTGCAAATCAAACCATGTTGTACAAGAGGGATACTTACACATAGCATTATCTCATTGCAACTAATCAAGTTTAATGTATTCTGACTAAGGTATTTTACAGCGGTATATGTGATACACGCATTGTCCATGAGGAGTCTAGTGGTATAATTACGAGACCTGCTGCGCAGCAAGTCCTAGGCCTCTTTTGTGTATATCCAGTTCTTCAATGACATTCATGAGAGCATTACACTCCCATTTCCCATAGATGAATCCTTCATAAAGTAATGTGGTTCCCAGCCAAGCGATGAAAATGGTGGCAATGATAACAATGGGGTTAATCCAGCCGTGATTGATCCATACCGAAGCCACGATAGCACCAACAAGGAGCACAAGACAGACCGCGAAGCTGAACAGCTCCTTCTTGGCACGATGCCTTGAGTACCGGTAGCACGTTGTGAGGGCGCTAACCATGATGTCTATTGTGTCTGTGGCAAGTTCCGAATCAGCTTCCACTGGCGGTTTCTGACGTCCAGCGTCCGATATATCGATTGCGCTGCCTAGAGCAGCGCTCATCGGTTTTTCTGGTATAATGTCAAGCGTCGCTTCCAAACCAAAATGGTCCGAGTAGGAAAAAGTATAGCCGGGCACGGTCTCATGCATGACCACCCGGCACCTAGAAGCGCGGATAATGTGCCGCGGACCTAGCCGAGAGGTTTTTCTTGGCTGACGGTAGAAAATATAATCCAGCCGTTTGCCAAGGTATTGGCGCGCGTGCGGATCCAGGGCTTTACCTGCTGAAAAAGAGTTCAGGGGAGAGTCCGCGGTAACGCCAAATTTTTCAATGGCTTGCACGGCGGTAGAGGTTGTCTGCGTGAAAACAGAGTCCGGGTGGGTGACCACCCATGCATCGTCGAGCCCTGCGTGTTCTCGGATAATCGCAATAGGCAGAGTGGTCGGAACGCTGTTAAAGTCGCCCATCTATATGCCCTGTATCAGCAGAGGCCAGTGTCGACGGCATGGCGACTGACCGCTATCACGTACCGTCCCAGCTCGGCGGATTGACGTGCAAGCTTGGAAAACTCCCAAGCGTTGACGATGCGATGGGCTCTGTTGTATTCCGGGCCATCTTCTCCACCTTTTGCGAAGAGCTGCGTGCGTCGTGGTAGAAAGGTTACGAAATCCATGTATACATGGTTGCACTTACGTGTGTATTGAAAATTTGGACATGCCTCAGCACCGGATGGTCTACGACAACGCTAACGGCAGCCTTTCCTACGAACCAGTCTCCCGCCTTGACGTCTATAGGTGCACCATTCAAGGAGTAGGGGTAAATGGAACATGCTATAATGGGGAATCTCGAGAAAAAGACGAGTCCCGAGCCGAGGGCACCGCTAATGGTGAAGAAGTGGTGTCATGATAGCAGGATGGCGAAAGTGGAACGGAATACCTGTAAAATGACTTGGAATAGGGCAACCGTTTCGCGACGCTAGTCAGTATGAACTGGTAATCTGCCCAGACCCACAGCTCTTGAAGCGCAATGAGGTCGTAGTCGGAGTGAGCGAGCATATTGGCAATGCCTCGTATACGTTGGCGACGGTGTTTTGAGACGAACTTTAGACCCCTGGAGAGCACTTAGTAAGGGGATTTTTGGGAGAAGGGGTAGTGTGTACGGACCAACAATTGAGGGAAAGGAGTCTGAGTTGGCTCTCTGGCATGGTGGGCGGGAGAGCGAATTTGAAATGGCGGCGAAGGCCGTTACGCGAGTGAAATGACGACGGCCACCACGAAATTGTCGACGGCCGAGTGAGTTCGTCTGCGTCTGCCCGCCCCGTCCTGCTCAATCCCTGCAGCATAGAAATCGCAACTCGCGCTGCCGCCCACTTCATCCGTATCTACTACTCCGCCTACGACGCCGACACCCGCCTTTCAGACCTCCCCCACTACTACCGTCCATCCTCTTCTATCACTTGGAATGGCAAGCCTTTTCAGGGCATCGATGGCCTTGCCCAGCTCGTCGACAAAATGCCCCCTACAAAACATGAAGTCCAGTCCTTCGATTGCCATCCCATACCAGGTAGCCTCTTCCTCCCTCTCCTTCTCCCAGACCCACTGATCAGCACTGCAGGGATACATCCCCCCTCCTTGCTTTTGACAGTCTCGGGCAATGTCACACACGGCCGAGGCCCTGCGGGCAACCCCCCCAACACCCATTCCAAGACTCCTGATGGCCATCCCCGCGTCTTCTCCCAGACCTTTCTGCTTACCCCAGATTCAGCAACGCCACCAACAAAACCGGGAGAAGTTGCCAAGTACTATATTAGCGCCGATACTTTAAGATTTGTCGGCTAGATATCGCTTAGGCTATTAATTATAGGAAGACCTGACGTTGAGCAGTAAAATACAATTGCAATCCACACAATGTAATCGTCCTCTAACCAAATGTTTGACTCTGCAAATGCGCGTGAGTGTAAATCGTGGACAAAATTCGACGATACGCACCGAGCGAGCACTCCTTTTGACCTTTGACAACCGCCACTCATCGGCCTTCTCATACTTATTGTACAGCGGCTCAATCTTCTCCTGCTTCTTCCGTTTGCTGATCTTGTTGGCGTCGGCTACCTTGAAGAACTGCGGAGCGACCTCAACCAGCCACTTGGGCTCGATGGCCGTCACATTATGGCAATACTCTCGCGTGGTCAGGACCAGCTCGTGATACACCAACCATTCTGGAGCGCGGTTAAACAATGCCGACGATGGGTGGATGTAAACAGGTGTCCCCTCCACAAGGGTTTTGTATCCTTCCTGTGGGTCCTTTTTCGCAGCATGTCTGAAGAATCCGGAACAGATGGCTTTCCGTACTCGATTGTAATCCCTTCCCGCCGAAACGATATCATGCTTATATCTATTCGGGCAATGTGAGGCCTAATTCAGCCATATAGCGTGTCACTCACCTATCCATGATACCCAGCAGCTGTTTCCGCACGTCTTGTGCCCGCCGCATGCTCCTAGCCTGAATAAAATTCTCATAACACCAAGGATTGGAAAAGTTTGCGGCTTTCCATCCGTTGTACACCGTTAACAACGTCAAATGATCGCCTTCCGGTTGGTGGAATTTAGCCTTTTTCGAATCCGCTTGACCTTGCTTCTCTTTTGGCCGGTAGAACACAGTTTGCACGGAGAGCATCGCGACGATAGATAAAATCTCATCTGAGCAGCCCAGTTCCACAGATGCGATCAACATCTTGGCCAACGGCGGTTCCATGGGAAAATCTGCCATCTTTCGACCAAGCTTTGTTAGCAGACCTTCATCATCAAGCGCGGAAAGCCCATATAGCGCCTCTAGTGCTGTAAGCATGGTTGGCGCAGGTGGTGGGTCCATGAAGTCGAAACTGAGGAGATCATTGATTCCCATAGCTTTCAATTGAAGAATAGTATATGAAAGATTGGTTCTCTGGATATCAGGTATCGGGTTTGGAAGCATCTCGTTCCGGAAAGCAGCTTCAGTGTATAAACGGTAGCACTTGCCAGGACCAGTACGTCCTGCACGCCCCGCGCGTTGGCGTGCTTGCGCTTGCGAGATGGGCATGACAACGAGCGAGTCCATACCGAGCCTTGCGTCATATGCATTCTGCTTCGAAAACCCTGGATCGATGACATAATAAATGCCAGGAATGGTCAAGCTGGTTTCGGCAACGTTCGTAGCAATGACGACCTTTCGAGCACCAGGAGGAGTCGGTTCAAAGACTCGTGACTGCACCTCTGAAGGCAGTGCGGAGTAGATGGGAAGAACGATGAGGTCCGGTACCTTTGGTCCAAGAGCCTTCATACGTTCGTATAGAATTTCGCATGCTGTATCGATTTCTTCTTGACCTGTTAGGAACAGAAGAATATCGCCCGGTGGTTCCGAAAGATGAATTTGCATGACGGTGATCAGTGAAGCATCCATGTAGTCCGTTTCAGGATCTTTGGTATACAAAATCTCCACGGGATAAGTTCGACCAGGTATAGTGAATATAGGACAGCCGAAGAAGTACTTGGAAAATTTCTCAGCGTCCAATGTTGCTGATGTTACGATGAGCTTGAGATCTGGTCTGCGCTTGACAGCCTCTAAGAACATGTATAAGTAGAAAACATAACGTTAGAAGACAACAACTTACTCTTGAGAAGACCGAACAAGACATCAGTTGCGATAGTGCGCTCGTGAGCTTCGTCAAGCATTACAACAGAATATTGACTACACAGCGGATCGATGAGACATTCTCGCTGAAGCATACCATCCGTCATATATTTTATCCGAGTTTCCGGGCTTGTGCAGTCCTCGAATCGAATAGTGTAACCAACTTCTTGACCCAATCGACAACCGACTTCCTCTGCCACACGCTTGGCTACTGACATGGCGGCCACACGGCGAGGTTGCGTACAACCAATCTTGCCTCTATCTGCATAGCCAGACTCAGCAAGATATTGAACCATTTGTGTCGTCTTTCCGGAGCCCGTATCACCGACGACAATGAGCACTTGATGCTGAAAAAGAGTATGAGTATGCTCATGCTGAACAAAGAATATATTACATACATCTCCAATGGCCTGCAGAAGAGGATCCCGTAGCTTGTAAATTGGAAGAGCTTTCCGCTGGTCTTGGATACTGAGGCTCGTGATTTCACCGTATGTCGTTGCCTTGTTGAATGTCTGCTCTTTCCATCTCGGGACCTCTCCTGCTCTTTGGCTCCTCAGATTTCCTCGCGTATCCTGAGCAAACGCTCGCTCAGTATCTTTGGACATGGGATCCAACCAGGGCTGGCTGAAATCGCGAGTTTGAGAGTCCGCCAACTCGTTTGCTTCTTGTTGTCGCAATTCCCTGCGTTCCTTTGCCAGGGACGCTCCTGCTAATGCCGCGCGGTTCAGAGACCCATCGGGGGCCTTCACGACTTTGACGGGGCTGAGATCTAACGTTCTCTTTGTTTGCCCAGCAAGGAACGGTGGTTCATCTTCTCGAATTTCGACATCCAATTCTTCTTCTATTTCTACCTGAGCCATGGGGTTGCCTAAATCCTCTTCTAGTTCGGGGTATTCAGATGCATCGATAGCTCCAGACGATATAAGCTGCTTCAATTCCCATCGTTCAGGGGAAGTCAAACGTTTCGCGGACCTAACAGGCGCAGTGTTGTGTGAATGTAGTGGAAGAGCATTTGCACCAGTCATCGTTCGAGAGGCACGAGCACGCTCTTCTTCCATTTCTGCCTCTGATTTTATCCGAAGATGAGGTGTGAGGTCCTGTCCAGTGATTTGGTCTACATCCTTCATCGACAATCCGATGCGACTGCCTGCGACACTCATCACCTTGACTTTGACGTGCTGCCCTCTACTCAGTAAGTCAGAAGCAGAGTTGACACGAGCTCCCGCTTGAATATTGGAGACATGCACCATACCTGAATACAAGTCAAGACGGCAGCCATCAATTTGACGAAGCCCATACCTTCCACCCTTCCGACTACGCCCTCTAACTGGACAAAAGCGCCAAACTCTTTTAGACCTGTTATCTTTCCATCATAAATCTTGAAAAGGACAGGTTTGTCTTCCAATGGATGCCTCCCTCCGAACCGGCCTCCGTAGCCATTGTCTCTTCTGTCACCGTACGGCCTCTCGCGTGCTGGACTAGGGCTTCTCCTTTTCGGGGAGCGAGAACGAGAACGTCCTCGTCGCTGTCGCTTCGGGGAACGCTCTTCTTCCGACGATCGAGACTTCGCTTTCCTACCCGACACAAGATCTCCCAGCTCCTCTAAAAACACGTCATCTGGTACTGCAGAAGGGACATCTTTATTTTTGAGGGCCAGTCCCGGAAACATGCGCCTCTGCATTTCCTTTTCGTCGATGACTTGATCCTTCTTGGACTTGCCATCAGCGTCAGCAGTTTTGCTTGCCCGTTTCTTTTTGTATTTTGGATGCATTGTGAGAATGAGACGGTCTACGCTCTCAATCAAAGAATTGGGTAGACCCGCCTCCAAACTTGACAGAGCATTCTTGAATACAGCCATGTCTCCCTTGCTCTCTTCGTGTAAACTAATGAGAAATTCCGCGACTTCTTTGTTCTGTATTCCCATGTAGTTGTTAATTTCCTGAGTTATCTTGGCCACGAGTGAGAGAAACTCGAGGTTCTCGAGGTCTGCATCTGCCATGGCTAGAGTTAGTGAAGACGGTTTGCCTTACGTAAGACTATTCTTTAATTCATGCCACCTAGAAAAGGTATCCTCAAGTCTGGCAATGCAGGAAACTCGTCCAAGGCTTCAAAGGCCCAAACACTAGCATCTGGAAGCCAAGAAGAGAAGAAGCTACTTTTTCCTCCAGGTTATAAATATCCTTTGACCATTCTGAATGAAAGGTAATGTGAGATTTGTGTTGTAAGTAGCACGTTCTAATCTGCTCACTAGATGTCAGAACAATGGTTGGGAGAAAGCTGATGTTCAAACAGTTTGTGATCATGTTTCTTCGAATGAACCAAACGTCGTGACATAATTCAGTATCAAGGCACGGATGGCTGGACATTCGCCGTCACTCTATGCAAGTTTAACAAAAGGACTGGGGAACAAGAAAAAGTACGCATGGCGCCGCGACCTGTTTATACTCGACCATCCGCGATAGAAGCACGTCACTGGGGTGCTACCTACGCCCTGTACCGCGTTCGTGGGGATCCTGATATTCATGAATAATGACAGTGCATCTCAATTCATAGTTTTGCAATGGCATAAATCTTCATCTTGTATTGCCGCCCGGACCGCGGGACTATTGGAATATACTGGCAGCCGAACATAAGGCAGCACCTCTGCATCTACAATGGATGTATGCAGCAGATCCTTTTGCTGCCAAAAAAGAGATCGAAGAGAAACAGAAGGCGAGGTCCACCGTGAAATTGGGCCGACAGAGGGATGATTTAGCTGGGCTAGGAAATGTTCCTGAAGTAAAAATGGCCACGACCATACGCGAAGCTGTTGAAGCGGTTATCAAAACGGTAAGGGTGGAATGATGACCATGAATCTTCTTTGAATTCTATCCAGGGCTTATCAGTTTATCCTGAAGCGAAAGGAGAAAATTTAAGCAAATTATCTGACGAGGATGCTCGTAATGTCCCCAAGCAACTCGAAAAGTTGGGGTTTTCTCAAGCCCAGATCCAGAATGCAATGAAGTTCTTGACTCAGTCATCCGCAATGACCACCAACCTTCTTGCGGTTTCGGCACCATTGGAAGCAGCTATTGAATACCTAGTTCTCCATATCCCGGAATGCGACCTGCCTCAACGCTTTTTGCCATCCAAAAACTCATCCAATCCATTTATCACTTCGCTTCATTCAGGATCTGATGACCTCAAAAGACGTTGGATAGAAGAGAAAGTAACAAAAGAAGCAGGATGGCCGATCAATGTTGTAAAGGAGCACATGTCAGATGTAAGGTTTTCGAATGACGAGGCGTCGTTGATCGTAGCCCTTGGAAAAAGGCTTATCGGTGACCGTGATGAATCCGAATCCTTAGCATCATCCACGCTGCCATATGTTATCGAGCATACGGAGGTGGAAGCCTATGGAGCTACGTTCATCACAAAGTCTGAACTAGTAATGCCCTTGTTCAGCGCACCAATTACGGTCCATGTTTTGGTTTCCACTGAATCTCAACTGGCCTACCCGCGCCCTGGATTCATTCCACTTTATTTGTCCTCCGAGACAATTCCAGCATATGTCAGGCTTCATCTCCTTTCTCGGCTACTACGTGGAGCAAAACATGACACCTTTATGGATACCGGGGAAGGTTTTTGCCTAGCTGTCATGAGATTACTTGAAGATGAATGGGAAAAACTTGAAAGGGAGGGACGTCCAGACATTTCATCAGTGTTGCAGCATCTACTCCCTTACCATGACGCTAATTCAATCAATTTGTCTGGTCCTGACGTTCAGACTCAACTCGTAGGGGAGGCTAGAAGTCGATGGGCCCATTTAGCTGACAAACGAAGCAGCATTCAAGTCAGGCATGAATTTGTTGCTCTCGGCCAAAAGGACGAGGTAAGTAATGTGCGATTGGGCTTGGCTGTATCTGATGCCTCACAGTATGCAGCATTATTGTCGATTAGACAACGACTTCCAGCGTTCAAGTTTAAGGATGCTTTCCTAGCTGAACTTGCATCTCACCGCGTGGTTGTCGTTATCGGAGAAACGGGTGAGCATCGGGAAATTATCTAGTGCATGCGCCTCATGTTTTGACAGGCTGTGGAAAAACGACACAATGTCAGTGTCAGCATGATTGCATTACAGAGTTTTGACTTATTAATCCGTAGTGCCTCAATTTATCTTGGATTCTCTCATCCTTTCGGGCAGAGGGTCGGACGCCTCTATAATTGTGACACAACCCAGAAGACTAGCGGCAATTTCAGTTGCCAAACGTGTTTCCGCAGAAAGGCTTGATGATGGATCCGTAGGCTACGCGGTCCGAGGAGAATCCCAAGTGACGTCTAAAACAAAGCTACTCTTTTGCACCACAGGTGTTGCGCTTCGACGAGTTGCGTCTGGAGACCAGTTCTACAATGTTTCGCACATCGTCGTGGATGAGGTAGGTCTATCCGACTTGAAAATAGCATTTTTGACGCCTCTCGCAGGTTCATGAGCGCTCGGTAGACAACGATGTATTGCTCCTGGCCCTTAAGGAGATTCTCAGAAGCAACCGCAATCTACGTGTGGTTCTGATGTCAGCTACCATCAACTACGAGAAATTTTCAGAATATTTCAACAATGCTCCCGTCTTGGAGATCCCTGGATTTTCCTACCCTGTTACTGACTAGTAAGTTTGGTATCTCCCCAAGAACCATGGAATGACGTGCATCATGTTAAGTTTTTTAGAAGATATTGAACCTTTCCTTCGTCCCCGAAATGAGCATAGGGCTCCAGAGCCCAACACGCTGAACAGAGAACAGAATGCAAAGGACAACAAACTTGGGAGACGTAATAACCGCAATTACATTGACTATCAAGTAATTAACCATCTGACTCCTCTTTTGGATTCCGCTTCTGATGCTTATTGCAGTTGATAGCAGACGTTGTTCAACATATAGTAACGTCAGGTGATAAGCGTGGCGGTATTTTGGTATTTCTGTCTGGAGTTCAAGAAATTCGACGATGCATTAATGCGATCCGTGGCACTGTAAATGAGAGCCACGCGGACATATTTCCGCTGCATGCGAACCTCACGAACGATGAGCAGAGCATTATCTTCAAGCAAACGAAAAAATGGAAAATCATCGCCGCAACCAACGTAGCCGAGGTAATGCAACAATTATTTAATTTAGTACTTCTCTTATTTTGCATTTCTAGACTTCTATCACTATTGACGATGTCGTTTACGTCGTCGATACTGGCAAAGTTAAAGAGATGAAACATGATCCTGACTTGCATCTTTCTAAATTAGAAGAGGGTTGGATATCCCGCGCCGCTGGCAGGCAAAGACGAGGTCGTGCTGGACGCACATGTTCTGGGAAATGCTATAAACTATACACCAGAGAAGAAGAGAATAGCATGCAAGACTTCTCCACACCAGAGATCCACCGACTTCCCTTGGAGAATATCGTACTGTACGTTAAAAACATGTACGAAAAAGAGGACGCAAAGGTTAGATAGTCGAAGAACGTTCAAATCAGTTGATTCTAATAGTTTGTAGGCCCTGCTAGCACGTGCGATCGATCCACCCAGGGATGCAGCATTTGATATTGCCTGGAGTACTCTCGTCGACTTGGGGGCAGTAAAACCGTCGGGATCTATGACACCTTTGGGCCGATATATTGTATGTGTCCCCCCACACAAATGAGATTATTGACCACAGGATCGATAGGCAGAGCTTCCCGCAGACGTCAAGCTCGCAAAGGTAAACAGATCGTTTCGTTGGATGAATTGTTACTTGAATGCCATAGATGCTCATCCTCGGCACTATCTTTCGGTGTTTAAATCCAATTCTGACTATCGTGGCTTGCCTGTCCTCAAAACCGTTATTCGTTAGTTCAATGGATAAAAGAGAAGAAGCAAACCAGTACGTCCCGTAAACTTGACACATCAATCCCATGCCGAAAATGCGTAAGTGCAAGGGCCAGGTTCTCAATCGCTGGAAGCGACTTGTTGACCGATGTGAATGCCTATGATCAGTGTATGGGCCTGCGAGCAAAAGGAGAAGCCCCTCCTACGATAAGCAAGTTCTGTGAACAGGTGAGCCATAACCTACCTGACGGATCGGCTGATGCACAAACTGCACAGAATTTCATGTCACCGAGTACCGTGCAATCTATAACTTCATTACGAAATGATTTCTTTTCCTACCTAACAGACTTGGGCTTTGTTCCACGTGCTTTGCAACCGTCGTCTGATGTACTCAACACCAATAGTGACGACATGAACCTCGTCAAGTCGGTCATTCTTGGAGGGTTGTGGCCGCATGTTGCTCGTGTACGTGTGCGGCCAGGGGCACAGAAATTCGACCAGATCCAAGCAGGAACAGTAGCACGTGAAATCAAAGCGCGCGACTACATCCTCTACGATACGAAGGATGGACGTGTTTTCATTCATCCAGGCAGCATACTTTTTGATTGCGCGTCATGGAAATGCGACTTCATCACATATTCTCACAAGTACCAAACTGATAAGATATACCTGAAGGGTGCTACGCAAGTGAGTGGTCACTTCTATACAGGTTACACAATTTAACAAGAAATCAGGTATCGCTATACGCTCTTCTCCTGTTGGGTGGCCAGGTAACGGTCAATCACGTTATGGGAGGGTTAAACGTCACCAGTAGTGGGAACGCAATTAAACTAAAAGCATGGCCGCGAATCGGCATTTTGGTCAATCAATTACGGTTTGCCCCTATTATTCTTTTTGACATACTTCTGACGTCATGTTAGGCGCCTCCTGGATGCACAACTGGCTAGTTGCCTTGAGCACACTATTGCATTATCAGACATTTCAAACCGCAGTGTTTTGGATGCATTCAGACTACTTGTAACTCAAGATGGAATGTCCGAAAAAAACTAGTATTGAAGTTCGCTACATGTTCCATTACAGGTGAGAGGTTGAGGATGCAGAAAAGGGTATATATACAAGATGTTCATGTGCCGTCATTCCTATCAAAGAGATGCATGCTTCCTTGGCCGGTGCCACCTGATAGAATCAAGTTTTTTCATGGTGGCGTTGCACGACGCCAAGACAGCGGCTCCTTTCTTTGGGGAAATATGAAGGGTTGGAGCGTTCTTGAAGTGCGGTAATTGTCGAGGGATATGGATATGAACGCTTGATACGACTGAGGTGCACTTGGCCTGAGCACAAGCCACTATCTTACGGGGCGTCATCTTCGTGGCGACAGAGGCAGTGAGCTTCTTTGTAGGAATGGCTATGTGTCTGGCAACTGGTGCGACGGACGAGGACAATTTAGAGAGAACCTGACTCTTTTTCTTCTTTGGAAGCTTAACACCTTGAGGAACTACTGGGATGGGGGCGTCGTCCTCGACCCTGAGTTTCGGCGGCGGCGGAACCTCCAGTTCCATAAGAGGCTCCGGATCTAGCAAAGTTGAGGTCGCCGATATTGTGGTATCAGCACTCCCTCGACGTGTACGAGGCGTAATATGATTCGCTACTTTTGGAGGTGCTCGAATGGCGTAGCTGGGGATAACCCATACCAAGGCGATGAACATCACAGCCTGATCGAAAGAGTTGAGAGGGATTCTTGATCATACTCGAGATGGAACTTACCCGGGTAGCATAAGCTATAGCAAATGCTTGCCCAGCCATACGGACGGCGAAAGGCATGCGCGATTCTTTCAACAGAATGGTCATGGCTCAGACGGTAAAAGTCAAGAAATAGGGATTCATTTGGTCTGGAATATATACGTAGGGGAAGAAGCCCCTTACAGAAGAACAAGAGTTAGGGGAGATCGCACATACTGGTGAGATTAGGGGGAGCACAGCCACCTCCGAATAACCGTCATTAATTCAGTCGATGTCGATGTCGGTCGCGGAGCATGTCAATCACCTCTGCACTCGTGGTCAACTTGATGCCATGTTCCTCCATCTCCTTCCATTCCGTACCCGCCTTGGATACACTCTTGACTACATCTCGCATCACCCATGTATTGTATCCAAAGCCGACTGCGTCTAGCGCCGTGCACTTGACGCAATAATCACCAGCGATGCCACATATGAACACATCTGTCACCTTTTTGGCCGACAGAAGATGAGGAAGATCTGTAGTTGATATCTTCCAAGGGTCTTGGAAGGCAGAATACGACTCGAGGTCGCGGTTGGTTCCTTTGCGCACTACAGCATCAAAGGCACTCGAGTGCAGTTTGTCCAAGAACTCTGCACCCGGCGTTGATGCCACGCAGTGAACAGGCCACAACACCTGTTGTAATGCCCTGCTTTCAACCCCCTCTTCCCCAGGCGGATATGTAGTGATGGTCGAGAACACAGGCTTATCGTGTGTGGCCGCGAATGAGATGTGATCAGATGGATGGTCATCCTTTGTCGCGATTTTCGTAACAAAGGGGAGGTCCAAGTCGAGCAGCATATTGATCCCATCGATTATCGTGTCTGCTTCCGAGACAGCGAGCGAACCCCATACAAAGTCGTATTGCACATCCACGACGATGAGGGCAGGTACGAAACTGCTAGTGTTGGTCATGGGTGTCGATAGTGAATTTAGGTAAACTTGCCACTACAAATGCAACTTCTAATTACGGTATGTGTAGTCTTGTTAGTCTTGATTCTACAAGCTGATAGGAATAACTCACGGGTTAAGTGATGCGACACGCAACATGATGAAAATTATTTAGTCTGCCAGTGGGCCGACTTCGACCGCGGCGTGGGTTTTTTTTCGTCGTAGACTGGCGCAGGAGGAGTTGCGAAGTATGGTGCTTCATATGGCGAAGTACGAGGAACGGGGTCTGTCCGACGAACTTTCCGAAAAGCGCATGTTGGTAGAGTGTGAGCACGCTTTGGCTTCAAGTTCGTTAATGGACAGGATTTTTTCGAAGGTAACCTTAAACTCCTGATTCGACGGGATACACGTTCGACGGGAGATGAGGAGCGCGAGTCGCTAGCGCCAAGGCTCGTGCGACTCTCCACAATGGGCTGCCTTTCCGAGGTCCCAATACTCAGTGCTTTGCCTTGAAGGTGCTCACTGGGCAACACGTCTCCCAGCCATGTTGAATCATGGACTTTGGGCGCGGCCAAGTCTGACGTTGCCATAGGCTCTTTCATAATTTCAGGACGGTTGGTGCGTAAAGGCGCCACAACGATAGTAGTAGACGATGCTAGGGACGAACTCGAAGTGTCGTACTCGGCTGATTTAGATACAATGTGTTCGCGTTCCCGCGACTGGACAACAGTTGTGGTGTGTGCGAAAGACACGCGCTTCGTTTGTTTTCGGATAGAACTTTGCTGAGAGGTTGATCCATGGGTTTGGTGGTGAAGACGACGCTGGCCACCGTATAAAATCTGCGTCCTGTCCGCATCGCCCACAGAAAAGTCAAACAGCCAATCAATGGATAAGGCAATCAGGCTCTGAAAAACGTCAGACTCCAAACAGGCAGTCGAGCGTAAAATCATGTTACCAGTGCAAACCATATGGCACTCAGAGCTCTGGCTGATAAAGTTATGAGAAAAGGAATTTCCTGAGTATCGTGTCGAGGCATGAGAAACCATATACGATTGAAAGACATGGTTATGAGGAAGGAAGTCGAGACATGGTACGTAATTTAGGCTCACCCGGTGTCACCGAAGCGACTGAGATGAGGCCACTTTGCCAGCACAAGCTTATTGCTTATTAAGTAATGTCGATGCCATCGGTGCCGAAAGTCCGTTGTCACAGTCGTGATGCGTGACTCCCATGTCGGACGAGTATGGTTTCGTGGAATACTCACAGGACGATCTCGCAGAGTGTGACGCGATTACGGCGGCCTATTTCGACCGCCCAGAGGTGCGGGGCGAAGCAGAGGGCACCGTTCACATTCATGAGATCCCTCGCAGCACCGTGTCACCCGTGCACACTTACCGCAGGAACCGCGTATTTTCTGTGACAGACCTAGTCGCACCTGCTTGGTGCGAAGTCCAATTTGACTATGGGCTGCGTCAAAAACGCTCAAAACCACTGGAGAAACGTCCCGACTCTTTCTTCTCTGTGTCTGGAAAAGCAATCTCTGTAGAGAAGAATGTGGCTGCCAAGAATGATGTCATTACAAAACAAGGCAAAGTCAGTATTTGCTCTATGCCATTGATATCAAACTACACAACTTGCAGGCCGTCCATAAAAAACTCGAACAGGAGCTGGGTCTCAAAGAAATTCAGGTTTCTGTAACGTCGCAGGAAGAGCGTTGGGCATTGAAGTGAGATCAAATTATGCTGGGAAAAGGAAAAGGAAACTGACCCCCCGCGGACAGAATCCTCAACTTTATCATTGGAGTCGAAGGAATCCTTTCAGGTGGTTATATGGTAAGAATTGGCTAGAGCATTTAGCAATGTCGCCGACCATTATCCAAGCGCGAATTACCCGTGTTCGGGATTATCCATGATCAAATTGTCATTGGCGTGATCGTACGTGCCCCCACGCTTCTCAGGGTGACATTTTGTAAACAAGTATACAGGACGAAGTAAAATGTTTTCTTTATCATAGTGTCACACCCAACGTGGATGGAAATTCTTCTAGAAATGACGAAGCACAGACACATATTCTTGATTATTTCGCATCCCAGAATGCCCTTAGTACGCTTGGCTAACCGCGTATCCGTAATTTGCTCACGAGCTTCCAGAGAAAAAGGCTGGCAAGAGATTTACCTATGTGCTCAAACTTCTCGACACGAAGACGAGATGGACTGACTCACTGCCATCTCCGGAGGATACCCTGTCATCAAGGCTGCAACTCATGGTATATTACCGCTTATTGTCGGATCTAGTTTCCGAATCCATACCATTTGATTTTCCATTACTCTGGAGAAAACTGGGTCTAAATCCCGCTCGCCTATTTTCAACGCCATTTTTGGTTAAGGCAGACTTAGTCACTGGTGACAATCAAGATAGAACGGCCTGCTTGGATGAGCTAGTGCTTCTTCTGCATCGGACGGTTAGAAAGCTGGATCTCGTTGGTGTTAATCCAGAACTCCAGCTAGTGTACCGCCGACGGCCAAAAAGAGTCAAGAAAGGCAAACCCACTTATGAACTTGGTGCCACCGGTCAAGAAGACTTTGCACTCGCACTGGCCATAGAGGCTAGCTTGAAAGATCTCGAAGCACGACAGAATCAAGTCTCAGAAGAAAGTTCTGAAACATCCCAACAACCTAGCATTCTAGCTGACCCTGACCCCGACTCCCCGAGTACGAGTGCATATGCAACTCCTCCAGACCAATGCATACCCAACCATTCAAACGATGGTGAGTCCAGTTCTCGTGTATTTTCAAATCTGGCGATTCATTTATGTGGCAGCTCATGATGAATCCGCACATTTCCCTAACAACCTTGAAAATGATGATGCCGAAGATTCCAAAATCATTGGGACTAGGGAGTTTTATTATGACGAAGGTTTTCTCAACAACTATATGGCTGATGTTTTGCAGTGGTGGTATGGAAAGCGGAATCCGAGAGGGGTACCATTACATCTCACTCGGCGATGCTTGTAGGTGGTCTGCTTTTGATTGGAGTCAAAGAGTTGACAATGTTGCCGTAGTTCGTGTGAATACTGCACGGACTGCGAATGGCGTGAGGAGAAAGCAAGAGAATTTACGAGGCAGCCTGATTGTACTTGATTCGCTCTATTTAACAAATTCTTTGATTGGCGGGAATACACAATCTATTTACAAAATCTCATATATCATGATCACCGTGACCCTGCCCGCAGTCCACTATCCAAACTTTCTTTTTTGTCACATTCGCTATGAACCGCTGGGAACCACACCTACACTGGTCTTTTGAAGGGGAACATGTTCTTTTGCCAAATTTACACCTCCACTCCTGGCCGACTTTCGTTATCTCCTGTGCCCTAACTATAACTGTCTGTCTATTCGAAAGGTGAAAACTTTCTCATAAAAACCTTGTTCATTAGCGAACCGGAACTCGTAGGTGTCTTTCTGTTTCATTAGACCGACGCTGGGCGCCCACTTTCGTGGTCAAATTCACGCGGCGCTATGCGGTATGGAGGACAGTCGTATATGGGCTATCGGTATGTATGAGGTTGTGCGTATTAAGGTCCTATTCTCAGACCGGGACGACTTCTCATCCTGATTTCCATAATGTAGATCCTATATGCTCATCGCCATGACTTTCAATATGGGGTGAGTATGCACACTACGCGCGACGCCGGGCCAAAGCTGATTTCCCGTCCTTCCAAAGTTTGATACTTGTCATTGTAAGTCATTATACCTGTCTTCGACTTCTTTTAACGTTCTCAATGGTCGATATTCAACCAGGTCTTTAGTCTAGCATTTGCCCAACTTTTCCTCGTGGAACTGCAGCAGGAGCCCCGTTCAACGGATGTGGGGTCGTAGTAGGTCACGGCGTTTGTGATTTTTCGGATTTCCCATCGTATGCCTTTGCAGCACATCAATTCCGCTGCTCGCGGACAGCAACCGTCCTACGTTCAAGGCCATGCGCTCTCGACCTACTACTGCAAGGCCGGATTCCAATCCTATGCATCCGTCCGAGTTCAGTGCTACAGCTCTTGAATTCGGCATGGATGCAACCATCTCCAGGCTACCAGTTAATGACGAGTGAATATCCGATTCTATTAGATGTACGAGTGGTATACAAGGAGCGTTCGTGTTAATAATATCATGAAAAAAGTCATTATCCATTCCCAGCCATGGTAGGGCGTTTAGTAATAACAGAACTTCGCTTCGTCCGTGGTTCCGCCGCTTCAGCTTTGCGCTGCCATTGATCAATCAACCTTCCGACGCCTTGATAGGATCTGTCAGGAGATGAATGCTCTGTCGTCAATTTTTCATTTCGCTCATCAGCTGCAAGAAGTTCTTGCAAGCGTATGGGAGGCTTTGGATTCTCATGAGATTTCAGAGATAATTTACGGGTCCTGGGTAACATATCTGCCATGTGTCCCAGAGGTGGCATGTCAGGAGATCTCGAACTATCAGGGAAAGCACGGCGATCAGTCGAAGGGGACAGACTAAGCACTGTCTTTGTGGGCGAGGCACGTTGCTTCGTTGACGGGGTAGATGGACTTGGTGGGACAGTCAATAATGCCGATGCTCCGATGTCCAGAGAGCCCACACTGTGGTTAGGCTCATGCATGCTTTTTGAGCTGGTACTCTTCTTGGCCCTGGATGGAGACGAGGGACCCGCAGAGTTTATATTGCTACCCATGGCCTCATATCGTTCCACCATATCCGTAATAGAGCTCCTTCGGATACTTTGCCGCCGCTTAATCTCGGGCGGAGCTTCAAGCAACTGACTTTTCTGATATGAACTGTCCGAGGGTCGCAAAGGGAGAAGTAACGACTGAGGGCGGGGCCGAGAAGAGGAGGATGAAGTTCCATCGGAAGATGATAATTTCTGTTTCGATTCCTGGTTTATCATTTCAAGTTCCAGATATGAAGAAGCACCAGGATCTTGAGAGTTCGATGTTGGTATCAACGACCTTTGTTTAAGTTGTGGGACTTTTTCTTCCTGCTCAGTCTTCTGCTCCATATTTTTGCTATGAACTGCACCACCCCATAAATCAACCAAGTCATGAATGGAACTTCGTCTACTCCGCCCATGGGATTGTTTCTCTGATTTGGTCATCGCCCCCGAACCATCAACATCTTCTGGCCCTTCGTCCGCACCAGACGACGAAGAATCCTCTAATCCAGTGGATGTATCCCAAGCATCTGAAAATACGTCTTTCCCGTTGGTAACAGGAGGAAAATGTTGACTAAACTTGACAATCGTCGTAGACATATCGGTGACAGAATTATTAACTGTGAAGTTGCTCTCTGGTTGTGCGATTACAGCTTCCTGTATGTGAATATCGCTTTTTTCGACAAAGGAGGCACGCTTGCTCAGAGATCGTCGAAGGATGGGCAACTCTGCACTTGCGGTATGCAACGGCATCTTTGGGCTATCTAGGTTTTCGTCGCTGGTAAGCCAGTCTTTGACTTGCGATGTCAACTTAGGTGGAGTACGCAGGTACAACTGTCCTTCGTCCCTTTTTAAGGGTGGAGGCTGCGACAGCACCGACTTGTCAATGCCGTCTCCCGATGATCTGTCCTTAGGGGAGATTGAAACACGTCGTTTATGTGTGACCGTCGGCTTGAGCGACAAACTTGTCACTCTCCTGGGTGGTATACCGTCAATCATCGAACTGGGTAATGCTTTACCTATATCTAGGCGTAGCCTATCCCCAGTATTGTCCGCGAGCTGGACGACACGAGTGTGACTGCTACCCTGTTTCCCCTGTATCACTAGTTCCGAGCGTCTGATAGGAGCTGTATTGCTTGTTGCCTCATTTAGCTTTGGCGCCTGTGGCGTCGTGGATTGGTTACTTAAGTGGAGGGAGCTTGGAATGATTGACGGTTGAATTACTTTCTGTGATTTACCCGGGGTCAAGAAGCCCACATCCAACTCCTCAAGTGATGGAAAGCGTGACTCGATAGGCATCCCATCAATATTCATGGATGACGGGGGACGAGAAGCAATTTGAGCTGTGGAACTTGTGCTTGATGCATTGGAAGGAGAAGTAGATAAAAACCCCTGAGTCTGCAAGTAGGGCTGAGGTGTAAGATAGGAAGGGCGAGGTGAAGACGATGGTCGATTTTCAGATTCAAGCCTTGGACGCGCACCGCCCAAGGTGGCTAATCCAGTCCTCAATTTACGAGCTTCGCCGAGAGTGGGTTCGGGATTATCAGTTGAAAGACCTAAACCCAATCCTTCGAACGCATCTCTCTCTGTGCGAGGGGGTGGTATTTTTCTTGAGACAATACTTATGACGGACTGCGGCGCATGACGAGGGGCTATAGATGTTTCCTTTGACAGGGACGCAGACTTGGGAGCTGACATTTGCTTGAGCCCGATTTGAGCGGCCGGACCGTCCATCGATTGGCGGAACTTTTCACCAAAATTGTCATTGAACCCACTCGGGGTATTCACTTGGAGGTTCTCCTTCTCCTTTGCAACCTTCCACGGATCGTCATCGAAAAGGGATGATGACTTAGAGGATTGTTTAGGTCCTGTGGTCGAAGATTTCCATTCCTTTTCGTCGTCCACGAGATTAATCCCGTTCAACTTGGGCTTGAGTTTGTCTACCACGACGTTTGGCTTACTCTGGTCTTTATTCGGGCTGGTCTGCCGTGAGCTTGATCGAGACGGGTCTTTGGAAGGCGAAGGCCTGCCGCGACGCATTGGTGCGATAGCCTCCATGACTTTATCACGAGCTAGCTGACCTTGATTCCGTGAGGGAGATGATGATACACTGGCCTGCTGCTTGTGAGGAGGCTTCGATGGTTTGTAGGTTATCACACCATCTAGGGCACTTAAAGTGGGATGTTTCGCGTGGGGACGGTTGGGCGAAAGGGGCTGTGGTATGGATATGTTGTATTGAAACTGGGATTTAGTCCCACGCATGCGATGGACCTCAGCAAGAGTTTCAAAAACTGTTGGTCTCGTCGTACCGTGGTCTTTCAACATTTTACCTGCTTGGCTGTTACTAGACGATCATGAAGTAGTGAGCTTCATACCAATTAACGCGTTTAGTTGAGATGAATAAACAGGGTACGGCGGTATTTTATATGAAACCTGCAGAATGGCCAATGGGCCGTGCTCTTCAAATGGTGTCGTGTAGTAGCACAGCTTATACAGCAGGACGCCGAGCGCCCAAACGTCGCTCTTTTCGTCAATTGGTCTCCGCATGTGGACATCGATCATTTCTGGTGCCCGATACTGCATTGTAGTGTGCTTATTCAAGTCAGCTTCTAACATTCGAAGTTCTTGAATGTTAGCAGGTGTCCTTGAAACGGCTGTTGCTGATCCGAAGTCACAGAGCTTATACGATGCTTGAGATGACTGAAGGATATTTTCAACTTTAAGATCTCTGTGCAATAGGGGCGGTCGAAGGTTGTGCATATATGCCACGGCTTCGCAAACATCCACAAAAATCTGAAGTATCTCTGCTTCATTCAGTCGTTCGCGTAATCGACGATTCATCATGTCGATAATACCGCCGCCTGTTGCCGATATGAAAAAGATGCTAGATAGGTGTCCTTTTGAACACACCTGGGCAATATTCCATCAATATGAAGACTTCGAACATGCCATTGGGCATTTTGTGCCATGCAGCATCAATAAAATGCACAATATTCGGGTGGCCTTTCAAAAGCCTCTGAACAAAGCATGAATGGAACCCGGAGAATAATGTGATAATATACCATTATGTCCACTTCTTTTTTGACCTCCGTAAGCATAGGCTGATCAGGTACCGCAATGCGCTTAAGGACATGGTGGGTGGTATTGTACACAGGGGTGGCAGTCCTGACGAGATAAACATGTGCGAAACCGCCTAGTAAGGCAAATGAGATACCGTACGGTTCAGGATCTAAAGGAAGACATGCCTTGCGAGAGATATCTCTCTACCTGTATCGTGTGTTTGTTGACCACGATGGTCTGGCCGGGCAGAAGAGAACCCTTTCCTTGCTGGAAGGGATAAAGTTGCGGCGCCGCAGCCATGACTTTCGCTGGCCAACAAATGGCGGAAATAGGCCACAATGGCACGTGGTCTTTCCTCTTCGGGGTAAAACGTGTAGCGTTCTGTCAGACAGAATCTGAATTCTGGGCACAAAGTAGCAGAGCGACCATCATGCATGAAATTCAAGCCGTATTGCAGCGTTCAAAATCGCATATCGCATCCTAGGAACAAGTTCCTATAGCCGCCCGCAAATAGAATGCATCGTGATGTATCGATAAGCCGCCACACCTCTCCTGCTTTTCCCGTGATGCAGCATCTCAGCCCGCCCAATGCATCCCATGCTGGATTACCGTACTCGAGGCCTCCTTCCCCGCGCCCTAACCCCCTCCAGATAGGGTTTGTCGGTCTGGGTAATATGGGCTATCTCATGGCCAGAAATCTAGCAATGCACAATCATGATGCTGCATCTGCTGGCAATTTTTTGCCCTTGTTGGTTTGGAACAGATCGGTCAATAAGACTGACGCCTTGATCAAGGAAGTCGGCTCGGACAAAGCTCGCGCGGCAAAGGATCTGGACGATGTGGTCCAATCCTGTGATATCGTCATAACCAATCTGGCAAATGATGAAGTGGTGAAATCTATATATCAACAGTTTGCGAAGTATCTATCGGTAAGCTGAGATATATCACGCGCACCTTCTACCGACTCAGTAGTCAATAGGAACACCCATCGACCAAGAATAAGATATTTGTTGAAACAAGCACGGTTGGTTCTGGTTCCGTTAGTCCGTACTCGTTCCGCTCACCTGTAGCGTTTATTCTTTCAGGTATACCCCAAGGTTGCAGGTAGATTTGTCTTGCATTTCCAATAGCGCTGTCACTCATCATACCATAGGAGAGCTCGACGAACTGCTCTTCTCGTGCTCTCATGTCCATTTCATTACGTCTCAAGTGGTCGGTGCTCCCGCAGCCGCGGATAAGGCAAATCTTCTAATCCTCTTGAGCGGCGACTACCGATCCAAGAAGGAAGTAGCTCATATATTTGTTCCCGCCATTGGCCATAAGGTTATTGACCTTGGCGGAGATGTCGTGAAAGGCAATTTCATTTTCTTCCACCACAGGATGTGGCTCACGTTACTCAAGCTCCGACATTTAAGCTGATCGCCAATTCATTGATTCTCGGAAACTTGGAGATCTTGGCGGAAGCCTTTACCATGGCGGACAAGTCTGGTATAGAATCTCATCGCGTCCTGGAGCTTGTCCAAGGTAATTTACCAGCCGACCACTAGACGACCACTGATGGCACGCACCACAGATATTCTCCCTGCTCCACCGTAATTGAGTATAGTACGAATGCAAACTGGATACTGAAATTTATTGGCCAGGATCGTGAATTATGCCAATAAAATTGCAAACGAATTATTTGACGGTTCAAAGGGCTTTGCCATTGAGGGCGGTATCAAAGATGCATCGTTAGTTCTCATGACCAATCACAATACATTCTCAGTAACAAGTCCGTCAGTCATATCCGTAAATTGACGGAAGAACACAATTCACCTATGCCTGTTGTTGATATTGCGCACCAGCATTTGTTGGCAGCCCGTGCCGTGTACCAAAATGACAAGGCAAATGGCAAAGCCAAGTTTGAAACGCTAGATTGGAGTGGCTTAGTGGCGGGAACGAGAGTCGCTGCCGGTCTCAGTGGTTTTAATAACCAGGAGGTATGAGCATATTCTAATGCCATGCTGACATGCTAAAAATGTTGGTAAGGTTGTGATGGGTGGGCAAAATGAGTAGACATCCTACAACTTAATTGAAGTAGACTTGCTTTGAATAGATTCCTCAAAGAACAGTGGAAGCTTTTGGAGATTTAACAACATGCATTAGCATCTGCTACTGATTTGTGAGGATACTGACTTTTTGTCAGCTCTTGTGTTAACAGCAGTGCTCTGGGACAATGATGAAGGGGGGGGGGGAAAGCAATGATATTCTCTATGGTGTCTACTTACAATATATATACTTGTGACTGTGTTCTAGTATGTTCTATCTAATCTGTGTAGATTGTTCCATGTGTTATTGTATGAGTTTCCTGTCAAATTAATAATGATCTGGAGCTAAGCATTACAATTTGATCCTATCTTATCTTATCTCTTATTGGGTTATCGGAGATCTTATCTTCAAGATTACATAAGCGGACCGTGGGTTGGCATGAGGCAGAGGAGAGGTGGTCAGGTGATGGATTAGTCAGAGGGGTGAGGCTTTGGGTATATAGTCTTGGTTGTAGCATCAAGAGCTCCAGGCTCTTGATTGTCATAGTCATAGACTGTACAACAGAGTTTTTTCTTTCCTTTCTCTCTTCTTTCCTCTGAGAGTGCAACCTGGTCTAGTGACCTTGTGGCATAATCAAGAGCCTTAGAAGATCACCTCGCACAATGTTCATCAACAACCTTGTACAACCATCAACTACACCTTTTTCATTCACTAGCATGACAACCAGCACCACCATGACTGTGAGGCTGGTTCAACCAGGAGCTGTCCTGGTAACAACAGCATCCAGTGATGGTGTGTTACAAGCTCATGCTCACAACTAAACCACAAGCCTTGCAGAGGAGAAGGCAGAGAAGAGAGGGGGGAAGGGAATGTATTAAGACTACTACAAACAGTAACCTAGGCCCATAGACAGAGTGTAAGGAAAACCATCTAGAGTCTAAAGAGACTCCAGCTAACTACCAAGGCCCTTATATACTCCTCCTAGAGACCCCTAGCCACCATGTGTCCCATCAGCACCTCCACAGCCATATGTGCCCAGACCATATGCCTTGCTGTGCATCCTATTGTCCATGTGTTTGGGTGCTGCCACCTGTCAATCCTTTAATAGACCAGGTCTGGCCCTTTCCCATGATGTCTGGCCTTCCCGCGGACTGTTCTAGACTCCCATAATGGGCCGTGCTACCTCCCAGGCTTCCCATGATCCCCACTGGTGATCCTCCTGCCTTAACAAGCCTCCAAGCCCCTGTGCCATCCCTGTGGCTGATCCTAGTGATGTGCTGATGTGATCCTGAGGCACCATCACTCAGGGTCTGATCCCTCCTTGCTAATTATATCCATGGTTGGCTCAACCAACTGCCGTCCCATCTTCTAGTGAGTGCTGCCATGTGCTAACCCATGTGAAGTGTTCCTATAGCCTTTCTAAGGTCCCAGACCTTGTGCCAGTGATGCAGAGTGATGCCTGATCACCCTATCAATAAAACCAAAAAATAGATGCTAGGATTGGTTCCTAACATCACCTCCTCCTCAAGGCTTCTTGTCCTCAAGAAGCAAGAGCATCGCTATGCCCAAGCTTCCATTGCTTTTCCTAAGACCTCCTATGCCATCTTATGCTGATTTCAGTTTTCTAAAAGGATTCCATATTGCAATATGCAAATCCCTGGTCGTCTGTGTTACAGTTTCTTTTCCTCTTTTATGACGGATGCTTTACTATTACATCATCATTACTATACAATTTAGTGGACGTTTATCTCCTTTTGCTAACACTTTCATATTTCCTTTCATAGGTAGTTAGCTGTGCTTACTGCACATCCCCTTTATAGTTTTCCTTGTTCTCAAAACATATATAAACCCTAGAATACCTTGTACATTCCCCAGTTCCAACTTAATTGAATCATACTCCCAATTTTGACTCGAACTCCTTGCTCTCTTTCTCTTGAGCTCGTCGTCGACTTAAAGACCTTTGTCATCGTTCAACTTAGTGTCCAGAACTTGTCCAGTAGGCTGGGAGCAGACCAAGACTCTGCTTGCCACTGTTGACTTAGAACGAACTGCATTGGGAGCATCAATCTTAACACAAGTTGGAACTCTCAGACCACTCAGTGTTTCTACACTAGCCAGACACCATTGATACCAGAACCTCGACCCTCAGACCCCCCAATGGCTCTGTCCGTTTCAGATGAAAGTATTATCTAGATCAAAGGGAAGTCTTTCCATCGACTACAGGAACAGGGTGGTTTTTCCACTCAAGTACTAAGAAAAAGAACGAACCAGTACCAGAATCCCTCTTTGAAGGTGATTACACTGAAGGACCAGAGGACGCCTTCCCAGACAACATTTGGATTGATTGGATAAACAAAGAGCATGAAGAAGGATTTCTTTCGTTATTCAAACCACCTACAGACGAACCAGAACTATCCTGGTGGAACGAATATCTCAACCTTGCTGATATTGCAGGACGAGAGTGATACACACTTAGGGAAGGAGAATTACAGCCTTGGATAGAATTCCAAGAACAGAAACAGATCGAAGCAAATCCATTCAGAGACCCAGAATTGGGAAAGAAGAAAGACGAAACAGGAGAACCTACAGACCCAAAAGAAGAAACAGAAAAGATGGCATCTGATGCAGCAGCACCTGCCTCTAAAGGAGATATTAAGCCACAGCCCATGCGCATTTTTACAGGGAAACGAACCGAAGCAAAGGCTTTCATTGGAAACCTAGAAGACTATTTCATTTTGAACGATGACAATTATAAAAACAAAGGCCAGAAACAGATTCAATTCGCTCTTGCCTGCCTAGGACAGGAACTCGACGATTGGAAGGTTCTAATCAAAGAAGAACTAGATGATGATGAAGAAACGACCCTTACCTGGACAAGTTGGGCCGAATTCAAGAAGTGCTTTTTAGCCGATTGGGGCGAAGTCAACAGCGCACTCAGGGCCCTGAACAATTTGGCCAATCTTAGAGTAGGGGGCGACATTTCAGTCCCTGAATATATCAGAAAATTCCACATGGAGATTGGAACTTCTGGATTGAAAGGGACAACCGCACAACTTCAGGCATTTGTTAAAGGACTCCCTGAAAGTATCACCACCAAAATCCTCGAGGCAAATGTTCTATCGATGAAGGAAGCATATGAAAAAGCAGAACAGCTTCATGGCGCTTGGGAAATGATGCGAGCGCTTGGACGCAAACCAGGACAAGGGAACCACTCTAATTTTAACTGAAACACCAACACTAGGAGCAGATCAACTCGATCAGTTAATGCTATGCCCACTGGATGTCTGACAGATGAACAAAAAGAGGAGTACATGAAAACTGGGAAGTGTTTCAGATGTGGAAACCAGGGACATGTTTCAAAAAATTGTCCGAAATGAAACACTACTCCAAACGCCTCCTTCAGGTCCTCCTCATCGTTTCAGAATAAAGGGATCAGATCCATCCCTGAGGACACGCCCAAAGACAAGCAAGACAACCCAGTTGCGAGTATCAGAGTGATCCTTGCTGGAATGAAGGTTGATGAACGAGAAGGTCTTCTTAATGAACTCGAGAATGAAGGTTTTTGATCAGGAAGCGTCACACAGCGGTTGGCACTTCCACAGCAAATGGACTTTCACAGTTAGTGCTTGATTCTGTAATAGTACAATCAAATAATGACAAGCGCCTTTCAATCACTGTTGAAACAATTGATTTACCTGCTGAAACCTCTGCCCTCATCGATTGTGGAGCAGAAGGGAACTTTATTGACGAAGAAATAACAACAAAACTACCAAAAGAAAAGCTAAGAAAACCGATTCGAGTCAGGAATGCAGATGGAACAATCAACACAAATGGAATGATCACCCATCGAGTATTAATTCAATATTCAATTGGAGGAAAGCGTCACAGTAACTGGTTCTTAATCACCAAGTTAGGGGACCAACGATTAATCTTGGGAATTCCTTGGTTAGAAGAAAATAACCCGACTATTGATTGGAGAGACAAAACGATTCACCTCATTGATGATCAACGACAAGATGGGATGATCTGGCAACTGGCACTGGACAATCAATGGGGAGAAGACGATTATTGGATTAGGGTCAAAACATCAGCATCTCAGGCACTGGAACATCAACTTAAAAGAGACAAACCAAAGACAGAACTACCTGTGGAATACGAGAAATGGCAATCAGTCTTTGAGAAAAAGGCTTCAGAACGATTTCCTACATCTAGGACATGGGATCATGTGATTGAACTGAAAAACAGTTTCACCCCCAAAGTTAGCAAAATCTACCTGTTATCAATTAAGGAGCAGTCGTCCTTGGACGAATGGATTGAAGAACAACTTGCTAAAGGATACATTAGACCATCGAAATCACCCCAGGCCTCGCCATTCTTCTTTGTTTCAAAAAAGGAAAGCGGAGCGTTAAGGCCATGTCAAGACTACAGGTACCTGAATGATTGGACAATCAAGAATGCATACCCACTGCCCCTAGTATCCGATCTCCTTACTAAACTTGCTGGAGTGCAATACTTCACCAAATTAGATCTTTGCTGGGGATACAATAACGTCCGAATCAAGAAAGGCAACGAATGGAAAGCAGCCTTCATCACAAATCGAGGATTATATGAACCAACTGTTATGTTCTTTGGACTATGCAATTTGCCATCTACGTTCCAAACCATGATGAATGAATATTTCAGAGATATGATTAATGAAGGATGGCTCATCATTTACATGGACAACATTTTGATCTGTTCTCAAAGCAAGACAGAATTGGAAAAATGAACAAAACAAGTTCTAGACTGATTAGAGGAGAACGACTTGTTCCTGAAACTGGAAAAATGTAAATTCGCTGTACAAGAAGTCAAGTTTCTAGGAATGATCATATCGCCTGGAAAAATACAGATGGATCCTATTAAACTAGCAGGGATAGCCGATTGGCCAGTACCAACAACAGTCAAACAAGTTCGATCATTCCTAGGCTTTGGGAACTTCTACCGATGATTCATTGGAAATTTTGCAGCTATAGCAAAACTGCTCACCGATTTAACAAAGAAGATGGAGATATTTGACTGGAACACGGAGCGTCAAGCTGCTTTTGATACCCTGAAACAATGATTTGCCTCTATGCCAGTTCTCTTAATGCCAAACCCAGCAAAACCGTTTATCCTCCAAACCGACGCTTCTAACAAGGCAATAGGAGCGGTATTAAAACAAGTGGACGACTCTGGTGCACTACATCCTTGTGGTTTTATTTCCCATGCCATAACACCAACAGAACAGAACTACCAGATTTATGATAGAGAATTACTTGCCATCATTAAAGGGTTGGCAGTTTGGCGTCACCTTCTGCATGGATCACCTCATACTATCATTGTGCACTGCAATCACAAGAACCTGTCCTATTACAGAACGGCTCAACGATTAACACCTAGACAAGCCAGATGGTCATCTTTATTATCTGAATTTGACCTCCAGATTGAACATGTACCAGGAACAAAGATGTTTGAAGCAGATGCTCTATCTAGACGACCAGATCATATGGGAAATGACGAAGAACAGACCACAGTCACTATGTTACCAAATGATCGCTTTATTCGCCTCATCAATAACGATTTAGCCGATGAATTGAAGAAGTATATGGCGAATGATGATTTTGGACGAATTCTGATTGATGTTATTAAAAGACAAAGAGCACCACCAATCAAATCAAAGCTACAAGACTGGACATATACCCATGGCATCGTCTACTATCTTGGAAAGATCTATATCCCTGATTGGATTGAATTGAGGACTAGATTAATCAAAGATACGCACGAAGTGTTATCTGTTGAAATCTAATGACGGCGGCGCAGACCGAGGCTTAGTAAGCGGGAGACTTACTTAATACTGTTTATAGTTGTTGAAGGCTGTTTAGGAGCTAGGGGCTCAACTAACAGATAACAGAGGCGATACAATATTATTGAAATGAGGGCATAAGGCCCTCCTTATATACATGTGGGCCAGAGTACATTAAGACTACCTAAGGTAATGCCAGCAGAGCGCTACTGAAGGTAGCGCCAGGTGACGCTTTGCTGGCGTCTCTACTCTGAGTATGAACTCTATAATTTCTGTCAAACTCTATAATTTCTGTCAATGATTATAATAAGGGATTATTTAGCGTCTCATTAATAATGATATTATAATACATGAAGCTGTGGGTTCAATCCCCTTAGCTCCAGATCATTATTAATTCAACACTCCCCCTCGCTAATAAATCACTAATCCAATTTTAGATCTTAACTGTGCAAACTTATCAAAAGACAAGTTTTTAGTTAAGATATCAGCAAGTTGCTCATCTGTGGGAATATATATTAATTCCACTTTTCCTTCCTCTATGCAATTTCTCACATAGTGGTAGCGGATATCAATATGTTTAGATCTATGCTCTTGAGCAGGATTGGATGCCAAAAATATAGCTCCTTGATTATCAACACCTAATTGGATGTTTCTTAAATACATCCCTATTTCATAAAATAAGGATTCTATCCAGACTAACTGTCTAGATGTATCTGACAAACTCATATACTCTGCTTCTGTTGAAGACAAAGCAACAGTTTTTTGTTTTCTTGAAACCCAGCTAACTGGTCCTCCAGCTAACTTTACAATGTAACCAGTGACTGATTTTTGATTGATCTGGTCACCTGCCCAGTCTGCATCACAATATGCAACAAATCCTTCTTTTTGTTTACCATTATATATTATTTTGCCATTAGGATTAGTGGCAACATATTTGACAATATATAATGCTTTCTGAATGTGTTCTTCAGAAGGATTAACTATGAATTGTGACATCATGATTACTGCATAAGCAATATCTGGACGAGTTCCAAGTGTCAGATATAATAAGGATCCAATTATGGATTGATAATGGCTTCTCTGCTGAGAAGTTGCTGTTCCATTATTTGGTTTAGGAACATAGCCTGCTGGTAAAGGTGTTCTAGCAGGTTTGGCATTTTCTTGACCAAAACGTTTAACAACTTTCATAGCATAGTCTATTTGATCGATAATTAATAATCGATTTTGTCTATCTCGGACAATTTTCATTCCAAGATATTCAGAGACTTTTCCTAAATCCCTGCATTCCCATATTTTCATGAACTTGCTTTTAAGAGTTTGTAGCAGTTCAGAGTTATTGCCCATCCATAAAACGTCATCTACATATAAGATAACTACTAAAATTGATGAATTTTCTCTTAAGATATAAACTCCTGTGTCTGAAAGACATCTATGGAATCCTAAGGATTTCAAGCTTTTATCAGCTTGTTTATTCCAAGCATAAGATGCTTGTTTAAGACCATACAAGGCCTTTTTAAGGCGATAGACTTTCCCTTCTTGTCCTTTAGTGACAAAACCTTCTGGCTGTTCCATGTAAATCTCTTCATCAAGATTTCCATATAAAAATGCTGTTTTAACATCCAGCGCCTCGATATCCCAATCTTCGAGTGCTGCAGAAGCCAAAAGTAATCTCACTGTCTCAAAGCGTGCAACAGGAGAAAATGTGTCATCATAATCAATACCAGGTATTTGTGAAAAACCTTTAGCAACTAATCGAGCACGTTTTTGACCATCACTTTTAATATTGTAAACCCATCTACACTTAACAGGTTTACGATTTTTGGGACATTCCACTAACTCCCAGACATCTTGATCACATAGAGCTTGTATCTCTTCATCCATAGCTGTAACCCATTCTTGGAAAGCTTTTGGATTGAGATTTCTAATTTTCAACACGTCTCTGAAGTGCACAGGTACTTCTGATTTTACTTCAACTGCTTTTGATAATAAGAAGTTCACAAATTTTGTGCCTCCTTCTTTTTGTAATTTCTTGAGCAGTCTTAAACTATCAAGAGTATCCTGAATATCCTGACTAGAACCAGGATTTGGCCCTTCTGGTGCATCTTCATAAATAGTTTTATCAGGGTTATTATTATTATCATCCTGATCTGAGCCAAAAGGATCAGAGTCATTACCCAAGTCTTTTTCAATTTCAAGAGGAGTCTTTTGACCATATATATTTCCCTCTCTATAGACTGGTTTTCTATCTCTTATTCCCCTGCGAAGAGGAAATTGAATAGGCTCTTTACGTGGTATTCTTTGTTCAGCACGTTTGGAATCCTTTTTCTCTTTTCGTGTTTTCTTAATGCTAGGAGGTACAATCTGATGTTGTGTCCTAGGCCGTTCACTAGGGTTCTCAACAGACCTGTTTTCACTTGGTCCTCGAACATCAGGATCAACAGGAGGTTCCACTAATGGTTCCTGTTCTTCAACCTCTTTCTCAAGCTCTTTATCCATATCATCTTTATCATGAAACGATGTCTGCTGATCGTCATGTGTAGAATCATGATTTCTATATGATTTCTTTTTTGATGTGGGATCATCATTATCACTATCATCGAGATAATCACTTTGGGAATCGGAGTCAGATTCTTGTCCATATTGATCCCATTGATCAATACCTGGTGGACGTTCAAATATTCTATCTTTGTTGTAATTTTCGCTTTTCCTTGGAAACACTGATTCATCAAACAGTGATTGAACACCTATAAATATTGTGTTGTCTTTTCTCATAAATTTATAAGCTTTAGATCCTTGTTCATAACCTATAAAGGTCATTGGTTCAGATCTTGGCGCTAGCTTATCTTTTCTCATTTCTTTGGGTATAAGAACCCATGCAAGACAACCAAATATTTTAAAATAGCTTACATCTGGCTTTTTATCAGTCAGATTTTCATAAGGTGTTTTCCAGTTTGTTCTTAATGGAGTGCGATTATATACATGAATAGCAGTTTCAAAAGCAAATTCCCACCATGATTTTGGACAGGAAGACTCAAGTCTCATGCTTTCTGCTTTCTCAAGTATAGTGTCATTAAGACGTTCTGCACGACCATTTTGCTGATGTATGTGAGGTGCACTCTGTTCCCTAAATATCCCTTTAGATGCAAGATATTTGTCGAATTCATGTGACTTAAATTCCCCCCCTCGATCCGATCTGAAACGTTTTACTTTAATATTATGCTGGTTTTCCATAAGTTCTATGTAACTTTGGACAGCAGTAAAGGTTTCTGATTTTGATCGAAGAAGTGCCATATGAGCAAATGAAGAATAATCATCTAGTAGCATTAAACACCACTTTTTACGATGATATGATTCCATTGGTAGTTCAAGTAAATCAGCATGAATTAATTCAAGCGGTTTAGAAGCACGCTTGTTGGAAATAGGGAAAGATTTATTGTGCATTTTTCCTTGAGCACAACCAGGACATATAGGATTTGTTGATGGGAATGTGATTTTCTCATCAAATCCTTTAGTATGTTCAAAAGTATGTTTAAGAACATTCTTTGAAGGATGTCCCAATCGTCTATGCCAAGTGTCATAATTGACAACATATGCAGCATGGTCCATTATTTGTCTATCTGGCTTGACTATCTGAGTCAAGACCCAATGAATAGGTTCATTGTCATGTCTAGGATATGCTCGTAGAACATGTTGACCAGATTTTAGCGAAAAAATTGTCCCATGTTTATCTGATTGTTCCTGCCAGCCTTGAAGCTTTAATTGTCCAGACGATATAAGTCTATGACTAGCTTCAGGCATGTAGCAAACTTTCTCAAGTTTAATGAAATGTCTAAGCGCTTTGGAATTTTCTATTTGAAGGAACACAGTCCCTTCACCTAATAAAGAAACTTTTGATTTTTTATCAGCAGTATAAATAGGTTTGGGATTATCAAATGGTTGATAATCAGCAAAGTCTTCTAAGTCATGAGTTACATGAACAGACGCTCCAGAGTCTATCATCCATGACTTTCCTTTAAGTGCCATTTTTAGGCAATTATTGCAATAGCACACCTTAATCTCACTATTATAGCAGGTAATTTCAGCGATTACATTATCGCTATCTACAGCAGTACATTGATTACTACTATTATTACCTTTAAAATTAAGAAGCTTCGAATTCTCCGAAGTCTTCTGTAGCATAGTCCTCACTGATTTATTATCAGTGTCAGACTTTAAATTAGTGAAATATACGCACTGATACCAAGATTCTGCATCTTCAAATTCTCCTAGAGAGACTGTATCCGATGCATCATCTTTATCCACATCCATGTCATCGCTTTTTGGAATAAAGCGATTTTCTGCATTCCCTCCAGTTTTAACCAGCCATTCAATCTCATCTGCCACACAAAAGCCTTGCTCTTGTAACATTTTGAGATTATCGGGTAACAAGGCTGGTTCAACCCTGTCGATCAAGGGTTGAGATCCGAGCCTATCAATCAACGCTGCGCTAGCAAAGGTCGGTGCCTTCGCTTTTCCTTTAGATCTACTGGACCCAGCAGATTGTTCTTGTTGCAACAAGAAAGCACGCTTCTTCTTCTTATTTGCGCGATTGAAGCGGTTGCATTCCTGATTAGAACTAAACTGCCTAGATGGTCCTGCAGGCGGTTGATTCTGATCTCTGGATTTTCCTTTATTATTTTGGAAATTTCCAGATTGTCGTTGAAAATTGGTCCTATTGCTAGGACCGGCCGAACCAGAGTTTTGCCATTGAGGTCTCATAGGGCCTCTAGTAATGCGAGCTGTATTAACAGCCCCCCCTGATGATGAAGACGTTCTACGTCTTTGCTGTTCTTCCTCTATCTTAGGAAGGACATCGGCAAGTTTTAAATCACTTGCTTTCGTAGTGAGAAGAATGCTGGACGAGACACCATCCCATCCTTGTGGAAGTGATGCCAGCACTAACATGGCAACCATATTATCAGGAAATGTGAATCCATTGGTATGGAGTCGTTGAGTAGTAGTTAATAATTCGTTAACTGACTCAGTGACTTTGTTGATATTGACTTTCCAATGAATTGCTTTTGAAAAATCGACAAAGATTCCTGCAGCTCCTGGTTGCCCAAAAGCTTTTTCTAATGCGTCCCATGTTTTTAATGCGGTAGAGTCAACATAGTGACGCAATGATGGTGCCAATTTGAGTGTAATTAACCCAAGTGCTTTGTCGTCATATTCGAGAAATTCTTCCCAAAGTTCTAGCTTGGTTTGTAGCCTGTCCCTATCTTCTTTTTTAGTATCTGCCACATTATAAAGTACTTTTTCTGAATCGGTCAGATTTGTGATCGCTGCTTTAGATCCTTTGACGTATAGCCAAAGGCCTTTATAATGAAGATAGGTGATCATGGCTACAGACCACTCATTCCAATTTAATCCTGTTAAAGTTGGAATTTTGCCGACATCCTCATCTCCACCAAGTGATAGGCGAGCATTGCTACCGCTAGCAATGCTATCAATTTCCTTCCATCCAGAAGTAGATCGTGGATTTAATTGGAGATGATAGTTGTCGCGAATCTCAGTTTTCATAAGATCAAAGGCGACATTCTTCCTAATTAACTTGGAATAGGATGCCAACGCCTTGATTTTAATAAAAGGCTGCCATTGATAACAAGGGAGTGCCCTTGTTTTGATTGCTGCCAAATAACAGTATCCGCGTACTTCCCATACTGGGGTATTTCTGGAATGTACGAAGGGATCTATCATGGTGTCAAGTCTGACATACATGATTTCGCCTGGTTCAAGTTCTGAATCGTTGTTAGCACGCAAAAGTGTGCTATAGTTATCATCGTCCAACTCTGTGTGTGAGTTGTCCGATTCAAAAATGTCATGATTAATGACGTTTTTTCTGTGTGTAGGAGGACGATTTGAATCCTCAAATGCCTTCCAGGCTTCTTGGCGTTTCTGTTTTTGGCGCAACTTCTTGTTAGCCTTTTTAGCAGCTTTCTCCTTAGCTGCTTCAATATTCAGGTTCTTCATCATAACCTGAATATCTTCTCTCATCTTCTCTATCGGTGTCTTATCAGACTGTGGATATGCAGAGACGGACGGAGGTTTATTAGATAAAGTAGCAGGGGTATGATTCCCCCGCTTTCTAGCTGGTACTATTTTAGTTCGTCCAACTTTTTCCCATTCCTTAACTGAATACCAGGGTTCAGTTCTAGATCCACCAGTTCTCGACGTGAAATTGGATGTCGATACGGGCGGTACCGGAACTGCCTTCTCCTCCCAGTCCTTCGCCTCCCCTCCAAGTTTCCCACCCCATCGTTGGATGTCTGCAGAGGTGGGGCAGTAGGTGAGTCGAGGATAAAAGGGTGAAATAGTTTTGCCTGCCTGGGCAGCGGACAGGCCCGCTTTTGCTTTATCAGTGTATGACACTGATATGGGTGGATTGGGAATCTTTCTCCCAGTCCCAATTTCGACGGAGTAAGCCCCTCAAACTTTTGAAAGGCGGTCAGCCTCCCATCAACGAACATCCTCGAGAATATCGAGAATCTCCTGACCTTCTTGGTCTAATAGCGCCTTCTCTTTTTCCAGCGCAAGGCGGCGCTCCTCCATGCGCTGTTGCGCTCCTGCAATGCGAGCGCGACGTTCCTCCAGGCAGCGGCGAACCTTCTGCGCTTCCACAGAATTGGTCTTGATAATCTCCCCAATGGGAGCAGTGGGAATGGTAGTGCGACGAGCAGTCGCGCTTTTGAGCGAGTTGATGAAGATAGTGCTGGAAAATCCAGCCCTGGCGATCTTGCCCTGAAGATCAGAGCTAGAAGTATTTTTGGAACTGAGGGTTCCAGGGGTGATGTTGCCAGAAGTGGCAGTCGAAGATGCGGAGTTGGTGATCGAAGACATTTGTAAAAATAGATTGATTGGGTTGGAGCGAGTCTAAAATAGATTGGGTAAGCGACGATCCTTGCAAATCGATCAATGCTATAAATAGCCAAACTAGGTTTGGGATCGCTCTAAGGATAGAACGATTTTTCCTCCATCTGGGTAGAATTCCAAGTGCTTCATAGACATTTCAGTTTGCTCTTTGTCATAAATGCGCTTTATAATTCATTGTCAGAAGCGTTTCCACACTTCTATTGACTTGGGGGCTCCATCAAGTTCCCCACAGCCAGTTAAAAATATCCACCAGCTATATTTAGATATTAAGCTATTTATGACGCTAAGAAGCGTTCCTACTCTAAATGGGATGCTAATCAGTGCCCATTGATGGTCTGCGTGTACCATGGAACAAGGTCCAAGCAGCACGATCCTTATACAGAATAGTTTTATAAATAGATGTGAAGGACGAGACAAAAACTCGTATAATGATATAAGCACTTAATTATTCACGGCCAATAGGGGGGTGCAAAACCTTTCCAAGTCTAGACTATGATGTCATAACTCGTTATCTGCCATGGGGCAGCCCTAAACCCGAGTGATTTAATCGGTTCACCAGACCGAGTGGTTTATTGATCCACCAATCAAGAAGCGTTTCTATTATTAACCCAGATATCGCAAAACTGGGGACTAGTAGAGTGTGTCACACTGGTGATTATTGTCACACCATCCAAGGTGGTCACTCAACCCAAAAAGGGAGTGAAGACTATTCCTGTCATAGCCCAAGAGTAGCGCATTAGCAGGAACAAACGTCAGTAAACAGGTACAAATAACAGTACTACAGGCATATACGCTATGTACGACCTTCCTTGTTTACCTTTGTTATGACAAGAGGTTGCTGACTAATGTCTATGCCAGCGACAAGGCCATTCGTCCCAGCGGGGCCCATAACCTGTTGAAATCTAATGACAGCGGCGCAGACCGAGGCTTAGTAAGCAGGAGACTTACTTAATACTGTTTATAGTTGTTGAAGGCTGTTTAGGAGCTAGGGGCTCAACTAACAGATAACAGAGGTGATACAATATTATTGAAACGAGGGCATAAGGCCCTCCTTATATACATGTGGGCCAGAGTACATTAAGACTACCTAAGGTAATGCCAGCAGAGCGCTACTGAAGGTAGCGCCAGGTGGCAACTGGGTGTAGCGCCAGGTGGCACTATGGGTAGCGCCAGGTGACGCTTTGCTGGCGTCTCTACTCTGAGTATGAACTCTATAATTTCTGTCAAACTCTATAATTTCTGTCAATGATTATAATAAGGGATTATTTAGCGTCTCATTAATAATGATATTATAATACATGAAGCTGTGGGTTCAATCCCCTTAGCTCCAGATCATTATTAATTCAACATTATCTTCTGGACACCCGGGATGATTAAAAACATTGGCGCTTCTAAAACGCGACTACTGGTGGCCAGGAATGTACAGACATGTCAAAGAATGGGTAGAGGGATGTGCATTATGCCAACAGATGAAAGTTAACACTCACCCAAATGCGCCAGCATTAATCCCTATTCCATCCAAAGCGACACGTCCGTTTCAACAAGTAACCCTTGATTTCATTACCAATCTTCCCATCTCGGATGGATATGACTCAATATTGGTCACGGTGGACTATGGCCTTATGAAGGGGGTAATTTTCACCCCTTGCAACAAGACAATCGATGCTTTAGGGACAGCCGATCTCTACATCTCTGAAATCTCAAGCGCTTTGGACTCCCTGACGTCTTAATCTCTGATAGAGGACCACAGTTCTCCGCCAAAGTATTCCAAGAAATACAAAAGGCATTAGGGATCGACCACAGGATGAGCACTGCCTATCACCCTCAAACAGATGGGGAAACCGAATGTGTCAATCAAGAACTTGAGATTTATCTTCGGATGTTTCGTACCAACAAACCCCACAAGTGGAAACCACTCCTGCCTATTGCTGAATTCGCACACAATAATCGTTATCATGATACAATAAAAACATCTCCATTCCAACTTATGTATGGAACAGATCTGATCGCCATTCCTACAGCAGCGCTCAAGATGACTGCACCAGCAGCAGAAGAGCACCTTCAGATGCTTCAAAGAGCGAGAGAAGAGGCATTAGCAGCACATGAACTTGCCAGGCAAACAGTTGCTCAAAGATTCAGAGACAAGTCGATTAAATTTGAAAAAGGCGACAAGGTCTGGCTTGAGAACAAGAACCTACACATCCCATATCAATCAAGAAAGCTTGCGCCAAAACGAGAAGGACCCTTTCAGGTTGAACAAGTCATGGGACCAGTTACATACAAACTGAAATTACCAAAACAATGGTGCATTCATCCTGTATTTCATGCATCGCTTCTCACTCCATATAAGGAAATGTCAATGCATGGACCAAACTTTACCACACCACCTCCCGATATAGTAAATGGACAGGAGGAGTTTGAGATTGAAGCTATCCTTGGACATTGAAAATGCGGAGCAGGCTATCAATATTTGGTCAAGTGGAAAGGCTATGGATTGAATGACAATACCTGGGAACCTGAGCGCCACCTGGGAAATGCTGCAGACGTTCTGATAGAATATAAGAACAGAAGACGCCTATAGAACTTCATCTATGGCCTATAACCAATCAAAGAAATTCTGGAAAACCCTTTATGCGCTCAAAGGACAATTCCTTCCCCCTCGCACTCATTTATTACCACATCATCACAATAAGAAACACCTAGTACGACTCCCACACGCACGACGCTACCCAATCACCAGTAGACACATACTTTTCATTTCACCAAGACGACCACTGTCATCATCAAAAGCTATTCAACCAAACTTTACTGCACCAAGAACGAGAGAACAGGAACAAGAATTCCGAAATCTACAGCAATGGACCCTCCACAAAATGAATATATGGGTATTAGATCGACGACGAGATCTACAAGAACATGGGTGTGACCGTTTCATGCAATTTTATTATCTCTTCCCACAGAAAATTGAATTCCCTGTGGAAAATCTTGATGCAATCATTCCACCACCATATGACTCGTTAACATGGGAGTGCATTCCCCCCCCCTTACCTGCCAAAACCGCCACATTATCCCACTTATGACTTTGAACCAGAATACCCAAAGATTACCAGCAGGGTCACAGCTCAAGGAGCATTCATTAGAGAAGACGAATTCACTCAACCAAACACTCCTGAATCACCATCAGATGATGCGCTGTATCACACCATTCTTGCTCACTCCACAGAATCAGATGGTAACGAAACAGAAGATTCTATGGAAGACCTTTACGTTTGACGAGTTAGGATAAAAGACAACCTACCAGCTGCCCATTCTTCCCATTACACTCAATAACAATGTTCGCCTTCGCCATCACCCTCGCCTACCTCGTCGCTTTCGTCCTCGCCCTCTTGATCACTGCTTGTGGTCATTGTTACATCGAACCCATCGCTGCCGCCTCCCCCTTCCTCTCCACGGCCCATGACCTCCCTCTTGAGGTCTTTGTCACCACCACCACCACCATTGACAACTTTGTCTGGGTGGATCTCCCAGAACTTCACCAGCATCCAGAAGAACTTGCCCCCATGACCTTCGCTGACCCCATCGTCCAGGACCCTGTCACCCACATCCCCTATGCCCACCGCCCTTGCCACTCCGTCCTCTCTCCCGTCTCAGAAGCCCTTAGTACCCTTGTCGTTGATTTTAATCAACTATCTGCGCCCCTCGACTCTGTCACCCACCTCATGCTCTCTACTGATCCGCAATGTCTCACATATGAAGAATGGGACAACCTCTGGGAGCACGCCAAATGACTGGAGCGCGTCACAAAAGCCCTCCAATGGCACATCGAGGCTGCCAACAAGGACCTGGACTCCATCATCAAGTGGATTGAATCCAGAAAGGACCATGGCTGGACCACCAATGCACAATGGTAGAAGTTGGTGACTTCTTGCATATGAAGGGGGTAATGTTACAGTTTCTTTTCCTCTTCCATGATGGACACTTTACTATTACATCATCATTACTATACGATTTAGTGGACATTTATCTCCTTTTGCTAACGCTTTCATATTTCCTTTCATAGGTAGTTAGCTGCGCTTACTGCACATCCCCTTTATAGTTTTCCTTGTTCTCAAAACGTATATAAACCCTAGAATACCTTGTACATTCCCCAGTTCCAACTTAATCGAATCATACTCCCAATTTTGACTCGAACTCCTTGCTCTCTTTCTCTTGAGCTTGTCGACGACTTAAAGACCTTTGTCATTGTTCGACTTAGCGTCCAGAACTTGTCCAGTAGGCTGGGAGCGGACCGAGACTCTGCTTGCCACTGTTGACTTAGAACGAACTGCGTTGGGAGCATCGATCTTAACAGTCTGCCTAATCTGCTGTATATTTCCATTCACCAGATTCCACTGGTTCCTATAACTTGACAAAGTTCCAACTCCCTTTCCTGGCACTGATTTGATTTCCCAACTTTTGGTTTATTGTCCTCCTGGCCTTTCTCTGAAAGTTTTCTCCTAAGTGCCTATGCTTAAGGCTCCCTCACTATTGACTTCCATGCACGTTTTATCCCCAGCTGTCTGAGATGGTCTATGTCTTCTGACAATTCTGCCCTTCTGGTTTATTCATGCTTTTGATAACCCAGCGCCTTACTAGTGTCATGACCTTGGGTCAAACTCATTTTTCACTAAGACATTTTTATTATTTTCTTTGTATTTTACTGACAGGGTAGCCAAACATCTTAGCTAACCAGGCATCTATCTTATCTAGTCAGCACTTAGATTAGATTACGGACTACTGGACTGATGACTCATCACTTATGACTCATGGCACAGCCATGTGCAGCACGGCCACCACTTATGCTTTCCCTTTGACTCATACTTACTCAGTGTAGCTACTATTATTAGAGTGGTGCACAGACCACCTTTGTAGTATATAAGCTGAGCAACTAGCACCCAGAGTCCTCAGTCAAGTTCTCTCAGGTTTCTTCTCTACTCCCATCTCCTCTCCTCTCTAAGTCTACTGTTGGGGCCTTGAGGTGTCATGCCAAGGGGTAGTCCTGATAGTAGAACTCAACTCTACACTCTCTCACTGCCCCAATGCTTGATATACCTGGACTGCAGGGTTAAGCAGATGCAATCAGGGGGATCTACTACCTGATAGTAGAACTCAACTCTACACTCTCTCACTGCCCCAATGCTTGATATACCTGGACTGCAGGGTTAAGCAGATGCAATCAGGGGGATCTACTACAGTCGTCTGTCAACTATAAAAATGTTATTGGTTGTTGGGTTCCATAAAACCATCATCCCTGGTTCTGCATCGCATCCACAAAAGCGTTGCCTTATGTTCCTGGTCTACGCAAACCGAAGGACCTAACCCGGTTGATAGGGTTACCTGTGCACAGGAGACCAGTGCTGTATACTGATCACATGTAATGTGATCCGCATTGTGGGATAAGCCTCACCAGCCCCTACACACATTAAATTGCCCAGCCTAGGCCCCTGAAGGCTATACCATATTTACCTAGTTACCATCTTTGTATTCCATTAGTTCCTTGGAGGTAGCTGTCACTTGACCACATGCCTTTGAGAAAGATTTGCACCTGTAGGGTGTAGTGATAGCAGAACAACCATTTGGCCTCTGCTTAGATAAACCTTCGTTTTGGACTAAAAATAGTTCTCAAATACCTATATTGTACTAGCACTGCAGGGGGGGTTGTGGACCCTGAGTGCATTCCCAAACAAGTGACAGGCTAAGACCTCCCTCATTTTTGTACAAAATTGATCAAGGGCTTAGAGAACTATTATGGAACACTGGTCTATCTGAACAAGAAATACAAAACTTCTGGAACGAAGTATTTGGGGATAACAATGGATTAGATTCAGATGGATCAGACCCTTTTGATTCATCACCACCATCATCAGATTCGACACCCTTGATCACTGAGGAAACACATCACTGGGAACCTGCCCCTTTTCAAATCTTAGTTCCCAATCCAGCTACACTAAACCTAAACGCACTCTTCAACTCCGACGCAGATTACATCGGAGAAGTCGCACCACCTTATCATTCACCATCACCAACACCACCTTGATCACTATCCCCATATACACCCACTCCTAGTTACTGAAGCATGTCAGATGCAGGAGATGATCAAGAGCAACAGCTCAATTCAGCGCAGCTACTTCAAATGCTTGCAAACCAAAATAACATAATACAGCAGTTACAGGCACAGTTAACTCTGTTACAAAACAATACCGCTGTGGCAGCACAGCAAGCAGCACAACAACAGGTGGCACAGCCTGTACCTATAATTAACATTCCCAACAATGCTGTTTTCAATATCACCAACCCTGGCAGAAACGGTGTGTCAAAAATAGATGCCACCAAACCAACGGTGTTCTCCAGAAAAATGGCAGACATCATGAACTTTATCAATAGCTGCAAACTCTATTTGCAGCTGAAAATGCCAAATGCAAACAAGGAGGAGAAGATCTATCTGGTCCTCTCCTATATGTCAGAAGGATTCACAGTAGATTTGTTAGGAACTGATCCTAGCATCTATTTTTCAGTTTTATTCATAGGGTGATCAGGCATCACTCTGCATCACTGGCACAAGGTCTGGGACCTTAGGAGGACCATGGGAACACTTTGTGTGGGTTAGCACATGGCAGCGCTCACTAGAAGACAGGACGGTGGTTGGTTGAGCCAACCAAGGATATAATAAGAACAGGGGATCAGACCCTGAGCAATGGCACCTCGGGATCGCGTCAGCGCATCACTAGGATCAGCCACAGGGACAGCACAGGGGCTAGGAGGCTTGTTAAGGCAGGAGGGTCACCAGTGGGGATCGTGGGAAGCCTGGGAGGTAACGCGACCCATTATGGGAGTCTAGAGCAGTCCGTGGGAAGGTTGGACATCATGGGAAAGGGCCAGGCCTGGTCTATTAAGTGATTGACAGGTGGCAGCGCTCAAGATGCATGGACAATAGGATGCGCAGCAAGACATATGGTCTGGGTGCATATGGCTGTGGAGGTGCCGATGGGATGCATGGTGGCTAGGGGTCTCCAGGAGGAGTATATAAGGGCCTTGGTAGATAGCTGGAGTCTCTTTAGACTCTAGATGGTTTCCCTTAAGCTCTGCTTATGAGCCTTAGGTTATCATTGTAGTAGTTCTAATACATTCCCTTCTCCCCTCTTCTCTGCCCTTTCCTCTCTGCAAGGCTTGTGGTTAGGTTGTGAGCATGAGCTTGTAACAAGATTGGCGAGACAATCTAATTGAGAAATATGGAGAAGATGATGAAGACATTCCCACAACAGTGGAACAATTATTTAGGGAGATTAAAAGAGATTTTGGTGACACAGATGAACAGTCATCAAAAATATCGGAATTGTGCACGATGACACAAGGCACACACACATGTGAGGAGCATGTGCAAAAATTTAAAAAGGTTGCATGAGGAACAGGGTACCATGGCAGGGCCCTGATCAAAGAATTCAAGAGGAGTCTGAATGCTGGACTCAGGAAAAGAATTATGGAAGGAGACAAAGTCCCGGAGACCATCAAAGAATGGTACCAAAGATCGGTCTGACTTGACCAGCAATGGAGGCAAGCGAAAGCCGAGGAAAAGTACTACTCTTCCCAGAACAGTAACTCCGCCAATAGGAGTGAAGGAGGATCTAAAGGCCCCGATACAGCAAGACCAGCGGGTGAATCGATCGTTTCAACAGTGATTGAAAGGCGCTTGTCATTATTATTACAGAATCAAGCGCTAACTGTGAAAATCCATTTGCTGTGGAAGTGCCAACTGCTGTGTGACACTTCCTGATCAAAAACCCTCATTCTCGAGTTCATTAAGAAGACCTTCTCGTTCATTGGCCTTCATTCCAGCAAGGATTGCTCTGATACTTGCAACTGGGTTGTCTTGCTTGTCCTTGGACGCATCTTCAGGGATGGATCTAATCCCTTTATTCTGAAACGATGAGGAGGACCTGAAGGAGGCGTTTGGAGTAGTGTTTTGTTTCGGACAATTTTTTGAAACATGTCCCTGGTTTCCACATCTGAAACACTTCCCATGTTACGACCTAACAATTTTTACGGGATTTTTCTATATTTTTATCTATTTTCCTTGGGGCTCTATCGACACTTCTCTGGATATAGGCAACGACTCCCACCCCTAACGGGATACTCCGAGGGCTTAGATCAGCAAGTGGCTGTACCGCGGCATATGGGGTTATAGGGGCTAAGACTCTGGGCGAGTCTGGGCGGTTCTAGATGGTAGGCCTAGGTCTTGTAGCTGCGCGTGCATAGTCTAGCGGCTGCGCAGTCTGTGCGCACAGACCAGGCGTTGGGGTATATAAGGAGGGTGTCGAGTAGGTACGAGTCTCTAAGACTCTAGATAGTTTCCTCCTTGCAGGTCACTAGTCTACTGTGTTTTCACGTCTCTAATACACTCTATTCATTTCTCACACGAGGCTTGTGGTTTGTTGGGGTTGTCCTAACATAATCTAGAGTCTTTACAACCACACTCTTCGTCGTTGCACACAGCGCCGGGCACGTCTTGCTCGCTGTCGCTCACAGCGTCGAACGAATCTATACATTTTCCTTTACTCTCGACATTGACTAGGCAACACTGCGTTACGACTAACGTAGGGACCATTCTAGTCAACAAACAGACGCTAGACAAGAGTTGGGGCGTGCAGTAGTCGACCAGGCAGGGTCTTACTGGCACCAACACTAGTGTTTGCGGAAAAGGCGGTGGAACCGTCGAAGAAAATCAATTGGTGTGACGTGTATCAAGGCACACAGTCTGGGGATACCAATTACGTATCAGATCTTGTTATCTGAGCACGAGGACACCCTAGTGAAGAGCCGGGCACCACCCCTTTTGGTCTATTGACGGAATTAAACCGAAAATACAAGTGTGGGTGCGTTATTGACCGCATTGTACTCTGACTACGCCGGGAAGGGTAGTCCGCGACGAAAAGACAACAGTCCTTGTCAGCTGACAGGGATCTCAGGCGACAAAGGCCGCACGAACGGACCGAGGTGCAAACCAGGAGTGTTTGGCTCGGTTGAAAATTTATTTTTGGAACAATGGTACAATTGTTCAACTACGTTTTACCGCACGCCCAGGCGACACTAGAGGAGATCGGTCGGATCTTCGAAGCGGACTGGGCAGCAACGCTCGAACCGGTGCAGTTGAGGCCAGCAGCATTCATTGGTGACTCGGTCATCAGGCGTCACGACAATCACATCCGATTGTGGCGCAAACATCTCAAAGCAGTGGCAGCTCGCCAGCAACAGAGGATCATCAACGAGCTCAAGATTAGAGAGGCGGAGCAGATCCGAGAGCAGGAAGAGGCTTGGCAAGCCCTTCTGGAACAACGGCGCCTGGATAAGGCTTTGATCCGAGCACGTCGAGATAAGGGGACCCTGGTGGGTCTGATTGAAAAAGCATACGGCGGACGGCCCAACAATGCGATCGTCAAAGCGATACTGGCAGTCCCTTATAACAGATACCTCCTTGTGGTGGAGGATGCAGCCAAAGCACTCGAAAAATATCACATCGATGTGGCGGCAATTGATTATGAAGCAGGGGCGCGGACGCTGTATTTCAACGAGGGAATGCAGATGTCGCATCAAGACTGGAATGCGCTGATGCACGCTTTAAATGGAAATATCAAAGGCACCTTCTTAGGGAAAGCACAAAGAAGAGAGGAGGCCGAACAGCGTCGTCAGGGACTGCGCTACAATCCATACATGCGCACACGCACATCTAGAAAAGCAGGAGCAGGAACGCCGACTCCATCTTTGGCAAATGGGATGACATATGTCAATGATGTATTCCACGAGCTAGGAGAGATTGAGTTGGAAAAATTATTAGAGGAATGCGGTGGTGACGAGACCCTCAGGGACCATGCGAAAAGATTAAATGCATGGAGGGAGAATGTGCCATGTGGACGGGCGGTGATGCCTGGACCAGCCGCAAAAGGAAAAGGGAAAAAGTACCCGTGGCACGAGGATGGGCTATGCTATATGGTCCTATTCAAACAAGAATATCATGATAAATACTGCTGGCCGCGATGGCCGCGCGTCATGGATATTCTCAGCTGGGACCCCGAGCTCAGGGACTTGACAGCTCAGTTCGCACTACAGGACAATAGAGATCCACGAAGGTTTCATGTGATCGAAGAGTCAGCCATCAGGGAATTTGATGATGAAATTTATACATGGGAGGAACTAATGCGGCTAGAACGACTCCCAGACCATCGGCTCCAGGCGGAATTCGGAGGACATGGGAAGTCCAAGCTTAAACGATCACCTGCGCCCACGATCTCTTCTTTTATCCAGTCACCATCAAAAAATCCGTCTCTGGTGACGGTTACAAAGTTAACATATGCACAAACCCTCGAACAAGCGGTGGGCCCAAGTAAAGCAAAAACAAGGACTCAAGGGGCTGATGTGACTTGGTGGGGAGGAGCGGTACCTCGAATGGAGGATTGGTTAGCAACGAATCCCACGGAGCCCAACAAGGGGGAACGGGATCACAAACGCATGGAGATAGATCAGTGGAGAAGGACTGTTGGCAGGGAAGTAGATGTGCCTTACCCATATCCTAGACCAGCTAGTGTCGTAGGGACGGTTAATCCATCAATGCCGGGTTACTGCTATTTACACCTGATTCGACAACAGTACTGGACCGAATACGACTGGCCACAGTACCCGCAAGTCCAGGAAATGATGCAATGGGATTCGGAACTTCGAAACACGGAAGTCCGAATTATATTAAGATCTACATACGGACGAAGGAACTGTCTTCACGTTATTGCTACTCCATGGGGGGAAGCTGGTTGGGATAGAATGGCGATTTTAGTAACCCAACGAAGGGGGTACATGCGTGTGGGAGCTTTCCAGTACACGGCTAACACGATCACTTGACTTCTGCACGGCATATGGGGATGGCGTAATTTGCAAAATAGCCAAGACATCCCTCAACCAGCGGCAAACGCGGATCAAGCTGCCTTAAACGCACATGAGAATGCAGTGATTTTACAAAACGAGCAGCGGCTTGATGCGGCGGCGGCAATTGGCGGAGCAATCGCAGATTTAATTAACGAATACCACCGTGCGAACCCAAGACCGGAACTGCAGCCTCTCACAAAGGCCGAGATGCCAGATCACTATGAAGGGGATCCCCGCATGGTTGATGGGTGGCTGAGACAGATGGAGATCTATTTCCGATTGGCTAGGGAGACACGCGCGGATAGGAAGATCTTGCTGTGTCTATACCGAATTCGGAAAGGAAAAGACAATCGAGCAGGAGATTGGGCAGGAGTGCAGCTTAAACAGGCGTTGGAGGCAGATCAGGAGTACCAAGATAAGATGGACAATGCATCGCCATTTTGGGTACCTGGGCTCACATGGGAAGAACTGAACATCGGGCAATACAATCATTTAATGCAATCGCCCACACTGTTAAGACGACCGCTTAGAAACCAGTACCCCTTTACAACATGGACAGGGTTCAAGGAAGAAATGCACCATTTCTTCATGTCAACGGAAACACGGGAAAAGGCTACAGATGCAATCTTGGTGCTCAAACAAGGAACTCAACCAGTTGAGGATTATATTATCAAGTTCAATGCCCTGAAACCGCTAGTCAATTGGGATGACTGGGCGCTGTTGGCGCATTTCTTAGGGCATATTCACCCTGCATTGGGACGAGATTTAATTCGCTATGGGAATCTGCCAGAGGAGGCTACATTAGATCAAACGCAGAAAAGGGCGATTGAATTGGCACGCGCGTACCGGAAGGCAAACGAGGCATATGGGGCAAGCCGAAGCAATGACGGTTACAGGGAAAAACCGGTGGCCAAGGACTCGAAGCCTAACCAATTTCAGTATAGTGCACCTTCGGGATCCAAACCAACAAGGGATCCGAACGCCATGGATGTAGATAAAACAAAACGGCAAAAAGGGACTTGTTACAATTGCGGGGCAGCAGGGCACTGGGCCAACAAGTGTCCTGAACCAAGGAAGATACCAACGCAGGATAAGGGAAAGGGTCAGATCAGGGAGATGAAGGTAGAGGAACTGACAGAGGAGATGTGGAAGGAGTTCGGTAAAGAGAAGGGTTTTGGAGAAAGTCAATAGGCGAGCACCCAGCGCTATTGACTAAAAAAGACTCAGTTGTACACAAAGACTCATGTATTAATGTTCCGGAATTATTATATGAATATTCAAAGTCTATTCATCGAATTCGGAACCTGAGTGTGGGTGCAAAACAAAAAATAAGAACAGGTACTCCAGCATGGATCCTTCAACGTATCTGGCAACAAGAAGAGGGAGTTGCTGTGCAGTGCTTAAAGGAATGGGTACACAATAGGCGAACTCATCAGGTGAATAGGGAGCTTGTAAAAGATTTAAATGCTTTGCCAGAGGAGGACGCATTGTGGAACTTAGTACAATTGTGAACACAGTTGGTAAAAGCTGTAGGAAAGCAGGAAATGAATCTGAAAGGCACCATTACCACCATGGACACAGGACGAACAGTTAATGTCACAGCATTAGTAGATTCGGGTTGTACAGGGTCTTGCGTTAACGACGAGTTTGTGGAACGACACAAACTGAATAAGCGAAAGATGCTCCGACCTATGGCAGTGTATAATGCTGACAGCACCCGTAACGTCATGGGTAATTTGGAGTACATGGTTCAATTTAAACTACGCATTGGAAGTCATGAGGAGGTAATTGAGTGCAGAGTGGCTCGGTTAGGGAAGACAGATCTATTCTTAGGACATGACTGGCTCCAGCATCACAACCCAGTAATGGATTGGAAAAAACAGGAAGTACGATTCAGTCGGTGTCCAGGTACTTGTTGGGATCGGTCCGAGGTGATAGAACCAGAAGGAGAAGTAGACCCGATGCAACCCCTCGAATGTGGCGAGCGGTTATTAGCAATTCATATTGGGGATCCTGAATTCCGGGTTCGGTCAGTGGCAACAGACATCGCAGCAAAGGAGGCTGGTGTAGCAGCAAAACGGACTCTGGAAGAGGTCGTCCCTAAACACTATTTGGGTCATCGAAAGGTGTTCGACAAGGAAACCTTCGACGAGTTACCACCTAGGCGTCCTTAGGACCATGCTATCGAACTAATACCGGGTTCCAAGGCCGTGGACTGTAAGATCTACCCACTCAGCCGAGATGAACAAACACAACTGGATGAGTTCTTAAAGGAGAATTTGGAATCGGGACGTATACAGCCTAGTAAATCCCCCATGGCTTCGCCCTTCTTCCTCGTCAAGAAAAAGGATGGAAAGTTAAGGCCAGTACAGGACTACCGTCGATTAAACGAAATGACTATAAAGAATCGATACCCGCTTCCACTCATCGGTGAGTTGGTGGATAAGTTGTCTAAGGCGCGGATATTCTCCAAAATGGACATCCGATGGGGATACAACAATGTCCGCATCAAAGAAGGGGATGAGTGGAAAGCCGCTTTCCGTACCAATAGGGGGTTGTTTGAACCTTTGGTCATGTTCTTTGGCCTTACCAATTCGCCTGCCACATTCCAAACAATGATGAATGACATTTTCCGGGTGGAAATTGCTGAGGGCTGTGTGGTCATCTACATGGACGACATACTGGTCTTTTCCGATAATCAACACGACCATATTTGTCATGTTAATCGTATCTTGGCCAAGTTAGAGGAACATAAACTGTCCTTAAAGCCGGAAAAGTGTTGGTTCGATCAGCTGCAAATTGATTTTCTAGGGCTTGTTATTAGCCAGGATTCAATCAAGATGGAAAGGGGCAAGGTGAAAGCCTTGGCAGAATGGCCTACTCCCACTTCGAAGCACGAACTCCAGCAATTCTTAGGGTTTATAAACTTTTATCGACGATTTGTGGAGGGTTTTGTGCGCGTGGCAAAACCGTTAACTTGTTTGACGGGCAAGGTTGACTGGTTGTGGACGGAGCTCGAAACCACGGCCTTTCAGGGACTGAAAGACCTTGTGGCGAGGGAGGTAACCTTGAAAATTCCAGACGATGAGGGACAGTTTTGGGTGGAAGTAGATGCATCGGACTTTGCAATAGGTGGAATTTTGTCACAGCAAGGAAAAGATAACCTGTGGCGACCGGTTGTTAAGATCGATGCTCTCAACGCAATTCGTTCTAAGTCAACAGTGGCAAGCAGAGTCTCGGTCTGCTCCCAGCCTACTGGACAGGTTCTGGACACTAAGTCAAACGATGACAAAGGTCAAATAAATGACGAGCTCAAAGAGATGAGAGCGAGGAGTTTTCGTTCAGAAGTTGAGAGAAGAATTCGATTAAGTTGGAACTAAGGAAAAGAGACATACATGAGAGTCTTTATATACAAAAAGAACAAAGAGAACGTAAAAGGAAATGTATAGCTAATACCTTGGAAAGGAAAAGTGAAGGATAAAGCTAAAAGGGAATAAGCGTCCATGAAACGCATAGCTATGATTATATAATAAAGGAGTCCGTTAAACGAAAGGGAAAGAAATTGTAACACCGGTAGCGTTTATCTCAAAGTCGCTCAATGACGTGGAAAGGAACTACGAGATCTATGATAAGGAAATGTTGGCGGTTATGCATGCCTTCTATGAATGGTCTCACTACCTTAAGGGCGCTAAGGAGATAGTGGAGGTTTTAATGGATCATCAAAACCTCACGTATTTCCGGAAACCACGGAACTTGAACAGGCGACAAGCACGATGGGTAACGGACTTGCAGGAATACAACTTCGTTATCAAGCATCGGTCAGGGAAGTCCAACTCCAAGGCAGATTTATTATCGCGATGAGCGGGCCACGAGCGAGGACAAAATGACAATGAAGGTGTTATCTTATTAAAGGAACACTTGTTTGTCCGAATCTTCGATGATGATAGGGCATTGGAGGAAATTATAGACCGTGTTAGGAAGATCCCGAGACGCCAATGGGAGAAACAGGTTTTAAAAGGTCTGGAAGAGGGCGATGGGGATTTTAAGGTGAATAAAGGACTGATGGAGTGGAAGGGTCGTGTATATGTGCCTGCTGTCAAGCGCATTCGGGGGGAACTTATCCAAATTCATCACTCATGGGGACATTCGGGAATCGTCAAAACAGTGGAGCAGCTTACCCGCGATTATTGGTGGCCAAACATGTGCCGAGACGTCGAGGAATATATCACAGGCTGTGAAACCTGTCAGCGCGCTAAACCGGATCGTCAGCCAAGGGCCGCACCACTTGTACCAAACGAGGTGCCTCAGGAGCCATGGGAAGTCATATCGGTAGATCTGATGGGACCGCTCCCGGAATCAAAAGGCAACGACATGATCATGGTAGTCGTAGATCGCTTTACTAAGAAGGCGTACTTCCTGCCGACTACGTCGTCTATCACATCACAAGGAGTAGCAGTCTTAATAAGGGATAACGTATTCAGGGATCATGGGTTACCATGCAAGGTCATCAGTGATCGAGGACCTCAGTTCGCATCAAAGTTTATGGACGATCTTTATGGCATGTTGGGGATCAAACCCAACCGATCAACCGCCTATCACCCGCAAACTGATGGACAAACAGAGCGCGTCAATCAGGAGGTTAAGGAATTCCTGACAATGTTTGTCAACCATAGGCAGGACAACTGGAGCGATTGGTTATCGGTAGCGCAGTTTTGTCACAATGACCGAGTGCACACCTCCACAGGGTTCTCACTGTTCTTTATGAACTACGGACGTCATCCGCACAAGGCTCTTAGTCCCACGTACAAGCCAAAGGTAGTAGCAGTTGAAATGCTGGTGGACGAAATAAAGGATGTTCATTCTCAGGCACGGGCAGCTCTAGAAAAGACGGCCACTATGATGAAAACGCGGTACGACGCAGGCAAGACGCAGGCTTGGCAATATAAACCTGGTGACAAGGTTTACCTCAGCATGGAGAATTTACCTGTCATTCGCGCGACCAAAAAGTTAGATGGCAAATTTGTGGGGCCCTTGGAAGTGATTGAGAAGGTCGGCGAGTCAGCATACTGGTTGAAAGTCCCAGCCTCCTGGAAGGTCTACAACGTGTTTAACGAGGTTCTCCTAAAACCGTATAAGGAACCAGGTTTTCCCAACCAAAAAGAGAAAATTGCGCAAAGACAAGAAGCGCAGATGGTTGAGGAATCCTCGGATGACGAATATGAAGTTGAGGAAGGCATGGACAGCCGAGTGAGTGGACGAGGCAGCGGACGGTTAGAATACTTGGTCAAATGGAAAAACTACCCAGTAGAGGATTCCACTTGGGAACCTGCGGAGAATCTCGAAAATGCTAAAAAAGAGGTTCAGAAATTCCATAAAGCCAATCCTGCTGCACCACGCCGTCTTGTTAACACGCGAGACTTGCACTACTGCAAATGGCAGAACTATACAGATACGCGCGCACCTAAGCGGCTCTTTGGATGGGAAGATGGCAAATTCGAGCGAGAGTACCTCGAAAAACTTAAACGAAACTGGCAGCGTTGGAAGGGGGACAGACGAGACATATACGCGGAAAAAGACATGGAAGGGGCGTTCTCAAGAGACTTTGAGTGTGGCAGGCCGGTTAAACCTGCGCTTCATTCCCCTACGGCACAACCCTTAGCGTCGACTTCCTGGGACATGAAGTCTTGAGGAGAGGGCTATGTTACGACCTAACAATTTTTACGGGATTTTTCTATATTTTTATCTATTTTCCTTGGGGCTCTATCGACACTTCTCTGGATATAGGCAACGACTCCCACCCCTAACGGGATACTCCGAGGGCTTAGATCAGCAAGTGGCTGTACTGCGGCATATGGGGTTATAGGGGCTAAGACTCTGGGCGAGTCTGGGTGGTTCTAGATGGTAGGCCTAGGTCTTGTAGCTGCGCGTGCATAGTCTAGCGGCTGCGCAGTCTGTGCGCACAGACCAGGCGTTGGGGTATATAAGGAGGGTGTCGAGTAGGTACGAGTCTCTAAGACTCTAGATAGTTTCCTCCTTGCAGGTCACTAGTCTACTGTGTTTTCACGTCTCTAATACACTCTATTCATTTCTCACATGAGGCTTGTGGTTTGTTGGGGTTGTCCTAACATCCCAGTCTTCATGTACTCCTCTTTTTGTTCATCTGTCAGACGTCCAGTGGGTATAGCATTAACTGATCGAGTTGATCCGCTCCTAGTGTTGGTGTTTCAGTTAAAATTAGAGCGGTTCCCTTGTCCTGGCTTGCGTCCAAGCGCTCACATCATTTCCCAAGCGCCATGAAGCTGTTCTGCTTTTTCATATGCTTCCTTCATTGATAGAACATTCGCCTCAAAGATTTTGGTGGCGATACTTTCAGGGAGTCCTTTAACAAATGCCTGGAGTTGTGCAGTTGTCCCTTTCAATCCTGAAGTTCCAATCTCCATGTGGAATTTTCTGATATATTCAGGGACTGAAACATCGCCCCCTACTCTAAGATTGGCCAAATTGTTTAGGGCCCTGAGTGCGCTGTTAACTTCGCCCCAATTGGCTAAAAAGTGCTTCTTGAATTCGGCCCAACTCGTCCAGGTAAGGGTCGTTTCTTCATCATCATCTAGTTCCTCTTTGATTAGAACCTTCCAATCATTGAGTTCCTGTCCTAGGTGTTAAGATCGATGCTCTCAACGCAATTCGTTCTAAGTCAACAGTGGCAAGCAGAGTCTCGGTCTGCTCCCAGCCTACTGGACAGGTTCTGGACACTAAGTCAAACGACGACAAAGGTCAAATAAACGACGAGCTCAAAGAGATGAGAGCGAGGAGTTTTCGTTCAGAAGTTGAGAGAAGAATTCGATTAAGTTGGAACTGGAGTCTAGCTACTTTACAAGAAGGTTTATATACGTAAAAGAACAAAAGAAATATAAAAGGAAACGTACAGCTAAATACCTAAGAAAGGAGATGTGAAGGTAAAGTAGCTAAAGGAGATGAGCGTCCATGAAACGCATAACTATGATTATATAATAAAGTAAGTCCGTCAATGAAAGGAAAAGAAATTGTAACATTACCCCCTTCGTATGCAAGAAGTCACCGACTTCTTAACCTGTTCCCCAACCGTGATTTCCACCATTCATCCACCCATGATCTCTTCGTGATTTCAACCATTCGGCAATGGTGTTGACATCGTGGTTAGCGGTTTCAAACCGCCATTGCAGCGTCCTCGTGATATAGTCTAGTTGGACTGTTTGCTCGAGGATTGCATTGCGCTCTTCATCCGTGACACTGTGAGGATCGGTGGTGAGGGCGGTGTTGAGCATGGCGTCAAGAGGTCCGGCGAAGAGTTGGTAGTCAACGATGAAGGTGGCAAGGGCTTCCTGAGCCCGGAGGAGAGTGGCGTTAGGGGTTCTGGCGAGAGATGGAGCTGGCGGAGCGGGTAGGGGTGCTTCTTCTTCAATCAAGAAGTCAGCGAGCTCGTCCGGGTGCTGATGTAAGGGGGCAACGGTAGAGGAAGGGGAGGCGGGCCAATCCGGGAAGAGGTATTCATCGATGGTGGTGGTGGTGGTAACGAAGACCTCAATGGGGAGGTCGTGGGCGGTGGCGAGGAACGGGGAGGCGGCGGCGAAAGAAGGGTTGTAACAATGGCCACAGGCTGTGACCAAGAGCGCAAAGGCGAAAGCGACAAGGTAGGCGATGATGACGATGGCAGACATGTCGTATCAATAGAATGAGGAGGATGAATCCAACAGGCGTGGTTTAAATATCCCAAATCTCATCGTCGGAGTCCAAAGCTAAGATCTCTTCGATCTCAGGTTCTCTAGCTCTGAGAAAGTTCTCATGGGAGTTCCTAGTCGCTTCTTCTTGTTCTGATCGGGTTCTTGCATTGTCAGGATGTGGAATACGAATTTGATCAGGGCGTTCATGCCGTGTGACATGTATCTCTGGATTGTTCATGCTATCCTGTATTGCTTGGTTCAGAAGAACGTAATATTGCTCGGTTGCCAGTGCTATTTCCATTTGCGCTTGTGTGCAGTTAAAATTTTCACTTCCCCTTATATTCATTCGTCGTTCATATTGCCATTGTTCCGCGGAGATGTCTCGACCTAACTGAATAATTCGTTGTAAAGCTTCTGATAATTCAGGGAAGGTTCATCGTAACCAAACCCTGTGATAAACGTTATCATATAGAAAACACGGGTGAACCGACGCTGGGAGATAATGCGATTCAGCCTCCTGAAATGTGGGTAGTTCTCCTAGATCAAAAGAGATGCGATGATACTGGGGAAGATATTTTGGTAAAGCATTATATGGGATTTCTGTGTGTCCTTGCGGATGTGTTCGTTTGTGAGGAGGTAATCGTGATACTTTAGGTGGTTTTGACATCATTGGGACGTATTTCAGTTTTTGATATGTAGAGAGCATTCGTTTGGAAGGATGTTTAAAGGCTGGAACGAACATCGGTGTGACGGAGTATCTGGTTTTGACAGTAGGAGTGTATCGTCCGACAGTTCTGCAGAATTTTTTGACATAGCGAATGTTATGTTTCAGTTGTAGGTTGGTGCGATAGTAAGTCATTACTTTAATTGTTTCAGAGGTTTCGTCTGCTCTTATACTCAACCAGGATATCTGCAGCATTGCCTAGATGTCGTTCCGGTTCCCAAGTGTTATCATTTGCTCCATAGCCTTTCCATTTGACTAGGTATTGATAACCGGCTCCGCGTTTCCGGTGTCCAAGGATAGCTTCAATCTCAAACTCTTCTTGTCCGTTAACCATATCGGGAGGTGGCATAGTGAAATTCGGGCCGTGCATTAAGGTTTCTTTATATGGAGTGAGGAGCGAAGCATGAAACACAGGATGAATGCGCCATTGTTTCGGTAATTTCAATTTGTAAGTAACTGGTCCCATGACTTGTTCAACCTGGAAGGGTCCTTCCTGTTTTGGTGCTAGCTTTCTTGATTGATATGGAATGTGGAGATTCTTGTTTTCGAGCCAAACTTTGTCACCTTTTTCGAATCTGATTGACTTGTCTCTGTATCTATGAGTGACCATTTGTCTAGCTAGTTCGTGAGCGGCTAGGGCTTCTTCTCTAGCTTTTCAGAGCATCAGAAGGCGTTCTTCTGCTGCTGGTGCGGTCATCTTGATTGCTGCTGTAGGGATAGCGATTGGATCTGATCCGTACATAAGTTGAAATGGTGATGTCTTTATTGTGTCGTGATATCGATTATTATGTGCAAATTCAGCGATGGGTAGTAGTGGTTTCCATTTATGAGGTTCATTTGCGCAGAACATTCGAAGATAAATTTCGAGTTCTTGATTTACACGTTCAGTTTCTCCATCTGTCTGAGGATGGTAGGCTGTGCTCATTCTATGGTCGATTCCTAGAGCTTTTCGTATTTCTTGAAATACTTTGGCGGAGAATTGCGGTCCTCTATCCGAGATTAAGATGTCAGGGAGTCCAAAGCGTTTGAATATTTCAGAGATATAGAGGTCTGCAGTTCCTAAGGCGTCGATTGTCTTATTGCAAGGAGTAAAAATTACCCCCTTCGTAAGGCCATGGTCCACCGTGACCAGAATGGAGTCATAACCGTCAGATATAGGAAGATCGGTAATAAAATCCAGTGTGACTTGTTGAAATGGCCGAGTAGCTTTTGATGGAATAGGGATTAATGCCGGTGAATTTGGGTGGGTATTGACTTTCATCTGTTGGCAAAGTGCACAACCTTCAACCCATTCTTTGACATGTCTATACATTCCAGGCCACCAATAATCACGCTTCAAAAGTGCTAGTGTTTTCAATCGTCCAGGGTGTCCTGAAGATAATGCTTCATGTATCTCCTTAATTAATCGAGTGCGCAACTCAATTCGATCAGGCACATAGATCTTGCCCAAGTAATAAACGATACCATGAGTGTATGTCCAGTCTTGTAGTTTGGATTTAATTGGTGGTGCCCTTTGCTTAGTGATAACTTCAATAAGGATGCGTCCAAAATCGTCGTTTGCCATGTATTTCTTTAATTCGCTGGCAAGATCATCATTGATTAATCGAATAAATCGGTCATTCGGCAAAACCGTGACAGTAGTTTGTTCCTCATCATTTCCCATATGATCTGGCCGTCTGGATAATGCATCTGCTTCGAACATTTTTGTGCCAGGTATATGTTCAATACGAAGATCATATTCAGATAGTAATGATGACCACCGAGCTTGTTGAGGTGTTAAGCGTTGAGCAGTTCGATAGTAGGACAAGTTCTTGTGATCACAATGGACGATGATCGTGTGAGGAGAACCATGTAATAGATGACGCCATACTGCAAGTCCCTTGATGATTGCAAGCAGTTCTCTGTCATAAATTTGATAATTCTGTTCCGTTGGTGTTAACGCATGGGATATAAATCCACATGGATGGAGTGCTCCAGATTCATCAGCCTGTTTCAGTACCGCTCCAATTGCTTTATTGGAGGCGTCGGTTTGAAGGATGAATGGCTTTGCAGGATTTGGCATTAACAATACTGGCATAGAGGTGAACCGTTGCTTTAGGGTGTCAAAGGCAAGTTGGCGTTCATTATTCCAGTCAAATGGTTCCGTTTTCTTGGTTAGATCTGTGAGTGGTTTTGCGATTGCTGCAAAGTTTCCAATAAAACGTCTGTAAAAGTTTCCAAAACCTAGGAATGATCGGACTTGTTTAACCGTTGATGGTACTGGCCAATCAGCTATTCCTGCGAGTTTGATAGGATCCATTCGTATTTTTCCGGGTGAGATGATCATGCCCAGAAATTCAACTTCTTGAACAGCGAATTTACATTTTTCTAATTTCAGGAACAGATCGTTCTCTTCTAATCGATCGAGAACCCTTTTTGTTCGTTCTTCTAGTTCGTTCAAATTCTGAGAACATATCAAGATGTCGTCCATGTAGATAATGAGCCATCCTTCATTAATCATGTCTCTGAAGTATTCGTTCATCATAGTTTGGAATGTAGATGGCGAATTGCATAAGCCGAAGAACATAACAGTTGGTTCGTATAATCCTCTGTTGGTAATGAAAGCAGCTTTCCATTCGTCCCCTTTCTTGATCCTGACGTTATTATATCCCCATCGGAGGTCTAATTTGGTGAAATATTGTGCACCAGCGAGTTTTGTAAGGAGGTCGGATACTAGGGGTAATGGGTATGCATTCTTGATTGTCCAATCGTTTAAATATCTATAATCTTGGCATGGCCGAAGCGCACCACTTTCCTTCTTTGAGACAAAGAAGAATGGCGATGCTTGAGGAGATTTCGACGGTTTGATGTAGCCTTTAGCTAGCTGTTCTTCAATCCATTCGTCCAGCGACGACTGTTCTTTGATTGATAACGGATAGATCTTGCTAACTTTAGGACTAAAACCGGTTTTCAAATCGATAGCGTGATCCCAAGTTCTGGAAGTTGGGAATCGTTCTGATGCCTTTTTCTCAAAGACTGAGCGCCATTTCCCATATTCTGATGGTAATTCCGTTTTTGGTTCATCCTTTTTCAACTGATGTTCTAACGCTTGAGATGCTGACGTCTTAACTCTGATCCAGTAATCGTCTTCTCCCCATTGTTGATTGTCTAATGCCATTTGCCAGATAGTTCCTCCATTCCGTTGTTCATCGATGAGGTGTATCGTTTTATCTCTCCAATCAATAGTAGGATTGTTTTCTTCTAACCAAGGGATCCCCAAAATTAATCGTTGATCTCCTAATTTAGTGATTAGAAACCAGTTGCTGTATCGTTTTCCTCCAATCGAATATTGAATATGGACTCGATGTGTGATTATTCCATTAGTGTTAACCGTTCCATCTGCGTTTCTGACTTTGATTGGTTTTCGCAATTTTTCTTTTGATAACTTGGTGGTTACTTCTTCGTCAATAAAATTCCCTTCTGCTCCACAATCGATTAGAGCCGAAGTTTCAGCGGGTAAATCGGACGTTTCCACAGAAATTGAAAGGCGCTTGTCATTATTCGATCTTACTATTACAGAATCAAGCGCTAACTGTGAATGTCCATTTGTTATGGAAGTGCCAACCGCTGTATGACGCTTCCGGGTTAAAAACCCTCGTTCTCGAGTTCATTGAGAAGACCTTCTCGTTCATCGGCCTTCATCCCAGCAAGGATCGCTCTGATGCTTGCAACTGGGTCATTTTTCTTTTCCTTGGGCGCATCTTCAGGGATAGATCTGATCCCCTTATTCTGAAACGATGAGGAGGCCCTGAAGGAGGCGTTTGACGTGGTGTTTCGTTTGGGACAATTCCTTGAAACATGCCCCTGGTTTCCACATCTGAAACATTTTCCAGATTTCATATATTCCTCCTTTTGTTCATCTGTCAAACGTCCAGTGGGCATCGCATTTACTGATCGGATTGATCCACCCCTGTTATTGGTGTTTCGATTAAAATTAGAGCGGTTCCCTTGTCCTGGTTTTCGCCCAAGTGCTCGCATCATTTCCCAAGCGCCATGAAGCTGTTCTGCCTTTTCATATGCTTCTTTCATGGATAGAACATTCGCTTCGAGGATCTTTGTAGTGATACTTTCAGGGAGTCCTTTGACAAAGGCCTGAAGCTGCGCAGTTGTTCCTTTCAAACCTGAGGTACCAATCTCCATGCGAAATTTTCTGATATATTCAGGGACTGAAACGTCACCCCCTACTCTGAGATTGGCTAAATTGTTCAGCGCTCTAAGAGCGCTATTGACTTCTCCCCAATCGGCTAGGAAACGCTTTTTGAATTCTGCCCAGTTTGTCCAAGTAAGGGTTCTTTCTTCTTCATCATCTAATTCATCCTTGATCAGGACTTTCCAATCATCGAGTTCCTGCCCAAGACAGGCAAGAGTAAATCGAATCTGTTTCTGTGCTTTGCCTTTATAATTGTCGTCATTTAAGACAAAGTAATCTTCAAGACTTCCAATGAAAGCCTTCGCTTCGGTTCGTTTTCCTGTAAAAACACGCATAGGCTGCGGTTTGATATCTCCTTTAGAGGCAGGTGCTGCTGCGTCAGTTGCCATCTTTTCTGTTTCTCCTTTTGGTTCTTCTGGTTCTCTTGTTTCGTCTTTCTTTTTTCCTGATTCTGGATCTCCAAATAAACTTTGTTCGATCTGTTTCTGTTCTAGGAAGTCTCTCCAAGGTTGTATCCCTTTGTCTTGGAGTGCGTATCTGTCCTGTGGTGGTGCTCCAGAGAGACTGAGGAATTCGTTCCACCAGGAGGATTCTGGTTCTTCAGTGGGTGGATAAAATAGAGAGTAAAAGTCCTCTTCTAGATCTTCATTGATCCACTCAATCCAAACGTTATCTGGGAAGACTTCCTTTCCGTTTCCTTCAATATAATCACCTTCAAAGAGGGATGCTGGTACTGGTTCGTTCTTCTTCTTAGTTCCTGAGCGGAAAAACCACCCTGTTCTAGTAGTCGACGGAAAAACCTCTCATCGATCTAGATAATACTTTCGTCTGAAACGGACAGAGCCGTTCGGTGGTCTGAGGTTCGAGGTTCTGGTATCAATGGTGTCTGGCTAGTGTAGAAACACTGAGCGGTTCTGAGAGTTCCAACTTGTGTTAAGATCGATGCTCTCAACGCAATTCGTTCTAAGTCAACAGTGGCAAGCAGAGTCTCGGTCTGCTCCCAGCCTACTGGACAGGTTCTGGACACTAAGTCAAACGACGACAAAGGTCAAATAAATGACGAGCTCAAAGAGATGAGAGCGAGGAGTTTTCGTTCAGAAGTTGAGAGAAGAATTCGATTAAGTTGGAACTGGAGTCTAGCTACTTTACAAGAAGGTTTATATACGTAAAAGAACAAAAGAAATATAAAAGGAAACATACAGCTAAATACCTAAGAAAGGAGATGTGAAGGTAAAGTAGCTAAAGGAGATGAGCGTCCATGAAACGCATAACTATGATTATATAATAAAGTAAGTCCGTCAATGAAAGGAAAAGAAATTGTAACACTAGGCAGGCAAGAGCAAATTGAATCTGTTTCTGGCCTTTGTTTTTATAATTGTCATCGTTCAAAATGAAGTAGTCTTCTAGGTTTCCAATGAAAGCCTTTGCTTCTGTTCATTTCCCTGTAAAAATGCGCATGGGCTGCGGCTTAATATCTCCTTTAGAGGCAGGTGCTGCTGTGTCAGATGCCATCTTTTCTGTTTCTTCTTTTGGGTCTGTAGGTTCTCCTGTTTCATCTTTCTTCTTTCCCAATTCTGGATCTCTGAATAGATTTGCTTCGATCTGTTTCTGTTCTTGGAATTCTATCCAAGGCTGTAGTTCTCCTTCCTTAAGTGCACATCACTCTCGTCCTGTGATATCAGCAAAGTCGAGATATTTGTTCCACCAGGAGAGTTCTGGTTCGTCTGTAGGTGGTTTGAATAGAGAGTGAAGTTCTTCGTGTTCCTCGTTTATCCAATCAATCCAAACGTCGTCTGGGAAGGCGTCCTCTTGTCCTTCAATGTAATCACCTTCAAAGAGGGATTCTGGTACTGGTTTGTTCTTTTTCTTAGTTCTTGAGCAGAAAAACCACCCTGTTCCTGTAGTCAATGGAAAGACTTCCCTTTGATCTAGATAATACTTTCATCTGAAACGGACAGAACCATTGGGGGGTCTGAGGGTCGAGGTTCTGGTATCAATGGTGTCTGGCTAGTGTAGAAACACTGAGTGGTCTGAGAGTTCCAACTTGTGTTAAGATTGATGCTCCCAACGCAGTTCGTTCTAAGTCAACAGTGGCAAGCAGAGTCTCGGTCTGCTCCCAGCCTACTGGACAAGTTCTGCACACTAAGTCAAACGATGACGAAGGTCTTTAAGTCAACGATGAGCTCAAGAGAAAGAGAGCGAGGAGTTCGAGTCAAAATTGGGAGTATGATTTGATTAAGTTGGAACTAGGGAATGTACAAGATATTCTAGGGTTTATATACGTTTTGAGAACAAGGAAAACTAAAAGGGAATGCGCAGTAAGCGCAGCTAACTACCTATGAAAGGAAATATGAAAGCGTTAGCAAAAGGAGATAAACGTCCACTGAGTTGTATAGTAATGATGATGTAATAGTAAAGTGTCCGTCATAGAAGAGGAAAAGAAATTGTAACACACAGCAAGTGAGGGTTCATACCCTACAAATCTATGATGGCTTCCTCCCCACAACTGCAGAGGATCTTGGATTTTTCTCTCAATTGGTGTCATAAGAATTGTTGGCTTTGGTGGAGCATCCTAATCATGACAATTAATGTGAGGGCTCTGTGTCATTCCTCTGGGGAGCCCTTGTCTTGTTATATTGGGACTGTTTGTTGAGTGTGTTTATAGAATGCACTTTATCTTTTTATTTACACATAGTGATGTATGTGACTGTATGTTGCATGCCCAAATAATTACATAATGTTAGTTTTACTTTTTTCTTGTATACTGCATTGCACACCCAATAAAAATTGGTTCAGTGTACAATGCACCACAAGAATTAAGTAAGAAACCAATAACCATTACACTTTTTTTACACTTCCAAAGTGGTGTAAACACACTTTAAGCCAGAAAGACGTCTAAATGATGTCTTTTGGCCCACCGAGGAAACCCACGCATAAGCAATGGAAAGACCTCTCGAGCTCCCCGTCAAAGACATGGGAGAGTTCCCCAGTCATAGTACCATGCTCTGTAAGTATGAGTGTAGCAGGAGACCTAAAGCCTCCTGACAACCAAAATGTAACCAGGAGAAGTGCTAGCACTTCTCAACCAAGGGCACGACTGTTGCCCTCACCAAACAGTTGAAAAATGACAGAGGTATCCAGTGGAACCTCACCAGCAAAACCATCACCCAAAATGACAAGATCGCCACCAAGACTACTGTACTCAGTTGCGGTAAAATCTAATAAACCAGAGATTGATTTGAATTGATCTCCTACAGAAAGGGCAGTGTCTCGAGCTCATCATCATGTAGACTGCCAGAAACTTCCTATGGACAGGACTGGGCAACCTCCAGGTACAGAACGTACCTCACAAACTAGAGGAGCAATACCGGCTCCTGTCCCTACAGAGGTAGTAACTACCTCTATTACTGATAAAATCTTTAACAATTCCTTGAGCAAATGCCTTGGAATTGCAGTTAAACTTGACCAAAGGGCAGTCAAGTTTCAGAACGTCAGGGAGGAATCTGCTGACAAAAGAGAGGTTGAATACTCAATCTCTCCATTAGATTTTGAGTCCAAACAAATAGATGAGGACTCAATCAGAGAGGATCTGGCAAATTTGACCAGAAACTCCCAATCGACTAAATTGGTCAGACAGGGCCCACTCAACGTAATGATGACACTGCCTGAAACTGCCAATGTCTTAGGACAATTAATCCAAGGACAATGAAACCTAGAGATGCTCATGATAGGAAATCATGCAAGCATCAGCAATAGCTTCCATCGTTTGGAAGAGAAGACTGAGACAACTAATAGTCATCTTGAATGCATTGCCTTACTCCTAGAAGGGCAAAGGGACTCTTCTTGTTCATATCAAGGGTGTCCAGACTTGTGTGAGCAAGTAATATCTAGACGTAACCAAGGGCTTGGTTACAGATCTGCCAGTCAAGATTCAGCTCTTGATTATATCAGTGAGGATGAACCTGCTGAGGAAACTGTTCCAGAAATGAGACAGTCTCATGGCGATGGACAGACTGAAAGTCTGTCAATAACCGATGATCAACTTGAGGCCTTAATCGGACTCAAGAAACAGGAAATGATGAATACCTCATCTGATATAGCTAGCAGACGAGGTAATAGTGAAACTTCATTTAGTTATGAACTTAGAATGGCCACTAGTGTGCAAAATGCGGTCATAACAGAAATTAAGAATGGAGTATTGCTGGAAACTCTATTCCACAGAATGAACCCATTCCAAAGACCAGTCCGGGTTCATGGAACATCTGAAAGGTCATTCAGACCTTCTGAGGCTCATGAAAGACCTCGATTTTTGACAGGATCAAATTCAATTCCTGTCAATAGGACTAGTAACAAGGAATGTTCTAGTCCTGAAATAACCACACCCCCTCAAAGAACCAGGTTCAGAGAGGAGGTCAATGATATTAGAGAAGGGAGAGTGAACCCTCCTCAAAGACAAAATGATCACTGGAGAGGCCTGAGACCAAGTTTCTCCATTAGCAATTTAGGAAGAGGATCGCTGACTGCAAACCCTCTAACACACTCAGACTGGACATCTGAGAAAACGGACAAAATGGTCTGTAAAGAAATTAAAGAAGTGGAATCTGCATATGATCCCACTACAGAACCCATTAACTCAGGAAATTGGGGGTTAAACTATCTCCTGAATATGAAGGAGGAGAAACAATTGATGAGTTCCTAAAATTTACTAGGGAACTCCTAAACTTCCTCAGCATCTATTCACTGTTGAAACCTGAAGCTGATTTATTCAGAGTCAGGTTTTTAGGGCAGATCCTCAAAGGAAAGGCTCTGAAATGGTATCAGCATACGATAAATTTGAATGCTGATAGAAATTGGAACTTTGAGGACACCATGGTGGCCCTCAAAAGATATTTCATAAGGGACGCCTCATCAAGAGATGCTGCTATGAAATTTGACTGCCTTTCTCAGAAAGGACGGTCTGTGACTGAATTAAAGAAGGACCTGGAGCATCCAAGTCAACAGATGATCCAGAGCCCTTCTGAATATGACATGGCGAGGAGATTCCTTGCTGCGCTTAAGCTGGAAATCTCAACCAAGGTCATTAGACACGGCTACAACCCTGAAAATAGCAACCTCAGTGCTATTTCTGAAGCCACCAAGTTCATAGAAGAAGCTCAATTCTATGAGACTTGGGAAGAGCGCAACCACCAAAGGTGCTCTAATGTGAAGATGTCAGGGAACAAGTTCCTCACATCTAAAGGTTTGTCTAAGAAACCGACAAACTTTATGGCTCCAGAAAAAGGTGCCTTTCACAAACAAAATAATAACAATTTGAAGCAAATTGAGTGTTTTGTTTGCAACCAGAAGGGACATATTAGTTCAAATTGTCCAAAGAATAGCAGATCTAAGAAATCTGCTAATGTTGAGGTTCTCAAAAATGGAGAGCACAACAAAGGCACTGCAAATGCTGCAGATGCTGAGGAAAACTCAGAAGTGGAAGAACAATATGTCTCCACTGAAGATGCATATGAGATGCAACAAGAAGGCATCTCTGGAGACAATGGAGACAATGATGAGTTGTCTCTAGAAGACTGGTGTGCTTGCGTCAGAATGGATGAATTGACAGACTCAGAAGACGAGTCTAAAGACAATGGATTAGATGCAGCAGTAATGCAACTTCTAGAAGAAGATTTGGAGGAACAATTGACATCCTCCAAGATAACTGAGACCAGCAATCAAGTCGCTTATTGACTCAGATCAACAAAGGACATGGTCCAGAACCGTGTCGAGGACGGTCCAAAGCGTGATTTCAAACACTTAGGAGTAATTGAGGGATACATGCGTATCAATGGACAGAAAGCAGAGGTACTCCTTGATGGTGGAAGCATGCTGGACATGATCTCAGCAAATTTTGCCACCGTCAACAAGTTGGATATGTTCCAACTTAAGAAACCAATTAAGTTGCAAATGGCAACCTCAGGCTCACGATCTGCTATTAACTATGGAGTGAGAGCTGAATTAAAAGTAGGCAATTTAAAACAAAATCACTACTTTGACATAGTAAACCTGGATAGGTACCAGGTTGTATTAGGAACTCCATTCCTAAAGGAACATAATGTGCTGCTTAACTACGTGGGCAGTGGCTCCTTTAAACTGGGAGATAAATGGTTCCCAGTATGCAAAGGAGAATTTTTGACTCCTCTTAACAAAACAGGGGAAGGATCGGGCGGTGCAATACTGCCTTCAAAAGGGTTCTCCAGAGAGCCCACTAAAACCAAAGAGAACGTAAAAGGCAAATTCAAGCCTGATAAATGTTCTCATTGACTAGAGGATGACAACCCTCTATCTCTAGCTGGCGCATGAGTAGAGGACACCACCTCCATAAACATGGAGGAGCATTTAAAGCTGCACCAAGAATGGATTGATGAGATCCAAGATTTATTTATTCCTGAAAGACCTGAGTTACCTCCTCTAAGGGAAATAAATCATGAGATTCTGTTAATAAATCCAAATCTCAAAATAAATCATAGGGCACCCAAATGTCCCGAACTGCTCAGAGATGAGCTTAAAGTGAAGGTTGATCGCTACCTAGAGGCTGGATGATGGGAAAGGACCAGCCTTCCTTCATCAGCACCTCTATTAATCGTAATTAAACAGGACAGCAAAATAAGAACTGTCATAGATGCAAGACAGTGAAATGACAACACCCTAGCAGATGTTACACTGATGCCTGACCAAGAAACGATCAGGAGCAACCTAGCTAGAGCTTGATTTAGGACAAAAATTGATCTCTCAGATGCATATGAACAAATACGCATTCTACCTGAGCATGAACAGCGCTCGGTATTTGCAACAATATATGGCAATATGATCAGCTGCATTATGCAACAAGGAGACAAGAACGGGCCTCCAACATTTCAGAGACTCATGAATGTCTCCTTTGCAGACATGATAGCAGTCTTTTTGCACTGCTATCAAGATGACATCTTCATGTACTCAAATACTTTGGAGGAACACATGAGTCATCTAAAGTTGACTTTTGATAGATTATGCAAACTAAGGCTCTATCTGAGCTGTAATCTCAAGAAAATAGACATACTGTCTACCAAGATGGATTGCCTAGGATTCATCATCGACAATGAAGGAATTCACATTGACCCCTCAAAAAATCAACAAGATTTTAAACTGGAGAATGCCCAGGGACTATACAGATGTTCTCAGGTTCAATGGAGTAATTCAATATTTGTCTCAATTCCTACCCAATGTCACGGAGTTCACCGCTCCATTGACTGGAATGTGCAGCAACAATTGGGAGTTCGTTTGGATGGACTACCACAAAAATTGTTTCCAAAAATTAAAAAGACTGGTAGCCAAAGCTCCGGTCTGTAAACCAATTAATAAGAAACTTGACATTCCCATCTGGGTCATAACAGATGCCTCTGCTAGTGGAATTGGCGCCTGGTATGGACAAGGTCCTACTTGGGATACTTGCAAACCTGCAAGATTTATATCCCGTAAATTCACCCCAGCACAGATGAATTATTGTACTTGGGAACAAGAACTTCTATGTATCCTAGAAGCTCTACTACAATGGGAGGACAAATTAGTGGGCCTCCAATTCACCGTAGTTACAGATCACCAGGCGTTAACTTTCTTTAAGGAGACACAAACTGGATCTCAAAGACACATGAGATGGTGGGAATACCTATCTCAGTTCAACTTTGAGATGAAATATCTCAAAGGAGAAAAAAACAAAGTAGTGGACAGTTTATCATGCTACTATGCTAATGATGGACCTAATGAGGTCCATGATGTCGCAGCATATGTTAATGCCAATTTGAGGTTGGATCCGGAAGGAGAAGATCTCTCTCTAAATAGACAAAATGAGTTAAACCAATCTCATTCTCATCTAGCAATCATAGAATCAGAGGATAGTCTGATTCAGGATAGAGTAGAGGCTCAAGAAATCGAGTCCAGAGAGCTGAATTATAACAAGGAAGCCAAACAACTCAAGGTTCCTAGACTTGACCTTGAAAACAATTCTCTAAAACTTGTCTTGAATTGTATTCCCAAGGAATATGTCAATGCCAAGTTTTTCGTGGAAATTTGGAAGAATGTAGATTGATTTGAAAGGTTTGATCTAAAGAAAGGGATCCTATGGACTACCAACAGGATCAGACAGAGAGTAGTCTGTGTTCCTAATGGACTATTCAAAGGTAAAAGCATTAAAGGCATCATAATTGACACCTGTCACATCACTTTGGGCCACTTGGGAATGCACAAGATGCTAGGCTATATCTGGCATTGGTTCTGGTGGCCCAACATTGCTGTGGATGTAGAGGATTTCTGCAAATCCTGTGGAAAATGTCAAACAACGAAGGTCTCATGACAAAGGACACCAGGATGGCTCCATACAATGCCTATCCCCATGAGACCTTGGGAAAGTATTGGTATGGATTTTGTCGGTCCATTTACTGAAGTAGAAGGATCAAACTATGTCCTTCTAGTTATCTGTAGGATGACTGCTATGGTCCACCTACTCCCTACATGGACAAACGTATCAGCTAAGGGAATAGCAGAACTGTTCGTCAAAGAAATTGTTAGACTCCATGGTGTACCAGAGTCTATTGTATCCAACAGGGATACGAAGTTCACATCCATATTTTGGAGTGAACTCAGTAAAATTTTGGGACAACAACTATTGATGTCATTGTCATACCACCCTCAAACCAATGGCTCTTCAGAGAGAGCCATCCAGACGATGTCTCAAATACTGAGATCATTAGTAAATGACTACCAAGACAACTGGAAGTCTCAACTACCCATGGTTGAGTTTGCAATGAACTCAGCAATCAGTGAATCCACTGGCTACTCTCCATTCAAATCAAATTATGGATGGATACCCAGAATGATTCAAGGAATCGATTACGAGGCATTGCATGCAGGAGTAAAACAATTCCTTGAGAACATTGGGGATGTTCTCGATAAAACATTTGATAAATTAACCACTCAACGCATGTGTCAAGCGGTAATCGCAAATAAACATCATCGGTGATGAGCATCCAGCGAGTCTAGGCAGTGTTTGCGACAATTGCAGGAGACATTCGAAGCAGCCACGAAGCTCAGAGACACATTCGAAACGATTCGTAACTTCGATCCACTTATCCAAGCCCAGCAGCCCCAGTACCACATTCGATTAGCAGCCCAGGAGACATCCCGAGATCCAGTAGCAGTCCACAGACCCAGAGCTTTCCAGAGCATGCAGTGCTTTAGCCATTTGAAGCCATCCAAGATGTTCAAGACCTTTGATCAAGCCTTGTTCCCTTGTCAGCAGCTCCCAGTCATCGCCTACTGTTTGTTTGGCCCCCTAGCAACCCCAGGCATCTTCTAGAACATTGCACGAAGCCCAGTTGGCATCAGGATTGTGTTGTCATGGTTTGCACAGCATATGTTTCACTTGCTCCACATCTTTTGTTTCGTTGCCAGTTTGATTTTAGACTATTTTTAGCATCAGGCACCCCCTTTCATCGTTTCCCCCCCTTTTCACTTATATAGGACATCCCCTGTATAGATACAAAAAGAGAGTCAGCCCCCAGTTGTGTTCCCCCTCAGAGTCATGAACTAAGCGTCGCCCTTTGTTCCCTTGTCTTGCCCTTGCACCCCTAGAGTCGTTCCAGCATCCCAGCCACCTAGTCGAACCTTGCCTTGCACCTTCGAACCACATTCGAAACCTTGTCTAGTCGTCCTCGCCTTCGTTTGCCTTTGTCCCTTTGTCGTTTCAGTGCCTCCTGGCACTCCCAGCTTCATAGTGCAGTTCTACAGGTCTCTCCACTCACAGCAGTCGCTCTAGGCCCTCTTGATCCCCTCTACTCCTCCTTTCGAACTTCGATTCGATTGTCCACTGAAGGTGTTGCCCTGGTGTTGGTTTTAGGGTTTGGTGATAGAGTTCCCACCTAGTTGCGCATCATCGGGAAGGGCAAACCTTCCAGGAAGGGGATCTAGTATTCCTATCAATGGAAAACATTAGCCTCCCAAAGGGATGAGCTCAAAAACTTTGCCCAAAGTATTTAGGACCTTACAAGGTCCTGGAAACCTTTCCGGATTGATGCACATACAAGATCAATCTACTGCCGGACTTAAAAGTGAGACGCATCCATGATGTCTTCCATGAAAAGGTCCTTAAACCAGTCGTTGAAAACGACTCAAAGAAGTTTCCCAAGAGGGAAACTCGAGTTCACTATGATATTGGGAATGACCTGGAACAAGAATGGGTTGTTCAATGAATAGAAGACCATCAATGGTCTCCTAAATTATTATTCAAGGTACATTGGGAATTAGGAGACTCCACTTGGGAACCTCTGGAAATCGTAAACGAACTTGAAGCCCTAGATCAATATCTAGAGCTTGAGGGTGTAAAAACACCCTTGGATTTATGTTGTGTGTAAAACATGCTTTGTGGCAGTGAAACAGCTCATTGGCCAGTGGAGCTTCCTAGGGAAATTTCCAACCCCAACAACAAAAACAGAAATTATTTTCTCATGAAACTTAACTGCAAACATGTCAGCTGAACAACACAACCATTGCGACTCGAGGAGAGAGGAGCACAGTGCCTCTCCTCACAAGAGGAAATCGAACTGACAAGGTTCTAAATACTCGAGGAGATCCCCATCTCCTCTCAACAAATATGATGTGGCATCAATTCTAAATCAACTGGTCCCAGACTGGGAAATACATCGAAAGACACACCTGCCTCTCCATCTGAAACAATGCGCAGACTGTGCAAAATTCTTGAAACACATTGTTGAAATGACACAAGGTGGCTCATTTGCCATCTTCCTAGAAAAACAAAAGAAACACTGGTGGAAAGTCCTGCATGATGAGATGTGGGAAGAACTAGATGATGCATATGACCCTGGTCTCAAAAGGAGTGAGAGACAAATCTCAGAGCTTGAGGAAGAGCTTGATAAATATCAACAGAGAGTCTCTCAACTTTCACAAGAAAACAAGAACTTCGAAAAGAAAATCAACGAGATGTCTCAAATGTTGAGGAGCAAAAAATCCTCAGGGCTGGCTCACGCTGGTGGGGAAGAGGCTCACCCAGACAAGCATCAGAATAAATGAAAATGAGAAAGCTCTCCCATCAGAGCTTGCCGCTCTGCTTGCCACAAGGTCGTCAGACCAGGGGACACTCTCAGAGGAACAAGAGGAAAAGGAAAAGAAGGAAAAACTCTGTTGTATAGTCTGTGACTATGACAATCAAGAGCCTGGGGCTCTTGACACTACAACCAAGACTATATACCCAAAGCCTCACCCCTCTGACTAATCTATCACCTGACCACCTCACCTCTGCCTCATGCTGACCTGCGGTCCGCTTACATAATCTTGAAAGATAAGATCTCTGATAACCCGATAAGATCTCTGAGCTTCCCGAGATAAGAGATAAGATAAGATCTTAAGATAAGATCAAATTGTAACACTGCTGCACCTTGTCACCAAATCTCTCCCATGCTTCTGGTGCCCATTGAGGAAGGTCCTGCACCCACCCTCCTCCCACCCACTTCCATTCCTCCCCTTTCTACAAAAGGGAAAGCAAGGAGGATGATGTATGAGATGGACTCAGACTTTGACAGCGAATGCAAAGTCAATTCAATGGCCCCTTCCCTGTTGGGCAATGAGGAGGGGCTTAGAACCACACTCAACAAGTCAAGACATGAGCACGCCTGAGGAATGCACCATGTAGAAGGGGAAGACCTGTCTTCCTCCTCTAGAATGATAATAGACAATGCTCCCCTCTCTGCAAGGATCGAGGGTGCCTTGTCTCAACTGGGGAAATACAAGCTGCCTGCAGGTACCAGGAGGACTAAGAATGGGCAATTCCCTCTGGGACACCAAGACTCCGTCATCAGGGAACCTGCTTCCTTCAGAATGGGAAGCATTAGCCAGTTCTACAGGCTGGGAATATTCAGGTACATCTGTGTCAAAGCAAGCTCATATTGGGAAGGAGATGCTATGCATCTCTGGGCAAAACATTCATCCACTGAGAAATGGTACTGGATGAATGGCAAGCCCATGCAAATGGCAAGAGAGGCATTGAAGGTGCCTCTCAACCAGAGATCCGTTGCTCAGCGATGGGCAGTTAGAGAAGCCACTGCTTCAGGGTTTCTCCCATTGGATGATCTGTTGAGGGAACCCGACATTGAGGGAATGGCCAGAAGAAAGGAATTCCCTCCTTCCATGTGACAAGAGATTGACAGTTGTTTTAACATCCATGACATTACAGCATGGATGTTCCTTAAAATGACAGAACCTCACCCAAGTGAGGGAACCGTCAACTGGTTCTGGTGGCTGATGTGCCACATGCTTAAGGAACTGGGCCTCTTCAAGAGGACAGTTTCTAGACTTGGACTTTGGGAGGAAGGATTGATCGAATATGCCCCGTGCCAACTCATGCACAAGGGGGAGTTTACTCTCAATGATATAGTCACGCACTTTCACAGGTGCAGACTAACCAGCAGCAACTGCGACTCCCTGTTCAGGGACTTCACTAGAAACCATCTCATCAGCATGGAATGGCCAAGCGAACCTGACTGGAGCAGAGTCCACCCAGTCCTGAGGGTCTCGAGACCCTCAATGTCCCAGCAAAAGAAAGGGAAAGGGAAAAGAGGGAAACCTCTTGCAGAGGACTGAAATGCCAGTCCTCCCTTATTGCGAGGAAGCTCCGGCTGGGGATATTCCCCCAACCTTGACTAGGGTTGGTGCTGACCCTCCTTCAGGATCTGGAAATCCCTCATCCTCAGCAATGGATGTCGAAGGTTCCCCCATGGGACCTATATGAGCCTGGATGACCTCATTGTTGCAAAAGGAGATTTCTCCTTCCAACTGTCAATGCATAAGATTGTATCTTTGGGACAATCTGGTTGGGAGGGTGTGAGGGCTCTGTGTCATTCCTCTGGGGAGCCCTTGTCTTGTTATATTGGGACTGTTTGTTGAGTGCATTTATAGAATGCACTTTATCTTTTTATTTACACATAGTGATGCATATGACCTTATGTTGCGTGCCCAAATAATTACATAATGTTAGTTTTACTTTTTTCTTGTCTACCATGTTGCACACCCAATAAAAATTGGTTCAGTGTACAACACACTGTGAGAATTAAGTAAGAAACCAATAACCATTACAATTAATATCTGCCAGTTCAAATAAATTTAGCCCTACCCATTCCTTAGTCAAGTTTATAGTTTGCTTAAATATTTTTGGCACTGCTGTTTTGCAACCAGTTCAGTGTGCAAGTTTAATAAATGGATTGCTGATCCAAATTGCCTTGAGCCTTTACATGCACAGTCCTATGTTGATGCCCATTGTGTCTCCTTGACCCAAACCTACTGGTTTGTTGTTCATTGTCTTCATAATAAAGGTCAGAATCCAGGAATTGTTCCAATTTTGTTTTCCATTCCACACACCATCATCTGTCCCTACATCAGAAGATGTATCCTCACTGGTTTCATCCAGGCTTTCATTGTAGGCAGGATGTTTGCCATGAGGCTTATGTGATGATGCAACCTGAAATCAGAGTTAATTTTACCCATTCCATCCAGCTCAAGTTCATACCTTGAGTTTCCAGGCCTCTCTCCTTCCTCTTCATCATCTTGTGTTATATCCCCTTCTTGTGACTCTTGTTCCTCCTCAAAATCAGGTTGACTCCCTGTGGCATTATGATGTGACAGATTCCCTTCCACACTTGCTCCATGCTCCAGGCCTCCATGTTGGTTTTCCAATGACTGAGAAATCAAAGAGGCAAGTTGACTCTGCCAATCCATTCCATCAGGAGTGTTTCCCTTTGAATGTTGGGACTCCTCTTCATCTCCTTCTTCCATCTCTTCTTCTTCATCTCCTTCTTCTTCATCTCCTTCTTCATCTCCCTCTCTCTCTATCCCAGCTTTTTGCTTTGTTCCCTCATTTCCTTCCTTCCTTGCTCCATGCTCCAATGACTGGGAAATCAAAGAGGCAAGTTGACTCTGCCAATCCATTTCATCAGGAGTGTTTTCCCTTGAATGTTGGGACTCCTCTTCATCTCCTCCTTCCACCTCCTCTTCTTCATCTCCTTCTTCTTCATCTCCTTTTTCATCTTCATCTCCCTCTCCCTCTATCTCAGCTCCTTGCCCTGTTTCCTCATCAGTCCCTTGTGTGGACTGGTTTTGCCTGTTCTGCTCCTGGAGCTGTAGGAGATATTGTATTTTTTCACTTTTGGGCCAAATTGGTGGTACACATTCAATGCTAAATTGCCATTTGAGAAAGGGCATGTTTTTTTCAAGAGAGGCATCTACATTTAACACATTAGTTCCCTATTTTTTGTATTGAACAAGATGTGGCCCCTTACCTGACTTGAACCATTCACAGTCCTCTTGCAATACATCCCTTGTTGTTGATGCAATCTCATGAACCAGAGATGAAATGTCTGATTCATACTGTTGAGGATACTGGGATAGCTTGATAATGGTGTGCCATATCTTATCTTCAACATGTTTTATGACCAAAGGCCTCTTGTTCCCCAGGGCCTGCCATGCCTAAATCTAGTTAGTTGGGTGTAAGCATATAGAATAAAACTATGTACTGCCAATAAATCCTCCCTGTTGTTAAAAGTTAGATTATCTAATTAAGATTTAATTAGATAATTAGAATTAGAATTAATTAGTGTTTTATATTTAACTAAATATCTATTCAGATTATGTGATATCACATGATAAGCACGTGATTAGTCATATGATTATAGGCTCATCTAGACTCTGATTAGTAATAATAAACTCCTATTTGTACTCACGTACAAAATTATAGAGTTCAGAGATATTTATATCTTTGACAGATATTATAGAGTTTGATGGGACAATTATCAACTGAATTGAATAGTTGATAAGAATCATTTATATTTAGAACATGACTCGTAAATGACTCATATGACTGTGCATTGCTGTGCAATGACTCAGACTGCTGCGCATGAGTCATATAGAAGTAAATGATGTCATATAGAACATCATAGAATGATTAAAAATAGATCATAATAAAAGAAACTCGTTTAATAGTATTTTTATTATTATATTTTGTACCTAGATTAGGGTTACTGAAATGTATATAAGGAGGGTGTTTTGGACACTAAACTGAGGTCTTTATGTTTGCCCCCCCATTCCACACAGAATCTGTGGAATCTGCATGAATTCCATAAAGTAATGTTTTGTCTTGCCATTCCGAGCTCATTCCAAGTGGAATGCGGAATTTATGCGGAAACTCCGCTTGGAATATTCCATGTGAAAAAATTACCTAGTGACTAGGTCACTGTCACACATCACACTTACAGACACATCACTCACCACTGTTGACAACATTGCCAATGGCCTGCACCCAATTGCAACAAGATGCCACTAACATTTCACCACTCAAGTCAAGAACCGGGTGCAAGTGTGTGATATCAGAAGCATTGGACTGATCTGCGAGGAAGCAAGGCATGAAGAAACAACAACAGGATGTTAGCCAGGAGGACAAATGAAGCGGAGCTGCGGGAGCAAAGGGCTCGCAGTGTGTGGCCCATTCTTTTCCACATATTAACTGTTCAAAACAATACATATAGGACTTTGGGAGCTGAACCCAAACTGACAAGGTAAGTTTTTAACGATTATTTTGTTCTCAATGTATTGATCATGCCATTGCCTTCGCCTCGCTACTATACCTCTCCCACCGTCTATTTGGTATCCTCGCTGACCGTCTCTCACCCTTGCTGCCCACCCACTGCGTTTGCCACCCCCATTGTTACCTTGCCACCTGTGTTGTTGTGTTGTCATCCCACACCCATTCAATTGCCCTCGTTGCCCATGCTGCCACCCCATGGGACCCACTTATCACCCTCAGCCCCCTGCTGGACCTGTCTGTCACCCACTCTGCTCCATTCCACCCTCTCGCCAACCTGTCTCCCTCACCAACCGTCTCTCGCCCCACAAATCCCCATTGCCCTTGCTGTTACCCTTGTCATTACCCTTGTCATCACCCACACCGTCACCCCTGTCATCGCCCATGCCATCACCCCCTTTGTTGCACACACTGTTGCCCCCGTCATCACCCATGCTGCTACCCCTGCCATCCACGCCCTCACACCTGCCATCCATGCCGTTATCCTGTCACCCCCTTCATCACCCACACCGTTATGCCTGCCACCCATGCCGTTATGCCTGCCATCCATGCCATTACACCATCCATGCCATTACCCTGCTGCCCACACTATTGCCCTCACCACCACACTCTGCCCTCTCACCAACCATCCTCCCCTCCCCCTCATCAACCATTCCTCCTCCTTCCCAATCATGCCCTGCCCTCTTGCTTCTCCTTGCTGACCTCACCAACTACTCACCACCCTAATTATATAATATACTATGTGTGCATATATCTATTTACAAATACACAGTTCAGAGCTTGTCTTGGAAAAAAGTGGCATCACTGTTGCATCACCTGAACGTCACCATTCAGTAGTTGTACAGTTGCTTGCTCAGAAAGCACATTCATTGACCACAACTCGTGTTTGGCATTCAGATGTGGCAGGTGAATCACCATCTGGTAGCAGGGTTGGCCAACACACACTACTGTCTGAGGATGAGATAAGTGATGGGTCTGACTATGATCCTGGCAGTGCTGAAAGTGAGAGCACTGAGAGTGAGAGTGGAGGAGAGATTGAGACAGAGATTGATGAAGAACAAAGTGAGAAGGTTGAAGGTGCAATTGGTAAACAATTGTCAAAGGTATTTTATTCATCCTCATCTTTCACCAGCTGATTTGTTTTGGTCAAGATTGATATCTCTGAGGATAAAGATGATGAGGGTGCTAATACTTTGGGAGAGCAATTCTCTAAGGTAAATATATATTACAGAAGGGAACTTGTGGAAGTTTTAGCCATTAACAAGTCCTTGCTCAGGGATAACAAACAAGATGGGGGACTACACTTATATTACAAGAAATACAAAGCCTGCCTTGAGGCTTTCTCAACTGCTGAAAGTATCTCTGTTGCAGGTGACTGGGCTATCAGGAAGCCATCAGAAACAGAAATTGTGGAATTATTTGTTGGGAAGACTATGTGGCATTCCCACCTCAGAAAATTATTCTCCAGAGTTCCAAAGTACCCAGAAATGGCCAAGTGGTTGAATAAAGATGATGAAGCAATTCCTGACATTGACCTGTGGGGGGAGGAGAAAACTTTTGTTTTCAAAGATTTACAGAGATGGTTGGATCACAAGGATCAGGATTCCAAAAGAAAGGGCAAAGGAAAGATGAAGGACCATGACAAGGATGAGGGGAGGAAGAAGAAAAAGGGGAAAGGGAAGGAAAGGGAAGATGCAACTTCAAAGAAGTATGATGCCAAGAGGAAGAGAATGACTGAGTGAGCATTCATACATATTCCCTGCTAAATGACATGCTTGAGTGTAATAGTACTTGTTTCATTTTCAAAATCTCTAGGCTGATATTCATGTTCCAACAATTACATGCAGTTTTGGGATACTTGGTTGTGTTTTTATTACTTCCCACCACAATGGCTGCCTCAGTAAATGAACAACCCTTCCCTGATATATCATTCAGGGTCTTCAGCACATTTATTGAGCAAAACTTTAATGCATCAATATCTTTGACAAGTGTGTTGAAATTTATGATGGCGGCGCAGACCGAGGAAGGTCTTTACTCTCCCCCCCCCATACCCTGTGGACTCCCGGTTAGTTCCGGAACTAACAGGGACTCCAGTGGGACAGTCCCTGGACTCCTGCCTTTTTTTTTTGGCACAGACCTCAGCCAAATTTTGGTGGGACTAAACAGGGACTCCCACCTGAGTCCCACCAAAGTCCCACCAAATCCTGGGAGTCCTGGTACCAGGACTGATCGGGACTCCTGATCAGTCCTGATGCTACATGCACTTTGTCACTGTGTCACTGTCACACACTGCTGCTTACACCCAAGTGACACATGTCACATGTCACATGACCACTGGCAGATGGTCTGTGCACTCCTGACAGGTATATAAGGACAACCAGCAGTACCCAGTTTCTACCATCCCCCTCCTCGAAAATTGATTAGTCAGCTACTTTGGTAGGTAGATAAGATTGCATATAGGTGATTACATAAATAGATTAGTTTTGGTAATATAGATAAGATTGTAAATCTGGTGCACATTTTCCCACAGTAAATATCACATGTCACATGTCACAATAGTGTCACATTTATCACACTTTTGGAAAGTGAGAATTGTCACATGACCTACTAACAAAAAAGATAGAGAGTGTGAATTTGGCCCAGAATATAATAACCAAATATGTACAAACCCAATATTCATTGAGATAATTGCAAAATACTATCATGATTCCGCTTTTTTATAGCACAGCCACAGCACTCTGAGGTACAAAAGTCACATTCATGACATGCTCTATTAACAAAAGTTGTAGAGGAGTCAAATTTGATGCCACTGATGGTATACAAATATTTGTAAACAAAGTACTTGTTGAGATATAACCCTTTTAAATAGTTTTGTGTGACAATGCCAACATGCCAGTTGAAAGTCACATTCATGACATGTTCTATTAACAATAGTTGTAGGGGAGTTCAATTCAATGCCACTAATGGTATACAAATATTTGTAAACAAAGTACTTGTTGGGATACAACCCTTTCAAGCAGTTTTGTGCAACAATGCCAGCATGCCATTCCAAGGTCACATTCATGACATTGATGGCAACATGGAAGGAGCAGCAATCATCATACATGAAGTAGAAGCAAAAGAAATATGAAAGAAAGAGACAGGGATCATTGTGACATGAGCTGGCTACAATAGTTGTAACCTAGAAAAACATAGCCCAATCTAGCCACTGACCTGAAAAGGGCCTAAGGAGTAATGGTGCTGCCTACTGTTTTTGCAAAATATATATTTTACCTGGACTCCACAAGGACATGTGGGGGAGGGTAAAGTGCTGGGAAAAGCTAACAAACTGAGTGAAGTAAGGAGGATGTCTGAATTCTACAACAAAATTCCAGTTTTTGGATAATAATAAATAATGTGACAAATATATGACACAGCTTGTGACAATGGGAACATGTGTGAAAAAGCTGGAAGAAAGTAACTGAGTAAGTGGAAAGTGGATGGGAACACAAAGAAAAAGTTCTGAGGAAGTATGGGAATGTGGGAATAGATATATGGATAGGAAACATGGCAGAACTGTATCAAGATGCATAGGAACATTGTGGGAACACAGACAAGTGGATGGGAACTGTAGGAAAGTTAATGATTATTATGCATATAGTGGGAAGGCTGATAGGTGTGTGAAAGTAGTGAAAAAATCAACACATGTGTGAGAACCTGGTGGGAGTGTGGGAACAGTAGGAAAGTTAACAGGTAGTATGAATATGGTGGGAAGGATAATATGTGTGTGTGATAACAATGGGAAAATTAGCATGTGTGTGGGAACATGGGAGTGTGGGAACATGATGGAAAAGTAGGTAAAACAGTGGGAAAGTTAATGGGTGGTATAAATATGGTGGGAAAACTGACAGGTGTGTGAAAAGAATGGGAAAGTTAGTTAAGATGTGTGTGGGAACATTGTGGAAGAGTGGATAGGTACATGGATGAGAAGTGTACAGGTGTGTTAAAACAATAAGGGTGGGAAAGTTAGAATAATGTAATTGACTTGATGCTTGGTTTGTTGTTGTTTGCATGTATTTACTACCCAGGAGTGGTGGTATGTTCAAATGATGACTGAATCCTGGTTGAGTCCTGGTGAGTCCTGGCTAGTTCTGATTCATGGATGAATCAGGAATGACCAGGACTGACCAGGAGTCCAGTGGAACTGGGGGGGGGGGTGTAAAATATTGACAGGGACTGGCCATGAATCCCTGTGGAGTCCCGGTACAGTCCCGGTACAACCGGGAGTCCAGTGGAACTGGGGGGGGGGGGAGTGTAAAGTACTGGACCGAGGCTTAGTAAGTGGGAGACTTACTTAATACTGTTTATACTTGTTGAAGGCTGTCTAGGAGCTAGGGGCTCAACTAACAGATAACAGAGACGATGCTATGTTATTGAAATGAGGGCATAAGGCCCTCCTTATATACATGTGGGCCAGAGTACATTAAGACTACCTAAGGTAATGCCAGCAGAGCACTACAGAGGGTAGCGCCAGGTGGCAACTGGGTGTAGCGCCAGGTGGCGCTTTGCTGGTGTCTCTACTCTGAGTATGAACTCTATAATTTCTGTCAAACTCTATAATTTCTGTCAATGATTATAATAAGGGATTATTTAGCGTCTCATTAATAATGATATTATAATACATGAAGCTGTGGGTTCAATCCCCTTAGCTCCAGATCATTATTAATTCAACAAAGTGTCCTTGTGATTCTGTTCAGTATGACTGAGAATGTACAACTGCTGAACTTACATGGACAACAACAGAAAAAGAGATTCAAAGAGGAGAGAGCAGTCTCTGTTACTCCATGGATAAAAGTCCTGGTACATCAACTCAGACTGAAGCTTGAATCAAATGGTGAAAGCTTGTTGGATGATGATGAACTTGCATCTGGTAGTAAAGATGATAAGAGACATACAGAGATTTTGGCTCTAAAACTTGAAACCCTGGCAAAGCTTCTAAAACTCAAGTCATCTGGCAAGCTTAAGCCAATTTCACATAAAGACATTGAACCTATTCACATCATATTGCCCAGAAGCCATTGCATGTGAAACTATGGGATGCAAACAACATTCCTTGGTTATGTCCACAAAAATGTGAGACATTCCCTTGGTCACATTAATCAAGGACTTTGCTGTTTATGAGGATGTTCAAGTGTTGTCAGGAAAATGCAAAATTTGCAACACAACATACTATGCTGACCATGAGCACACACCTTCTCCTCAAACTGGCCAATATGATAAAGTACACCTAAACTCTGCAAGGTATATAAAAATTGGGAGAAACTTATGGGTTGATCAACAATTTACTTCTGCAGTCATGAATGGTGTATATCACTTTCATGCATCAATTTCAGCTTATACAGCATTCTGGAATAATGTCTTTGGCAAAAACTCAACAACAGGTAAAGTGAGCCACAGACAAATATGGGATGCATTTATCCAGGAGTCAGTCAGATTCATGGGATCAAGGTCTGGCATAAACTTGACTTTGAAAGACAACCTTCCTATAGATGAAGTGACAAAGGAAGCATATTATGTGTTAGGAGAGGGTGGTCTGATTAGGGCTGCTGATGGACATGCATGCAGTGAATGCACTCAAAAATATAGGAAACCCATTGATATATCTCAGGGAGTAGAAGATGAAACATCTGCTACAGAGGAACATGAGGCACCAGTAAAAATGATTGTTGTAGATGGGATTGTAAGAGGTCTTTACACTTAGCCACATATCCTGGCGGACTCCAATCAGACTCCATCAGAGTCTGATCAGAGTCTGATCGGAGTCTGGTTGGACTGAGCACAGTGAGACACCAGCCAAATTACCAGTCCTATCTGATCAAAGTCTGATCGGAGTCTGACTGGATTGTAGGAGTCTGATAGGACTCCTAGCTCGGAGTCCTCGGACTGTGACACACGTCACACTTTTGTCACACTTTCCCACATTTCAGAAAGTGAGAATTGTCACATGACCTATTAACAAAAAGTGTAGAGGGGGTAAATTTGACCCAGAATGTAAAAACCAAATAGGTGTAAACATAGTATCCATTGAGATAATTGCAAAATACTGTCAGAATTTCGGTTTTTTTAGCACTGCACTCTGATGTACCAAAGTCAGATTCATGACATCTTCTATTAATCAAAGTTGTAGAGAAGGTAAATCTGATGCTAGTGATGGTAAGCAAACATCTGTAAACAAAGCCTTTCTTGAGATATAAGCATTTTATTAAGTTTTTGTGTGACAACAGCACCCTGTTACAGTGTGTTACAGTTTCTTTTCCTCTTCTATGACGGATGCTTTATTACATCACCATTACCATACGATTTAGTGGACGTTTATCTCCTTTTGCTAACGCTTTCATATTTCCTTTCATAGGTAGTTAGCTGTGCTTACTGTGCATTCCCTTTATGGTTTTCTTTGTTCTCAAAATGTATATAAACCCTAGAGTATCATGTACATTCCCCAGTTCCAACTTAATCAAATCATACTCCCAATTTCGACTCAGACTCCTTGCTCTCTTTTGTTACAGTTTCTTTTCCTCTTCTATGACGGATGCTTTATTATTACATCATCATTACTATACGGTTTAGTGGACGTTTATCTCCTTTTGCTAACGCTTTCATATTTCCTTTCATAGGTAGTTAGCTGCATTTACTGCGCATTCCCTTTATAGTTTTCCTTGTTCTCAAAACGTATATAAACCCTAGAATACCCTGTACATTCTCCAGTTCCAACTTAATCGAATCATACTCTCAATCTTGACTCGAACTCCTCGCTCTCTTTCTCTTGAGCTCATCGTCGACTTAGAGACCTTTGTCATCATTTGACTTAGCATCCAGAACTTGTCCAGTAGGCTGGGAGCGGACCGAGACTCTGCTTGCCACTGTTGACTTAAAACGAACTGCATTGGGAGCATCGATCTTAACATCTTTCTCTTGAGCTTGTCGTCAACTTAGAGACCTTCGTCATCATTTGACTTAGCGTCCAGAATCTGTCCAATAGGCTGGGAGTGGACCGAGACTCTGCTTGCCATTGTTGACTTAGAACGAACCGTGTTGGGAGCATTGATCTTAACACAAGTTGGAACTCTCAGACCACTCAGTGTTTCTACACTAGCCAGACACCATTGATACCAGAACCTCGACCCTCAGACCCCCAAACGGCTCTGTCTGTTTCAGACGAAAGTATTATCTAGATTGAAGGGAAATCTTTCCATCGACTACAGGAACAGGGTGGTTTTTTTGCTCAGGAACCAAGAAAAAGAACGAACCAGTACCAGAATCCCTCTTTGAAGGTGATTACATTGAAGGACAAGAGGACGCCTTCCCAGACGACGTTTGGATTGATTGGATAAACGAAGAACACGAAGAAGGATTTCATTCTTTATTCAAACCGCCTACAGACGAACCAGAACTCTCCTGGTGGAACGAATATCTCAACCTTGCTGATATTGCAGGACGAGAACGATACGCACTTAGGGAAGGAGAACTACAGCCTTGGATAGAATTCCAAGAACAGAAACAGATCGAAGCGAATCTATTCGGAGATCCAGAATTAGGAAAGAAGAAAGATGAAACAGGAGAACCTACAGACCCAAAAGAAGAAACAGAAAAGATGGCATCTGATGCAGCAGCACCTGCCTCTAAAGGAGATATTAAGCCGCAGCCCATGCGCATTTTTACAGGGAAACGAACCGAAGCCAAGGCTTTCATTGGAAACCTAGAAGACTATTTCATTTTGAACGATGACAATTATAAAAACAAAGGCCAGAAACAGATTCGATTTGCTCTTGCCTGCCTAGGACAGGAACTCGACGATTGGAAGGTTCTAATCAAAGAGGAACTAGACAATGATGAAGAAACGACCCTTACCTGGACGAGTTGGGCCGAATTCAAGAAGCGCTTTTTAGCGGATTGGGGCGAAGTAAACAGCGCACTCAGGGCCCTGAACAATTTGGCCAATCTTAGAGTAGGGGGCGACGTTTCAGTCCCGACCTCCTTACAAAACTCGCTGGTGCACAATATTTCACCAAATTAGACCTCCGATGGGGATATAATAACGTCAGGATCAAGAAAGGGGACGAATGGAAAGCTGCTTTCATTACCAACAGAGGATTATACGAACCAACTGTTATGTTCTTCGGCTTATGCAATTCACCATCTACATTCCAAACTATGATGAACGAATACTTCAGAGACATGATTAATGAAGGATGGCTCATTATCTACATGGACGACATCTTGATATGTTCTCAGAATTTGAACGAACTAGAAGAACGAACAAAAAGGGTTCTCGATCGATTAGAAGAGAACGATCTGTTCCTGAAATTAGAAAAATGTAAATTCGCTGTTCAAGAAGTTGAATTTCTGGGCATGATTATCTCACCTGGAAAAATACGAATGGATCCTATCAAACTCGCAGGAATAGCTGATTGGCCAGTACCATCAACGGTTAAACAAGTCCGATCATTCCTAGGTTTTGGAAACTTTTACAGACGTTTTATTGGAAACTTTGCAGCAATCGCAAAACCACTCACAGATCTAACCAAGAAAACGGAACCATTTGACTGGAATAATGAGCGCCAACTTGCCTTTGACACCCTAAAGCAACGGTTTGCCTCTATGCCAGTATTGTTAATGCCAAATCTTGCAAAACCATTCATCCTTCAAACCGATGCCTCCAATAAAGCAATTGGAGCGGTACTGAAACAGGCTGATGAATCCGGAGCACTCCATCCATGTGGATTTATATCCCATGCGTTAACACCAACGGAACAGAATTATCAAATTTATGACAGAGAACTGCTTGCAATCATCAAGGGACTTGCAGTATGGCGCCATCTATTACATGGTTCTCCTCACACGATCATCGTCCATTGTGATCACAAGAACTTGTCCTACTACCGAACTGCTCAACGCTTAACACCTCGACAAGCTCGGTGGTCATCATTGCTATCTGAATATGATCTTCGTATTGAACATATACCTGGCACAAAAATGTTCGAAGCAGATGCATTATCCAGACGGCCAGATCATATGGGAAATGATGAGGAACAAACTACTGTCACGGTTTTGCTGAATGACTGATTTATTCGACTAATCAATGATGATCTTGCCAGCGAATTAAAGAAATACATGGCAAACGACGATTTTGGACGCATCCTTATTGAAGTTATCACTAAGCAAAGGGCACCACCAATTAAATCCAAACTACAAGACTGGACATACACTCATGGTATCATTCATTACTTGGGCAGGATCTATGTGCCTGATCGAATTGAGTTGCGCACTCGATTAATTAAGGAGATACATGAAGCATTATCTTCAGGACACCCTGGACGATTGAAAACACTAGCACTTTTGAAGCGTGATTATTGGTGGCCTGGAATGTATAGACATGTCAAAGAATGGGTTGAAGGTTGTGCACTTTGCCAACAGATGAAAGTCAATACCCACCCAAATTCACCGGCATTAATCCCTATTCCATCAAAAGCTACTCGGCCATTTCAACAAGTCACACTGGATTTTATTGCCGATCTTCCTATATCTGACGGTTATGACTCCATTCTGGTCACGGTGGACCATGGCCTTACGAAGGGGGTAATTTTTACTCCTTGCAATAAGACGATCGACGCCTTAGGAACTGCAGACCTCTATATCTCTGAAATATTCAAACGCTTTGGACTCCCTGACATCTTAATCTCGGATAGAGGACCGCAATTCTCCGCCAAAGTATTTCAAGAGATACGAAAAGCTCTAGGAATCGACCATAGAATGAGCACAGCCTACCATCCTCAGACAGATGGAGAAACTGAACGTGTAAATCAAGAACTCGAAATTTATCTTCGAATGTTCTGCGCAAATGAACCTCATAAATGGAAACCACTACTACCCATCGCTGAATTTGCACATAATAATCGATATCACGACACAATAAAGACATCACCATTTCAACTTATGTACGGATCAGATCCAATCGCTATCCCTACAGCAGCAATCAAGATGACCGCACCAGCAGCAGAAGAACGCCTTCTGATGCTCCGAAAAGCTAGAGAAGAAACCCTAGCCGCTCACGAACTAGCTAGACAAATGGTCACTCATAGATACAGAGACAAGTCAATCAGATTCGAAAAAGGTGACAAAGTCTGGCTCAAAAACAAGAATCTCCACATTCCATATCAATCAAGAAAGCTAGCACCAAAACGGGAAGGACCCTTCCAGGTTGAACAAGTCATGGGACCAGTTACTTACAAATTGAAATTACCGAAACAATGGCGCATTCATCCTGTGTTTCATGCTTCGCTCCTCACTCCATATAAAGAAACCTCAATGCACGGCCCGAATTTCACTATGCCACCTCCCGATATGGTTAACGGACAAGAAGAGTTTGAGATTGAAGCTATCCTTGGACATCGGAAACGTGGAACAGGTTATCAATATTTGGTTAAATGGAAAGGCTATGGAACAAACGACAATACCTGGGAACCGGAAAGACATCTAGGCAATGCTGCGGATATCTTAGTTGAGTATAAAAACAGAAGGAACCTCTGAAACAACTCAGAAGAAAATGACTTACTATCGCACCAACCTCCAACTAAAACATAATATTCGTTATGTCAAAAGATTCTGCAGAACTATTGGACGATACACTCCTACCGTCAAAACCAGATATTCTGTCATGCAGATGTTCGTTCCTGCCTTTAAACACCCTTCCAAACGAACGCTCTCTACATATCAGAAACTGAAATACGTCCCAATGATGTCGAAACTGCCTAAAGTATCACGATTACCTCCTCACAAACGAACGCATCCACAAGGCCATACAGAGATCCCATATAATGCTTTATCAAAGTATCTTCCCCAGTTTCATCGTCTCTCTTTTGATCTAGGAGAATTACCCACATTCCAGGAGGCCGAATCACATTATCTCCCAGCATCAGTTCACCCTTGTTTTCAATACGATAATGTTTATCACAGGGTTTGGTTACGACGAACCTTCCCTGAATTATCAGAAGCTTTACAATGGATCATCCAGCTCGGCAGAAACATTTCCGTGGAACAATGGCAATATGAACGACGAATGAACATAAGGGGAAGCGAAAATTTTAACTGCACAAGAGCGCAAATGGAAATAACACTTGCAATCGAACGATATTACGATCTTCTGAACCAGGCAATACGGGCTAGCATGAACAATCCAGAAATACATGTTACACGACATGCACACCCTGAACAAATCCGTATTCCACACCCTGATGATGCAAGAACCCGATCAGAACAAGAAGAAACAGCTAGGAACTCTCGTGAGAACTTTCTCAGAACCAGGGAACCTGAGATCGAAGAGATCTTAGCTTTGGACTCCGACAATGAGATTTGGGATATTTAAACCACACCCAATGGTCTAAACCCCCCATCCTATCGATACAGCATGTCCACCATCGTCGTCATCGCCTATCTCGTTGCTTTCGCTTTTGCGCTCTTGGTCACAGCCTGTGGCCATTGTTACAACCCTTCTTTTGCCGCTGCCTCCCTGTTCCTCGCCACTGCCCACGACCTCCCCATTGAGGTCTTTGTTACCACCACCACCACCATCGATGAATACCTCTTCCTGGATTGGCCCGCCTCCCCTTCCTCTACCGTTGCCCCCTTACATCAGCACCCAGACGAGCTCGCTGACTTCTTGATTGAAGAAGAAGCACCCCTACCCACTCCGCCAGCTCCACCTCTCGCCAGGACCCCTAACGCCACTCTCCTTCGGGCTCAGGAAGCCCTTGCCACCTTCATCGTCGACTACCAACTCTTCGCCGGACCTCTTGACGCCATGCTCAACACCGCCCTCACCACCGATCCTCACAGTGTCACGGATGAAGAGCGCGATGCAATCCTCAAGCAAACAGTCCAACTAGACTATATCACGAGGACGCTGCAATGGCGGTTTGAAACTGCTAACCACGATGTCAACACCATTGCCGAATGGTTGAAATCATGAAGAGATCATGGGTGGACGAATGGTGGAAACCACGGTTGGGGAACAGGTTAAGAAGTCGGTGACTTCTTGCATACGAAGGGGGTAATGTTACAATTCCTTTTCCTTTCATTGACGGACTTACTTTATTATATAATCATCGTTATGCGTTTCATGGACGCTCATCTCCTTTAGCTACTTTACCTTCACATCTCCTTTCTTAGGTATTTAGCTGTACGTTTCCTTTTATATTTCTTTTGTTCTTTTACGTATATAAACCTTCTTGTAAAGTAGCTAGACTCCAGTTCCAACTTAATCGAATTCTTCTCTCAACCTCTGAACAAAACTCCTTGCTCTCATCTCTTTGAGCTTGTCGTTTATTTGACCTTTGTCATCGTTTGACTTAGTGTCCAGAACTTGTCCAGTAGGTTGGGAGCAGACCAAGATTCTGCTTGCCACTGTTGACTTAGAACGAATTGCGTTGAGAGCATCGATCCTAACAACGAAGAAATAACGACAAAATTACCAAAAGAAAAGCTAAGAAAACCAATTCGAGTCAGGAACGCAGATGGAACAATCAACACAAATGGAATGATCACCCATCGAGTATTAATTCAATATTCAATTGGAGGAAAGCGTCACAGTAACTGGTTCTTAATCACCAAGTTAGGGGATCAACGATTAATCTTGGGAATTCCTTGGTTAGAAGAAAATAACCCGACTATTGATTGGAGAGACAAAACAATTCACCTCATTGATGATCAATGACAAGATGGGACAATTTGGCAACTAGCACTGGACAATCAATGGGGAGAAGACGATTATTGGATTAGGGTCAAAACATCAGCATCTCAGGCACTGGAACACCAACTGAAAAGAGACGAACCAAAGACAGAACTACCTGTGGAATACAAGAAATGGCGATCAGTCTTTGAGAAAAAGGCTTCTGAACGATTTCCCACCTCTAGAACTTGGGATCATGTGATCGAACTGAAAAACGGTTTCACTCCCAAAGTTAGCAAAATCTACCCGTTATCAATTAAGGAGCAGTCATCTTTGGACAAATGGATTGAAGAACAAATTGCTAAAGGATACATCAGACCGTCGAAATCACCTCAAGCCTCACCATTCTTCTTTGTTTCAAAAAAGGAAAGCGGAGCGTTAAGACCATGTCAAGATTATAGGTACCTGAACGACTGGACAATCAAGAACGCATACCCACTACCCCTAGTATCCGATCTCCTTACTAAACTTGCTGGAGCGCAATACTTCACCAAGTTAGATCTTCGATGGGGATATAATAACGTCCGAATCAAGAAAGGCGATAAATGGAAAGCTGCCTTCATTACAAACAGAGGATTATACGAACCAACTGTTATGTTCTTTGGACTATGCAATTCGCCATCTACGTTCCAAACCATGATGAATGAATATTTCAGAGATATGATTAATGAAGGATGGCTCATCATTTACATGGACGACATCTTGATCTGTTCCCAAAACAAGACAGAATTGGAAGAGCGAACAAAATGAGTTCTAGACCGATTAGAGGAGAACGACTTGTTCCTGAAGTTGGAAAAGTGTAAATTCGCTGTCCAAGAAGTCGAATTTCTAGGAATGATCATATCGCCTGGAAAAATACAGATGGATCCTATCAAACTAGCAGGGATAGCCGATTGGCCAGTACCAACAACAGTCAAACAAGTTCAATCATTCTTAGGCTTTGGAAACTTCTACCGACGATTCATTGGAAATTTTGCAGCTATAGCAAAACCGCTCACCGATTTAACAAAGAAGACGGAGATATTTGACTGGAACATGGAGCGTCAAACTGCTTTTGACACCCTGAAAAAACGATTTGCCTCTATGCCAGTTCTCCTAATGCCAAACCCAGCAAAATCGTTTATCCTCCAAACTGACGCCTCTAACAAGGCAATAGGAGCGGTATTAAAACAAGCAGATGACTCTGGCGCATTACATCCTTGTGGTTTTATTTCCCACGCCCTAACACCAACGGAACAGAATTACCAGATTTACGATAGAGAATTACTTGCCATCATCAAAGGGTTGGCAGTTTGGCGTCACCTTCTACATGGATCACCTCATACAATCATTGTTCATTGCGATCACAAGAACCTGTCCTATTATAGGACAGCTCAGCGATTAACACCTAGACAAGCCAGATGGTCATCTCTATTATCTGAATTTGATCTCCGGATTGAACATGTACCAGGAACGAAGATGTTTGAAGCAGATGCTCTATCTAGACGATCAGATCATATGGGAAATGACGAAGAACAGACCACAGTCACTATGTTACCAAACGATCGCTTCATTCGCCTCATCAATAATGATCTAGCCGATGAATTAAAGAAGTATATGGCAAATGACGATTTTGGACAAATTCTGATTGATGTTATTAAAAGACAAAGAGCGCCGCCAATCAAATCAAAGTTACAAGACTGGACATATACCCATGGCATCGTCTACTATCTTGGAAAGATCTATATCCCTGATAGGATCGAATTGAGGACTAGATTAATCAAAGATACGCATGAAGCATTATCTTCTGGACACCCAGGATGATTAAAAACATTGGCGCTTCTAAAACGCGACTACTGGTGGCCAGGAATGTACAGACATGTCAAAGAATGGGTAGAGGGATGTGCATTATGCCAACAAATGAAAGTTAACACTCACCCAAATGCACCAGCTTTAATCCCTATTCCATTCAAAGCGACATGTCTGTTTCAACAAGTCACCCTTGATTTCATTACCGATCTTCCCATCTCAGATGGATATGACTCAATATTGGTCACGGTGGACCATGGCCTTATGAAGGGGGTAATTTTCACCCCTTGCAGCAAGACAATTGACGCTTTAGGGACAGCCGATCTCTACATCTCCGAAATCTTCAAGCGCTTTGGACTCCCTGACGTCTTAATCTCTGATAGAGGACCACAGTTCTCCGCCAAAGTATTCCAAGAGATATGAAAAGCACTAGGAATCGACCACAGGATGAGCACTGCCTATCACCCTCAAACAGATGGGGAAACTGAACGCGTCAATCAAGAACTCGAGATCTACCTTCGGATGTTTTGTACTAATGAACCCCACAAATGGAAACCACTCCTACCTATCGCCGAATTTGCACACAATAACTGTTACCATGATACAATAAAAACATCCCCATTCCAACTCATGTATGGAACAGATCCAATCGCTATTCCCACAGCAGCGCTCAAGATGACTGCCCCAGCAGCAGAAGAACGTCTTCAGATGCTTCAAAAAGCAAGAGAAGAAGCTTTAGCAGCACATGAACTTGCCAGGCAAACAGTCGCTCAAAGATTCAGAGACAAGTCGATTAAATTTGAGAAAGGCGACAAGGTCTGGCTTGAGAACAAGAACTTACACATTCCATATCAATCAAGAAAGCTTGCACCAAAACGAGAAGGACCCTTTCAGGTTAAACAAGTCATGGGACCAGTTACATACAAGCTGAAATTACCGAAACAATGGCGCATTCACCCTGTATTTCATGCATCACTTCTCACTCCATATAAGGAAATGTCTATGCATGGACCAAACTTTACCACACCACCTCCCGATATAGTAAATGGACAGGAGAAGTTTGAGATCGAAGCTATCCTTGGACATCGAAAACGCGGAGCAGGCTATCAATATTTGGTTAAGTGGAAAGGCTATGGATTGAATGACAATACTTGGGAACCTGAACGCCATTTGGGAAATGCTGCGGACGTTCTGATAGAATATAAGAACAGGAGACGCCTATAGAACTTCATCTATGGCCTATAACCGATCAAAGAAATTCTGGAAAACCCTTTATGCGCTCAAAGGACAATTCCTTCCCCCTCGGACTCGTCTATTACCACATCGTCACAATAAGAAACACCTAGTACAACTCCCACACGCACGACGCTACCCAATCACCAGTAGACACATCCTTTTCATTTCACCAAGACGACCACTATCATCATCAAAAGCTATTCAACCGAACTTTACTGCACCAAGAACAAAAGAACAGGAACAGGAATTCCGAAATCTACAGCAATGGATCCTCTACAAAATGAATATATGGATATTAGATTGACGACGAGATCTACAAGAACATGGGTGCGACCGTTTCATGCAATTTTATCATCTCTTCCCACAGAAAATCGAGTTCCCCATCGACAACCCTGATGCAACCATTCCACCACCATATGATTCGTTAATATGGGAATGCATTCCCCCTCCTTACCCGCCAAAACCTCCACACTATCCTACTTATGATTTTGAACCAGGATACCCAAAGATTACCAGCAGGGTCACAGCTCAAGGAGCGTTCATTAGAGAAGACGAATTCACTCGACCAAACACTCCTGAATCACCATCAGATGATGCGCTGTATCACGCCATCCTTGCTCACTCCACAGAATCAGATGGTAACGAAACAGAAAATTCCATGGAAGACCTTTACGTTTGATGCTCTAGGATAAAAGACGATCCACCAGCTATCCATTCTCTCCATCTCATTCGATATACAATGTTCACCTTTGCCATTACCCTTGCCTACCTCGTCGCTTTCATCCTCGCTCTCCTGATCACTGCATGTGGTCACTGTTACATCGAACCCGTCGCCGCTGCCTCCCCCTTCCTCTCCACGGCCCATGACCTCCCCCTCGAGGTCTTCGTCACCACCACCACCACTATCGATGATTTTGTCTGGGCTGACCTCCCAGAACTCCACCAGCACCCAGAAGAACTTGAGCCCATGACCTTCGCTGCCCCCATCGTCCAGGATCCCGTCACCCACATTCCCTACGCCCACCACCCTCGCCATTCTGTCCTCTCCCCCGTCTCCGAAGCCCTCAGCACCCTCGTCGTTGACTTCAACCAGCTCTCCATGCCCCTCGACACCGTCACCCATCTCATGCTCTCTACCGATCCACAATGCCTAACTTATGAAGAGCGAGACAATCTTTGGGAGCATGCCAAACAGCTGGAGCGGATCACAAAAACCCTCCAATGGCGCATCGAGGCCGCCAACAAGGATCTGGATTCCATCATCAAATGGATCGAATCCAGAAAGGACCATGGCTGGACCACAGACGCACAATGGTAAGAAGTCGGTGACTTCTCACATATGAAGGGGGTAATGTTACAGTTTCTTTTCCTCTTCTATGATGGACGCTTTATTATTACATCATCATTACTATATGGTTTAGTGGACGTTTATCTCCTTTTGCTAACGCTTTCATATTTCCTTTCATAGGTAGTTAGCTGCATTTACTGCGCATTCCCTTTATAGTTTTCCTTGTTCTCAAAACGTATATAAACCCTAGAATACCCTGTACATTCTCCAGTTCCAACTTAATCGAATCATACTCTCAATCTTGACTCGAACTCCTCGCTCTCTTTCTCTTGAGCTCGTCGTCGACTTAGAGACCTTTGTCATCATTTGACTTAGCATCCAGAACTTGTCCAGTAGGCTGGGAGCGGACCGAGACTCTGCTTGCCACTGTTGACTTAGAACGAACTGCATTGGGAGCATCAATCTTAACATCTTTCTCTTGAGCTTGTTGTCAACTTAGAGACCTTTGTCATCATTTGACTTAGCGTCCAGAATCTGTCCAATAGGCTGGGAGTGGACCGAGACTCTGCTTGCCATTGTTGACTTAGAACGAACCGTGTTGGCAGCATCGATCTTAACACAAGTTGGAACTCTCAGACCGCTCAGTGTTTCTACACTAGCCAGACACCATTGATACCAGAACCTCGACCCTCAGACCCCCAAATGGCTCTGTCCATTTCAGACGAAAGTATTATTTAGATCGAAGGGAAATCTTTCCATCGACTACAGGAACAGGGTGGTTTTTCTGCTCAGGAACCAAGAAGAAGAACGAACCAGTACCAGAATCCCTCTTCAAAGGTGATTATATTGAAGGCCTTCCCAGACAACGTTTGGATTGATTGGATAAACAAAGAACACGAAGAAAGATTTCATTCTTTATTCAAACTGCCTACAAACGAACCAGAACTCTCTTGGTGGAACGAGTATCTTAGCCTTGCAGAAGTAGAAGAACGAGAGCGATATGCACTTAGGGACGGAGAACTACAGCCTTGGATAGAATTCCAAGAACAGAAACAGATCGAAGCAAATCTATTCAGAGATCCAGAATCAGGGAAGAAGACGAAACAGGAGAACTGTTCAGATGGATCCCACCACAACCACAAGCCTCGTGAAAAGATGATAGAATATAAGAGATATGAAAATACAGTAGACTAGTGACCTTGTAAGAGGAAACTATCTAGAGTCTTAGAGACTCGTACCTACAGAACACCCTCCTTATATACCCCAATGCCTGGTCTGTGCGCACAGACTGCGCAGCCGCTAGGCTGTGCACACGCAGCTACAAGACCCAGGCCTACCATCTAGAACTGCCCAGACTCGCCCAGAGTCTTTGCCCCTATAACCCCATATGCCGCAGTACAGCCACTGCTGATCTAAGCCCTCGGAGTATCCCATTAGGGGTGGGAGTCATTGCCCATATCCAGAGAAGTGTCGATAGAGCCCCAAGGAAAATAGATAAAAATATAGAAAAATAGCCAGAAAATCGGGAGGTCGTAACAAGAACCTACAGACCCAAAAGAAGAAACAGAAAAGATGGCATCTGATGCAGCAGCTCCTGCTTCTAAAGGAGATATTAAGCCGCAGCCCATGCACATTTTTACAGGGAAAAGAACTGAAGCAAAGGCTTTCATTGGAAACCTTGAAGACTATTTTGTTTTGAACAATGACAATTATAAGAACAAAGGACAGAAACAGATTCGATTCGCTCTTGCCTGCCTAGGACAGGAACTTGACAATTGGAAGGTTCTAATCAAAGAGGAGCTAGATGATGATGATGAAATGACCCTTACTTGGACAAGTTGGGCCGAATTCAAGAAGCAATTCTTAGCCGATTGGGGCGAAGTTAATAGCACACTCAGGGCCTTGAATAATTTGGCCAATCTTAGGGTAGGGGGTGACGTTTCAGTCCCTGAATATATTAGAAAATTCTGCATGGAGATTGGAACTTCAGGATTGAAAGGGACAACCACACAACTTCAGGCATTTGTCAATGGACTCCCTGAAAGTATCGCCACTAAAATTCTTGAGGTGAACATTTTATCAATGAAAGAAGCATATGAAAAAGCAGAACAGCTTCATGGCACTTGGGAAATGATGCGAGCGCTTGGACGCAAACCAGGACAAGGGAACCACTCTAATTTTAACCAAAACGCCAACATTAGGAGCAGATCAACTCGATCAGTTAATGCTATGCCCACTGGACGTTTGACAGACCAACAAAAGGAGGAGTACATGAAAGCAGGGAAGTGTTTCAGATGTGGAAACCAGGGACATGTTTCAAAACATTGTCCAAAACAAAACACTACTCCAAATGCCTCCTTCAGGTCCTCCTCATTGTTTCAGAACAAGGGGATCAGATCCATCCCTGAAGATGCGCCCCAGGACAAGCAAGACAACCCAGTTGCAAGTATCAGAGCGATCCTTGCTGGAATGAAGGCCGATGAATGAGAAGGTCTTCTTAATGAACTTGAGAACGAGGGTTTTTGATCAGGAAGCATCACACAGCGGTTGGCACTTCCACAGCAAATGGACTTTCACAGTTAGTGCTTGATTCTGTAATAGTACAATCAAATAATGACAAGCGCCTTTCAATCACTGTTGAAACAATTGATTTACCTGCTGAAACATCTGCCCTCATTGATTGTGGAGCAGAAGGGAACTTTATTGACGAAGAAATAACAACAAAACTACCAAAAGAAAAGCTAAGAAAACCGATTCAAGTTAGGAACGCAGATGGAACAATCAACACCTTGGTTAGAAGAAAATAACCCGACTATTGATTGGAGAGACAAAACAATTCACCTCATTGATGATCAACAAGATGGGACGATCTGGCAACTGGCACTGGACAATCAATGGGGAGAAGACAACTATTGGATTAGGGTCAAAACATCAGCATCTCAGGCACTGGAACATCAGCTGAAAAGGGACGGACCAAAGACAGAACTACCCACAGAGTATGAGAAATGGTGATCAGTCTTTGAGAAGAAAGCATCAGAGCGATTTCCTACCTCTAGAACTTGGGATCATGTGATCGATTTGAAGAACGGCTTCACCCCTAAAGTTAGCAAGATCTACCCACTATCAATTAAGGAGCAGTCGTCCTTAGATGAATGGATTGAAGAACAACTTGTTAAAGGATACATCAGACCGTCAAAATCACCCCAAGCCTCGCCATTCTTCTTCGTTTCAAAAAAGGAAAGTAGAGCGTTAAGGCCATGTCAAGACTACAGATACTTGAATGATTGTCCAATCAAGAACGCATACCCACTGCCCCTAGTATCCGATCTCCTTACTAAACTTGCTGGAGCACAATACTTCACCAAATTAGATCTTCGCTGGGGATACAATAACGTCTGAATCAAGAAAGGTGACAAATGGAAAGCAGCCTTCATTACAAATAAAGGATTATACGAACCAACTGTTATGTTCTTTGGACTATGCAATTCGCCATCTACGTTCCAAACCATGATGAACGAATATTTCAGAGATATGATTAACGAGGGATGGCTCATCATTTACATGGACGACATTTTGATTTGTTCCCAAAGCAAGACAGAATTGGAAGAATGAACAAAACAAGTTCTTGATCGATTAGAGGAGAACGACTTGTTCCTGAAACTGGAAAAGTGTAAATTTGCTGTACAAGAAGTCGAGTTTCTAGGAATGATCATATCACCTGCAAAAATACAGATGGATCTGATCAAACTAGCAGGGATAGCTGATTGGCCAGTACCAACAACAGTCAAACAAGTTCAATCATTCTTAGGCTTTGGAAACTTCTATCGACAATTCATTGGAAATTTTGCGGCTATAGTGAAACCGCTCACTGACTTAACAAAAAAGATGGAGATATTTGACTGGAATACTGAGCGTCAAGCTGCTTTTGATACCCTGAAACAACGACCCACCTCCATGCCAGTTCTCTTAATGCCAAACCCAGCAAAACCATTTATCCTCCAAACCGACGCCTCTAATAAGGCAATAAGAGCAGTATTAAAACAAGCAGACGACTCTGGCGCACTACATCCTTGCGGTTTTATTTCCCACGCCCTAACACCAACAGAACAGAATTACCAGATTTATGATAGAGAATTACTTGCCATCATCAAAGGGTTGGCAGTTTGGTGTTACCTTCTACATGGATCACCTCATACAATCATTGTTCATTGCGATCACAAGAACCTGTCCTATTACAGAACTGCTCAACAATTGACACCTAGACAAGCCCAATGGTCGTCCTTATTATCTGAATTTGATCTCCGGATTGAACATGTACCAGGAACAAAGATGTTCGAAGCAGACGCTCTATCTAGAAGACCAGATCATGTGGGAAATGATGAAGAGCAAACCACAGTCACCATGCTACCAAATGATCGTTTCATTTGCCTTATCAACAATGATTTAGCCAATGAACTAAAGAAGTATATGGCGAATGACGATTTTGGACGGATCTTAATTGACGTTATTAAACAACAAAGAGTGCCACCAATCAAATCAAAGCTACAGGATTGGACATATGCCCATGGGATCGTCTATTACCTTGGAAAGATCTATATCCCTGATCAGATCAAATTAAGAACTCGCTTAATTAAAGAAACGCATGAAGCTTTATCTTCAGGACATCCTGGCCAATTGAAAACATTGGCACTTCTAAAGCGTGACTACTGGTGGCCAGGAATGTACAGACATGTTAAAGAATGGGTAGAAGGCTGCGCACTATGTCAACAGATGAAGGTTAACACCCACCCAAATTCACCAGCATTAGTTCCTATTCCATCAAAAGCAACACGCCCGTTTCAACAAGTAACCCTCGATTTCATAACTGATCTTCCCATTTCGGATGGATATGACTCAGTATTGGTCACGGTGGACCATGGCCTTACAAAGGGGGTAATTTTCACCCCTTGCAACAAGACAATCAATGCTCTAGGAACAGCTGACCTCTATATATCTGAAATCTTCAAACGCTTCAGACTCCCTGATGTCTTAATCTCAGATAGAGGACCACAGTTCTCTGCCAAAGTATTCCATGAGATACGAAAAGCACTGGGGATCGACCACAGGATGAGCACTGCTTATCACCCTCAAACAGATGGGGAAACTGAACGCATCAATCAAGAACTTGAGATTTATCTTTGGATGTTTTGTACCAATGAACCCCACAAGTGGAAACCACTCCTGCCTATCGCCGAATTCGCACACAATAATCGTTATCATGATACAATAAAAACATCTCCATTCCAACTTATGTATGGAACAGATCTGATCACCATTCCCACAGCATCGCTCAAGATGACTGCACCAGCAGCAGAAGAGCGCCTTCAGATGCTTTGAAGAGTGAGAGAGGAAGCATTAGCAGCACATGAACTCGCCAGGCAAACAGTTGCTCAAAGATTCAGAGACAAGTCGATTAAATTCGAGAAAGGCGACAAGGTCTGGCTCGAGAACAAGAACCTACACATCCCATATCAATCAAGGAAGCTTGCACCGAAAAGAGAAGGACCCTTTCAGGTTGAACAAGTCATGGGACCAGTTACATACAAGCTGAAACTACCAAAACAATGGCGCATTCATCCTGTATTCCATGCATCGCTTCTCACTCCATATAAGGAAACGCCAATACATGGACCAAACTTTACTATACCACCTCCCGATATAGTTAATGGGCAGGAGGAGTTTGAGATCGAAGCTATCCTTGGACATCGAAAATGCGGAGCAGGCTATCAATATTTGGTTAAATGGAAAGGCTATGGATCGAATGACAATACCTGGGAACCTGAGCGCAATCTAGGAAATGCTGCGGACATTCTGATAGAATATAAGAACAGAAGACACCTATAGAATTTCACCTATGGCTTATAACTGATCAAAGAAATTCTGGAAAACCCTTTACACACTCAAAGGACAATTCCTTCCTCCTCGGACTCGTTTATTACAGCATCGTCACAACAAGAAGCACTTGATACGACTCCCACATGCACGACGTTATCCAATCACTAGCAAACACATACTTTTTATTTCCCCAAGACGACCACTATCATCATCAAAAGCTATTCAACTGAACCTCACTGTACAAAAAACAAGGGAACAGGAACAAGAATTCCGAAAACAGCAGCAATGGATCCTTCACAAGATGAATATATGGATATTAGATCAACGACGAGATCTACAAGAACATGGGTGTGACTGCTTCATGCAATTTCATCATCTCTTCCCACAGAAAATCGAATTCCCTGTGGAAAATCCTGATGCAATCATTCCACCACCATATGATTCATTAACATGGGAATGCATTCCCCCTCCTTACCTGCCACTGCCTCCACAATATCCTACTTATGACTTCGAACCAGGATATCCAAAGATTACCAGCAGAGTCACAGCTCAAGGAGCGTTCATTAGAGAAGACAATTCACTCAACCAAACACCCCTGAATTACCATCAGATGATGCGCTGTATCACGCCATTCTTGCTCACTCCACAGAATCTGATGGTAATGAAACAGAAGATTCTATGGAAGACCTTTATGTTTGATGCTCTAGGATAAAAGACGATCCACCAGCTACCCATTCTCCCCATCCTACTCGATACACAATGTTTGCCTTCGTCATCACCCTCGCCTACCTCATCGCTTTCGCCCTCACCCTCCTGATCACTGCTTGTGGTCATTGCTACATTGAACCCGTCACTGCCACCTCCCCCTTCCTCTCCACGGCCCACGACCTCCCTCTCGAGGTCTTTGTCACCACCACCACCACTATCGATGATTTCATCTGGGCGGACCTCCCAGAACTTCACCAACACCCTGAAGAACTCGCTCCCATGACCTTCGCCAATCCCGTCATCATGGATTCTGTCACCCACATCCCTTACATTCACCACCCTCGCCACTCCATCCTCTCCCCCATCTCCGAAGCCCTCAGCACCCTCATCGTTGACTTCAACCACCTCTCTGCACCCCTTGACTCTGTCACTAACCTCATGCTCTCCACTGACCCTCAATGTCTTACTTATGAAGAACGCGACAATTTGTGGGAGCATGCCAAGCAGCTGGAGCCCGTTACTAAAAGTCTCCAATGGCACATCGAGGCCGCTAACAAGGACCTTGACAGCATCATCAAATGGATAGAATCCAGGCGAGACCATGGCTGGACTGCGGATGCACAATGGTAGAAGTTGGTGACTTCTCACATACAAAGGGGGTAATGTTACAGTGTGTTACAGTTTCTTTTCCTCTTCTATGACAGACGCTTTATTACATCACCATTACCATACGATTTAGTGGACATTTATCTCCTTTTGCTAACGCTTTCATATTTCCTTTCATAGGTAGTTAGCTGTGCTTACTGCGCATTCCCTTTACGGTTTTCTTTGTTCTCAAAACGTATATAAACCCTAGAGTATCATGTACATTCTCTAGTTCCAACTTAATCAAATCATACTCCCAATTTCGACTCAGACTCCTCACTCTCTTTCTCTTGAGCTCGTCGTCAATTTAGAGACCTTCGTCATCGTTTGACTTAGCATCCAGAATCTGTCCAATAGGCTGGGAGCAGACCAAGACTCTGCTTGCCATTGTTGACTTAGAACGAACCGTGTTGGGAGCATCAATCTTAACACACCCAAGTAAGATTCATGACATGTTCTATTAATCAAAGTTGTAGAGGTAATAAATCTGATGCCATTGGTGGTAAGAAAACATGTGTAAACAAAGCCCTCCTCAACATATCAGCCATTTATTCACTTTTTGTGTGACAATGCTAACATCCAACATCAAAGTAAGATTCTTAGCACACCCCATTAATAGAACTTGCAAAAAAAAGAAATTCTTCCCTGGTGGTGATATTTAAACATCTATAAACAAAGGACATCCATTGTATTTTATTTTACTTTTTTTTTCACAATTCTTTGCTGTTACAGTGTTTCTTGTGCTTCTTGTCAACTGTTAAGATTGATGCTCTCAATGCAGTTTGTTCTAAGTCAACAGTGGCAAGCAGAGTCTCGGTCTGCTCCCAGCCTACTGGACAAGTTCTGGATGCTAAGTCAAACAATAACAAAGGTCAAACTACAATGAGCTCAAAGAGATGAGAGTGAAGAGTTTCATTCAGAGGTTGAGAGAAGGATTCAATTAAGTTGGAACTGAAAACTAACTCATTACAGGAGGACTTATATATGTAAAAGAACAAGAGAAATATAAAAGGAAACATACAGCTAAATACCTAAGAAAGGAAAAGTGAAGGTAAATAACTAAAGGAGATAAGCATCCATGAAACGCATAGCAATGGTTATGTAATAGTAAAGTATCTGTCAACGAAGGGAAAAAAAAACTGTAACATCAACTTGCCCTTTGTCATCATTTGACTTGGTGTCCAAAACTCTTTATCCAGTATGCTGAGAGCAAACCAAAACTCTGCTTGCTGGCTGTTGACTTAGAACAAATTACACTGAGAGCATTGACCCTAACTGTTACAGTTTCTTTCCCTTTCAATAACAGACTACAATGCTTTTATATTTTCCATGTTCTTCATGTATATAAACCCTCTCATGTACTGTAGTTCTCTGGTTCCAATTTACATCAATTTGTTCTTCATCACCATTTGACTTAGTGTCTAAGAACTTCTGTCCAGTAGGCTGGCAGTGGACTGAGACTCTGCTTGCCACTGTTGAGTGAAAACAAACCATGTCAAGGGCATTGATCCTAACACTAACATTTGCTGACCCACAATTCCAACACTACTGAAACTTCATTTGCCCCCATCTGGACACCATGTTTATACCCCTCTCTGCCCTGTTGTTCCCCACCTTGCAACTATTTTTCCCTTCCTCCTTCCCCTACCTGCCTTCTGTTACAAACTAACTTATTTTCCTTGATTTTCTATATTCCTCTCTCCTTCTCATGAGGCTTGTGATTGTGTGGAATTTGTCCCAACACTTTCCAATTTGTCCTGTATTCATTGCCACATATTGAGTGATTTTTTCCACATGCAAATCAACTTTCTGCCATGATCACAGCTAAATTGTAGGAAATTTTGAACTGCAAAAGTAACATTTCATGCATAACTATGATAAAACTATAAATAATATTATTTCAACAGATTGAAAGTGTGGGAAATGTATGCAATGTGTGGGAAAATGTGTGGGAAATGTATGCAATGTGTGGGAAAATGTGTGGGAAATGTATGCAATGTGTGGGAAAATGTGTGGGAAATGTATGCAATATGTGGGAGAATGTGTGCAACATGTGAGAAAATGTGTGCAAGTGTGGGAAATGTGTACAATGTGTGGGAAAATGTGTGAAATGTGTGGGAAAATGTATGCAATGTGTGGGAAAATGTGTGCAATGTATGGGAATATGCACAGGGAGGCTGTACATAAGTTGGCAAATGCAGGACTGCTGGAATTATTCAACTATGAGGAAATGTGGTTGGACAGATCTTACATATGAGTGTGAGAAAATGTAGGTAATGTGGAAGCACAGAGAAGTTAAGTTTATGGTGGGAAAAATCACATCAGGTGTGGGAATAGGTGCAGCAAGGAAAGTGCAATAAATGTGGGAAATGTAGTGTGGGAATGTTTAGAGGTAGTTAACTTGAGTGTGGGAAATGAAATAGAGCGTGGGAATATGCCTGGGAAAGTATTCTATCATGATAAAGTGTTGACATGCATCACTGTCAGCACAGCTAGTCAGGTTGTAAGTTAAAGTCTGATCAGAGTCTGAGTGGAGTCTGATCAGACTGTGTAAATTTGTTAAGTCCAAGTCAGTCTGGTCAGACTCTGATCGGAGTCCAATAGGATATGTGGGGGAGTGTAAAGTACTGGATTGTAATGGGACACACAGTATGTGCTTATCCTGACTGCATAACAGAGCTTGCAAATGCAAGGGGAGGTGTGTACTGTGCATTGCATGAGAATATGTAAGGAGGATTATGTCATGTGGCTAACTGTGCCAATATAAAGGTGCAGGGAACACTGGCCTGTCATACTCACCAGGCTAGGTGGACCAGATTCAGGAGTAGTCATGGAAACAGGGGCCTTTCTGGTTATAGGAGAGCATTAAGACAGCAAGATCAGAGTTTTCCATGGAATAAAGCACATAGGGAGGTGCAACAGCCACAGCCACATGATGTGGAGCCTGGAAGACACCAAGATAGAGATGCCTTTCTGCCAGCACAGATTTACTGTGTGGAAACAATATGTGCTCCATGTGGAGTTGTGGTAGCATGGGCCAAATTTTCAAAGTCAGAATCACCAACAAATATTTTGCAGTTCTTAGACCATGTTTATCCTGATGATGATTCAAGGCCTGACTATATTTGCATTGATAAGGCATGCCTTGTACTGAGAACAAGTATTGCCAATGGTAGTTGGGCAAGATGGAGCCAAACAAGCAGGTTTATTGTGGACTCTTACCATTACAAGAATCACAAGGCTACAGATACACTAATGGTGCGATCCTGCACCATCAGATGGCTCAGCACACAACTTGGTTATCACAGGTATAGACAACAATGGAGAACCTTATGAGAAGCGTGCATTTAATACTCAGGCATGTGAACAATTAAACGCATGTTTAGGTGGCTTTCAATCAATATTGAATCAGATGACACCTGGAAATTTCAACTGGTTCCTTCACACAATGCTATACTTTCACACAATCCAAGTTCTAAAAAGGCAGGTAAGGTTCAAGATGGATGACCCTGGTGACAGTAGTGACTCAGAATAGCAGATTGAATATAATTAGTTGTATTTGTGATGGCCATTTTAACAAGTAGATTGCTGAGAATACAAACAAATTAGTAAAGATAATGTTACTCATATCAGCACAACCCTGTTCATGATGCCAATTGTGAAAAGAAATGTAAATTTCACATGGAATGACCATCAACTCCATGTAGAATCCATGCTGATTCCACATGGATTCCACATGGATTCCACAGATTCTGCACAGATTCCACACGGATTCCAGATGGATTCCACAGATTCCACTGGAATGGGGGGGCCAGTGGAAAGTACTGTGAATTTCCTGGCACATGTCTATCCAACAGAGGAATCAAGGCCATCTTACATTTGCATTGACAAAGCATGTCTTGTGCTAAGAAGTTGTGTAGCAAATGGAAGCTGGGAGACATGGAAAAAAACAAGCAGATTCATTGTTGACACTTATCACTACACCAATCACAGTGATAGAGATATATTGTGTCATACATGGTGCAACCCTTCACCTACAGATGGATCTGCACCCAACCTGGTAGTAGTTGAGTCTGATTCACAGGGAGGACATCATTATAAGCAAGCATTCAATACACAGGCTTGTGAGCAATTGAATGCTTGGCTTGGTGGCTTTGAACAGATCTTGAAAAGAATGACTGCTGGAAACTTTGATTGGTTCTTGCACACAATGCTTGTGTACCATACTACTCAGGTCATGGAGAGACAATTGAGAATGAACATTGATGAGGGCAAGGATGAGAATGAGGATGAGGATGAAATGGCAGAGGAAGGAGGGGGTAATTTACAATAGTCTTTTGATTACAAATATAAACATCTTTATTATCAGTGAACTCAAGGTTGAGGTTGAGTATATTACAGTTGGCAGCATGATTCTGTCATGGAAATCTACTAGGAACTCCTGGAAATAGATAGGAACATGGTGGGAAGTTTTCTGTGGTAAGTTCCTATAGAAATGTGGCTCACTGGGAATGCACTGGGAATGCACTGGGAATGAGGTAGGAATGTGCTGGGACCATAGTGGACCAAGTGGGAATTTACTGGGAATTTGGTGGGAATCCCAGGAGTCCACTAGGAATCCTAGGAGTCCACTGGGAGTCCACTGGGAAACATGGCTCAGTGGAAAGTACTGAGATAATATGACATTTAAAAAATATAGTCACAGTCATTCCTATCTCATACTTGACACTGTGGGAATACATATACACTTCAGAAATGGCTTGGTTTATTATGTGTTTGCAAAATTCAATAAAGTCTAAGAAGGTATATTTGTTCATGTGGGAAGGTGGATCTTGCTCATTGTCACATTTTGAGACCATGGGAAGACCTGACAACATCAAGGACATGACAGAAAATCAGTTTGTGGAAGAGTTCTTTTGATGTGCCATATCATGACTGACTTTTGGGAAATTTGGTGGTGTGAGAAATGACATGTTAGTGAATACAAGCTATTATGTCTTCATCAAAGACTAGATGTGGAACAGTAAAAATAAGCACTCAAGGTACCAATGCACAAATATGGTTTGCAGGAAATAGATGAGCATGCAAGAAACAATTGACTGATAAAATGAAGAATTTGAATCTATAGAATAAATAAGGAGAAATGTTAGATGAGCATGTAAGAAGTAACAATTGACTGCTATAATGAAAAATTTGAATCTATACAAGAAATTAAGGGATCCATCAGATGAGGAATAGGTAAGCATAGATACAATTGATTGATAAAATGAAAAATCTAGAGTGGAACAGTAAAGTAAATAAATACTCAAGACACCAATAATACAAATATGTTTTTTCCATGCAGGAAATAGGTAAGCATGCAAGAAACAATTGACTGATAAAATGAAAAATCTAGATGTGGGACAGTAAAGTAAATAAATACTCAAGACACCAATAATATAAATATGTTTTTTCCATGCAGGAAATAGGTAAGCATGCAAGAAACAATTGACTGATAAAATGAAAAATCTAGATGTGGAACAGTAAAGTAAATAAATATTGAAGACACCAATAATACAAATAAAGAACATATATATGAAATATCATATAAACAGCAGCAAGCAGGTGTGGAAAGTAGATAAGAGTGTAGATGAAATGTGCTGAGGAACTGTGGGAATGTAGAATAAATATAAGGATAGGAAACATGGTGAGAACATTGACAGGTGTGTGGGAACATGGGAAAATTAACAGGTAGTATGAATATGATGAGAAGGTTGATAGGTGTGTGTAAAAACAATGGGGAAGTCAACAGGTGTGCATGAACCTGGTGGGGGGTGTGGGAAGATGGTGGGGATGTAGGAAGATGGTGGGAGTATGTGATGGTTGGGAGTGTGAGAAGATGGTGGGGTGTGGGAAGATGGTGGGAGTGTGTGATGGTTGTGAGTGTGAGAAGATGGTGGGGATGTGGGAAGATGGTGGGAGTGTGGGAAGATGATGGGAGTATGTGATGGTTGGGAGTGTGAGAAGATGGTGGGGGTGTGGGAAGATGATGGGAGTGTGGGAAGATGGTGGGAGTGTGGGAATGAACATGGTGGAAAAGTGGATAATACATGCCTGGGAAGTGCACAGGTGTGTTATGACAATATGGGGTGGGAAAGTTGGGAGAACCTGTAATGTGACTCAATGATGCTTGGTTTGTTATTGTTTGGAGGTATTTACTGTACAGGAGTCACAGTATGTTCAAATAGTGACTAAGTCCTGGTTGAGTCCTGGTGAGTCCTGGTGAGTCCTGGCTAGTACTGGTTCATGGAGGAATCAGGAATGACCAGGACTGACCAGGAGTCCAGTGGAACATGGGGGGGAGTGTTAAGTACTGGGATGTAGGGATGAAATGAGCCATTTTGGACATTCTATCACAGACTACAAGAATTGCATTATGTCCATGTGATTCTGGTAACTTTGTAATAAAGTCTGCTGATATATGCGTCCATGGCTGTTGTGGTGCTGAATTAGGCATCAATTTCCCTGCTGGTGGTTCTGGGAAATTTTTGCTTCTTTGACACTTGTCACATCTGGCAACATATTTTTTAACAAATTTAGTGACTCCTGGCCACCAATAATTTCTTGTGACGAGTTCAACTGTCTTCCATTGTCCTCCATGTCCAGCAATGGGTGTGTCATGATGGAGCCTAACTATCTCCATTTGTAATTTTTCATCTTTTGGAACATAGACTTTTCCTCTCCAAAGGATTAATCCCTGCTCCATTTGCCCTTTTTCATGGCTTCTACCACCTTAACAACATCTTCATCTCTTGCTTCAGATTTCCTTATTTTATTAAGGATTTCTTTTTCCAATGCGTTAACCAGTACATGCCCTTGTTGCAAAGCTGCAATGCAGAAAAATTCTGGTTTTAACAAGGTCACTTCCTTGTTATCATCTTCTACCCCCTTTTTATGGTCTACTGAGATACAATGCCCAGCGTGCTTGTCTTTGATTTAACTTTTTAGCACTCATAAAGTATTTGAGATTCTTGTGATCCATCCAGATCTCAAATTGCTGCTGTGCTCCTTCTAAATAATGCCTCCAGGCTTTGAGACATCTCATAATGCCCAACATTTCTTTGTCATGGACATCATAATTCCTTTCTGTTTCATTTAGAGATTTGGAGAGAAATGCGACCAGTCTCCATTTGTTATCTTCACATTCCATAGATAACACTCCTCCTGTAGTGTAGTCAGAAGTGTCAGACTCTATTCTGAATTTCTTGTCAGAGTCTGGTGCGACAAGAATTGGTTGTTCTGTGAATAGTTTTTTTAAGGTTTTTATGGCTTTTTCTTCTTCTTCTCCCCAATTCCATGTTTTTTCCTTTTTAACCAGATCATGTAATGGTCTAGCAATTTTGGCAAAGTCTTTGACAAATCTTCTATAGTAATTTGCCAATCCCAAAAACCATTGAATGTCTTTGACACAAGACAGTGTCGGCCAATTTAGGATTGCTTCTACTTTTTTCAGATCCATCTTAATTCCATTGGGTCCAATTATTACCCCAAGGAATTCAACTTCTTTTATGCTCCATACAGATTTTTCTGGTTTAACATATAAATGTTACGATTTGATCTTATCTTAAATATCTTATCTTATCTCTTATCTCGGGAAGCTCGGATCTCTTATTGGGTTATCAGAGATCTTATCTTTCAAGATTATGTAAGTGGACTGAGGGTTGGCATGAGGTGGAGGTGAGGCAGTCAGGTGATGGATTAGTCAGAGGGGTGAGGCCTTGGGTATATAGTTTTGGTTGTAGCGTCAAGAGCCCTAGGCTCTTGATTGTCATAGTCGTAGACTATACAACAGAGTTTTCTTTTCTTCTCTCTCCCTTCTTCCTCTGAGAGTGTGACCTGGTCTAGCGACCTTGTGGCAATAAATCATTTTCTTCCAACCTCCTAAGAACTTCCAACACTATTTGTTCATGTTGTTCTTCAGTTTCCATATAGATAAGGATGTCATCTATGTACACAATGACTTTTCCTTCATTGATCATGTCATGGAAAATATCGTTCATCATGGCTTGGAAGGTTGCTGGTGAATTGGTAAGCCCAAAGTACATTACTACTGGTTCAAAAGAACCTTCAGGCATAGTAAAGGCAGCTTTCCATTCATCACCTTCTTTGATCTGTACATTATTATAGCCCCATTGTAGATCCAATCTACTAAAGAGCTTTGCTTTTCCTGCTCGATCCATAAGTTCTGATATAAGTGGTAATGGATAGTTATTTTTAACTGTCCATTTGTTTAGGTAACGGTAATCCTGTACCATTCTTTTCTTTCCGTCTTTCTTTTTTACAAAAAACACCAGTGACATTTGCAGTGATTTAGAAGGTCTAATGTATCCCATTTTTAGTTGATCATCAACAAAGCTTCTAACTTCACTGGGTTCATCTGGTGACAAAGGATACACTTTTCCTTTCTTGGGCTGGTAACCTTCTTTGAGATCTATGGTATGATCCCATGGTTTCCCAACCAGCATTTGTTCTGATGCTTTCTTTTCAAATAAATGAAGATATTTGTGGTACTTTGATGGTACCAAATCTCTAGTTTCAGGTTTTTTAAGTTCCCTAATCCATTTTTTGTTACAATTTCTTTCCCTTTCGTCGACGGACTTATTTTATTATATAATCATCGTTATGCGTTTCATGGACGCTCATCTCCTTTAGCTACTTTACCTTCACATTTCCTTTCTTAGGTATTTAGCTGTACATTTCCTTTTATATTTCTCTTGTTCTTTTATGTATATAAACCTTCTTGTAAAGTAGCTAGACTCCAGTTCCAACTTAATCGAATTCTTCTCTCAACTTCTGAACGAAAACTCCTCGCTCTCATCTCTTTGGGCTCGTCGTTTATTTGACCTTTGTCATCGTTTGACTTAGTGTCCAGAACCTGTCCAGTAGGCTGGGAGCAGACCAAGACTCTGCTTGCCACTGTTGAATGAATTGCGTTGAGAGCATCGATCTTAATACAAGTTGGAACTCACAGAACCGCTCAGTGTTTCTACACTAGCCAGACACCATTGATACCAGAACCTCGAACCTCAGACCCCCGAACGGCTCTGCCCGTTTCAGACGAAAGTATTATCTAGATCAACGAGAAGTTTTTCCGTCAACTACAGGAACAGGGTGGTTTTTTCGCTCAGGAACTAAAAAGAAGAACGAACCAGTACCAGCATCCCTCTTTGAAGGTGATTATATTGAAGGAAACGGAAAGGAAGTCTTCCCAGATAACGTTTGGATTGAGTGGATCAACGAAGATCTAGAAGAGGACTTTTATTCTCTATTTTATCCACCCACTGAAGAACCAGAATCCTCCTGGTGGAACGAATTCATCAGTCTCTCTGGAGCACCACCACAGGATAGATACGCACTTCAAGACAAAGGGATACAGCCTTGGAGAGACTTCCTAGAACAGAAACAGATCGAACAAAGTCTATTTGGAGATCCAGAATCAGGGAAGAAGAAAGACGAAACAGGAGAACCTACAGATCCGAAAGAAGAAACAGAAAAGATGGCATCCGACGTAGCAGCACCTGCCTCTAAAGGAGATATCAAACCGCAGCCTATGCGCGTTTTTACAGGAAAACGAACCGAAGCGAAGGCTTTCATTGGAAGTCTTGAAGATTACTTTGTTTTGAATGATGATAACTATAAAAACAAAGCACAGAAGCAGATTCGATTTACTCTTGCCTGTCTTGGGCAGGAACTCGATGATTGGAAAGTCCTGATAAAGGATGAATTGGACGATGAAGAAGAAACAACCCTTACTTGGACGAATTGGGCAGAATTCAAGAAACGTTTCTTAGCCGATTGGGGTGAAGTTAATAGCGCTCTCAGAGCGCTGAACAATCTAGCCAATCTCAGAGTAGGGGGCGACGTTTCAGTCCCTGAATATATCAGAAAATTTCGCATGGAAATCGGTACTTCAGGATTGAAAGGAACTACTGCGCAGCTCCAGGCCTTTGTCAAAGGACTTCCCGAAAGTATTGCTACAAAGATACTTGAAGCAAACGTTCTATCCATGAAAGAAGCGTATGAAAAGGCAGAACAGCTTCATGGCGCTTGGGAAATGATGCGAGCGCTTGGAAGAAAACCAGGACAAGGGAATCACTCCAATTTCAACCGAAACACCAACAATAGGGGCGGATCAACCCGATCAGTAAATGCGATGCCCACTGGACGTTTGACAGATGAACAAAAAGAGGAATACATGAAATCTGGAAAATGTTTCAGATGTGGAAACCAGGGGCATGTTTCAAGGAATTGTCCCAAACGAAACACCACGTCAAACGCCTCCTTCAGGGCCTCCTCATTGTTTCAGAATAAGGGGATCAGATCTATCCCTGAAGATGCGCCCAAGGAAAAGAAAAATGACCCAGTTGCAAGCATCAGAGCGATCCTTGCTGGGATGAAGGCCAATGAACGAGAAGGTCTTCTCAATGAACTCGAGAACGAGGGTTTTTAACCCGGAAGCGTCATACAGCGGTTGGCACTTCCATAACAAATGGGCATTCACAGTTAGCGCTTGATTCTGTAATAGTAAGATCGAATAATGACAAGCGTCTTTCAATTTCTGTGGAGACGTCCGATTTACCCGCTGAAACTTCGGCTCTAATCGATTGCGGAGCAGAAGGGAATTTTATTGACGAAGAAGTAACCACCAAGTTATCAAAAGAAAAATTGCGAAAACCAATTAGAGTCAGAAACGCAGATGGAACAGTTAACACTAATGGAATAATCACACATCGAGTCCATATTCAATATTCGATTGGAGGAAAACGATACAGCAACTGGTTTCTAATCACTAAATTAGGAGATCAACGATTAATTTTGGGGATCCCTTGGTTAGAAGAAAACAATCCTACTATTGATTGGAGAGATAAAACGATACACCTCATCGATGAACAACGGAATGAAGGAACTATCTGGCAAATGGCATTGGACAATCAACAATGGGGAGAAGACGATTACTGGATCAGAGTTAAGACGTCAGCATCTCAAGCGTTAGAACATCAGTTGAAAAAGGATGAACAAAAAACGGAATTACCATCAGAATATGGGAAATGGCACTCAGTCTTTGAGAAAAAGGCATCAGAACGATTCCCAACTTCCAGAACTTGGGATCACGCTATCGATTTGAAAACCGGTTTTAGTCCTAAAGTTAGCAAAATCTATCCGTTATCAATCAAAGAACAGTCGTCGCTGGACGAATGGATTGAAGAACAGCTAGCTAAAGGCTACATCAAACCGTCGAAATCTCCTCAAGCATCGCCATTCTTCTTTGTCTCAAAAAAGGAAAGTGGTGCGCTTCGGCCATGCCAAGATTATAGATATTTAAACGATTGGACAATCAAGAATGCATACCCATTACCCCTAGTATCTGACCTCCTTACAAAACTCGCTGGTGCACAATATTTCACCAAATTAGACCTCCGATGGGGATATAATAACGTCAGGATCAAGAAAGGGGACGAATGGAAAGCTGTTTTCATTACCAACAGAGGATTATACGAACCAACTGTTATGTTCTTCGGTTTATGCAATTCGCCATCCACATTCCAAACTATGATGAACGAATACTTCAGAGACATGATTAATGAAGGATGGCTCATTATCTACATGGACGACATCTTGATATGTTCTCAGAATTTGAACGAACTAGAAGAACGAACAAAAAGGGTCCTTGATCGATTAGAAGAGAACGATCTGTTCCTGAAATTAGAAAAATGTAAATTTGCTGTTCAAGAAGTTGAATTTTTGGGCATGATCATCTCACCCGGAAAAATACGAATGGATCCTATCAAACTCGCAGGAATAGCTGATTGGCCAGTACCATCAACGGTTAAACAAGTCCGATCATTCCTAGGTTTTGGAAACTTTTACAGACGTTTTATTGGAAACTTTGCAGCAATCGCAAAACCACTCACAGATCTAACCAAGAAAACGGAACCATTTGACTGGAATAATGAGCACCAACTTGCCTTTGACACCCTAAAGCAACGGTTCGCCTCTATGCCAGTATTGTTAATGCCAAATCCTGCAAAACCATTCATCCTTCAAACCGACGCCTCCAATAAAGCAATTGGAGCGGTACTGAAACAGGCTGATGAATCTGGAGCACTCCATCCGTGTGGATTTATATCCCATGCGTTAACACCAACGGAGCAGAATTATCAAATTTATGACAGAGAACTGCTTGCAATCATCAAGGGACTTGCAGTATGGCGCCATCTATCACATGGTTCTCCTCACACGATCATCGTCCATTGTGATCACAAGAACTTGTCCTACTATCGAACTGCTCAACGCTTAACACCTCGACAAGCTCGGTGGTCATCATTACTATCTGAATATGATCTTCGTATTGAACATATACCTGGCACAAAAATGTTCGAAGCAGATGCATTATCCAGACAGCCAGATCATATGGGAAATGATGAGGAACAAACTACGGTCACGGTTTTGCCGAATGACCGATTTATTCGACTAATCAATGATGATCTTGCCAGCGAATTAAAGAAATACATGGCAAACGACGATTTTGGACGCATCCTTATTGAAGTTATCACTAAGCAAAGGGCACCACCAATTAAATCCAAACTACAAGACTGGACATACACTCATGGTATCGTTTATTACTTGGGCAAGATCTATGTGCCTGATCGAATTGAGTTGCGCACTCGATTAATTAAGGAGATACATGAAGCATTATCTTCAGGACACCCTGGACGATTGAAAACACTAGCACTTTTGAAACGTGATTATTGGTGGCCTGGAATGTATAGACATGTCAAAGAATGGGTTGAAGGTTGTGCACTTTGCCAACAGATGAAAGTCAATACCCACCCAAATTCACCGGCATTAATCCCTATTCCATCAAAAGCTACTCGGCCATTTCAACAAGTCACACTGGATTTTATCACCGATCTTCCTATATCTGACGGTTATGACTCCATTCTGGTCACGGTGGACCATGGTCTTACGAAGGGGGTAATTTTTACTCCTTGCAATAAGACGATCGACGCCTTAGGAACTGCAGACCTCTATATCTCTGAAATATTCAAATGCTTTGGACTCCCTGACATCTTAATCTCGGATAGAGGACCGCAATTCTCCGCCAAAGTATTTCAAGAAATACGAAAAGCTCTAGGAATCGACCATAGAATGAGCACAGCCTACCATCCTCAGACAGATGGAGAAACTGAACGTGTAAATCAAGAACTCGAAATTTATCTTCGAATGTTCTGCGCAAATGAACCTCATAAATGGAAACCACTACTACCCATCGCTGAATTTGCACATAATAATCGATATCACGACACAATAAAGACATCACCATTTCAACTTATGTACGGATCAGATCCAATCGCTATCCCTACAGCAGCAATCAAGATGACCGCACCAGCAGCAGAAGAACGACTTCTGATGCTCCGAAAAGCTAGAGAAGAAGCCCTAGCCGCTCACGAACTAGCTAGACAAATGGTCACTCATAGATACAGAGACAAGTCAATCAGATTCGAAAAGGGTGACAAAGTCTGGCTCGAAAACAAGAATCTCCACATTCCATATCAATCAAGAAAGTTAGCACCAAAACGGGAAGGACCCTTTCAGGTTGAACAAGTCATGGGACCAGTTACTTACAAATTGAAATTACTGAAACAATGGCGCATTCACCCTGTGTTTCATGCATCGCTCCTCACTCCATATAAGGAAACCTCAATGCACGGCCCGAATTTCACTATGCCACCTCCCAATATGGTTAAGGGACAAGAAGAGTTTGAGATCGAGGCTATCCTTGGACATCGAAAACGCGGAGCCGGTTATCAATATTTAGTCAAATGGAAAGGCTATGGAGCAAATGACAATACCTGGGAACCAGAACGACATCTGGGCAATGCTGCGGATATTTTGGTAGAATATAAAAACAGAAGAAATCTTTGAAGCAATCAACACTATGACTTATTATCGCACCAACCTCCAATTAAAACATAATATCCGCTATGTCAAGAGATTTTGCAGAACTGTTGGACGATACACTCCTACTGTCAAAACCAGATACTCTGTCACGCAGATGTTCGTTCCTGCCTTTAAACACCCTTCCAAACGAACACTTTCTATATATCAGAAACTGAAATACGTCCCAATGATGTCAAAACCGCCTAAAGTATCACGATTACCTCCTCACAAACGAACGCATCCACAAGGCCATACAGAGATCCCATATAATGCTTTATCAAAGTACCTTCCCCAGTATCATCGTCTCTCTTTTGATCTAGGGGAGTTACCCACGTTTCAGGAAGCCGAATCACATTACCTTCCAGCATCAGTTCACCCTTGTTTTCAATATGACAACGTTTATCACAGAGTTTGGTTACGACGAACCTTCCCTGAATTATCAGAAGCTTTACAATGGATTATCCAGCTTGGCAGAGACATTTCCGCGGAACAATGGCAATATGAACGACGAATGAACATAAGGGGAAGTGAAAATTTTAACCGCACACAAGCGCAAATGGAAATAACACTTGCAACCGAACGATATTACGATCTTCTGAACCAGGCAATACAGGCTAGTATGAACAATCCAGAAATACGTGTCACACGACATACACACCCTGAACAAATCCGTATTCCACACCCTGACAATGCAAGAACCCGATCAGAACAAGAAGAAGCAGCTAGGAACTCTCGTGAGAACTTTCTCAGAACCAGGGAACCTGAGATCGAAGAGATCTTAGCTTTGGACTCCGACGATGAGATTTGGGATATTTAAACCACACTCAATGGTCTAACACCCCCATCTTATCGATACAGCATGTCCGCTATCGTCGTCATCGCCTACCTCGTCGCTTTCGCCTTCGCGCTCTTGGTCACAGCCTGTGGCCATTGTTATGATCCCTCTCTCGCCGCTGCTTCCCCGTTCGTCGCCACCGCCCATGACCTCCCTATTGAGGTCTTCGTCACCGTCACCACCACCATCGACGATTATCTTTTCCCGAATTGGCCTGCCTCCCCTTCGTCCACCGTCGCCGACCTCCACCAACATCCAGATGAGCTCGCGGACTTTGTTATTGAAGAAGAAGCACCTTTACCCGCTCCACCCACACCACCTCTCGCCAGGATCCCCAACGCCACCCTTCTTCGGGCTCAGGAAGCCCTCGCCACCTTCATCGTTGACTATCAGCTTTTTGCCGGACCCCTCGATGCCATGCTCAACACCGCCCTCACCACTGACCCTCACACCATCACGGATGAAGAACGCGATGCGATCCTTGAACAAACGGTCCAGCTCGACTATATTACAAGGACGTTGCAATGGCGGTTCGAAACCGCTAACCATGATGTCAACACCATCACCGAATGGTTGAAATCGCGAAGGGATCATGGGTGGACAAATGGTGGAAACCATGGTTGGGGAACAGGTTAAGAAGTCGGTGACTTCTTGCATACGAAGGGGGTAATGTTACAATTTCTTTCCCTTTCGTCGACGGACTTATTTTATTATATAATCATCGTTATGCGTTTCATGGACGCTCATCTCCTTTAGCTACTTTACCTTCACATTTCCTTTCTTAGGTATTTAGCTGTACATTTCCTTTTATATTTCTCTTGTTCTTTTATGTATATAAACCTTCTTGTAAAGTAGCTAGACTCCAGTTCCAACTTAATCGAATTCTTCTCTCAACTTCTGAACGAAAACTCCTCGCTCTCATCTCTTTGGGCTCGTCGTTTATTTGACCTTTGTCATCGTTTGACTTAGTGTCCAGAACCTGTCCAGTAGGCTGGGAGCAGACCGAGACTCTGCTTGCCACTGTTGAACGAATTGCGTTGAGAGCATCGATCTTAACATTTTTCACCTGTGTCTCATGTTGGCAATGATGAAAGGAATGAATATTTATCTCCGTATTTGTACCAATGGGGATGTTTTAATTCCATCCAGAAATCTTTGTTATCCTTTTCTTTCTCCTTTTGCTCAAGCCAGTAAGCAAAATCTAACTCCCGCTCTTTGTCCCATATGTACATATTGGACTCCCAATGTTCCACCTTTTTTGTTTTCTCTTCTCTTTCTTTCGTCCACTCCTTTTGTTTATGTCCACATGATCATGGGCATCTGGTCAACTTAATTTCTCCGGTGGTCCAGTTGATGTCTGGATTATGTGCTTGTAACCATGTAGATCCTATGATTATGTTTGTCTTTCCTAATTCACATATTTCAAAGGTTGCCCTTTCACAATGTCCCTGATAACTCATGATTAGATCAACTTCATGAGCAATCATACCTCCTTCATTGTTAGTTCCATCAATGTTTCTAACTTGAATAGGATGATCCAAAGGAATTAACCTAAAACCCTTTTCTTTAGCGAATTTAGAATTCATGAACAGACCTGTTGCTCCTGAATCAAGTAAGGCCATTTCTTCTGTTTGGTCATGTGTGTCTAGAGTCTCTAGACCAATTGTTCTGACGAAAACTTCCTTTGGTCCCTTTCTTTGTACCTGTTTGTTGTTAGCTAAAGAGGAATGAAGCACAGGTTTAGCCACCCTGCCATGCTCCTGCGCTTTCGCACTAGAGACTGCCTCTTGCAGGGTTACCCCTGAAACTTTCATTTCAGGGGCCACCATTTCTGTTGTCAGCTCTTCCACAACAAGTACATTGTATCTATTTTGAGAATCTAGTGTGGGACTCACTGATTCTCTTCCTCTTTTAAATTTTCTCCTTTTGCAAAATAGTCCTTCATTTCTTCGAAGGTCATGGTGCAGACATCCAATCCTGATCGACAGTTTCTTGTGATATGCCCCACTCTTCCACATTTGTAACAGTGCATTGGCAGGTGGTTCATTCTGTTGATGTCCATTGCATTCAGGTCAGGCCTCGGTCCAGTACTACTACTCCCAGAGGGTCCAGCTCCCCCTCGGTTCTGACTTGCTGATCCTGATTGCTGGTTTATTTTTCATCAGGGTTTGGGCTGGCCAGTTCTGGACATCAACTGGACCACTGGAGAAATAAAGTTGACCAGATGCCCACGGTCATGTGGACATAAACAAAGGGAGTGGACAAAAGAAAGAGAAAAGAAATTTAAAAAGGCAGAACATTGGGAGTCCAATATGTATATATGGGACAAAGAACGAGAGTTGGATTTTGCTTATTGGCTTGAGCAAAAGGAGAAAGAAAAGGAAAATGAAGATTTCAAGATGGAATGGAAACATTCCCGTTGGTACAAATACGGAGATAAATATTCATTCCTTCCATCGTTACCAACACAAAAAGAAAAATGGATTAGGGAACTTACAAAACCCGAAACCAGAGATTTGGTACTATCACAGTACCATAGTTATCTTCATTTATTCGAAAAGAAAGCATCGGAGTGAATGCCAGTTAGAAAACCTTGGGATCACGCAATAGATCTCAAAGAAGGTTATCAACCCAGAAAAGGAAAGGTGTATCCTTTGTCACCAGATGAACTCGGCGAAGTTAGAAGCTTCGTTGATGATCAACTAAAAAAGGGATACATCAGACCTTCTAAATCACCGCAAACGTCACCAGTGTTTTTCGTAAAAAAGAAAGATGGAAAGAAAAGAATGGTACAGGATTACCATTATCTCAATGAATGGACAGTTAAAAATAACTAGCCATTACCACTTATATCGGAACTCGTGGATCGAGCAGGAAAAGCAAAGCTCTTTAGTAGATTGGATCTACGATGGGGCTATAATAACATACAAATCAAAGAAGGAGATGAATGGAAAGCCGCATTTACTACACCAGAAGGTTCTTTCAAACCAGTAGTAATGTACTTTGGGCTAACCAATTCACCGGCAACCTTCCAAGCAATGATGAACGACATTTTCCACGACATGATTAATGAAGGAAAAGTCATTGTATACATAGATGACATCCTTATCTATACGGAAACTGAAAAACAACACGAACAAATAGTGTTGGAAGTTCTCAAGTGATTGGAGGAAAACGATCTTTACGTTAAACCAGAAAAATGTGTATGGAGCGTAGAAGAAGTCGAATTCCTTGGGGTAATAATTGGACCCAATGGAATAAAGATGGATCCTAAAAAAGTAGAAGCAATCCTGAATTGGCCAACACCAACTTGTGTCAAGGACATACAAAGATTCTTGGGATTGGCAAACTACTATAGGAGATTTGTTAAAGACTTTGCCAAAATCGCTAGACCATTACATGATCTGGTTAAAAAAGGAAAAACATGGAACTGGGGAGAAGAAGAAGAAAAAGCAATAAAAACCCTTAAAAAACTATTCACGGAACAACCAATTCTTGTTGCACCAGATTCCGACAAGAATTTTAGGATAGAATCTGATGCTTCCGATTACACTACAGGCGGGGTACTATCAATGGAATGTGAAGACAAGAAATGGAGACCAGTCGCATTTCTATCCAAATCCCTTAATGAAACGGAAAGGAACTATGATGTCCATGATAAAGAAATGTTGGGCATTATGAGGTGTCTCGAAGCTTGGAGACATTATCTAGAAGGAGCAAAGCAACAATTTGAGATATGGACAGATCACAAGAATCTCGAATACTTTATGAGTGCAAAAAAGTTAAATCGTAGACAAGCACGCTGGGCATTATACCTCAGCAGATTTAATTTTAAAATCATTCATAAAGCAGGAACAAGTATGGGAAAGGCTGATTCTCTGTCCAGGAGGCCAGACCATAAAAAGGGGGTAGAAGATGATAACAAGGAAGTGACCTTGTTAAAACCAGAGTTTTTCCGCATTGCAGCCTTACAACAAGGACATGTACTGGTTAACGCATCAGAAAATGAAATCCTTAATAAAATAAGGAAATCTGAAGCAAGAGATGAAGATGTCGTTAAGGCAGTAGAAGCAATGAAAAAGGCAAATGTAAAAAAACTCAATGCAGGAGAATGGCAGATGGAGCAAGGATTAATCCTCTGGAGAGGAAAAGTCTATGTTCCAAAAGACGAAAAATTACGAATGGAGATAGTTAGGCTCCATCACAATACACCCATTGCTGGACATGGAGGACAATGGAAGACGGTTGAACTCGTCACAAGAAATTATTGGTGGCCAGGAGTCACTAAATTTGTTAAAAAATATGTCGCCGGATGTGACAAATGCCAAAGAAGCAAGAATTTCCCAGAACCACCAGCAGGGAAATTAATGCCTAATTTGGCACCACAGCAGCCATGGACGCATATATCAGCAGACTTTATTACAAAGTTACCAGAATCACATGGACATAATGTGATTCTTGTAGTCTGCGATAGAATGTCCAAAATGGCTCATTTTATCCCTACATCCGAAGAAACGTCAGCACAAGGACTGGAAACTCTATTCAGGGAACATGTGTGGAAATTACATGGTCTTCCTGAATCAATAATTTCAAATCGTGGACCTCAATTTGCCGCTCAAATGATGAAGGAATTGAATCAAATGTTAGGCATTTCTACAGATTTGTCTACAGCTTTCCATCCACAAGCGGATGGACAAACGGAAAGAATGAATCAGGATTTGGAACAATTCCTGAGGATATTTGTAGATCACCGACAAGAAAACTGGTCGGAATGGCTAGCTATTGCTGAATTTAGCTATAACAATAAAATTCAGGCATCAACAAAACATTCACCATTCTTTGTCAATTATGGTAAACATCCAAGAATGGGAATAGAACCAAGAAAGGAGGGAAGTCATCCAGCAGCAGCAGAGTTTGCTCAAAAAATGAAGGAAATTCATGAAGAAACTCAGGCAGCATTACGAAAATCGCAAGATGACATGAAATTATATGCGGATAGGAAACATTCTGAGGTACCAGAATACAAAGTTGGAGATAAAGTTTGGTTATTGACCAAAGATCTACAACTCTCTGGAAGACCTACAAGAAAGTTAGCAGAACGTTGGATAGGACCATATCCAATTAAGAAAATAATTTCGTCAAATGTGGTAGAATTGGATCTACCTTTTTCACAACAAATTCATCCTGTTGTGAATGTTTCAAGAATACGTCCTTATGTAAAACCAATGCGAGGACAACGAGTAGCACCGCCACCACCAGTAGAAATTGATGGTGAAAAAGAATATGAAGTGGAAGAAATAATGGATGTACGATTAAAGAGGAACAAGATAGAATATCTTGTTAAATGGAAGGGATATATGGCAGAACACAATTCGTGGGAGCCAAAAGAAAATTTAGGAAATGCAAAAAAGAAAATCAAACATTTTTACAATAAACACCCGGGTGCAATTCGGGTTATTGACAGGAAAACCTTTGAAGGATTAGGTTTTCGAAAATATGAAAACTTCACGGAACCACCACAAGGAGTAATTTCCAGGATCGATATCAATGCAGTAGCAGAAATTGCATCATGGGAGAAAAATTGGCAAAAGTGGAAAGGAAAAGAACTGTTAAAACAATTAAATGAACCATCGGATCATGATGGGCCATGTGATTGTAACGGATGCTTACAAAATTAGAAGGATTGGCCCTGGAGTAGGGCCTTAAACTGCTTCATTTTGTTGCTGTAGGCCTTATTTCAGGCCCTTTGAACACACAAACCCCGCATTTGTACATTTTGCGCTCAACCATGGGTAAAAACAAACGCAACAATAAAAAATCTAAACAAACAATCCTTGTACTGGGTGGTTATTCCAACGTGGATCACCCATGTGAAAATGCATCACGTTGCCATTTCCTTGACACCAAACCTCCCCTGAAGTCAAAACCTCCTCCCCGACCGCGAATCATGTATTCAAGAAAAGTAGAAATATTCATGGAAAAAGTGGAAATGGGAGAAGATCCTTGGAAATTCCCGCAGCATGGCTTTTGGGCCTGGCAAGCGGTAAAAAACCTTGAAAAAATGAAGAAGAGTGGCTATGTGACATTTGATGATGATTTGAATGTCATGGTGGAACCAATTCCAAAGGAGTTCGTCTAGGAAGCCGAATCCTAAAAAGGGGGTACTGTCATGACCTTGGTCAAACTCGTTTTTCGACTAAGACATTTTTATTATTTTCTTTGTATTTTACTGATGTGGTAGCCAAACATCTTAGCAAACCCGGTGTCTATCTTATCTGGTCAGCACTTAGATTAGATAAGATTACGATTAGATTAGATTACGGACTACCGGACCGATGACTCATTATGTATGACTCATGGCACAGCCATGCGCAGCACGGCCGCCGCTTATGTTATTCCTTTTACTCATACTTACTCAGCATAGATACTATTATTAGAGTGGTGCACAGACCACCCTTGTAGTATATAAACTGAGCAACTAGCACCCAGAGTCCTCAGTCAAGTTCTCTCGGGTTTCCTCTTACCCTCACTCCTCTCCTCTCCTCTAAGTCTGCTGTTGGGGCCCTAAGTCGTCACGACGAGGGTAGTCCTGATATGTGCCTTGGGTACAAACAATAGGAAAGCCTTTTTGTAGGAAGAAAGACCAGAAGCCAGAAAATGACATCAAATGGGGTTTGGCTGGAACTGCAGGAGCTGTCACAAATTGGCATATAGACAGCAATGGTTTTGCAACCTACATTGATGTCAAAACTGGCTGCAAGTGGTGGGTAGTTGCAAAAGAAAAGGCAGATGGGCAGCTTTTCAGCCACAAGAATCTATATTATCATTTTGACCCTGAAGAGGCAAATGAAAACATCTGGGACATAGATGCTATAATATTGAAACCTGGGGACAGATTGTAAGCAAACTCTTGTTATTTTCTGATTAGCTCTGAACTGTGCTAGATACATGAGGCCACACACACCTCATGCTGTACTCACTCTGGAACATTCTATATGTTCTGGAGGCCACTTTTACTCAACTGCCACATTGAAACAGACCTGCATAGGAATATTTCACACCTTTGTGGAATCAGGATCCTTAACAAATGCTGAAATAAGGAGGAGTTGGCAGTTGCTCCATAGAATGGCTGTTTACTACCATGATGTCCTGGTAGTACAGAGATCTGATCCAGGTAAGCTATAATTAGTTGGTTGTTTATTTGACAGTCTCATGCTATGTACTGCAGATGTGGACAGGACCCATGTGCCCAACATTGAGGATGAAGATGAGCTTCTAGGGCTGGTGCTGTTTTGCATTGTTCTTGAGCTCTCCAATGTGCTCCATCCAGGCTCATATGATGCACACATGCCAATGACCATAGTGGAGCACTTCAGCAACATTGAAGCTAGAAAACATTCCAGGCAGCTCATGATATGGTTGAATGCATGCTGGACTGTAGTGGAGTACAACACCCTAAAAACTGTCAACATCTTTGAAGAACTCTTATGGAGGATTGCCATGACCTTAGCTTCTTCCTTAGCAGAAATGGAAAACAAAGGCATCAAACCTTACATTTCTCCAGATGCAGTGGCATGCACAATGTATGATACATTGTATAAGAGCAAGTATTCCACCACATATTGGGATGAGAGGGGAACCATCCAGGCAGACAGATATGACTGGCCAACAGAATTGATGATTGTGTCCTCCAATCAAGAATATAATGTGCTACAAGGAATCAAGGAGAATGGTATGACAAAAGGGGATCAACAAAAGAAAACACAGAAGGGACAAAAGTGATGGTGTGTTGGATGTATTCATTTTCACACTATATCATGATCCAGATAAACTAGATATAGAACCCAGAAAAAGAAGAAAATGATGGATCTCATCTGCACCTATAAATCACCAGGAGGGTTCTTGTACTATTATAGATATTATTGGAATTTTACCCATGAAACATCATCCCTGATTGCCTTTCTTGTAGTGATGGTTGGGGTCTTAGAGCTTGGCAGAAAAAAAATAAGATGAGATTCCTAAATGTTTAATAGTTGGCTGCTCTTAGTGATGGAAACTCTACAAGCCAAAAAAGAAATGGTATTGGCAAGTGGATTATTAGTAATGGGATCAATGTTGTATGATGGGCAGATTGTACATACTATTCTGTGTGCAAATACTTTTCCAACTACAGTCAGAGTCCTTGTCATTGGTTGCTGCGGTTCCATCAATGTTCTGAGGATCTTCCCCTGGCCATCCCAATCATAGGTGTTGCATGTCACACACCACACAGGGCAATCAATCACAGTCACATGACAGCACACAGGGACTCTCACCCCAGCCACAGGGTCAGGGACATCATCCCAACTACATATTACTCCCATCACATGATACCACATGACCTACAGGACTCTCACCCCCAGTCACAGGTCACCCCAAGCACAGAAGTCACATGTCACAAGTGACACATCCCAGTCACAGATTCAGGGGCCATCACCCCAACTACATATTACTCCAGTCACATGTCACAGGGCACCCTCACATATGACACCACCTCCAGTGACATGTGACAGCATTCACACACAGGGTAATCAAGTGACAGAGTACTCCAGGCACATGGCATGCAGACACTACACAGGGCCAATGATAGGGTCAGGGACATCATCCCATTCACAGATTCAGGGGCTATCACCTCACATGTCACAGATGATCATCTAAGGACAGGGTGGTTGCACTTCACACATCACAAGTTATCCAGTCACATGTGACACACCCACACACTCTCACCAGGGAACTCAAAGTTGGGATTTAAGATGATGTTAAGCAGTGGGATTTGAGATAGAATTGAGCAGTGGGATTTGAGATAGGATTAAGTAGTGGGATTTGAGATAAAATTAAGTAGTGGAATTTGTCATGATATGAAGCAGTGGGATTAAGCACTTCATTAAGTAATGGGATTTGCAGGGGTTTGGGGGCATGCCCCCAACAAGCTGAAGGGACAAGACAATGGTGCAGTTCGAGCAATGTGAGGATGCACCAAAGGCAGGGTCCCTGAAGCTTGTCTATAAAGAAGGGAACAAAGCTGACCTAAGCATGACAAATATATTTACATAATACTGACTAAGCTCTACTACACAATGGATGATGTGACTTTCATGACAAAGTGTGACAAAAAATGCCTGCACTTTAAAAATTCATATAAAATTCAAAAAATATTGGAAAAATTGCAGACATTCCCAGGGTTGCTCAGGGACTGTCATCTCTGTCGCAGGACCATCTACCCAGTCACATGTCACACACTACACATGTCACACTACACACCAACAACATGTCACACACCACACTCCAACATGTCACATACCACCACACTCCAGTCACATATCACACACCAACACCAACACTCCAGGCACATGTCACAACACTCCAGTCACATGTCACACACACCACTCACAACTCACCACACACCACACCACTACCCAGACCATATCACATGTCACACACCACACAGGGCAATCAATCACAGACAAACGACACCACACAGGGACTCTCACCCAGTCACAGGGTCAGGGACATCATCCCAACCACAGGTCACATATCACATGTGACAGGACTCTCCCCATTCAAAGGTGCTTGGAATTCTACAGGCCTGTCACAGAGTCACATGTCACACACCACCCAGGGATTGTGACAATATCATGGGGACACTTCAAAGTGCCCCAGTCACTGTCACAGCACTCACAGGGACATCAGAGGGACTCATCACACCTGTCACAGGGCATTCAAGGAGCACTCCAGTCACATGTCACACCACACACACCACTCCAGTCACATATTATCCAGTCATATGTCACACTACTGCTCCAGCCACATGTCACACACCACTCCAGTTACTGTCACACCCACACACCATACCACCATACATATACAGGGACACCACACAGGGCAATGAACCAGTCACATGACAGCACACAGGGAATCTCACCCCAGCCACAGGGTCAGGGACATCATCCCAACAACAAGAGTCACATGGTCACACATCCAATTCACAGATTCAGGGGCTATCAGCCCAACTACAGAATACTCCAGTCACATGAAACCACACATCCCAGTCACAGGGACCATCACTCAAGTCACAGATCACACACCACACAGGGATTGTCACATGTCACACATCATACAGAGACCATCATAAGAACTCTTGCCACAACCACAGCCACACCTGCCACATGTCACAGCATTCACAGGGTACTTGGAAATTCACACAGCACACAGGGCCAGTCAGGAGTGCAGTCACATGTCACACATCCCAAGTTGAGTATTCCAGTCAATTGTGACACCACATTCTCTCTCCATCACATGTGACATATGAGTCTCAGGGTACTCAGGGACAGTCTTCCCAGTCACAGGGCAGTCAGGGGTAGTCACACCAGTTACATGTGACACACCCCATTCACACAGTACTCAGGGACACTATTCCCAGTCACAGGGACTCTTGCCTCACTCATAGGGAAGTCATGGACTGTCACTCCCTCACAGGGTACTCAGGGACTCTCACCCCAATTACACACACATGTCAAGCCATTTACTGCAACAAATAGCTCAGTAAACATAGATAAACTGTAAGCAGTGGGATTTGAGATAAAGTCAAATGGTGGGATTCAAGAATGAAATTGGTAAAGGGAATTGAGAAAAATCAAGCAGTGGGATTTGTGATGGAGTTAAGCAATGGGATTGAGCATTGAATAAGTAATGGGCTTTATAGGAATCCATGGGTGCACCCCCACACCCCCCATGGCCTGGCAGCCATGGACAACAGTGGGGAGCTCCACATAGAAAAATCAAGCAGTGGGATTTGTGATGGAGTTAAGCAATGGGATTGAGCATTGAATAAGTAATGGGCTTTATAAGAATCCATGGGTGCACCCCCACACCCCCCATGGCCTGGCAGCCATGGACAACAGTGGGGAGCTCCACAGGAGCTCCTCACTGTTGTCCCTCCCTTGGCTGCAGGCCCCTCCCCAGGGCGCTCTGCGTGTGGGTCTTGTGGGATGTGGGAAAGAAAGGTTGCTTACCAATGCTTACCAATGATTAGTCAGGCTGACCAATCTTATGTCAGCCTTGGTCAGCATTTGGTCAGTGGTACCTTTCCCATGGTTTGTCCTGTTCTTTATAGATTGGCCCTGTGTGGTGTCTGCATGCCATGTGCCTGGAGTACTCTGTGACTGTGTGACACTCCCTGTATGGTGTCACACATCACTGGAGTACTCTGTCACTTGATTGCCCTGTGTGTGAATGCTGTCACATGTCACTGGAGGTGGTGTCATATGTGACTGGGGTGCCCTGTGACTGGGACCTGTGGTGTGACATGTGACTGGAGTAATATGTAGTTGGGGTGATGGCCCCTGAATGTGTGACTGGGATGTGTGACTTGTGACTTCTGTGCTTGGGGTGATGCCCCTGACCCTGTGACTGGGGGTGAGAGTCCCTGTGTAGTGTCATGTGACTGTGGTTGATTGCCTTGTGTGGTATCATTGTTAGGACTAATCCCACCACAACCACAAGCCTTGTGAGATGAGGATGAAAAGGAATAAGATTTGAAAACACAGTAGAGTAGTAGCCTGGTAAGAGGAAACTATCTAGAGTCTTAGAGACTCAAGAGACTCATACCTACAGTGACCTGCAAAACTGTTGCAATGTTTGGGAATATTTGAAAGATTGGTAAATATGAGAACAAGTAAAATAGGCAAAATTAATACAAATTATTATGTGATAGAGTAGCATCTGAGCATGGCATTGAGCCCCTACTAATGTTGTTTGGGTATGTGGTTCATGAGATATAAAATGTTTTCTAAGCCAATACCATTGCAACGGTTTTGCAGGTGCCATAATGCAAACAGTTTCTGATATATTCTAATACTTTGTATAGCCCCCCTTTGCCTTAATCACAGCCTGAACCCTCCTAGGCATACTCTCAATCAAATCCTGACACACCTTTGGCTCTATCCTGTCCCACACATCCTGAATCCTGTCCCACAGCTCCAAGACACCAGATGGTGGCTTTTCATATTCACCAAGCCTCCTTTTGACATGTGTCCATAGTTGTTCTATGGGGTTGAGATCTGGTGACTGTGCTGGCCACACCATGCACTCCATTTGATGTTCTTGAAAACCATTCCTTGGCCTTTTTGCATGTGTGCTTGGGGTCATTGTCCTGCTGGAAGATGATGTCAGCCACACCTTTGCCATAATAATCCAGGCTGCCTTGAAGTTCATCATCCAAAATGGTGATGTAAAGGTCCCCATCCATCCTTCCATCAATTTTGCAAGCCGGTCCAGGTCCCTCCCACATCATACAACCCCAGACCATCACTGATCCTCCACCAAACTTCATGGTACACTGCACAAACCTGTCACTGAGGCCCTCTCCACCCTTCTTCCATGCCCATTTCCTCCCATCTGACCCCAGACAATTGATTTTAGTCTCATCTGACCAAACAACCCTCTTCCAGTCCTCCACTGTCCAATCCCTGTGCACCTCTGCAAAGTCCAGCCTCTGCCTCTTATGCCTTGCAGTAAGAAATGGCTTCTTCTTCTTCACTACTGCCTTCATCCCAGCCTTTTTCAGATGTCTCCTCATAGTATCAGGTGAAATAGACTCATTGGTGACATCCTGCAGTGCTTTGGTAGCCTCCACCAGAGGTGAGGAGGTGAATGGCATGTTGGACATTTCTGCCAGAAAGCTTGATTGGGTGGCCTCCAGCTGACATGGGGAGGTAGGGACAGTGCTTCCTTCAAGGTCTGGATATAGTGCTGGTGTGTACTCCCATGATGGAAGACACTTCATGTGCAGAGTGGCCAGCAGTGAGGAGAGAGATGATATCAGCCTTTTGAGCAGCAGAGATGGGGTGCATGGTGAGTAGCAAGTGTTGTTGTGGCATATTTGGCATATGTTCAACATGTTCAACATAGTCATGTGACATGTAACCAAGTCACATGACTCCTAGACACTGATTTTGGAAATCATCATGGCACCTGCAAAACTGTTGCAATGGCATTGGTTAAGAAAACATTTTATATCTCATGAACCACATAACCAAACAACATTGTTAGGAGCTCATTTTTATGCTCAGATGCTACTTTATCACACATTATTTTCGATTACTTTTATCTATTTTATTTGTTCTGATATTTACCAATCCTTCCAAATTTGCCAATCATTGCAACAGTTTTGCAGGTCACTACCCTCCTTATATACCCCAACACCTGGTCTGTGCGCACAGACTGCGCAGCTACAAGATCTAGGCCTACCATCTAGAACTACCTGGACTTGCCCAGAGTCTTTGCCCCTATAACCCCATATGCTTTGGTACAGCCACTTGCTGATCTAAACCCTCAGAGTATCCTGTTAGGGGTGGGAGTCGTTGTCCATATTCAGAGAAGTGTCGATAGAGCCCCAAGGAAAATAGATAAAAATATAGAAAAATCCGGAGAAAATTGTAAGGTTGTAACAATCATGTGATTGGAGTAATATGTAGTTGGGATGATGTCCCTGACCCTGTGACTGGGGTGAGAGTCCCTGTGTGCTGTCATGTGACTGTGATTGATTGCCCTGTGTGGTGTGACATGCCACACCTATGGTTGGGATGGCCCTGTGTATGGGCTGTATGTGTAGGGTAGTATGGTATCTGGGTGTGTGACAGTAACTGGAGTGCGGTGACATGATGGAGTGGTGTGTGACATGTGACTGGACTGTGGTGTGTAATATGTGACTGGAGTGTTGGTGTGTGTGGTGTGACAGAGAGTCCCTGTGATGTACATGTGTGTCCTGTGACTGTGACTGGAGTGTCCCATGGTGTCATGCAGGAGTGTGATGTGTGACTTGAGACTGGAGGGTGGTGGTGTGTGACATATGACTGGTGTGAGTGTGGTTGTGACATGTGACTGGTGTGTGGTTGTGACATGTGACTGGAGGGTGGTGTTGGTGTGTGACATGTGACTGGGTCTGTGACTGGGAGATGGTCCTGTGACAGAAGTGACAGTCCCTGAGCAACCCTGGGAATATCCGCAATTTTTGCAATATTTATTTGAATTTTATTTGAATTTTAATGTGCAAAAGGTTGCTTACAAATTGCTTACATAAATTATTAGTCAGGCTGACCAATCTTATGTCAGCAGAGTTATGGCAGAGTTATGGCATAATTTGTCAGCGCTGAGAAAGCTGTACCTTTCCCAGGGCTATGTCCCCTTCTATATAGACAAGTCTTTTCAAGACCTGCCCCTGCAGGCAGGGCAGGGGGTGTGTGTGGTGTCACAATTGACTGGAATACTCAACTTGGGATGTGTGACATGTGACTGTACTCCTTACTGGCCCTGTGTGCTGTGTGAATTTCCAAGTACCCTGTGAATGTTGTGACATGTGACAGTCCCTGTGTGGTGTGTGATATGTGACTTGAGTAATGGTCCCTGTGACTGGGATGTGTGGTGTCATGTGACTGGAGTATTCTGTAGTTGGGCTGATAGCCCCTGAATATGTGAATTGGATGTGTGACCATGTGACTCTTGTAGTTGGGCCCTGTGGCCAGGGTGAGAGTCCCTGTGTGCTGTCATGTGACTGTGGTTGATTGCCCTGTGTAGTGTGACATGACTCCTATAGTTAGGATGGCCCTGTGACTGGCCTGTGTGGTGTCCCTGTATATGTATAGTGGTATGGTGTGTGGGGGTGTGTGACATGTGACTGGAGTGTTGGTGTGTGGTGTGACATGTCAAATGGTGAGTGTTGGAGAGTGGGTGACATGTAACTGGAGTGTTGGTGTGAGTGTGTGATATGTGACTGGCATGAGTGTGTGACTGGAGTGTGGGGTGTTACATGTGACTGGAGTGTGGTGTGTGACATGTTGGAGTGGTGTGTGTGACATGTGACAGAGGTGACAGTCCCTGGGAGTCTCCGCTATTTTTCCAATATTTTTGAATTTTATTCAAATGTTAATGTGGATGTGAATGAATGAAGGATGCTTACAAATGGTAACAAACAATATGGTGTGTGGGGTGGAGGCATGTGACTGGAGTGATGTTGTGGAGTGACATGTGACTCATGTAAAGTGTGACTGGGTGGTAGACCCTGGGAATGTCTGCGATTTTTCCAATATTTTTTGAATTTTATTTGAATTTGAATTTTATGTGGGATGTAGGGAAGAAAGGTTGCTTACAAATGCTTACCAATGCTTACCAATGCTACATTCAAACATAGGCAAACCCTGCTAGAGGTCTGTTTTGTTTTGTTTTCCCCCTCATTTAAAATGACTTATTATATACAGGTGGTGGTTGCCACAAGGTTGCTAGACCAAGTTGCACTCTCAGAGGAAAGAAGAGAAAAGAAAAAGGAAGAAACTCTGTTGTATAGTCTATGACTATGACAATCAAGAGCCTGGGGTTCTTGATGCTACAACCAAGACTATATACCCAAAGCCTCACCCCTCTTACTACTCCATCACCTGACTGCCTCACCTCTGCCTCATGCCAACCTGTGGTCTGCTTATGTAATCTTGAAGATAAGATCTCTGATAACCCAATAAGAGATCCAAGCTCCCTGAGATAAGAGATAAGATAAGATCAAATTGTAACATTACCCCCCCTCTTAAAGGTTTGCGTCCATGAGAACCTTAGCCATGTCCATAATGACTTCTTCAATCTTGTCATTGTTGTCATCAGCTCCTCCTTCACAGTCATACACTTCCTTGCATGCACCCTTCCATTTTCTCCAATTTCTTTCTGACTTCTCCAAGTATTTGCTGTCAAAGCAACCATCTTCCCAGCCAAAAAGGACTTTTGACTTATCTGGGTTGGTATGGTTTGGATACCTCTGAAAAGCATCCTGTGGAATCTGTCTTGGAGCTGGTGCATTGGGTTTTTTCTTATGGAAATCCCTCACACATTGCTGAGCATTCTTGAGATTTGCTGCTGCTTCCCATTGTTACAAGCTCACACTCACAACTAAACCACAAGCCTCACAGAGGAGGGAGGGCAGAGAAGAGGGAGAAGGGAATGTATTAAGACTACATTAGACTAGTAACCTAATGCCCATAGACAGAGCGTAAGGGAAACTATCTAGAGTCTAAGGAGACTCCAGCTATCTACCAAGGTCCTTATATACTCCTCCTTAAGGCCCCTAGCCACCATGCATCCCATTGGCACCTCCACAGCCATATGTGCCCAGACCATATGCCTTGCTGTGCATCCTATTGTCCATGCCTCTTGGGTGCTGCCACCTGTCAATCACTTAATAGATGAGGTCTGGCCCTTTCCCATGATGTCTGGACTTCCTGCGGACCACTCTAGACTCCCATAATGGGCCACACTACCTTCCCACAATCCCCACTGGTGATCCTCTTGCCATAACAAGCCTCCAAGTCCCAGTGCCATCCCTGTGACTGATCCTAGTGATGCGCTGATGTGATCCCAAGGTGCCATCACTCAGGGTCTGATCCCTCCTTAATATTGCTTCTGTTTCTTGGATTTTCTGCCAGGCATAGGTGTCTGGACAAAGTGTGAATGGTCACATGTCACAGGTCACAAGCATGTGATGACCTATGGGATTTATTTGGGCATGATTGGCTTGTGGAATTTCTGTTTTCTTTACAGAATCATGTTCACATAGTTAAAAGGAAGCATTTGGCTATTTTTTTGAGATTTTTGGAGCAAATTTAGGGGGACAGCCAATTTTTGGAGGTCAAAATTTTTTAAAAATGCTGAAATTCAACAGTTGGCTTGTGCAAATCTCTTCATAATAATCCTAAATAGCCTATTGTACAGTAAAAAGAATGCTCTGATGGATTCTGGTACCATAGAAATGAGATTGGAAAAGAAGTGGACTTTGACTGTCTGCAACTGTACATTCAATGGTTTGAGTGGTGCTGCCCTCTTTGTTCTATCTGGCTTGACCATTTGACACATCCTGCATCCCATAACATACATCTTGACATCCTTTGCCATGTTTGGCCACCAGTAGTTCTGCATTATTACCCCCGCCATCTTGTCAATACCATAATGTCCCCACTTGTGGTGAACTTCTATGATATTTTCCCTTATCCACATGCTGACTGGGACATACATATGTACATGGTCACAGCCAGAGATGGCTCATCACCAGACTGTCCTTGCATTTCCACATATCATGGTTTGGCAGGCAACCCCAGCCAAAATGGACCTGGACTGTGCCTGGACTGTGCCTGGATTTCCACATGTTTTGTGAGCACTAGTCTTGCAATTCTAGGGAGTCCTTGCACCTGGACTGGGCAGGGAGTCCCTGGAGTCCAGGCACTGCTAATATGTGAGACACTATTGCTGAAGCTGTCACTCACATGTGACAGACATGTGACAGACTGTCACAGCATTGCTCACATAATGTATATGTCACATGATCAAGCAGGTGGTCTGTGCACACCTGACAGGTATATAGCCAGCAGCACCCAGTTTCTGCCATTCTCCCCTCAAAATTTGATTAGTAAGCTACTGTAGTAGGATTACATAAGTAGGTCAGTCTAGTAATGTAGATAAGATTAAGATTAAAATTTTATATAGGGTGATTAGATAAAATGTATATTTTCCCACAATAGATATTAACTGTTCTCACTGTCACATGTTGTTAAGATTGATGCTCTCAACACTATTTGTTCTAAGTCAACAGTGGCAAGCAGAGTCTCAGTCTGCTCCCAGCCTACTGGACAAGTTCTGGATGCTAAGTCAAACAATGACAAAGGTCAAAAGAAACAACAAGCTCAAAGAGAAGAGAGCGAGGAGTCTTGTTCAGGAGCTGAGAGAAAGATTCAATTAAGTTGGAACTAAAGTCTAGCTATGTTACAAGAGGGTTTATATACCTAAAAGAACAAGAGAAATATAAAAGGAATCATACAGCTAAATACCTAAGAAAGGAAATGTGAAGGTAAAGTAGCTAAAGGAGATGAACGTCCATGAAACGTATAGTGATGATTATATAATAAAGAGTCTGTCAACAAAGGGAAAAAAAAACCATAACACATGTTACAATAGTGTCACACTTCCCACAGTTTCAGAAAGTGAGAATTGTAACATGACCTACTCACAAAAAATATAGAGGGAGTCAATTTGGCCCAAAATATGAAAACCAAATATGTGCAAACACAATATCCATTGAGATAATTGTAAAATACTATCATGATTCTGCTTGTCTGAGGCAAGATATCACTACATGAACTACTCACTTTACCTTCATATAGTTTTCATTAGTGCTCTCAACATAGGAATCCTGGAGTTTGGTGTTTGGTTTGTCCATGCCTTAATCAGTTTGAGTTTGCACAGTTCCAAAAAACTGACTATCACCATTATGACATGCCCACCACCCATCAACCATGATTTATGACACCCATGTCATGACCTTGGGTCAAACTTGTCTTTCACTAAGACATTTTTATCACTTTCTTTGTATTGTACTGACAGGGTAGCCAAACATCTTAGCTAACAAGGCATCTATCTTATCTAGTCAGCGCTTAGATTAGATAACGATTAGATTAGATTACAGACTACCAGACCAATGACTCATCATGTATGACTTATGGCACAGCCATGCACAGCACGGCCACTGCTTATGCTTTTCTTTTGACTCATACCTACTCAGCATAGATACTATTATTAGAGTGGTGCACAGACCACCTTTGTAGTATATAAACTGAGCAACTAGCACCCAGAGTCCTCAGTCAAGTTCTCTCAGGTTTCTTCCTACCCTCACCTCCTCTCCTCTTCTCTAGTCTACTGTTGGGGCCCTGAGGCATCATGCCAAGGGTAGTCTTGATAACCCATGACTGTCCCACACCCATCCTATGCCCATCCTACACCCATCCCATGCATCCTGCACCCCATCCCATGCATCCCATGCCACCACAACCATCCTGTGGCATCCTGCACCCACCTCATGCCCATTGCATGCTGCTGCCCATTGCATGCTGTCACCACATCCACCAACACCCAAAAACCACCGTTTGTGACTGTGCACTCAGGTGGGTGTTTTTTTTTCCTTGTTCTTTTGTTTGATGAATTGTTTCGTATTCCACCACACCACACATACCTATGCATCTTTACAACACCCACAACTGTCCCACACCCATCGAGGTCTTTGCGCTCGGCCAGGTATTCCGCGCGGAATCCTAGTGGACTCCGCGGAATCCTAGGACTCCACTGGGAATATTCCCAGTCAGTCCTAGTAAAAATAAAATTTGAGCATCCCAGCCAAAATGGCTGAAACATTCCCAATGCATTCCTAATGGCTTCCCACTGCAGTTCCAGTGCATTCCTACCCCAGTGGTAGGATTGAGGGTGCTATTCCTAGGACTCCTACCCACTAGGAATGGGTAGGAATGGGTAGGAATCCTAGGACTCCACCTGTGTAATGTGTCACAGGCACTGCTACTCTATTGGAGTCACATATATTAGAAACTAGTAATGTAACAACTGTATTGCATGCTCCGATAAAAATAATGTGTGACCAGTGTCACATGTCACATGACCAGTACCAGATGGTCTGTGCACTCCTGACAGGTATATAAGGACAGCCAGTAGCACCCAATTTCTGCCATCCCCCCTCCTCGAAAATTGATTAGTCAGCTATTGTAGTAGGCTAGATGATGTATATAGATTGATTACATAAGTAAATTAGATTGGTAATTGGTAATGTAGATAAGATTGTATATGGACTGATTAGATAAGTTTTACATTTTCCCACAATAAGTATCAACCATTCTCATGTGTCACATGTCACAATAGTGTCACATTTCCCACAGTTTTGAAAAGGCAGAATTGTCACATGACCCATTAACAAAAAATATAGAGGGAGTCTATTTGTCCTAGAATATGAAAACCAAATATAAACAAATGCAATATTCATTGAGATAATGGCAAAATACTTTTGTAATTTCGCTTTTTATAGCACAGCCACAGCACTCTGAGGTACAAAAGTCATATTTATGACATGTTCTATTAACAAAAGTTGTAGAGGAGGTAAATCTGATGCCACTGATGGTGTCCAAATATTTGTAATCAAAGAACTTGTTGAGATATAACCCTTTCAAATAATTTTGTGTGACAGTCCCAAATTTCCATTCCAAAGTCAAATTCATGACATGCTCCACTAATGAAAGTTGTAGAGGGGTAAAATCTGATGCTAGTGATGGTATACAAATATTTGTAAACAATAGCCTTTCTGAGATATAACCATTGCTTTCATGTTTTTTGACTTTGCAGACATATCATGTTCAAGGTGAATATATGTATGTCATGATGGCAGGAGATGTCAATTTCCCCTGGTGGCACCAAACCATGCAAATGTTGTAATCAGGTAGGATAACATTAATAACTCTGAGGGAGCCCTGATCCACTTGGCTGACCAGCAAGACCAACCATGGCCAGGATAGGCCTGGAACTGAACCAGGAGGTTACTTTTCAGATAATGCCAGCTGCATGTGAGTATATGATTGATTTAATGTCAAAAAGTAACAGAACTCCACTGCCCATACCAGCTGCTCACCACTACATCCCACCCATTTGCCCCTGCCCATTTGACTGCCTGCACATACCCAAACTATCTACCTGCCAACTCAAATTAGCCTAAAACCAACCACCATTCATTTGCCTGTGTTAAGATTGATGCCCCTAGCATAGTTCATTCTAAGTTAACAGTGGCAAGCAGAGTCTCAGTTCACTCCCAGCCTACTTGACAAAGATCAAAGCAACAATACTGGAGAATTGTAGTATACAGGAGGGTTTATATTCATCCAGAGAATGATAGAACCAAAAAGGAAATAAGGCTGTAGCTACCTGAGAAGAGAAATGTATTGGTAACTACCTAAAGGAAATAGTGCCCAAACACAGTATGTAAGCAAAATGTTGTAGTTTGTCATAGAAGGAGAAAAGAAAATGTCACTCTGTCTCAGTTTTATGTTTATCTCATTTGCCTATTACCCTCCTGCCTTTCCCAAAGTCATGGCTTTGACAATTGCATGACAACATCAGTATGATATATATTATCTGCACAGCCCAGATATAGTTGAAGCCAGAGTAATATCAAGAATGGGAAGATGTAACATACTGAAGAGATTCAAGAATGGTCTAAACCAAGTGCCTATTATCTTTTTCAGATTGTGTGAAATGTGATAGTCCAGATGTCACTTCATCCCTGGAAAAGTTTGACATGTTGGTGATATTTGAGAGTAGTCTGAATCCACCATGTATATTTACATACCATCTGCACAATGGCTACAGTCATGTATGCATAAACAAGTGTAAATAACCATAAATGTGTCCATATTATACTAGATAATTACATTCCATGCTCTGATAACAATAGCAGTGAGCCTTTAAAAAATAGTCTGTACAATAGTGATGGTCATGTATGCACAAACCACCATACATGTGCACAAATTACATTCAATGAATCCAATCCAGCAATGAGCAAGAGACAAGCTTGAAACAATATTGACATGCCCAAAAAGTTCCTTGTACATGTATATCCACAAACAACAATGTAGAATCATACACATGTAAATGTCACACTAGGTATTCAAATTTCATACAAACTTTGTGAAATGAATGTGGAATGAGTGGAATATCACATGGATCCCATTAGAAAGTAGAATGAAAAGCAGGGAATAGCTAGGAATATGCCAGGAAGTCTTCAGTGGTAGGTTTATATCAAGATATGATCCACTGGGAATGCACTGGGAATGTGCTGGGAATGTGCTGGGAATGAGTTAGGAATGTGCTGGGACTTTAGTGGACCAAGTGGGAATTTACTGGGAATTCAATAGGAATCCCAGGAGTCCACTAGGAATCCTTGGAGTCCACTGGGAGTCCACTGGGAAACATGGCTCAGTGGAAAGTACTGCACCCATCCTATAGCTACTTTAATGATCAGAGTCTGACATACTTAAGTCATGGATTCTCAAATTCCACCAGAGGGTGCTTCTCACACCATAGGTGGCACCCTGAGGGGGAAGGCATTTGGCAATGTCTTCAACTACAGTGATTCTCAGGACCACCCTTTGCCATCTGTATATGGCAAGGGGATAGTAAAGTTTATGCTTCCCCAACTAAGATGCCTAGTGAGACAAATCCAATGATGATTCTCAAAATGGAGGTGTGTTCAACCCTGGGACCTATATTGGGCAAATTAGCCAAATGTTATCCTCCAGTTAAAGGTGAATAATCATTTCCTGTCTAAAATGTTACTTATTGCTGTTCAGATGAAAATTGAATCATCTATGTGGGAGGTCTTTACATTTGCCCCCCCATTCTGTGCAGAATCCGTGTGAAAGTTTGACACATCTACAATATAAACATGTGACATGCGTCCCACCATGGCATTCTACATATAATCCAAGTATATTCCTGTTACAATTTTATCTTATCTCTTATCTCGAGGAACTCGGATCTCTTATCAGGTTATCAGAGATCTTATCTTCAGGATTATGTAAGCGGACCATGGGTTGGCATGAGGTGGAGGTGAGGTGGTCAGGTGACAGATTAGTCGGAGGGGTGAGGCTTTGGGTATATAGTCTTGGTTGTAGTGTCAAGAGCTCCAGGCTCTTGATTGTCATAGTTGTAGACTGTATAACAGAGTTTTCTTTTTTCTCTTCTCCCTTCTTCTGAGAGTGCAACCTTGTGGCAATATGCCTTGCTGCGCATCCTATTGTCCATGCATCTTGGGCACTGCCACCTGTCAATCACTTAATAGACCAGGCCAGGCCCTTTCCCATGATGTCCAGACTTCCTGCAGACTGCTCTGGACTCCCATAATGGGCCACACTACCTCCCAGGCTTCCCACAATCCCCACTGGTGATCCTCTTGCCATAACAAGCCTCCAAGCCCATGTCATGCCTGTGTCTGATCCTAGTGATGTGCTGATGTGATCCCGAGGTGCCATCACTCAGGGTCTGATCCCTCCTTGCCTATCATATCCATGGTTGGCTCAACCAACCATCATCCTGTCTTCTAGTGAGTGCTGCCATGTGCTAACCCACACAAAGTGTTCCCATAGCCTTCCTAAGGTCCCAGACCTTGCTCCAGTGATGCTGAGTGATGCCTGATCACCCTATGAATAAAACCAAAAATTGGATGCTAGGATTGGTTCCTAACAGAATTGAGAAAAATTAAGCAGTGGGATTTGTGATGAAGTTAAGCTATGGGATTGAGCATTGAATAGTAATGGGCTTTGTAGGAATCCATGGGTGCACCCCCACACCCCTGGACAACAGTGGGGAGCTCTGCAGGAGCTCCTCACTGTTGTCCCTCCCTTGGCTGCAGGCCCCTCCCCCCCTGCCCACAGGGCAGGGGCAGGTCTTGAAAAGACTCATCTATATCTATATAGAAGGGGACAATGCCATGAGAAAGGTACCACTTCATCAGCACTGACAAATCATGCCATAACTCTGCCATAACTCTGCCATAACTCCGCCATAATTCTTATATAAGGCTGATGTTTTTGACAGTGATTAGTGGTCTAGGCCTACTACTCCTGAAGATGAGCATCAAAATACAAGAGCATTTAGAATGCATCAGATTGAAAATATGACTGATCCAGATGATCATAGAAGACAAGCTAGGCTTCTAAGACAGCCTGTTTTGCTAGAGGGCATTGAACAGCCTAATTTTGGAGTGGCTGTCGCTGCTCAGATTCCACAAGTGCATATACCTGAGCACATTGATGCACCTAGGCTATTTCCCATGCCAGTAGTACCTGGAAATACTGTTTCTGTTCTGGGAGCAGATCCTGTTCAAGATCCTGTAATTCAGAGAAGACCTATTGTTGGATGGAGAGACATGGCTGCTAATTTGCCACCTGTTCAGCCAGCTAGCAGAGGCAGAGGCAGAGGCAGAGGCAGAGGCAGACCTGGACAGATTCCTGTACCAGTTCAGGCTCATAATGTCCAAGGACACATAGCTGTTTTAAATGCTCAGGTGCAAGAGAGGGAGTACTTTACACTCCCCCCCCAATACCGCGCGGATTCCGCGTGGATTCCGCGGATTCCACACGGATTCCATGCAGATTCCGTGTGACATTTTCACCCATCTAGGGTATAAACATGTTACAATAGTTACAGAGGGGGATTCTACATGTAATGCAAGCTTATTTCAGATAGCTTTGTGTGGAATCAATGTGACATGCTTTCCCTGTGGTGACTTGTGACATTGTCACGCAGTGCGGAATGCGGAATGTCTGCGGAATGACTGCGCGGAATATTCTGCATGGATTCCGCGTGGATTCCACAAGGAATCCCCTTATTTTGATTCAGTTCCAGAACACCTTTTCACTTACTCCTCCACTCAATTACTTTCTCTTTAGCTTCTAACACATCTTCCACTTGTTGCAAGCTGCTTCATGTATATGTCACATCATGTGTAATTTTTTCCCACAGTTCAAACTGAGAACTGTGGCAGTTATTGAATGAATCACACAAATCCTAATCACTAATTTCTTTCTCACTTAGCTGCTTCCTCCTAACTTTCTCATGCATTCCATTATTCCCATGAGGTGTCCTATACATATGTCACATCATTTGTCATTTTTTCTCACACTTTAGAAACTGAACAAAACAGGCGTCTTCCTATTCACTGCATTCTTTTTTACTCAGTTTCCTTCTCCTAGCTTGTCATACAGGCTCATGTCACATCATTTGTTATATGTTACATCATTGTCACTTTTCCCACAGTCAAGATACTAAATTCATGTCATTCTTTACAGTTTTCTCTCCTCTTCTAATGGACTACAACATGTCACTTATATACTTATCAACTGTGCAATGTACAGCTTGGATGCTATTCCCATTAGCTAGCTACCTTCATTTCCCTTTCTTGAGTAGCTACAACTTTATTGTTTTTGTGTTTTTCTTGTTCTCCAAACATATATAAACTGCTAATGTGCAGTACTCTTCTAGTTCCAACTTAATCAAGTATTGCTCTCATCTATGAGTGAACTCAGCACTTTCTTCTCCTCTTAAGCTCATTTCTTATTTGACCTTTGTCATCCAGCATCCACCACTCTTTGTCCACTATGCTGGGAGTGAACTGAAAATCTGCTTGCCACTGTTGGAACAAACCAAATTTTTGATTTTTTCTCAAACTTCAGGGACTGAAAATCATGCATTCCATTGAACAATGCACATACAATACTTCCTGCTCACCACTGTTAAGATTGATGCCCTTGATGTGATTTGTTCTAAGTAACAGGAGTCTCAGCCCACTTCCAGCCAGCTGGACAAAGATTCTGGACATCAAGCCAAATGATGACAAAGGTCAAACTGACAACAAGCTCAAGAGGAGATGAGAGGAATTTATTCAGATAAGAGCAATATTCAATTAAGTTTGAACTGAGGAATTGTACTATACATGAGGGTTTATATACTTAGAAGAACAAAGGAAATGTGCAGTATGTGCAGCTAGTTACCTATGAAGGGGAATGTGAAGGCAATAGCTAAAGGAGATAAGCATCCAATAAGTGACATAGCAAATGATGATGTAATATGAAAGGAGTGTATCATAGAAGGGGAAAAGAAAGTTGTAACAACCACTTTCTTCACTCTTGCTTTCTCACTCTTCCCCTAATGTCAAAAAGGGGTTCCTGTTGTATCTCCATCATTTGTCTAAGTGTTTTCCACTCATGTCACCTCATTTGATCAAGACACATTCAGAATTTGACCAAGAAGGTGAAAACAAAATGATCATGAATTTAGCATTTGCTGAGATTTGTGCAAAAATATTCACTTGTTTCCTGAACTAGAACTTGGTTCACCCTTATTTACATCTTGGGACAGTGTAGAATATTGAAGTTTCTATAATCAAAATCTCACCACACACTTTGTTTTGGATCATGGGAAAATATTACAAATGCTATCAAATGTACATGGAAGCCTGAGAAAAGTTAGGGAGCAAAGCAAACAACTACATTCTTTGATTGATAAAAATTCACAATTCTCATTTGTGTAGCTGTGGGAAAGCTAGAAAATCATGTGACATTGTGTCAAAGTGTGACAATGGTACTTTGTGCAGAAACACCAGGAGGTCAGACATATGATCAAAATCTGACCATACACACTTTTTTGGACCGTGGGAAAATGTTGTTAATTATGTCACATACACATAGAATGTTGTGTAATCAATGGAGCATGTACAGGAAGCCTAGGAAAAATATGGGGCCAAGCAAACAATCAATTACAATGCTTGATTCAGAATGTCACAATTCTCACTTTTGTGGGGTGTGGGAAAGTTGAAAAATCATGTGACATGTGTTAGAGTACTATGTAATAATGGGAATATATGTAGAAATACCAGGAGTAAAGTGCATAGCAAAGTAGATGGACTAGTTCTAGTATTGTGACATGATGACATTACTAAGTCCACAATATAGTGCACAATCATGTGGAATCCACGGATTCCATGCGGATTCCACACAGAAGGGGGGGGGAGTGAAAAGTACTGAAGAGAGGCTAAGGGTTCAGGCCTTACAATCTGCACAGGCTAGGGAGAGACATGCAGTACTTTTGCAGCAGTTGCAGGAGCAGAGGGAGAGGGAGTATAGGGACATGGCAGGATGCTATGATGCATGATGTGGAAAGACAAAGACAGCTCATTCAGCAAGAAATCCAAGGCATGCAGACTGAGATGCTGGATGAGCAAAGACAAAGAGATCAGGATGCTGAGTGGCAAAGACAAATTGCCCAAGCACAGATAGTTGAGGAGCAGAAACAGAGAGAGCTGGCAGCTGAGCATCAAAGACAACTGGCCCAAGCTCAGTTTTATGGGGAGCAGAGACAGAGAGACCTGGCAGCTGAAGAACAAAGGCCACTGGCCCAGGCTCAGTTGCTTGAGGAGCAGAGACTACTTGAAGAACAAAGACAGAGAGAGTTGGCTGAACTGCAAAGACAAGCAGATATTGCAAGGGAACTAGATTTGGAAGCCCAAAGACTAAGGGAGCAGGAGGAGCTATTACATGATGCTCTGGGTTTGGAGTACATAGATGAGGCTGCTAATGCTCAAAGAAGAAATCAGATTCATAATCAATGGAGACAGGAGCATGAGAGAGAGTTGGATCCTGATGGGGGTATTCATTTTGATGATTTGGATCCTGAGGAGTGGCAAGGACTGGATGATGCTGTGGCTCAGGCATTGGGTTTGCCTGCCAATGAGCAACAACAGCAACAAGAAGCTAATGCTTATGAACAGAACAGGAGATTTGAGAATCAAGCAAGGAGAGAGTTGCAGAATCATCAGCAAGATGATGATATTCATGATGTTCCCCAAAGAAATCCAAGAGATCTGCCCATAGGGAGAAGACCCTATGTTGATCCTCATCCAGATCAGATTCACAGCCTGGGTCCAATGACTGTCATCTGTCCTCACTGCAATGCCTTGCATTGGGACTTTGAGAGGCTGGCTTCTTCAACTGCTAGGAATCCAAGGTTTGGGATGTGCTGCTTGCAAGGTCAGATTCAGTTACCTGCACTGATAGAGCCCCCAAGACTTCTCAGAGACTTGCTGTGTGGGCTATCTCCTCATTCAAAAAGATTCAAAAAGGATATCAGGCAGTACAATGCTGCATTTGCATTCACTTCTTTGGGTGTCAAGATTGACCATGCTGTTACCAATGCTGCTGGGCCCTATTCATTTCGCATTCAGGGAGAATTACATCACCATGCAGGTGCCTTGATGCCTGCACAAAATCAGCCAGAGTGCTATGCCCAAATTTACATTCATGATGATGCTGAGACACAGGTCAATATGAGGATGGCCAACAATCCACAGCTGGAGCCTGCCATCATGACAGAGTTGCAAGCCATGATCCTTCAAGTTCATCCATATGTTGCCCTCTATAAGTCAGCTCATCAAATTATGGCTGAGACTCCTGCCAATCAGAGGCAAAACATTCAAGTGCTGTTGCATATTGAAACAAGGGACAGCAGCGCAGGCACTAGCTAAGTAAGGTTTCAATCACTTACATTTAGTTAGTAGTGCTTTGCCTTACAAACTGTTGTTAGTTTGAAAACTGAGGAGTTTAGCGTCCAAAACGCCCTCCTTATATACATTTCAGTAACCCTAATCTAGGTACAAAATATAATAATAAAAATACTATTAAACAAGTTTCTTTTATTATTATCTATTTTTAATCATTCTATGATGTTCTATATGACATCATTTCCTTCTAAATGACTCATGTGCACAGCTATATGACTCATGCGCAGTAGTATGAGTCATTGCACAGTCATTGCACAGCAATGCACAGTCATATGAGTCATTTATGAGTCATGTTCTAAATATAAATGATTCTTATCAACTATTCAATTCAGTTGATAATTGTCCCATCAAACTCTATAATATCTGTCAAACTCTATAATATCTGTCAAAGATATAAATATCTCTGAACTCTATAATTTTGTACACAAGTACAAATAAGAGTTTATTATTACTAATCAGAGTCTAGATGAGCCTATGATCATATGACTAATCACATGACTAATCACATGACTAATCACATGCTTATCATGTGATATCACATAATCTGAATAGATATTTAGTTAAATATAAAACACTAATTAATTCTAATTCTAATTATCTAATTAATTCTTAATTATCTAATCTAACTTTTAACATTGCACATGGACAGGAATCAGGATGCAAGGAGGTACAACTTGCCAACTGCTGATGAGATTGCAGCTGTCATTCCAGGAGATGGTTCTGAGGAGGTCTCTGAGCACAGAGACATTGTAGGATGTCATTTGAATCCTGCCTACTCCCCATTGCATTATGTGTTGTTGTTTCCACATGGTGGAGATGGCACATGAACATCCCAACTCAGCCTAGAGCTCATGGGAGAATTGCTAGAGCAGCCAAGGTAACTCAGAGGTGTTACTATGCATACAGGCTTCATGTGAGACCTGGGAATTTGGAACAGCCTCCCTTTTTCAGAGGTGGGAGATTACTTCAGCAATACATTGTGGATGCATGGGCTTCCACTGAGCAGAGTGCTTTGAACAAGAGCAAGGCTTTTGTGTGGCAGATGAGATTGAATGGCCAGTTAAAACTGGAGGGAATGCAGAAAATCACTTTATTACAAAGAGTGATGACATGGATGTGGATAAAGATGATGCATTGGATACAGTCTCTCTAGGAGAATTTGAAGATGCAGAATCTTGGTATCAGTGCGTATATTTCACTAATTTAAAGTCTGATACTGATAATAAATCAGTGAGGAATATGCTACAGAAGACTTTGGAGAATTTGAAGCTTCTTAAATTTAAAGGTAATAATAGTAGTAATCAATGTACTGCTGTAGATAGCAATAATGTAATCGCTGAAATTACCTGCTATAATAGTGAGATTAAGGTGTGCTATTGTAATAATTGCCTTAAAATGGCACTTAAAGGAAAGTCATGGATGATAGACTCTGAAGCGTCTGTTCATGTAACTCATGACTTAGAAGACTTTGCTGATTATCAACCGTTTGATAATCCAAAACCTATTTATACTGCTGATAAAAAATCAAAAGTTTCTTTATTAGGTGAAGGGACTGTGTTCCTTCAAATAGAAAATTCCAAAGCACTTAAACATTTCATTAAACTTGAGAAAGTTTGCTACATGCCTGAAGCTAGTCATAGACTTATATTGTCTGGACAGTTAAAGCTTCAAGGCTGGCAGGAACAATCAGATAAACATGGGACAATTTTTTTGCTAAAATCTGGTCAACATGTTCTACAAGCATATCCTAGACATGACAATGAACCTATTCATTGGGTCTTGACTCAGATAGTCAAGCCAGATAGACAAATAATGGACCATGCTGTGTATGTTGTCAATTATGACACTTGGCATAGACAATTGGGACATCCTTCAAAGAATGTTCTTAAACATACTTTTGAACATACTAAAGGATTTGATGAGAAAATCACATTCCCATCAACAAATCCTATATGTCCTGGTTTGACACAAGGTCGCTAGACCTAGGTGCACAACCAGAGGAAACAGAGAGGAAAGGAGAAAGAAACTCTGTTGCACAGTCTACGACTATGACAATCAAGAGCCTGGGGCTCTTGACGCTACAACCAAGACTATATACCCAAAGCCTTGCGTCCCTTACTAATCCATCACCTGACCGCCTCACCTCCGCCTCATGCCGACCCGTGGTCCGCTTACATAATCTTGAAAGATAAGATCTCCGATAACCCGATAAGAGATCTGAGCTTCCCGAGATAAGAGATAAGATAAGATAAGATCTCAAGATAAGATCAAATTGTAACATGGTTGTGCTCAAGGAAAAATGCACAATAAATCTTTCCCTATTTCTAATAAGCATGCTTCTAAACCGCTTGAATTAATTCATGCTGATTTACTTGAATTACCAATGGAATCATATCATCATAAAAAGTGGTGTTTAATGCTACTAGATGATTACTCTTCATTTGCTCATATGGCACTTCTTCGATCAAAATCAGAAACCTTTACTGCTGTCCAAAGTTACATAGAACTTATGGAGAATCAGCACAATATTAAAGTAAAACATTTCAGATCGGATTGAGGGGGGGAATTTAAGTCACATGAATTCAACAAATATCTTGCATCTAAAGGGATATTCAGGGAATGGAGTGCACCTCACATACATCAGCAAAATGGTCATGCAGAACATCTTACTGAAACTATACTTGAGAAAGCAGAAAGCATGAGACTTGAGTCTTCCTGTCCAAAATCATGGTGGGAATTTGCTTTTGAAACTGCTATTCATGTATATAATCGCACTCCATTAAGAAGAACAAACTGGAAAACACCTTATGAAAATCTGACTGATAAAAAGCCAGATGTAAGCTACTTTAAAATATTTGGTTGTCTTGCATGGGTTCTTATACCTAAAGAAATGAGAAAAGATAAGCTAGCACCAAGATCTGAACCAATGACCTTCATAGGTTATGAACAAGGATCTAAAGCTTATAAATTTATGAGAAAAGACAACACAATATTTATAGGTGTTCAATCACTGTTTGATGAATCAGTGTTTCCACGAAAAAGCGAAAATTACAACAAAGATAGAATATTTGAACGTCCACCAGGTATTGATCAATGGGATCAATATGGACAAGAATCTGACTCCGATTCCCAAAGTGATTATCTCGATGATAGTGATAATGATGATCCCACACCAAAAAGGAAATCATATAGAAATCATGATTCTACACATGACGATCAGCAGACATCGTCTCATGATAAAGATGATAAAGATGATAAAGATAAAGAGCTTGATAAAGAGGTTGAAGAACAGGAACCACAAGTGGAACCTCCTGTTGATCCTGATGTTCGAGGACCAAGTGAAAACAGGTCTGTAGAGAACCCTAGTGAATGGCCTAGAACACAACATCAGATTGAACCTCCTAGCATTAAGAAAACACGAAAAGAGAAAAAGGATTCCAAACATGCTGAACAAAGAATACCACGTAAAGAGCCTATTCAATTTCCTCTTTGCAGGGGAATAAGAGATAGAAAACCAGTCTATAGAGAGGGAAATATATATGGTCAAAAGACTCCTCTTGAAATTGAAAAAGACTTGGGTAATGACTCTGATCCTTTTGGCTCAGATCAGGATGATAACAATAATAATCCTGATAAAACTATTTATGAAGATGCACCAGAAGGGCCAAATCCTGGTTCTAGTCAGGATATTCAGGATATTCAGGATACTCTTGATAGTTTAAGACTGCTCAAGAAATTACAAAAAGAAGGAGGCACAAAATTTGTGAACTTCTTATTATCAAAAGCAGTTGAAGTAAAATCAGAGGTACCTGTGCACTTCAGAGACATGTTGAAAATTAGAAATCTCAATCCAATAGCTTTCCAAGAATGGGTTACAGATATGGAAGAAGAGATACAAGCTCTATGTGATCGAGATGTCTGGGAGTTAGTGGAATGTCCCAAAAATCGTAAACCTGTTAAGTGTAGATGGGTTTACAATATTAAAAGTGATGGTCAAAAATGTGCTCGATTAGTTGCTAAAGGTTTTTCACAAATACCTGGTATTGATTATGATGACACATTTTTTCCTGTCACACACTTTGAGACAGTGAGATTACTTTTGGCTTCTGCAGCACTTGAAGATTGGGATATTGAGGCGCTGGATGTTAAAACAGCATTCTTATATGGAAATCTCGATGAAGAGATTTACATGGAACAGCCAGAAGGTTTTGTCACTAAAGGACAAGAAGGGAAAGTCTATTGCCTTAAAAAGGCCTTGTATGGTCTCAAACAAGCATCTTATGCTTGGAATAAACAAGCTGATAAAAGCTTGAAATCCTTAGGATTCCATAGATGTCTTTCAGACACAGGAGTTTATATCTTAAGAAAAAATTCATCAATTTTAGTAGTTATCTTATATGTAGATGACGTTTTATGGATGGGCAATAATTCTGAATTGTTACAAACTCTCAAAAGCAAGTTCATGAAAATATGGGAATGCAGAGATTTAGGAAAAGTCTCTGAATATCTTGGAATGAAAATTGTCCGAGATAGACAAAATCGATTATTAACTATTGATCAAATAGACTATGCTATGGAAGTTGTTAAACGTTTTGGTCAAGAAAATGCCAAACCTGCTAGAACACCTTTACCAGCAGGCTATGTTCCTATACCAAATGATGGAACAGCAACTTCTCAGCAGAGAAGCCATTATCAATCCATAATTGGATCCTTATTATATCTGACACTTGGAACTCGTCCAGATATTGCTTATGCAGTAATCATGATGTCACAATTCATGGTTAATCCTTCTGAAGAACACATTCAGAAAGCATTATATATCGTCAAATATGTTGCCACTAATCCTAATGGCAAAATAATATATAATGGTAAACAAAAAGAAGGATTTGTTGCATATTGTGATGCAGACTGGGCAGGTGACCAGATTAATTGAAAATCAGTCACTGGTTACATTGTAAAGTTAGCTGGAGGACCAGTTAGCTGGGTTTCAAGAAAACAGAAAACTGTTGCTTTGTCTTCAACAGAAGCAGAGTATATGAGTTTGTCAGATACATCTAGACAGTTAGTCTGGATAGAATCCTTATTTTATGAAATAGGGATGTATTTAAGAAACATCCAATTAGGTGTTGATAATCAAGGAGCTATATTCTTAGCATCCAATCCTGCTCAAGAGCATAGGTCTAAACATATTGATATCCACTACCACTATGTGAGAAATTGCGTAGAGGAAGGAAAATTGGAATTAATATATATTCCCACAGATGAGCAACTTGCTGATATCTTAACTAAAAACTTGTCTTTTGATAAGTTCGCACAGTGAAGATCTAAAATTGGATTACTGATTTATTAGTGAGGGGGAGTGTTGAATTAATAATGATCTGGAGCTAAGGGGATTAAACCCACAGCTTCATGTATTATAATATCATTATTAATGAGACGCTAAATAATCCCTTATTATAATCATTGACAGAAATTATAGAGTTTGACAGAAATTATAGAGTTCATACTCAGAGTAGATGTTAAGATCGATGCTCTCAACGCAATTCGTTCTAAGTCAACAGTGGCAAGCAGAGTCTCGGTCTGCTCCCAGCCTACTGGACAGGTTCTGGACACTAAGTCAAACGACGACAAAGGTCAAATAAACGACGAGCTCAAAGAGATGAGAGCGAGGAGTTTTCATTCAGAAGTTGAGAGAAGAATTCGATTAAGTTGGAACTGGAGTCTAGCTACTTTACAAGAAGGTTTATATACGTAAAAGAACAAAAGAAATATAAAAGGAAACGTACAGCTAAATACCTAAGAAAGGAGATGTGAAGGTAAAGTAGCTAAAGGAGATGAGCGTCCATGAAATGCATAACTATGATTATATAATAAAGTAAGTCCGTCAATGAAAGGAAAAGAAATTGTAACATTACCCCCTTCGTATGCAAGAAGTCACCGACTTCTTAACCTGTTCCCCAACCATGATTTCCACCATTTGTCCACCCATGATCTCTTTGTGATTTCAACCATTCGGCAATGGTGTTGACATTGTGGTTAGCGGTTTCAAACCGCCATTGCAGCGTCCTCGTGATATAGTCTAGTTGGACGTCAAGAGGTCCGGCGAAGAGTTGGTAGTCAACGATGAAGGTGGCAAGGGCTTCCTGAGCCCGAAGGAGAGTGGCGTTAGGGGTTCTGGCGAGAGATGGAGCTGGCGGAGCGGGTAGGGGTGCTTCTTCTTCAATCAAGAAGTCAGCGAGCTCGTCCGGGTGCTGATGTAAGGGGGCAATGGTAGAGGAAGGGGAGGCGGGCCAATCCGGGAAGAGGTATTCATCGATGGTGGTGGTGGTGGTAACGAAGACCTCAATGGGGAGGTCGTGGGCGGTGGCGAGGAACGGGGAGGCGGCGGCGAAAGAAGGGTTGTAACAATGGCCACAGGCTGTGACCAAGAGCGCAAAGGCGAAAGCGACAAGGTAGGCGACGATGACGATGGCAGACATGTCGTATCAATAGAATGAGGAGGATGAATCCAACAGGCGTGGTTTAAATATCCCAAATCTCATCGTCGGAGTCCAAAGCTAACATCTCTTCGATCTCAGGTTCTCTAGCTCTGAGAAAGTTCTCATGGGAGTTCCTAGTCGCTTCTTCTTGTTCTGATCGGGTTCTTGCATTGTCAGGATGTGGAATACAAATTTGATCAGGGCGTTCATGCCGTGTGACATGTATCTCTGGATTGTTCATGCTATCCTGTATTGCTTGGTTCAGAAGAACGTAATATTGCTCGGTTGCCAGTGCTATTTCCATTTGCGCTTGTGTGCGGTTAAAATTTTTACTTCCCCTTATATTCATTCGTCGTTCATATTGCCATTGTTCTGCGGAGATGTCTCGACCTAACTGAATAATTTGTTGTAAAGCTTCTGATAATTCAGGGAAGGTTCGTCGTAACCAAACCCTGTGATAAACGTTATCATATAGAAAACACGGGTGAACCGACGCTGGGAGATAATGCGATTCAGCCTCCTGAAATGTGGGTAGTTCTCCTAGATCAAAAGAGAGGCGATGATACTGGGGAAGATATTTTGGTAAAGCATTATATGGGATTTCTGTGTGTCCTTGCGGATGTGTTCGTTTGTGAGGAGGTAATCGTGATACTTTAGGTGGTTTTGACATCATTGGGACGTATTTCAGTTTTTGATATGTAGAGAGCATTCGTTTGGAAGGATGTTTAAAGGCTGGAACGAACATCGGTGTGACGGAGTATCTGGTTTTGACAGTAGGAGTGTATCGTCCGACAGTTCTGCAGAATTTTTTGACATAGCGAATGTTATGTTTCAGTTGTAGGTTGGTGCGATAGTAAGTCATTACTTTAATCGTTTCAGAGGTTTCGTCTGCTCTTATACTCAACCAGGATATCCGCAGCATTGCCTAGATGTCGTTCTGGTTCCCAAGTGTTATCATTTGCTCCATAGCCTTTCCATTTGACTAGGTATTGATAACCGGCTCCGCGTTTCCGGTGTCCAAGGATAGCTTCAATCTCAAACTCTTCTTGTCCGTTAACCATATCGGGAGGTGGCATAGTGAAATTCGGGCCGTGCATTAAGGTTTCTTTATATGGAGTGAGGAGCGAAGCATGAAACACAGGATGAATGCGCCATTGTTTCGGTAATTTCAATTTGTAAGTAACTGGTCCCATGACTTGTTCAACCTGGAAGGGTCCTTCCCGTTTTGGTGCTAGCTTTCTTGATTGATATGGAATGTGGAGATTCTTGTTTTCGAGCCAAACTTTGTCACCTTTTTCGAATCTGATTGACTTGTCTCTGTATCTATGAGTGACCATTTGTCTAGCTAGTTCGTGAGCGGCTAGGGCTTCTTCTCTAGCTTTTCAGAGCATCAGAAGGCGTTCTTCTGCTGCTGGTGCGGTCATCTTGATTGCTGCTGTAGGGATAGCGATTGGATCTGATCCGTACATAAGTTGAAATGGTGATGTCTTTATTGTGTCGTGATATCGATTATTATGTGCAAATTCAGCGATGGGTAGTAGTGGTTTCCATTTATGAGGTTCATTTGCGCAGAACATTCGAAGATAAATTTCGAGTTCTTGATTTACACGTTCAGTTTCTCCATCTGTCTGAGGATGGTAGGCTGTGCTCATTCTATGGTCGATTCCTAGAGCTTTTCGTATTTCTTGAAATACTTTGGCGGAGAATTGCGGTCCTCTATCCGAGATTAAGATGTCAGGGAGTCCAAAGCGTTTGAATATTTCAGAGATATAGAGGTCTGCAGTTCCTAAGGCGTCGATTGTCTTATTGCAAGGAGTAAAAATTACCCCCTTCGTAAGGCCATGGTCCACCGTGACCAGAATGGAGTCATAACCGTCAGATATAGGAAGATCGGTAATAAAATCCAGTGTGACTTGTTGAAATGGCCGAGTAGCTTTTGATGGAATAGGGATTAATGCCGGTGAATTTGGGTGGGTATTGACTTTCATCTGTTGGCAAAGTGCACAACCTTCAACCCATTCTTTGACATGTCTATACATTCCAGGCCACCAATAATCACGCTTCAAAAGTGCTAGTGTTTTCAATCGTCCAGGGTGTCCTGAAGATAATGCTTCATGTATCTCCTTAATTAATCGAGTGCGCAACTCAATTTGATCAGGCACATAGATCTTGCCCAAGTAATAAACGATACCATGAGTGTATGTCCAGTCTTGTAGTTTGGATTTAATTGGTGGTGCCCTTTGCTTAGTGATAACTTCAATAAGGATGCGTCCAAAATCGTCGTTTGCCATGTATTTCTTTAATTCGCTGGCAAGATCATCATTGATTAATCGAATAAATCGGTCATTCGGCAAAACTGTGACAGTAGTTTGTTCCTCATCATTTCTCATATGATCTGGCCGTCTGGATAATGCATCTGCTTCGAACATTTTTGTGCCAGGTATATGTTCAATACGAAGATCATATTCAGATAGTAATGATGACCACCGAGCTTGTCGAGGTGTTAAGCGTTGAGCAGTTCGATAGTAGGACAAGTTCTTGTGATCACAATGGACGATGATCGTGTGAGGAGAACCATGTAATAGATGATGCCATACTGCAAGTCCCTTGATGATTGCAAGCAGTTCTCTGTCATAAATTTGATAATTCTGTTCCGTTGGTGTTAACGCATGGGATATAAATCCACATGGATGGAGTGCTCCAGATTCATCAGCCTGTTTCAGTACCGCTCCAATTGCTTTATTGGAGGCGTCGGTTTGAAGGATGAATGGCTTTGCAGGATTTGGCATTAACAATACTGGCATAGAGGCGAACCGTTGCTTTAGGGTGTCAAAGGCAAGTTGGCGTTCATTATTCCAGTCAAATGGTTCCGTTTTCTTGGTTAGATCTGTGAGTGGTTTCGCGATTGCTGCAAAGTTTCCAATAAAACGTCTGTAAAAGTTTCCAAAACCTAGGAATGATTGGACTTGTTTAACCGTTGATGGTACTGGCCAATCAGCTATTCCTGCGAGTTTGATAGGATCCATTCGTATTTTTCCGGGTGAGATGATCATGCCCAGAAATTCAACTTCTTGAACAGCGAATTTACATTTTTCTAATTTCAGGAACAGATCGTTCTCTTCTAATCGATCGAGAACCCTTTTTGTTCGTTCTTCTAGTTCGTTCAAATTCTGAGAACATATCAAGATGTCGTCCATGTAGATAATGAGCCATCCTTCATTAATCATGTCTCTGAAGTATTCGTTCATCATAGTTTGGAATGTAGATGGCGAATTGCATAAGCCGAAGAACATAACAGTTGGTTCATATAATCCTCTGTTGGTAATGAAAGCAGCTTTCCATTCGTCCCCTTTCTTGATCCTGACGTTATTATATCCCCATCGGAGGTCTAATTTGGTGAAATATTGTGCACCAGCGAGTTTTGTAAGGAGGTCGGATACTAGGGGTAATGGGTATGCATTCTTGATTGTCCAATCGTTTAAATATCTATAATCTTGGCATGGCCGAAGCGCACCACTTTCCTTCTTTGAGACAAAGAAGAATGGCGATGCTTGAGGAGATTTCGACGGTTTGATGTAGCCTTTAGCTAGCTGTTCTTCAATCCATTCGTCCAGCGACGACTGTTCTTTGATTGATAACGGATAGATCTTGCTAACTTTAGGACTAAAACCGGTTTTCAAATTGATAGCGTGATCCCAAGTTCTGGAAGTTGGGAATCATTCTGATGCCTTTTTCTCAAAGACTGAGCGCCATTTCCCATATTCTGATGGTAATTCCGTTTTTGGTTCATCCTTTTTCAACTGATGTTCTAACGCTTGAGATGCTGACGTCTTAACTCTGATCCAGTAATCGTCTTCTCCCCATTGTTGATTGTCTAATGCCATTTGCCAGATAGTTCCTCCATTCCGTTGTTCATCGATGAGGTGTATCGTTTTATCTCTCCAATCAATAGTAGGATTGTTTTCTTCTAACCAAGGGATCCCCAAAATTAATCGTTGATCTCCTAATTTAGTGATTAGAAACCAGTTGCTGTATCGTTTTCCTCCAATCGAATATTGAATATGGACTCGATGTGTGATTATTCCATTAGTGTTAACCGTTCCATCTGCGTTTCTGACTTTGATTGGTTTTCGCAATTTTTCTTTTGATAACTTGGTGGTTACTTCTTCGTCAATAAAATTCCCTTCTGCTCCACAATCGATTAGAGCCGAAGTTTCAGCGGGTAAATCGGACGTTTCCACAGAAATTGAAAGGCGCTTGTCATTATTCGATCTTACTATTACAGAATCAAGCGCTAACTGTGAATGTCCATTTGTTATGGAAGTGCCAACCACTGTATGACGCTTCCGGGTTAAAAACCCTCGTTCTCGAGTTCATTGAGAAGACCTTCTCGTTCATCGGCCTTCATCCCAGCAAGGATCGCTCTGATGCTTGCAACTGGGTCATTTTTCTTTTCCTTGGGCGCATCTTCAGGGATAGATCTGATCCCCTTATTCTGAAACAATGAGGAGGCCCTGAAGGAGGCGTTTGACGTGGTGTTTCGTTTGGGACAATTCCTTGAAACATGCCCCTGGTTTCCACATCTGAAACATTTTCCAGATTTCATATATTCCTCCTTTTGTTCATCAGTCAAACGTCCAGTGGGCATCGCATTTACTGATCGGATTGATCCACCCCTGTTATTGGTGTTTCGATTAAAATTAGAGCGGTTCCCTTGTCCTGGTTTTCGCCCAAGTGCTCGCATCATTTCCCAAGCGCCATGAAGCTGTTCTGCCTTTTCATATGCTTCTTTCATGGATAGAACATTCGCTTTGAGGATCTTTGTAGCGATACTTTCAGGGAGTCCTTTGACAAAGGCCTGAAGCTGCGCAGTTGTTCCTTTCAAACCTGAGGTACCAATCTCCATGCGAAATTTTCTGATATATTCAGGGACTGAAACGTCACCCCCTACTCTGAGATTGGCTAAATTGTTCAGCGCTCTAAGAGCGCTATTGACTTCTCCCCAATCGGCTAGGAAACGCTTTTTGAATTCTGCCCAGTTTGTCCAAGTAAGGGTTCTTTCTTCTTCATCATCTAATTCATCCTTGATCAGGACTTTCCAATCATCGAGTTCCTGCCCAAGACAGGCAAGAGTAAATCGTGTTGGATTCCGAGGTGTAGATCTTGTGACCTGGACTAAGCAGGAAGCGTCCATGTGTGGACAACAAATGGTGTGCCCATTCCAAGGATGAGTTCAACTCATCATGCCAGAAGTGTGTCTAAATAAACACAAACAATCTAACTACCATATATGTAATATATGTATGCAGTCATGCTTGTAGTGTCTGGATACTAAATATAAAATATTCCAACAAATCGAATCTGTTTCTGTGCTTTGCCTTTATAATTGTCGTCATTTAAGACAAAGTAATCTTCAAGACTTCCAATGAAAGCCTTCGCTTCGGTTCGTTTTCCTGTAAAAACACGCATAGGCTGCGGTTTGATATCTCCTTTAGAGGCAGGTGCTGCTGCGTCAGTTGCCATCTTTTCTGTTTCTCCTTTTGGTTCTTCTGGTTCTCTTGTTTCGTCTTTCTTTTTTCCTGATTCTGGATCTCCAAATAAACTTTGTTCGATCTGTTTCTGTTCTAGGAAGTCTCTCCAAGGTTGTATCCCTTTGTCTTGGAGTGCGTATCTGTCCTGTGGTGGTGCTCCAGAGAGACTGAGGAATTTGTTCCACCAGGAGGATTCTGGTTCTTCAGTGGGTGGATAAAATAGAGAGTAAAAGTCCTCTTCTAGATCTTCGTTGATCCACTCAATCCAAACGTTATCTGGGAAGACTTCCTTTCCGTTTCCTTCAATATAATCACCTTCAAAGAGGGATGCTGGTACTGGTTCGTTCTTCTTCTTAGTTCCTGAGCAGAAAAACCACCCTGTTCCAGTAGTCGACGGAAAAACCTCTCGTCGATCTAGATAATACTTTCGTCTGAAATGGACAGAGCCGTTCGGTGGTCTGAGGTTCGAGGTTCTGGTATCAATGGTGTCTGGCTAGTGTAGAAACACTGAGCGGTTCTGAGAGTTCCAACTTGTGTTAAGATCGATGCTCTCAACGCAATTCGTTCTAAGTCAACAGTGGCAAGCAGAGTCTCGGTCTGCTCCCAGCCTACTGGACAGGTTCTGGACACTAAGTCAAACGACGACAAAGGTCAAATAAACGACGAGCTCAAAGAGATGAGAGCGAGGAGTTTTCATTCAGAAGTTGAGAGAAGAATTCGATTAAGTTGGAACTGGAGTCTAGCTACTTTACAAGAAGGTTTATATACATAAAAGAACAAAAGAAATATAAAAGGAAACATACAGCTAAATACCTAAGAAAGGAGATGTGAAGGTAAAGTAGCTAAAGGAGATGAGCGTCCATGAAACGCATAACTATGATTATATAATAAAGTAAGTCCGTCAATGAAAGGAAAAGAAATTGTAACAGTAGAGATGCCAGCAAAGTGCCACCTGGCGCTACCCACAGTGCCACCTGGTGCTACACCCAGCTGCCACCTGGCGCTACCCTCTGTAGCGCTCTGCTGGCATTACCTTAGGTAGTCTTAATGTACTCTGGCCCACATGTATATAAGGAGGGCCTTATGCCCTCATTTAAATAACATTGTATTGCCTCTGTTATCTGTTAGTTGAGCCCCTAGCTCCTAAACAGCCTTCAACAACTACAAACAGTACTAAGTAAGTCTCCTGCTTACTAAGCCTTGGTCTGCGCCACCATCATAAATTTCAACAATGTATTTAATTTTAATCATGTTTTGTTCTCACATCCAATGTCAAATAACTCAAATAAATCAACAAGACTAGATAGTCATCTGTGATAAAACAACAAATATAACAAGCAACAATAGATAGTGACAGCTGTTGCATAATCAATGTAGATTCTGTGTAAATTGTGTGTGGACAATGGAGATTGCATGTGGAATCCACATGGATTCTGCATATTCCACATGGATTCCATGCAGAATGGGGGGGCCTGTGGAAAGTACTGACCATGGCCACAGTTTTTCCAAACAGTCCCTTTTGCATCTCTTTGTAGAGGGCTGCCCTCTTCCCTTCAAACACCCTTGACATGATGTCAGGTCTATCAGCTGCAGTCTGAGGACTGTCATGAGGTCCAGCTTCATCCAACAGGGCTTCCTTCACTTCTGGCCAGTTAGGGTTGGCTGTCATTGTCACAAATAAATCAGGCTTTTGAAACTCCCTGCAAATGGCCATGGAACCTTGAAACAATTGCAGCATGTTTCTCTCACTTCCAATGTGAGTTGAAGGCAGGATCACCCTTTGACCCACATGTTCCATGGTATCATTGCCATCTCTGTCACCTTAGCAAAGGTAGGTGCCTTCGCTTTTCCTTTAGGTCTACTGGACCCAGCAGATTGTTCTTGTTGCAACAAGAAAGCACGCTTCTTTTTCTTATTTGCACAATTGAAGCGGTTGCGTTCCTGATTAGAACTAAACTGCCTGGATGGTCCTGCAGGCAGTTGATTCTGATCTCTGGATTTTCCTTTGTTATTTTGGAAATTTCCAGATTGACGTTGAAAATTGGTCCTATTGCTAGGACCGGCTGAACCAGAGTTTTGCCATTGAGGTCTCATAGGGCCTCTAGTGATGCAAGCTGCATTAACAGCCCCCCCTGATGATGAAGATGTTTGACGTCTTTGCTGTTCTTCCTCTATCTTAGGAAGGACATCAGCAAGTTTTAAATCACTTGCTTTCATAGTGAGAAGAATACTGGACAAGACACCATCCCATCCTTGTGGAAGTGATGCCAGCACTAACATGGTGACCATATTGTCAGGAAAAGTGAATCCATTGGTATGAAGTCGTTGAGTAGTAGTCAATAATTCGTTAACTGAGTGTTAAAAGTTAGATTAGATAATTAGAATTAGAATTAATTAGTGTTTTATATTTACCTAAATATCTATTCAGATTATGTGATATTACATGATTAGTCATGTGATTAGTCATGTGATTAGTCACGTGTCTATAGGCTCATCTAGACTCTGATTAGTAATAATAAACTCTTATTTGTACTTGTGTATGAAATTATAGAGTTCAGAGATATTTATATCTTTGACAGATATTATAGAGTTTGACAGATATTATAGAGTTTGATGGGACGATTATCAACTGAATTGAATAGTTGATAAGAATCATTTATATTTAGAACATGACTCAGAAATGACTCATATGACTGTGCAATGACTCATACTGCTGCACATGAGTCATATAGCTGTGCACATGAGTCATTTAGAAGGAAATGATGTCATATAGAACATCATAGAATGATTAAAAATAGATAATAATAAAAGAAACTTGTTTAATAGTATTTTTATTATTATATTTTGTACCTAGATTAGGGTTACTGAAATGTATATAAGGAGGGCGTTTTGGACGCTAAGCTCCCTAGTTTTTCCACCTAACACCAATAGGTAGATAAGAACTAACTAACAATGTAAGTCATTGAAACCTTACTTAGTCAGTGCAACTGCGCTGCTGTCCGTTGTTTCAATAAGTGTCGAATTAATAATGATCTGGAGCTAAGGGGATTGAACCCACAGCTTCATGTATTACAATATCATTATTAATGAGACGCTAAATAATCCCTTATTATAATCATTGACAGAAATTATAGAGTTTGACAGAAATTATAGAGTTCATACTCAGAGTAGAGACGCCAGCAAAGCGCCACCTGGCGCTACCCACAGTGCCACCTGGCGCTACACCCAGTTGCCACCTGGCGCTACCTTCAGTAGCGCTCTGCTGGCATTACCTTAGGTAGTCTTAATGTACTCTGGCCCACATGTATATAAGGAGGGCCTTATGCCCTCGTTTCAATAACATTGTATCGCCTCTGTTATCTGTTAGTTGAGCCCCTAGCTCCTAAACAGCCTTCAACAACTATAGACAGTATTAAGTAAGTCTCCCACTTACTAAGCCTCGGTCTGCGCCGCCGTCATTAGATTTCAACAATAAGTACCATAATTACTATCATCAATTAAACTCGCTATGCACAGCAGTATTTCTATAATCAAAATTCAGGTAATATCAATGCATACTCACAGTAAATCTAATTTCTTCTAATAAACACGTTCTTTCTCTACAGACGACAGCAATCGTGGCAGAGGAAGCGGAGACTGAAACCCAGCTGATGGCTGTGTGACACTGAGAGTATTGTGCCTGAACCCGGACGAAGTAACCGTAGGCCGCATCCTGCCTCATAGTTTAAGGTTCTGCCTATACTTGATGAACGCAAGAAGGTTATCTCTGACTTCTTCTCCTCTCCGTCTCAACTCCCTACCATCTTCCTTTCCCTTATTAATGCTTTTGACAACTTTTCTAACGCCATTCACGCTAGCGACCAACCGTTGCAGATATGCCCCCTGCCGAAAATTGATGTCATATGGCATGTTTTCGTCTGAGTAAATGTCGATCAAGGCAGATACCGTCTGGATCAGTGGTTCGGGATCCAGAGGAGAGGGGGAGGATTCCGTAGGTAGGAGAGAAAATAGATATTCAGATATGACCTATTATGATTAGCGTGGACGCTCGATAAATAGCCTTGCAGTCTTCACCTTGTTCCCTTCGATCGAGTTGGGAAACTGGGCTAGGCACTCTAAGGTGCCTATGCATTTCACGCGAAATATTGAATTTGTCGTGCTGTTGAACAACTGCATCAATATTCTGACCTGCTCCTCGACGGGATCCTAAATTGAAGTGGTCAAGATTGAAAAACAGTATATGAGAACTTTCTCGACGTACAATTGAGCCTTTCCAAACGTTTCCTATGCCCCAAAGGACGCCAATAGCAACTTGCCACATTTCTTGCATCCGTTCTTGTCCCGGTTGTGCCTCCATCCCTACAAGCTTCAATGTCGACCAGATAGCGTTCCAAATGGTTAAACCGGCTTCCTTATCTGATGATGTCGACGGTTTCCGTGAATTGGCAAGTGACAAGAATAAGTTATTGAGGCATTCGAGCGCGCTGACGTGAATAGCACTCAGGGCAGAGGTCGTAGGCGGATGAATCGACTGCGCAGCTAGTGGAGGGAAGGATAACGCTGTCGGCTGTGTGAGCGACAACAAAGGAGAGACGAGTGCGGGTGGAGCTGGTAATTCGACGATGGCACTACCATGGTCGATGGCCATATTTTCATCTACAACGTTCTCAATCCGGAAAACAAAATCTCTGGAATCTCAACCCGGCTTACCTCCTTCTGCGTCGTTCTCGTTCTCATTCTCGTTCTCACCCTCATCCTCCTTATCAACCCCGCCCGACTCTGGCTCAGGCAGCGTCGCACAAACACCAGTCAGTATCTCCAAAGCTAACTGCACTGTCCTCAACTTTCCTTCCAGCCTTTCAAGCTCTAGCTCAGTCCGAGGCTTATGATCCGACTTGGGTGTATTCTTCAGCGAGAGCTTCTCGATCTGCGGCTCGCATGCCTCAAAATCTTGTGTATAAGCTAAAGTCCAATCAGTACGTCCAGAGCTACTTACTTGGCGCTGAGCAAGCTCTTGAACTGTACTCGAGATTTCTGATAGTGAAATGGATGAGATCACGGGCTGTATGAGGGGCAAAACTATGTCTTTGTCGATATCCATGAACGAAGCGGCAGAAGGTGGGGGTATTGGGGATATATTACGGAGTATACCTGGCGAAACGATTGTGTCAATGAACATGTGCTTCTTTTATTCCGATAACATACCAGCGGCGAGCACACGAAGGGTGAGTAATCGATGATCTGAAGGGTCTTTTGTGTGGAGCGCGTCTGGGGTGGAACGGATAATGGAAATGAGGCAGGAAGCATACCCAGCATCTGACCTGACATCTGCAATAGCAGGCTCGTTGTCGTCTGTGAGGACATACAGGCACTGGGCTAACTCGAACATGAGACGTAAAAATTTAACCCGCCAGTTTTAACGACGTTACCAGCGGAAACGACCGGTGCAATGGGTAGCTCATCCTTCGCAGCAAGGAACGACATGAGAAAGGGAACCAACCGAATCGCATTGATGGCATTCAGCGCCTTATTGGATGTCTCGCTTGCAAGATCGTGGTATTAGCGAGGGCAAAGAGCGAAAATAATGATAATAATAATCTTACGATAGACACCATAGCGTCGTGATGACACTGTCCGCAAATTTATATACCACGTTTTCCGGAGCGGTCTTGCGGGACTCTAAAAATCGAGACATTGTAGTCGATATCTGCAAACATATACGCAAGGGACCTCATCGACGCTACTAAAAGAGTGAGATACCTTGTGTACAAACGTCTGCAGAGGTATAAGGATACTCTTGTTATACATTTCGGCGCATATTTCATAACCGCCATCGATACATAAATTTCTGGCGTGGATAAAGATGAGATTGTTGGTTATGTACAAAGCGCGGCGCAACGGACCGCAGGGCACCAGCAGCTTCGACCACCACGTCCTCTTCGCTGTCACTCAGTCGCGTGATGAGTTCACCAACGACGTTTTTCCCTTGCAGGAGCCTCCGCGTCGAAGGATCGTTTTGTATGAGATTGGACACGGCGACGCATGCCCATTTTCGCTCGGTGGGGTCTGGGCTCCCCATCTGTCCGTCGCAAGGGTCAATCGTAGGCGCAGCAGGCAGGGATGTCATGATGACAATCTCACTTTTTGCATGATTGGTAAAACAGCGTCTTTTTTGGAGGAAGTTTGGGAGACGGCATGGAGACCACTGGGCAGATGCGAGTCTGGTACGCGCATTGGATTGTGTCTGCGCATCGAGCGACGTTTCTGCGCCTTGCCCATGAGTAATTATCCGCGTAATTTGATTGGTTGATTATAGATACAGTAATACGATAACCAAATGCAAAATGAAATAATAATGACGAAATGGTCAATAATAGATGTCCCATCAAATGTCACTGTGGCTGGTAGCCTGGAGGTCGGCCATTGCTGTCGATTGGCCCCTGTGGGACCGAGGTAGGATCTTGCCAGACAGGAGCGCTACTGTCCTGTGCTGGAGAGAGGGGAGGCGCAGAGGGCTCAATCGCCTCTTCGAACGGAGGTGCAGAAGGTCCGAGTTCCGGTTCGATATCATCAAATGAATAATGGTAATCAAAGTAGCTCAACGCCGTTTTGCCTTTCGATGGCGGTGGTGGCAGAAGCGAAGACGGCCCTATCGGCGGGTTCGCTCCTGCGTCATGGCAATGTTCATCTTCCACCAGGAATTCGACTTCATCTGACCAAGCCGGAGCGGACACTCCTGTAGTGCCAGAATCTTCGGCAGGTGGTGCACTCGCAAGGTCCACCATCTGAGCCAAGACAGCCTTGTCATCTATCGCTAAATGATACAAGGATAAGGAAGGTCCCGATGAACGTGCAGAGGCCTCCGGGCCTCTGGGTAAGGAATCAAGACTGCTGTATTGGTACGCGGGAGGCATGATTGGACCCGAAAGATCCGGTGATGACACATGTTCTAGTGGACGTCCTTCCGTTTCGGCAATTGATGCACCGCCAGCGTCCTGGATCTGTTGAGGTGATATCGTTGGCGATGGCTCCTGGCGGGGCAAAGAAACCAACGAAGAATCGAGGGCGTGCGGCATACGAACGACGGCTCCTCGCTTTCCTCTTCTCTGCCGTGCAGCGTACCTGACGTTTGCTCTCCACCTAGCAGTAGCCCTGGCCCAGAATACTTGAGTGGCCTTGCGGGCTTTCTCTTTTGCAATGGCTGTTTCCATACTTTCATCATCCATACCATCTGTCCGTTTTCTTTTACCCAGTTTCATCTCCAGATCTACGTGCTTGAATTTATTTACATGGCGAGCCCTTTTGATGAGTAGACAACCCATAATTAAGGTGCAGATGGCTACGGCGAGCACGAGAGAGAGGGCGACAATAAGAGAGGTGTGCTTCGGAGGGGGGTTCGGGTTCCATCCTGGTGGAAGCGAGTCGGTGACGTCCACGGTTGGCCGCGCTGAGGGAATGAGGTGTGGGCCGAAAGATGGAGGTGGTGAGGGTCTCTGATCGTCCATCACGACGCCAGTTGGACCTCTGCATGACTGATTGGCGGGTCAAGAGTGAACGCAGGCGGGGGAGAGAGACTCACATCACACACTGTGGATCCATAGAGGGTATAATCGGCGACTTTTCTCCAGCGTCCATCAGCGTCTTGCTCGTACCTATCAGGGAGGACTTTGGTCCTGATGGATGAAACAAATCCAAAGGCATGGTTCTCAAGTTCTGTGAGAGGATCGGGAGTGCAATGGGGCGGGGGATAATCGTGGGGGATGTGGGAGAGGGATGGACAAAGAAAGGGCGGGATGGGGGTAGGGGAAGCAAGGGCGGGGTGGGCAGCGGCGAGAGTGGCAAGAAGGGCAATGACGCAGGAAGATGGCGGGCGATGGCAGGTGCGTGGCGGGCGTTGGGGAGGGCGTCGGGGAGGGCGTCGGGGGCTACGCATTGGCTTGAGCAGAGCAAAGGCGACAGCGAATTTCACGACGATGCTGACAAAGCGAGTATTCGACTCAGCCCTTCCCACACCCGACGCCGCACTCGCTCCTCCACCCCCGCCCGCTCTTCTTTGCTGCGCTCACGCCACATCGTCTCCTCGCTACCTTGCTCATACACAACCCTGTACTTTTCTCGTCCAACTCGCACCCGCAGTTCCTTGTCCCGCATCATCCCCTTCTCCTCCCACACAGTCCTATTTTTACATCAGCTAAATCCCATGCCTGCCATTTTTGGCACCTGCCTTTTCAGGAACACTTTTGCTCTGCCATCCTTGGGCCCTGGCAGCCATTCTGTTGGGTATGTCGACACATAGGTATTCACGTATTCGCGCCATCGGCCTTCTCTGCTTCCATCGCTGTCCACGCTGGCATCTTCCGTTCCCACCAGGTACACCCGGATTTTCTTCGTTCCGCGCACCTGGAATCGCCTTGAACTCTGATCTCATCAGTCTATTGACATCTCTCACCCATTGCAGTCTGTACAGGTGATCATCTGGTCCAACAAGTTTCTCGGCCACCCTTCTGTACCGTGCAACGTCTTGATTTGTGATGGTTTCTATATTTTGTGCGCTTTGCAGGAACGACCACAGTTCCTGGCACCGGTTATCGGATAATATCGTTTGAACCTGTGTTCCATCTTAGTTGACATCACTTCTCAATTGTGTTCCTACTTGTTTCACCAATGCCGTAATCAGCTTGTCCAACGTAAACAATTGATACGCCTGTTCGCTATTATTATCTTGGCTTATTTAATCACTTTAAAAATAGCCTACCTTGGTGCCAAAAAACCACCGCATATGTTCTTCAAATGTAGCCTGGTCCAGCTCATTGTCGAATAACTTCTCGCATTCATTCAGGAGGTACAAGTATACCACGTTGGAACCATCACTTGCGCTGCGGTCGCCTAGCACTTCTATCGTTTGCGTAAGGATTGCCGAGGGACCGTTCGGGTCGTCTAGACCTAGTTCCACCGCCACCTTGTTTGCGATAAGCGATGCATGTTTCTGAGCAGCTAGTTGCCCCCCAATCTCCTTGCACATCAACAGCCGTGAATATAACAACTAGTACCATTTAGTGGGCATTTGCGTTACAACATCTCCTTACCTGCAGCAACCGTAATAACGTATAAAACGTCGTATTGGCGAAGAAGGGTCGATCAACTTCTAACGGAGGTCCGCTTTGCGACAGCCGCATTGATTCCTGAATCCAGCTTCCGCTGCCATCTTTATATTTCACATTGTCTCCATGCTTCTGTGAGCGCAGGTCCGATGGCGAAACGGCCCGAGAACCAGCAGCAGATACCCTACCACTCGCAGACTTCTCTTGCGCAGTTTTGAACAACTTGCGCCTCAAATCACTGGCTACTATGCCGGTGTAGGTACTTCCGCTGACAGTGCTCCCAACGGATCTTCGGCCACCGCTACGCAGACCATCAGCGTTGTCCAGAATCGGCATCACGTCATCGTCGTGTCCGCCCCCTTCCAGCGGTCCACACGCCGCATTGAACTCTGTCACGGGGTACATGCACAAAAGTGGTGTAAACGCACGAAGGAATTTCTCCACTGCCCTTCGCTCTTGCTGAGTATATTGGGCCTGGGAACGATCAAGGAACGAATAGACCATTTTAAGGGAATCAAAAAAAACAGAGGTATCTTGGAATGAGTACTCGAGTTGGAAGCCGACAGACCCATGGGTCATGTGTGATCGACCGCTCTGGTCCCATTCGTTCAATTGTCCAGTCTTGATCGTCTCGATGTCAGCAACAAAATGCCTTGCGGTGATATTCTTCTTATCATTAGCCTTGAAACTGATTCCCTGATGATCAAGGGACTTGTAAAAGTTCCTCGAGTCTACTTCACGCCACGTGCGACTCCACTCGCGTTGCGCCCGCCGCCAATCTTCGTCTTTTTGCCTGAGGCGAGTGACAACAACTGGCAATGCAACACTGGGACACTCTTGTAACGCTTGTATCACCTCCGTTCCGCCTTCTCTTCCATATATCTTTTTGAGAATCCGGTGATATATTGATTTGCTCGATCCGCCAAAATCTGGCTTCAGCTTAAACGACGCGCGTTCCTCGCTTGTCATCTCCTCAAGTCGTGCAGTAAGCGGTTCCAAGACTGCGATTGTTCGAGTGAGTGCTTCGAGATGCACGTGGTATTCATGTCGCTCTTCCTCACTCTTGTGAAGGGCCTCTTCAAACTGGTTCTTCTTGTGTGCCACAAAGCCCGCTTCCTCGGAAGCCCATGTAGGATGTGATACCCATTCATCGTTGAGGACGGACCTGCAAAGTTCATCACGTCCTGAACAGGCAAGCCGGATTTCCTGAAGCGGGTAAACAAGGTCACTGTAGGTTCATGGATGATAACTTACACTCTCAGGTAGTTTCCTGTAACTGGGGCCTTCACCATCATCAGCTGGCTGAGCCGCGAGTGCTTCGGGAGGTCCCGTCCTAATACTTCCGGGTGGCCCATACTCCACGCTTTCTGTTCTATCGTCCCAGCCAACGAGGTCCTTGAATTCCATCATCAAGTCGCCCTCAAAAAATATTTTGACTCGTTCAATTAGGGTTTTGAGCCCAATGACGTCTTTTGAGAAGAGACTCAAAAGCTTCAAAAACTCTTCGTAAACGCCCGGTTCGAGCGACCTCTTGGCTCTGTCAAAGAATAGAAGCTTATCTGCCGGGGTTCCCATGTGATGGGTAATCAACGCGTGCTGGGAATGGGTAATAGTCATCTGTGTGGTGGGTTGTATGGCAGAGTGCTGGCTGTGTGCCTGAGCAAGTTGAGGAGAATGGGCATCGGCATAAGGCGAGAACGACGGCGAGTCAGGGGTAGACTTTTGCTGGTATTTAATCCGCTTATTCTGCTGGTCATTAGCATAACGCATAGAGAGGGGGGGAGGAGGGAGAACGACAGCGTACCCGATTTTGCGTCAACTTGTCGGACGGAGCCGGGGTGGTGTCTTTCTCAGTGATACGTTTTCGGCGCTTTGCAGTAGCAACAGGCTTTTTGGCCAGGGATGAACCCGAAACTGGAACATCTTGTTGATTCCAGGCGGAGTTCGGGCCTAATTGGCTGCCTGGCTGGGGCAGAATCACGACACCGTTCTGACCAGGGATGACTGATGCGACTTCGGGAAGAAAGTCTCTAAACTCGGCCAGTAGCTCGGGGGCATCCTTGAATAGAAGCTGTACCTGTAAATATACCTGGAACGTCGTTCGTGCGTGAACGGGAAGGCCGTGTCACGGTACTCACGTCCTGAATATCCCTCTGTTCCTTCTGATATGTCTGAAGTATATCCAAAAATTGCTTATAGGTATTGTTGTCGTCGGCATAACGTGCCTTGATTTTGTTGAGGTACTGAATAGCATGATTGAATTCGCCTGCTGCTTGTTTTCCAACCTGGTCCCTGCCGTTGAGGTTTCCGAGGAAGGAGGCGGCTGCTGTGGTTTGTGTGCTGGGAAATGCAGAAGGGTCAAATGGAGATGCGGCATTGAGATGTAATCCATGCGGAGTCAGTGAGCGAGAGAGGGTGCCACCGCCGATCATGTTGGAGGGTGCTCCATGGCCAAGTGGCAAGGAGCCGCGCTGGATGCCGAAGGCATTGTTAATGCTTTGAGTGGTAGTACCAAGAGGGGTGGTGACGGTGATGGTGTTCGGGTCGAGAGGGTCGGAAGAGATGTCGATGCGGTAGCCGACGGGAAGGAAAGTGTTGAAACCCTGAATGAGATTGGGGTTTCCGTGAAAGAGGCGCGAGACGCGCTGGATGACACCGGGGGTGTCGATGCTGCAAAGGATAAGAAACCGGAAACAAATGGAGAAGCGGACAGACATTTGGCTCTTAAAGTCCTTCATGATGTCGAGAAAGTGGTTGTAAACCTCGGGCCTGTCGTGGAACTGGACTTTGACGGCGTCGAGATAGCTGAGGGCATCAGTGACGTTAAGGGGGCGAGCATTCTGGTCAGGAAGAGGAGGCTTGGGCATGTCGGCGTGGAGGAGAGGCAACGGCGATCACCGGGCCGGAGAGCGTTGATTATCTAATCTACACGCTTAAGTAAGTAAATAAATAAATAAATGAGACTAATCTATTCTGGGTATACTACTAGCAGGAGGCGGGAGCTGGGTGCGTGGCCGGACACGGATTTGGTCTACAGAATCAGCGCTTTTGGTCATGAAGTGAGCGGCACATCTACCTGATGTCACCCTGCGCAGAAGGGTTCTTCTCCTTCCTGACTTTCTCGGGGAAGGTGGGCGCAAGAAGGATGCCGCATTCGTCGTCAGTTGAGGTGACGACGCGCTACGCCTGGGACTATCTCCATAAGTCAACGGTTCAGCATACAAGACGGCAGAGTCCGAGTCCACTCCAGTCATGGTGATGGTAGGAATAGCCGAGTGTTGACGCGAACCATGAAGTCTGCTCCTAGCAGGAGGTTTCTCGATGATTGTAACGAAAGTACCCAAGATTGCAGACAAAACACTCTGAAGAGTTGAAAGGGTGCAGATGGGTGAATTATGGTGGACTCACAAGAATGAAGCCAGCAAGAGCATAACAAAAGCCAGCTGAACGGACGAAGAATGCGTGTGCTCGACTGTTCATGAAACTGAGTAGAGAAAGTGGTAGAATAGCATCAGTGTGTAGGGCAGTGCACCTGCTCTCTGTCCTTCTTCCTCCCATGACCTGCATCCGTCCTGCCACGCCTGGCCTTATCGTCACCCTCGCCGCAACCATAATCCTTCTCGTCGTCTCTTTTGGCGTCCCATTCTTCAAAACCATCTATTTTCTCAAGGCAAACGTCTCCGATAGCAGCTTCAAAGGCTCTATCACCTTTGGTACTTTGGGTTTTTGTCTTCAGCTTTCCAACGGCACTACCTGTTCAAAACCATCCGTAGGCTATGAGCTTGGTATGTCCATTCCATTCAACTCCCCCTCTTCATTAATGTTACCCCCTAAGACATCAATGGCCTCGTTGATAACACCCTCCCTATTCAAATTCCTCAGGCTGTCGTCAAATGGCTCACTTATGCCCTCGTTTTGCATATCGTCGCCCTCATACTCTCCGCAGTCGCTACCGTCTTTGGCCTCCTTGCTCATGTACGAGAGATGTCCATGACATGCTGCAGCTCCCTTTGGTCCGGCTTTGCCGCAGCAGTCGCTTTCGTCGCCTTCATCTTTGACATTGCCATCTTCCTTTCCGCAAAAGCACGCATTTCCAAAGTCGGTTCGGCAGATATCGGAAACGCCATCTGGCTAACTCTTGCTGCATGGGTCTTGCTCTTCTTCAGCGGTTGTTTCTTCTCAGTTGGCAGATGCTGCATCACAAGACGGCCTCGCGGAAACGACGGAAGGTACAACGACGATAACGAAGAGCGACTTAGATTGGCTGCTGTTCGAGCCGAGGCCGAGAGAAAGGCTATTCAGGCCAAACCAGAGGGTGGTCTACCTGCTTTCCATGAAGTCCAACCTCTTGCAGCCAGGATCGATGGTGATGCAGTCTACCTCGAACCTTACAAGGACACAAATGCCTCGAGCATTGCTTCAAGTCGCACTTCTCGTACGGGATATGCCCCCGCGCCCCAGGGCACTCGTGCTATTGACGGATATTACACGCCCTCCCCTGCATACCAGTCTGATCCCCACAGACAAAACAGTACAATAACTGCTACTACAGCCACTGCATCTACATATCCACCGAGCGTGCCTGTTCCATCTCCACCTCTGCAGTCCGCGTTTCAAGATGGTTACGCATCAGCCTCACGTCCACAACAAGTTTTTAGCACTTCGCCACCCCCTGCTGTCAACCATCAGTACTACAATTCCTCTTACTCCGATCCATACAACCAGGCGTACTCTCACAGTCAACAAGCATCGTCGTGTAAGTTACATCGGCATTTCATGTGAACCTATTTATTTACCATCCATAGACTCCACGGTTCCCATTCACCAGCAACAACCTTCCAGCAACTCCAACTTTCCTCAATATGCCGAGCCTTATGCGGCTCGCGATCTGCAACATCAAGGATCTCACCATTCTTACCATTCCCCCCAAGCCCTGTACACCTCGAGTCCTCCTTTAGCAATGAATCATGCAGTGTCTTACCCCACGGCGCCAGTAGAGCCGCAACGTAGCTATACACTTGGTGGTGATGGCTACAGTTCTTACCGGTCACCCACTACAGCTCCAGTCAACACCAATGTAGGTTATGCATTGCCCCCGTCTACAAGTCCCGTGAGGGGTCCCCGAGTCCAACCACCGTCTTCATCTGGCCATGATGAACCACCGCCTGTATATGACGACAGAGCCACCGGCGCTTGGACGCGGTGATTGGCAACTGGGCTTTCACGGACATGAAGATACAAACTGGACGATCTTTATCTCTTCTGTGCATAGATATCGTGTATCTTACTCACTTATACCCTATATACATCAAAAGGTACATGAAATGTATGTATGGGGAATGATCATTACGGATCACAACTCGTCTCGATACGCGGAGGATTGACGATAAACAAGGGTGAACGAACCCGCTGCGAAGCGCTTCGCGTTTTGAGCTACATAAACTCACCATGATTATACGCGGGCGCGACTTCTACAATGTCCGTGGCACATTGATTAACGACGAGGGTATCGATAACCTACACAAAATTAAGCCCGACCAAGCCTCGTATGATGCATTCCGGCTGCAAAAGCAAGCAATCAATCACTTGTCAAATTCAAGTGGCGAGAGCCTACGTGCTGCCAGGCGCCAGGCCTGATTAGCTTCGACAAAGTCTTAGGCCAATTGATAAACACCGATAACGTCAATGTCCAAACTGAGGGACTTTCAGAACCAAGTGCCTCGAGGACAGTCGCGTATGGACCCAACGCGCTGCCTGATTCAGCGAATGATTTCACTGACGCTCAAGTCGTCAATGTCGTCTTATTATAAACTGGAAACCGACAGCCTTGTTGTTGGCAAGATCATGTTCGCCCTTATGTAGCACTTTTCGATTAGTCGTGGCCTGTGTGCACATCAAGAACCTACAAATTTGCACCGGATACCCGCGTGGATGCTTGTGTTATTACCAACGATTAGACCTTCTTCCCAAAGCAAAGTTGAAGAATGTTCCGTGATGGAGGCGAGATTGCTTGCTGGTATATCCAGGGTTGATCCATACGCTTTGTGCAACCTCAGAGCGCAAAATCGACAGAACCTAATTCAAGACGGGCTTTACTTGACAAGGTCAAAATAGAATATGAACGTGATCGACTTGAGCTAAATCAGGTGAGCGTACGAGGACTCAAGTACTCATGACCATGTAGTGGATTTACTCCTTGACGACATTGGCCTTGAAAGCAGCGTGGAACACGCTACTTCAAGCTATTCGCTCCATCGCTCCATCGCCAAGCGCATTATCGAAGGGGCTGACGGGAACCTGCAAGTCATTTATCATTCACATATGCTATGGCAACGAGTGGAAGAGACGCAATCCATGATAGTGAATCCCGATTCCCGACTGATGCAGATGCCCCACGACACCGTATATCCTCGCGACTTGCGTTGGCCGGAACGTATGGCATACGACTACGGCCCAAAACGTGCCCTCCATGGCAACACCTCTCAGCCCGTTGGCAGATCCATAGTGATCGGTGCAACTCACATAAGGGAAGTCCTATTATTGCAATGTCACCGTTGATAAGGTAGAGGCCCAAATCGGATTGTGGACCATAGTGGCCATTCTATCTCCCTAAGGCGTCTTTCGACTGAATAATTGCCCCTCACATCATAAGAGCATATATAGAAACCCCTTTGAACCAATAACAAATACATTCGCTATTTTGTACACAAAATTATACTTTACACACAATCATACTAAACGCTACAATGCTGTCCAAGTTTTAGGATCTTCATCTATGCAAATGCAGTTAAAAAGATCTTACTATAAAAGCTCATTAACATTATGAACGAAGTTTAATGAAACTATCGAAAGCGGAAAAAACGTGACCTCATGAAGGCGTCAATTAAAACCTAAATCGACTGGAAGGAGGCAAAGGGGCAGGATATCGTGGGTATTCGAGGTTTGCCAGCGAATAATCGTCAGACTTCATGGCTTGGAAGACGCGAATTGTCCTAATATGTGTTAATTCATCCTCGGTGTACGGACAAATCGTGGATTCAGCACTGGCAAGCCGCTTTAAGCTTCGACACGGAATACCTTTGAAGGTCGCTGACGTATCGGCTGGTTGACGCATTTCAAGGCGAATGTCGGGGACGTCGGCTGGCCAATGGAAGCGTCGGCGACGAAAACTGTATTGAATTAGACAGGAACTAGAAAAGAGGATCGCAAACCTACCATTCGTATTCCCATAACACGTCACTACAAACGCCATCTTCAATCCATTTCTTTCCGTCCTTTTCAGTGAATGATTCCATATACTCTTGCAGTGCGTTTTTGCACCCAAGCAAGACGTGCAGATATTTACAGGCGTGCATTTCAAGTTCCGAAGGTGACATGGGGAAATAGGTCGATGGCCAGAGGATTATCCCTGGAGACTGAGTCGGACTGGTTAGCGTGCGTTGGCGAACCGTTGCAGCAGTCGCCGCTGCCAGTGCAGAATATGTGATTCCGAGTCGTCCTGCCGCCTTGGCACTGACCGTGTCGGATATTGATACGATATCTTGTCCTTTCTCCCGCTCTAACGTAAAGGATTTCTTGGCCGGAGGGAGCCCTAGACCTGAATCGGAGCTATGCGTGCTCCAATCATCGTTCTTCTCACTTAGCATCTCTTTAGATTCTGATTTGGCAGATAGGCCATAGAATTCATCTGCACTTTTCGGAGCCAACTTGAGATGGAAGACCCGTTGTCTCTGAATATTGCTTTTCCCGAAAACGAGAAGTATCATGTTCGAAAGAAAATCTGAAGGACGAGGATCAATGCCATAGTTCACTTTGAGCATCTGCTCAAAAACTTTCTCGAGATCGCGACACTCTGAGGCCTGTTGTGCCCACGTATACATATGACTTGTCGCGATCTCGCCAATTGGCTCGTCAGCCAATGTCGGTGATCTCAAGGATGAATCGTCTGTTGACGAAGAGCTGGTAGACTCTCTGTTCGGCTTCCGAAGGTCAATCTTTATACTTTTGTCGGCCGAAACGTCCCGGTCGTTTGTGAGGGTCGAATCAGGGTCACCAGAGTCATCTTCTAGAGTATCGTCATCATCATCGTCATCGTCATCGCCATCGTCATCAAATTCATCGAATACAGATTGGACAACAGGCTTAGCCTGTTTGGAGTCAGAAGCCGGGGTAGGACCGTATGGAAAGAAGATTTCGTCGTCTATGAGCTCAAGCCGGCCTCCTAGAGCCAATATTCTGAAGACTTCCGAAAGAAGTGCCTCCCATTTCGCTTGTGGGATGCAAAGCGCCAGGTTCGCCATGCGTACGAGATCAAACTGCTTATTAGCAAAGGGCAACCTCTGCTTGAGACTAGAAGCCAATCAATAAACTATAGACGATAAACATAGACAATGGTCTCACAAGTTTCCCTTGACAAAAGTGACATTTTCTGGCTTTTCTATGTGGGAAGTGAGGTCGACAAGATCAAAGCCGATGAATTGGGAGGTCTTCCATATATCGGCAGCATAGAGTACCCAATGGCCCAAGCCACAGCCCAAGTCCAAGACTGACAGTGGTGGCTTTGTGCCGTAGTCGTGAAAAGTTGGCGAACCACTTGGCATCAAGCGGCGAAGCAGGAGATCCGTGTAACGATCACTATGCCAGCATTACTCAGTACTGGGGCGCGGTAGATGATTAGATAGACGAGACATACTTGTCCAAGAGTATCGGGTCGTAAGCTTGCATATACGGCGCTTCTTCTGGATACGGGTGTAGTGTTGCGTAATGCTTCCGTATCCAATTATCTCTTTTGGTGGCTCGCTTTCGGAAATCTGGTGAAGGCAGATTTGTTGCGAAGGGTTGAGATGCAGCTACATCGTTAGAATGCTGTACATTATATGTGACCGAGTTGAGCGAAGAAATTGAGCATTTCCTCGTGAGTTTCGAAAATAAGTTGTTACGAGAGAATATACGGTCGCCGACAGAGTTATTCCGCCTCACACTATGTTTGGACAATGAGTCGAGGGCGAGTCGACTTTTGTCCTTCATTTGTGGGCTGGGGTCTTTATCTAGGGAGAGGCGGAGGGTGGTCGAGACTGGGCGATAGTGAGGAGCCGAGGGAGGCCGATTCTTGCGTTCTGAGGAAGAGGTGGGAAAGAAAAGCGAAAAACGACGTGATTCAGAGGCCGCAGCCATGAGAAGAGCGCCGAGGGAAACACAGCCGAGGGCTTTAAAGAGGAGAAAATGAGGACCAGGCCAGAGTAGGATACAAGCATCAGGGCATCAGATATTATACCACTCTTGTCTACAGCATCAATGACAAATGATTAATCCTCCTCCTTCCGAGGCGGCGGTCCACATGGCTGGAGCATGCGCTGTGGCTAACTTAGCGTCGGACTTGAAGCCACCCCACACATACCTCTGTCAATTCAAATTTCGCCCGGCCAATCGCTTCCCCATCAGCGATCGCAACATACGCCAACAAGGCGGCATGTCCTGCTATCGATGACAGCGTGTCCCGGTGCTGATGAGTGAGCCATTCACTGACGTCGTGTTTCAGCCATCCAAGGGAGATTAAGCCACCTTACTATTTTGTAATGTCCGCATGACCTGCAAGTCAATGTAAAGAAAAGAATAGCCTGTCATTCGTCTGTGCACACCTGTTCCTGTGTACCTGGCATGCACTGCCGGTCCCGGGTTAGCTGTGCGCCTGTAGTTAACGCCAAGTACACTTACAGTGCTCCAGCTGCGTATTCGCCGTGTATCTCAGCTCTGAGGACTGTGCACCGTATAAGCCGTTAGTCAAGGCAAAACATTTGTCTCACTTACCATGTTCAAGCCTTGCGCCTGTTTAACCGTATTTACTCACACCTTCTGCTTATGACCACAGAAACTTCCCAAGTGAAATCAAAGCTTGCCACCCTGACTTCGTCCATCGATGATCTTGAGGAACTGCTTGAACCTCTTTTTGCACAGTCTCTACCAGAAACCATCATGGCCCTGGATCCTATGCAGCAGGCAAAACTACAAACCGTCCTCCCTTATCTGGTGTACGATCTCTTATTCAGTATGTCACTGTCTAGTTCGCCCTCCACTATCCCTCATCTTCGTTCGTAGTCTACCTCAAAACTCGCGGAGTAGACCCGAAAAGTCATCCCGTCATCCATGAACTTGTATAAATTAGCCCACATGTTGAGATTGCCGGTATCTGAGATTTCATTCATCAGGACCGTGTTAAACATTACTTTCAAAGAATAGCCAACGCCGAGAGTTCAGGAACCAGTATGTTGTGTTGTTACCTGGTGTTCATCGCTTAATGTGGCCTCTGCCAGAAGAGCCAGCCGCAAAATTAGACAAGGCTGCTGCTGGGAGATTCATAAAAAATGCAATCGCGCAAGCTACCAGACAGCCTACACGAGTCGAGTCATCGCCTCCTGCTACCGCTCCTTCGTCCATCCCTATCAAAGTCACTAGCAAGATGCTGGCCCGAGCTGAATATGAATCAAATCTGAAGCAACAAGACGATCAGACCACGGACGAAGAAGAGCTAGATGTCATTGACGAAGAAGATCTAGATGTCACTGACAAGACAGGTACCGCCGGCAATGACGTAGATAATGACAAGCCATTTGGAAAAGCTGGTCGTCTAGACAAAAATGCTGACAAAACCGAAACTCAGGTAGGAAAAAAGCGCAGGCGGCCTCTCGTAGATCCATTTGCTGGTATGTATTGATGCTTGGTCAGTCAAGATCGTATTTACCACTTATAGATTCGTCAACAACGGACCGTGGTGCTCAATCTCAATCCGAGTCCCACTCGGTCCCGAGGCCAATGGATGCCAGCTATCAAAACTACCTGTCATCCACTCCTCCATCAATGGATACAACGTCATCGAGTCACCCTCAAAGCAAAAAGAAAAAGATGGCAAAACACCAAGTAACTTAGAACCAAGTACTAGTCGTACAATTTCTACTCTGTTGTTACATTATACCCGACGCAAGAAATCTGATAGTAATACATACAATGAAGCAAACTGCTTATACAATGATTACATTAATAACTATGACAACACTTGAGAATGTCCTGAAATGCAAATTACAAGTCAAAGGGAGGAAAAAGATCCTCACATCAATAGACATCCATCGTTCCCATTCATGTCTGTGATATTCTGAGGAGTGTCTCTGCCCGAATTCGGCAACCGTCGACCACCAGGAGACCACCATCGCGTGCGTCGTGTCGAATCTTCGTAGTTGGAACTGTCGCTTGTGACCCGCTTCGTCGATCTGCGGCGCTTCTCTCGCGCTAAGCACACGGAATCAACGGTCTGCCACGTATAGAATGACTTGACGACGACACGCTTCTCATCACATTCGTCTTGCCCAATCTTCAAATATTCCGCGTTATCGTCCCGCCCATCCAGATACATTAATTTACGAGCCGCATATGAGCGCCACCCCATCCGCGGCCGAATGGACTCGGAAAGCTCTTTCAATAATCCATCACTGATCCCCCGACAATCAACTGCCACAATCTTTGCCTTGTGTGTTTTTCGTTCCCTGCTTGATTGAACAAATTCACGTAGCACAGCTGCACCCATCCTAGTGTTATCTGCCTCGAGGCACCTTAATCGAGGACAATTCTGTATCAAGCACAGTAGAGCCTCGTCCGATATCTGATTCGCATGCGATAGGATAAGATGCTCCAGGGCATGGCCTGGTTTGCAGGTGATTCTTGAGCCTTTAGTCTGAGCTCCAACTTGAACGGGATCAGGACTGATTTCTTCGAGTACCCTATCTGTTATGTCTGAGGCATCTTCGAGGTCGATTCGTCTGATATAAGGCGTCGTTCTGAATAACCTGATGAGACCATCGTCTTTGAGGTCCGCACCAATTCCTGCCATTTCGAAGAACTCGAGACGAGGAACAGAATGTGCGAGGTTCGAGCATGCCATATCCGTCAGAAGGATGCAATGTGATAAAGACAAGTGACGCAGCCGCGTAACCCGCCTGCGGTAAAGGTCTTTATTCCCACTTTCACGTCCAGCTTCTCTTGCACTGATAGTAACAGTTTCGACTCCTAAAACCTCCGTCTTGTCATTTGTGTCGCATTTAATGAATTCCTCTACCGCAGAATTATGAAGTCGCCGAGCGTAGCTCAAGTCAAGCACTTCGAGGTAAGGTGCAGCTTTTCCCAATGCGGACATCATGCCATCGCTGACATTCCTCAGTCCAGAAATGCGCAAAGACTTCAACCTCAGATGCTGGCCCTTGCGAAGCGACGCCGATGCCATATATCGAATGCCTTCTGCATCCAAGTTAGGACACCTGCTCATGTTCAAGCTTGTCACCAAAGGACAGTAGATTGAGAGGATGTCACAAGTAGCATTTGTAACGGCGCTAAGACCTTTCACATTCAATATTTGAAGTGATTCAGATAATATGAGGAGATGATGCAATGAGTGAGTAGTGAGCGAGGCACAGCCTTGCAAGTTAATGGACGTTAATTGCGTGCAGGTCATGATACGAGGCGGAATACAGAGATTGTCAGCTATGTTGATGAGAGTGCTTGCGTGAACTTGAAAGTGACCTGCCAGATTCAAGCTTCGCGTGAAAGAGCAGCCAGACTCGGACAAGCGCAATAATGCGGATTCGGGAAAAGCTGGGAACTCGTGTAAATCGATCGATTTCCAAAGTTGTCCATCAAAAACTAGCTTTTGCCACGATTTAGACACCTTCAAGGCGATATGTCAAACCGAATCTTTCCATACATTTGGAAAAAAGTACTCCACTCACACGACTTAACTTGAATAACTCTCGAACACCCATTGCTTTGCCAACCCATTGTGACTTCGACGAGGTGGACACCGACCACTTCTCGTTCATCATGAGACATTGAAAATCTAATTCATGTAATTCCAAAAGAGATTTGAAGACGTTAAGGCGAAGCTCTGTTGGCAAATCGTCATCAAAGTAGTTCTTGATAACCAGAGGAATATGTTCATATATATCTAACGACGAGATGGGAATGTAATCCTGTGCCAACATGAATTCTGGCAGCGAATTGGAACGAGGTTTCGCCCGTGCAAGAAACTGTTCAGAAGATGTAACTGGCGTCCCGTCCAACTGCGTGCAAAGGAAGGCGACATCAGGATATCGCGGGACAAATGTATCTTGAAACGGAGTCAGATACTAGGGCGCTCGAAAAAAAAAGTAGTCGACTACCAAACACATCGACTGCAACCGAATCTGCTACTGGCCCAGCCTCAGTTTGTACTTTGACTGGATCCCGTTTCTTGAAGGGTAATGCACGGGAAAGACTGTGTTGAAAGCGGGAAGCATTCCATTTCGCCCTGACCTTTAACATTGACTGTGACGGGGTTGGTAGATTTGACAGCGAATGGCGGCGTGAAGGTACGCGTTTCGACGCGAATAAATCACCCTGGCTATGCTGGGAGGAACTGGATGCGGGAGATATTGAAGTTGGGTATACCTGACTGTTCGGCGGTGTGGTCAAGGAGATCGTTGGATATGAAGGAGAATTCTGATTGGATGGGCCAGGAGTGGGCGAACTGAGTGGGGACCTCACGGAATGCGTGAGGCTTCCATAATCTGGGCCTGCCAGATTAAATACAGGGTGAGTCAAAAAGGAGGAAGTTTCCTTTTCTTTTCCCTTCCCGCCGTCAAGGCTCTGATATATTCGTGCATACATCTCTTCTTCGGGATCGCGGTCCTTGCTGATGAGATGGTTGCAATTGAACGGTGAAATGTTGAGCTGTAATGACAAGGAATTTACGAGAGGACTAAGGCTGGAGGAGGTGGAGGATGCAGCTAGGGAGACGGAATCGAAATCCGAGCTGTTTGAATGCATCGGGAGTATAGGTAAAGGCTTAGAGACATCTTTGCCTTTGTCTGTGGGTCCAGCTAGGCCCTCGTTTGCAAGGCGATGGTCCTCGTGCGGGGTGTATGCAGATAAGTCTGCGAAATGGGTTTCTGAGTTAGGATCCGGGGGAGAGTGGGAGTAAAACTGAAGGATGGAATCGTCATCGTTATCGTCTGGAGTGGACATTGTGGGATGGTGCGACGTGAAGGAAAGCATTAACAGGGACTATTGGTAAATATGCACATCTGATGAAGGGAGAACAAGAGAGCGATAAGGGACATATGTAGGGCGCTCTGGCCAGATAGTAATGATTGCAAACATCCCAAAATATCTTTCCATGCCTCTCGACCTCAGTCAGTCCGCTTCGGGTTTTCTTTCGCATTCCTCCAGTTTCCCGTCGCCAGTTTGAACCTATTCGATATTTCAGTAGCTTCTCCACCATCTTAGCTACAACCTCACCGTTCCTTGTGTCCCATATTCGGTTCATCCGCTTTCAACCGCGCCATCTCCGTTTGCTGCTCCCAAGCTTAGTTTTGACCTGAAACATTTTATTCCACCCTTACCATGAACTTGTTGAATGGAGACAGCTTCTTCCTTCCGCCCTTCCCGGCGGCACCCGATGACCTTGCTGTGCTAACTCAGCTGCAAAAACGCGGTGCAGTATACGTGGACACTACTCACTTCTTTTCACTGGCTTAGAGGTGCCTTCATTTTGTCTTGTCATATTGTGTTTTCGGGAAGTGGAATTGCTGAGAAATCTGACTGTCAGCTTCACCAGCGAGCTAATCGATGATACCTACTCGGTAGTCTGACCTGGTAGTCTGGTTGCGGAATTATGGGAGGTGGCTGGTCTTAAATCATGGGCGGAACTTATAGTGCTATATCTCGCAGGGCACTATGGCTGTCCCCCCTGACACTCTAAGAGTCCGAGTGTACGAATACTTACAGATAATCATCATCTTAGAAGCCATTCATGGGAGGATCACCGACTTCTTCAGCCTGATTATCCTTTCCTCGCCGTCGAATCTTGACGGAGATTTGCTGAAAGTGTCTGGGGTACACTCGCCCATGCCAAACAAACAAACGCGTCGCGTAATGATTGAACGCGCTCAGGCTATCCACTAGTAGCGGCGATATCATTGGAAACGCCGTAGCTTTATTGAGGCCTAACTCCGAGAATTTCTATTAAACACTTTCAGAGCGCGTGCCAAGATCAGTAATGCAGTCTACAAGGCTGGTCCCACTTATAATCCCCGTAGTCGCAATCAAGAACTTGCGCCCTGGCAGATGTTGAATGTTCACACCACGTTCCATGCCAAGTAAGCGACGTTACCTTGATGTTGCCGACTGACCCATCTCAAAGCAGCAATCTCGGTATAGGTACACCCGCCAACAAAGAACACTATGGTAACCTTCGCCCCTTCTATGTCCGGAATTTGAGATAGTTTCTGGATAGTCTGCGAAATAGCCATACCAGACGGTAAACCTGCTGATGCAGAATCATCTTCCCCTCGGGTGATATCCACAGTGCCTCCAGGAATGGCAGCCACGACCTCTTCAAACCCTTTCCAGCCGACAATAGGATGTGCTTTGACCTTTGTCGTGGACTTCGCCGAAGCATCTCCTACCTCAACCGTTTTTTCCTTCTCTGCAGGGTTACTGATGACCCCTCCTTTCTGAGCGACACATTGAACCAGCCGGACGCTGATTGGCGCGTAGCCAGAGTAGACATAGCTAATATCGTTTTCCACCTCTTCACGGCCTTCTGGGCTGTCATCGATTAACAAGCGAAGAGACTTCCTCAAATATTCAAATGGGTACTTGACAATACTTGCAGGCGTAGGACTCGGAAGAAGGAGACCAATGGATGGATCGCTTAAAGCGAGTATCAGTGGCAGATACTCATATCCGTAAGCCTAATGAGACTGTTAAAAGGTTTGGCTGCAATAGCACACCTCATAACGCACCTGTAAGAATTCCCTTTTAATATACTCCAGTGATTTCGATTTGATGCCTCCGGAAGTAAGACACGCAAGACAAAGGAGCCTTACAATGAGCTGTAGATCAGCTCCCTGAGCCATCAAGTCTTCAATACTAGTTACTTGCTCCGAAGGTTCGTATGATGCGAGCAAGTCTTGCCAATATATTAGCATCATTCAGCAAAAAAAATCATTCCTCACTTTGTTGGATTTCTAGAGACTTGTTGAATAATGCTGTTTGCGTATATGAAACAATGAGCTCCGATAACCCAGTGTCTGCGTTGGCATGGAATCAGGTTCCGTGACGGATACTCAGCAGCTTACGAAGGCGTAGAGCCTGTTGCTCTGATTGAAGATCTCCCAACTTGCCGACAAAGTCGCGCAGTTGCGCCACAGATTTTGATTGAAGGTTTGTCTGATATACGGTCACAGATATAGATGGCCCAAACAATAAACGTTCGGTGGCACCTTGTGAATCTCATCTAGTTTGCGGGCGACGGAGTTCAGTTTTCTGCCAACAGCCGAAAAATTCAGATCCCTTAGTTCGGCGAAAAGAGAGTCTGTACTGGATGTAAGCTGGTGCTTCTTCTTGTTCTCCTTCTTAAGGCCCGTGGACGCGGTTGATGAACTGGCAGGGGCTGTGCTTGGAGGCGAAAGCAGGGAAGCAGGAAGTTCTACATGAGCTACAAGCAGAAAATTGAGTGTAAGAATTATGGAACCTGGCAATGCACACTCACAATTCTTGATACCGAATGCCTCGTCAATGAGACCTTCATATGTGAGTTGGGTTAGCAACGGTGTGACCATGTCGACGCGACGATCCAATATTATCAGACAATCCATCATACTAGATGGAGTAGACAAGGTATCTAGCGCCGACTTGTCCTCCGATTTCGGTGTTTGACGATTCAACAACCCTGCCAAGCGCTAAAAAAAAATTAGCTGAGTGGTATAGTACAAGCCGGTTTGGGATTGTCGTACAACAGCTTGATCACCCTTTCCTACTATCCGGGGAAACGGACCATAGAGTTTCTGAAGAGTTGTCAAAGCCAGCATCGAATCAAATACAACTGTTTCATCTCCAACCTGAAAGTAATATTCACCTATCAGAATCTGAAGAACGAAACAACCTACTCACAGCCCAAATATCTCTGAAAGCTCGGTCATTCTCCAGTGATATCACGTCGGGTGCGAGCGGAATGAACTGTAAACCATAAGAAAGAATATTTACATCGCCCAGTACACCTTCTTCTTCCAATATCTGAGAAACTAGTGTCGAAACCCGTGGGACGAGTAGAAGCGTATAAACAAATTTCCGAGAGTCTTTGGTGTGCTCTTTGATATGACCTTTCAACGCGTTATTCAATACGATGCGATAAGCACTGGCGGCATACCAGCAACTATCTTAACATTTTTAATTAAAGGTCTGCACAAGTAGATTACGTTTGGGGACGACGGTGACAACGGACCGGGCTCTAGCCAGAACATTTTGTCCACGCCATGTTGCTTTAGCAGAGTGAGCTATATTAACGAAAATATGTTGATTGGGCACCTTAAGCAAGGACGCATCGGTCACAAGATTAAGGGGTCCTGTCAAGGATGTGTCAATGACCAATGTTTTCGCCCCATTAACCTGGTTTAAAGCGCATGGAATTCCAAGACGAGAAGGGAAAAAAGTAGAACGGACCGAATTCAAGGCGTCAACCAAAGCATTTCTGTTGATTTCGCTTAGAAGACTCGTGTCCAGTGGAAACTCATCGTCAATCATGCTGATGGCTGTCGGCACGTGTGAGTGTCATTTCACATGTCCCAACTGCCCCCTGAGATATTGCTAGAAATCTTTCAATGGGTCCTCAATCCTCATACATGCATTAAGCCACATCATATACCCTTCGAAACTTTATCAGCAGTCGGTGACAAAGCCGTTCTCAAAACGGGGAAGAATATCTCCCTTGTTTGTCGACAGTGGGGACAATTAATGGCTGAATTGTTGCACAGGGATATAAGAATACAGGGTACAAAAGGCTTGAAGGAGGTACTGCAGACGAGAACGGCCAATGGCAACTATTACGGAGATTGGGCAAGTCAACGTCGCATCAGACGCCTCCGCCTTTTCGGAGCTTACTGATCATTCGATGATTGATTTAGGTGCAGCGCGCAGTGCTGCCTTTCTCCAGTACCGTCACTGGTCCACTTGAATCTTCGACATACAGAGCCTCCATTGATATTCTCAAGCTATGCCCCAATCTTCGAATACTCGTGCGTCCTCCGCATCTTGTTAGTCAGGAACTTCAGTTCCACTCCGAGGCGCAGAGTATTCCACTTCCATCACTAGAGCGTCTAGAGTGGTGGCACAACAATGAAGCTGAGCGGTCGGGAGGTATCAATTCCCTAACTGCCGTCCTTTACGCGACTCCAAGCCTAATTTACCTCTTCATCGCTGGCCTGGCTGGCCACACTAGGGTCATGTCTCGCTCCATATCTCTTCCCAGGTTGAGGACGCTGCGGCTGCGCTCAGTCGATGGACTCCTGCTGCACCAGATCGTGCATAATTGGGCATTGCCTGCTCTTACGCAAATAGTCCTCGATGCCCCTGGATTGTCTCCACAGAATCTTTCAATGATGTGGCATAAGTTTGGCCAACAACTTCGAACGGTGGAATTAGGGAAAAATCTCCGTTTCCTATTGAACGATGTTGTATCACCATGTCTACGAGAGTGCCTTGGCCTAAAGCAGATGAATTATTTTGCTCTGTTCACACTCGCTACGGACCTTTCGAGAGCACATTATTCATTACAAACAGTTGGTCTACATTGTGCCGTCAACTCGATTCTAACAGAACCAGGTTCCGCTTGGTCGCTTCTAGAACAGCATTTCAATATGCTTCTGGGTCAGCAATTAGCTGTACTTCAGCGCATTGTTCTGCACGGAGATTGGAGAGGTGTTGTGGCACATCCTCGTTTCGAACCGATATTACGGCGATCGCATCGAACAGGACGTTTCATAGTCTATCCTGATGGCACCATAGTATCTAATTGATTTCATTACTTAACGGAATTACTACTTTCTGGACAAAGAATCCCTTGAGCCAATTCGCCTCCTCTTCCATTTCCTCGATTGAGCGTGGCAGTCTGCCGTCGTCGTCGTCAACCTTCAAACGTTCCACAGTGCCATCCTGGGCATGTCTGAGGTTGTGAGGCAATGTTTTTTCACTATTCTCCAATGCGGGATAGATATCGTCATTTCTCTTTTCGAACCTGTCGCCTTTAAACTTTCTGGGCAAGATATGGAAATGTACGTGTGGTATGCTTTGGCCCGCGGCTGCTCCATCCTGTACAGTATTAAGCTGATGAATGTGACACTTGGATGATGTTACCTGGCAAGCAATGGTAAGGGCATCAGCTCCATAAGCACGCTCTACAACTTGACCAACGCGTCGGATAGAATGCATCAAGCAGGACAGTTCTTTATCTATAATACCTGAATCCGCGGATCTGCCTGATAAGAGTGCTAGTAGTACCATCCAAATCTGTCAGGCGAGGGACTGGTTTCTGGGGTATGACTAGCACATCTGTTGTTGAGGCTGGTAAGGGCCATACAAGCAGCTTGTTTTAAGTTGAACCTACGGCCAGCCACTATAGGTTTCAAATTGACTATTGCGTATGCCAATGAACTACGATAGAAACATTGTCGAGTAACGTCGATGGTTGAAAAAAGCAACGGGCGTGTCATGATCGTAGAAAATTACAACGTAATGATTTACAAACGAGGCTGCCACTATATAGAATTACGTCTAGCACTTTGCCCCTTCTTCTTTGAACTCGCCAGCGAATCCTTTCCATCAATAATCAAAGAAGGAAGTCGACTTTCGGCCTTGAGCTTGCTCAACGTCTCCATGGCTGCCTGGTACCCTTTCTTCCGGATCTCCTCAAACTTTCCGAACTGCAGTGTACCATACTAAGCAAAGGTATGAGACAAATGTGGATTGCTCGTGCATTCATTGCATACCTCCTGCACGGGCATGGGGAAGTATATGCAGCCCTTCGCAGTCTTCGCTTCCTCTAATGGTCTGACGCTTGAAACACTGCAACTATTTTCAGCAACTCAACACAAGTTTTAGTCGCATGCATACTATGCCAGTCGGCTTTGAATTTCAGGAATCGCAGGAATTAGCCTGGCATTCGAAAATGGATTCCATCTATTCAGGAGCAGCCACCATCCAGACACCGTATCTCCAAAGTTTCGAGGTGAATTGTCGTCAATCTGTCGCACCTGTCAAGAAAAGTGGTAAAAAGAATTTGGCGGCTTACCACTCCAACGTCACATGCGAAGACGGCACTGGCTCCCATAGAAAACATTGATGAAACCTACACAAGTTATTAGCTAGAAGTTACGGTCTTCGAGAGCTGCACAGACTGGAAGGTTGTCAACTAAGGTATCGTGAGGGTTAGTATCTAATCAAATGTGTGATCTACGTACGGTAGCCGCCATCCACAAGCATGTTGCCGTTATCGCAAAGCGGTGGGAGGAGGCCCACCAAAGACATCGATGCTCCTACACACTTTAATTAGGCTGCTAGCACGAAAAAAATATTGATTCTTACGGATAAACCGCCACGCATAGCCAGTTTGATGGATTTCCATTTGGGAGGAGATGATATTGGTTGTGTTACAAAAGTAGGGGAGCCACATATCTTCAATATGAAGATCATAGAAAGCTTTGTAAATGGCGCGGTTAAACTCATGACCCTTTCGAGACCGTTAATTGGTGACGATGGCATCAAAAAGCCAGGACTTACCGTCGTATAGGCAACTAGAGGGTAAGTAACGTCAGATAGGATACGCCATATGTTGCCCATTCTTCCACTAAACTGCTTTGCACGCCCGGAAGCTGAAATCAAGTCGCCTTCCCGCGCATACAATCCACCAATAAAAGCTCCGATGCTCGTGCCAGCAACATGATCTATAGGTATCCCATGTTCTTCCATTGCTTGTATCAAACCCTGTGAACGTCGATTAACCGCTTCGCCGCATTCAATTAAGAGGGCCCACGCACAAGGTGCGCAATTCCTCGGGCCCCTCCGCCACCCAGCACCAATCCTATCGATTGGCCACATATCCTCCTCGCCAGGCGAGAGAAATCATTCATATGAGGCAACCGCTGGGGCCGGACATCTGTTCTAGTACCACGGTATTTCTTAATGCCACTTTGGACCTTATACTTGAGGTTCTTCAGTGCTGCTACTGCGTCGGGGTCCTTCCGGACAAATGTAGTTTTAGGAAGGGGTAATACCAAACCCTGAAATACTATATTTTAGGCTTGTTAGTGAATTTAATGTTAGGACTAACGGGCAACTCGACATGGATATGATGATGCACCCATGGGCGGTTCTGTTAACATTAAGAAAGTTCTGCCACACTTTGCAACTAGGCTCACCTTCAGCCATTCACGCGTTGACCCTGGAACGACTGACCGATTGGGGTGAAGGATAATAAGCTCCTTACGAGCCGTAGTCTTCATAGACAAGAGTAATCTCTCGTATTCTCCCAAGGCGGGATCATCTCCCATCCCAACGACCATAACATAGTCCGCCTGACAAATCAATATGGCTAAAATGAAGGAGAACGGTGCCATACCTGGCGGATACATGTTTGTGTCCAAGAACTATTTACCGGCGAGTCTGCAACGTAAAGGACAATCCTATACCTTTGCTCTTGATCGGCTAGCCAGCCAGCAGACTACAAAATATCTCGTACCAAGGTTATGCCCAACTACCATACCACATACCTTGAGCTTCCCCATGCGCGTAAAAGCGTGACGGCCGAGATTGCTTGATATGGATGCTTGGTTCAAAAATGCTGTCGAAGCACCAATACCTTCTAATGCAACTTGCAATTTCCGTGCAAATTCAGAAACAGGCACAATACGGGATACGGGCAAAACAGCCACCGTCTTAAGATTGGTGTTATTGCGCCCTAGCTCAGAGGCTGGGCTCCTTCCCTGTGTATTAGACGATGAGTCAACTTCATCCCTGACACGGGACGCAATCATCTTAAGCAATCTGTGTGAAACAGTCAGATGTGAAGAGTATCATGACTGAGGATGCTGACTGAGCCGTAGTGTGAGGATTTCTGGGCGACGTTAGCTAGTCTGTTACCATCGTGGATATGGTACTTACCTGGCTGAGATGGCATTGAAGAGTGTCTGAGGCATCCGTATAAGCTCCGTGTCACGTATTGCATGGACAGTGTTTCTCCTCGGAGAGCTGGTAATGACGTCCAATTCACCAACTGTGTCACCTTGACCGTATTCGCCAACGATGCTGACAGCACCTTTTTCATCTTCCGAGATTGCACGGAGACGGCCATTAATAACAATATAAAAGCTATCACTAACGTCCTTTGGTCGCCACAGGACCTGGCCAGCGTTGACTTGCATCCAATCGAGCGATGCGTCAATATGCAACACTTGGAAAGACGTCAGAAGAAGATTCTTGCGACCCACTGCGTGACATACCTAGTGGCGATAGCAGAGTAATGAGCCGTTTGGCCAACGTCAGAAGTACGATTGGATTCTTCTCAAGCAGGCGCTCCAAAGCGTTGTAGGGTAAGAATCCAACGTACGTGTCCGTTTTGGCATAAATGTCGACATAGGAAGCTGTGTTGCAGAGCGAGGCTGGACAGGAAGGGCCTTTAGACATCGAAATATGGATGTGGATAGATACTGACATAAATAACCAGCAATGCCTCCTGGTTTGACCGTGAAGAGGGGTTTCTGCGAAATTGAGTAGTGCTGAAATCGATCTGACTGGATGGGCGTTTTCATTGAATAGTCTTGACCTTCGGGTAATAAAATATCTAAAAATCCTTCGATGACATAAAATAGCCCTTTGCACCGTTAGATGGGACATGATTTAGCTCGCAAAACGGTACCTGAGTTGTGCTCTCCTGCCCTAACAAGTGTCGTCCCTGCAGCAAAGAATAAGATCTCAACATCATTATCGAGGCCATTCATGTATCCGTCCCCCATAGTGATGGACGAGCTTCCGGTAGCGCTAGATATATCGTCTCCAAGATCTAGTAAGGACAAAGTACCAAAGGGAGAGTCAAAAGTGCCAGGCGTTGGTCGCCGATCGGAGGGTTGTAGCGCTGGTGAGGCTTCAACAGAGTCACTGCCACTTAGCGGTGATTGGGACAACCCGATGGACTTGGCTATGCATGACATGACCTCTTGTCTAAGGTCAAAGTCGTCTGCCAACACACCACTTCTGCTGCTTTGGGTTGCCTTCCTGGACGAATTAATGTTTCTAGAAATTTGTGGAGAGTCGAGATTTAAAAATCCTCGCCTACTATCGCTGTTGCGTCCTTGAAGTATCAGGTCACCAGCCGGCAACACATGACGAGTAACCGGGGACGTTCCTCGACTAGTCCTGGATGATATCGAGTTATTATCACGATGTCGAGCGTTTTGTGAGACAATAGTAGATGAATTTGATAGATTGAAGTAAGGATCTCTTTCAGTCGCACTAGAACTTGCACCGTCGAACCTGTGTCTGAGATGCTGCAAACCGCCTCCTTCGTAAAAAGATGTCGGTAATGGATGACAGGCAATATCATTGATAGCTTTCTCTGTACGCAGAACTTCTTTGGTTAATCCCAGATACTTATGTGCAGCGTTGAACGTAACTCGTGAAAACCGCGTTAAAATTACTATTTAGATTTGAATAAGTCATCATTTGGCAAGAAGGGATCGAGTATTACCTTGGACCACATGCCCCGTAGCCTTTGGATACTTCTTGGTTAACCTCCGGAATGCTTCTGCTGGAATGACGGCTAAAGTCGTGTCCTCAAGGGCACGCGCTACCACGGCACGGTGAGCCGGTGCGGCCGGCGTCGAATCGGGTGGTGACCTATGAGAACGTGTGGAGGCAACGCTTCGCGCGCTGCTATAATGGCTCCCAGGAGATCTGAGGCCAGGTGCATGTATTGTTGATGCCGAGGAAAGAGAGGACCGGCGATGCCTAATATTAGGATGCTCAAGATCCAGCTTGAATATATCCGAATTTGTCCTATGATCCAAGTATGGCGATGAACCTCCCATTTGCTGCTCTCCGAGTACGTCCGAGTCAAGTTCGTCATCTTGCCAACTCATTTTCACATCTTCGGTGAAAAGGCTCAGGATGGTAAATAAGCTGGACAAGGTTCCACCTGCGCCTACTTCGTTCAGCAGCTGGTAGCCATTCATATCTTCGTCATCCCAGAGGTAATTATTGCCTTCCATGGATCGACCAGTCTTCGTGTATACCTGAACCATACCATCGATGACGCAATAAAAGCTCTTGTCCTGATCAAGAGAAATGCTGTCACCAGCGATCAGCCTTCTTGTTTGTAGATGCCTGGCGAGTTCGTGGAAAACCTGCAAATATTATCAATCAACGAACTCGAAAATGACACCAGTTGTCTCACCGGCTTCTCTAGCTATCAAAAACAATCTCAGAATCAAAGACGTTTCGGTGAAAACTTACTCACGAAGCCGAAAACCCTGACTGCTTGCAGGAAGTCATCTAAGTAGTTATGAAAGCTGGGAGGTGGCTCTGGGTAGAGGTGACGATGGAGCTCTACAGTCTATACTTAAGACAGACCTGTATTGACATCCGGATGAAGCTCGTTCGCATCGGGCTTCACCAAAGGAGGCTCCTTCAACTGGGTATAATCGTTGAGGTATCGGAATCGTATCCAGTAATTGAGAACTATAGCGGACAGGATAAAAATGACGACAAAATTCGAAAAGTTAAGCTGACAATGACAGTCAATTCTGTTGGGGAGAAGAGTTGAACAGGAAGCTCCGTACGGTCAATGTGATCGAGTACGAGAGCAGAGCATAAATGTATCTTGGAATTGTGATTGTCGCGAACGATATGAGCAATTTGGTCCAGGACAACAACCACACTGGCGAGAGCCTCGGCTAAGTGTCGAAATTTGAACAGACGTAATACGCACAGATGACCCAGAAACACGCAGACAATAGAGACACCAATGGGTGACGCAGAATGATGTCTGGCAGAATATCCGCGTCCATTACTTGTTGGGGGACTCTGGGGGCAAGTTGCAAAGAGTGTCGCAGGTTGGTGTTAAATCAGTCAGAACTGGCATGTGCATGGCCAAATTAGCATCTGCGCACGTCCGCCAGACATTCACTTCATCACACGTGCAATCTACTAGTATGTACTGATATTAGAATACTAGAACGTGTGCTCCGTTGAGTCTTTCCCAACTGCAGATGTGCTTGATGACCCTGAGGATACCGTCTGCAGTATCTTATCAATGTAATTGGCTCCACTCCTGCAAAGAACATTGCATCAACCATTATCAAAGTGCAAATATCCATCGCCCTACCATTTCTGATGTGTAAGCACGTCACACCCAATTTCTTTCTCTTTGCGTTGCACGAGCTGCACATAAGCTAACATACCATCTTCCTTGAATCTGGCGGCAAGCTCAGCTGGCAGATGTTAATAGTAGAATCATATGCTTGCATATGGACCTACCTGTGGCGGTCGCATTGCTGTGCAATCCTGCCAGTGAGATGAGTTGTAGAACAAATCTATCATGATCAATTGGTTACATTCACGCGCATTCATCATATCTCACCCTTCTTTGGCTAGATCCCAAACGAAGTTCTTCAAGTCATGATCTAGACTGTCACATCAGATGAAATAACAGAAAGAAAGAACGGAAATGATTGACCAGTAAATCCATGTTTGGACCAATTGAAACTCGGGCTTAGATTGTACACAAGCCACCTGTGCATTCCAGTCAATCCTTCTGAATGCAAAGAATGCGAGTCAATTACTTTCCAGGATATTTCTCGCGTATCTTTCGAGAGAAATATCGTGCTTGTTCCAGATCTGGCGATTTGGTTTCCAACCAGAGAAGATCAGCATATGGCGCGTACGTCAGTGTGCGCTTGATAGCGGCCTACCACAGGCCATGAAGAATATATATATATATATACATGAAGAATAGGATGTCCTACCTCAACACCGCCTGTATAATGGTAGTAACCTTCTCTAGTGCGTGGTACTGCTAACTTCAGAATTTGCAATCAGGTCAATAATTGTCGGACTTACAATCCCAATCCCAAAACACTGATTCTCCAACAATGTCAGACGCCACCACACGAGCGACCGCATTTGATTTCCCAGCTGCGGCGGTGATGTACGTTTCATAAGCTCCCTTCTTGTCCTTGATGTTGTCTTTACTGTTTATGGCCATTCGCACCGCTGCAAAGCAATGAAACCATGACTAAATGATGCACAACGTATATACCTTGATTAAAGGTACACAACGCATGACCCTTTGTCCACTCCTGCTCTAGGTAGTCAATTTCGGGGCCAGATGCGCCTCCGGCCTCGGCATCTGCCAATACCTCTGCAAGAGCGCGTGAACCTTTAGTCGTAGTGCCAACGATGTACTCATGATCCGCAACGTCAACGTTCGAGGAAATGAGCTTCCCCGATTCGGAGTCGGTGCGCGCAATGAGGAGCATAGCTGATTTCAAAAGATCCAATTGGAAACGAGCAGCAACAAGCCGTGAAATATGGGTAGACGTCGGTACGAGGACTTTACCGCCCAAATGGCCACACTATTCTCTCTCAGCCTTGGTCAATTTCGTATCGTAAACTCACCTTCTTGCCACCGTGGAGCTGATCTTCCAAATGAATACCCGATGCACCCTGTCAAGCATCAAGATTATATGAAAACTTTGGATGTAAATGATCTCACAGACTCTGCAAAAAGCTTAACGAGCTTCATCACAGCAGATAGACCACCATGCCTAAAGATGTGAGTGTCTTGCAAATATATAGCGAAGGCGTTTACCCCGTGTCAGCATCGGCGACAATAGGTTTGAGATAGTCGATATACTCCATCTTCGCTCTCCCTTCGGAAGTGGCGGAGATGCGCTCGTCATAGTGCTTTTTATCATGCAACTGTTGAGCACGGAATATTCTATGGACTTGGTTCGGAACTGTAGTATATGGATAATCTCTTTACGTGACATTAGATTAATTCTGACAATGAAGAGCTGTGATCACCCCAAGTCGGGCCCGACTTCATTATTCGCCGTTGTTAACAGACTGGATGCTGCCCACCCGGAGACGTATACAATGTCTTGATGACGTGCCATCTGTGTCATTTGGACTGGATCAATTGCACCCATGGTATGCACAGGCTGTCCGGCGTCTGCCGCCTTTGAAAGTATTGCATGGAGCTTGTCCGCAAGTAATGTCGATGGCAATGGTAATGCAGGCATAAAACCCTGCTTGGAGGCCACATCCGCCGGCGTGTATGGTCTCTTGATGTTCCGGAACCTTGGAAGCGAGAAAAAATCTCCCATTTCTAGCTTGCGCTGTTCAAATAGCTCATTCTCTTCCTTCGGAGATGGGCTGGACAGAAACAAAGGTGGTATTTGCGTGGATACTGATCTCATCCCATTGCGGAAGTATAGAGGACGGCAACGTGAGCGGACAAACAGCATGAAGTTAAAAGAGAACCCGGTATTGACCGGATGTACGGCGTGACCGTAAATCGAGCCGGAAAACCCTCAATCATAGAACAAGATGATATTGTGAACGTCACCAATTGTACCGCTACAATACAGTTAATATTTGATTTTAATGCACTGCGTGTTGATGAAAGCTGAGGAGTAATAATGCGTCCTCGATTTTAACTCCGTGATACTGAGTCATTGACAGCTTGTCCAGACCTGCATACGACGACAAATCTGTCTTCAACGCAGCAACGGGAGGCAGCGGCTCCGACGAGGGTGTAACAGCCTCTGGGTATTCTTCATCGCTAATAGCATCCGAATGGCGCTGTTCGTGGTCACAATCATCCAGATCCATGCTGTCGTCATTCACAGATGAAGAAGAATGTTGAGAGGGTGTGGCGGGTCGCGAAAAGGACCCAGATACTCCATCCTGCTCTTTCAAGCTTGAAAAATCGTCATCTTCCTCACTACTGCCTGCCTTTCTTGTCCTCTTCCGGGCGGTTTGTCTGAGGTTTCTGAACCAGTTTGTCACTTTACCGATGTCCCTGATGAGTCACCATCAGCTCATGGATACCTGGAGTAACGTAATTGCCTACATTCCTATTTCGGCAGCGAGAGCAGAGCGCTCCTCGATGGAAGGCGTCGGTGTTTTTGTGAACAACTCTTTCAATGCGTCGAGCTGATATGGCTCCGGACGTGAACGTCTGGGTCGTGAAAACGAGGAAGGAGTACTATATGGTGCAGAGTATCTCCTCGGCGAATGTTTCCTGCGAGCAGATTCATCCGCATGAAGGAGATAGTCGACGGTGCCCCGCATTCTATCATATGCATGCGGATGAACGTTACTGCCAGACGCGGGGAAAGAAGACGAGTGTCTGTGAGAGGAAGGGTACGCAAAATGCTGCTTCTCAGACACATAATGCGACCGTCTGGAAACTGCGTCCATGTCTTCGTGTGTCCTCTTCTTTGAAACACTGCGTTGATTTTGAAACCAGTTCGTAATGCTTTGATACCGCCTGATATAGATAAGTTGGCGACAATCTTTCCTGAAATGGAAATTTGAGCTCACATTCCAAGACGCTCAGACAATGCTTGGCGCAGCTCAGCAGAGGGATGAGGATTAGCGTCGTATACTGTTTTGAGTTCATCTATCTGTTCTTGTGAGGGATGAGCACGAATTCTCCGCGGAATAAAGTCGGAGTCGGTCATAAATCGAGGCACATCGCCGTTTCCGGAAATATAGGCCGAGGGATGATTTTGTTGCGCCAAATCAGGAACAAAGCGAGATTGGTTCAAATCTAAAGAAGATATTTCGTCATCGTGATAATCGTTAAATTCTGCAACGTGAGGCAAGTTCGAGGCGGCAGAAGACGCTGATGGAGCAGCGAGAGTGGCATTGGTGCGGGAATCAGAGTGCAGATGGTTACGGAACCTCTTCTTTGACGACGCTCTCTTGTTTTGGAACCACGCATTAACGGTCTTTGTTTCCCTTTTACGGTAGAGACGATTAATTCATTTCAAGAGTATGGCAAGAAAACGCACATTCCAAGTCGCTCTGCTAGCGCAATGCGTTGCTCCAAGGATGGATGTTCTGTTTTTTCAAACAACTCGTTGAGAGCCGCCAGCTGCGTGGGGCTGTGACGATGTCTGGGTTTCTTTGGGGTGGTAGAAGACTTTGTTACGTCTAGGGAAGTAGAAGAGGGAGAGGATCGAAGCCAGGGCTCGGAGGCAATGTCCATGATGAGGTGGGAGGCGGAGAATGTAGGATGTTACAAGAAGAGCTTTCCAACGGGCTCAGACACTTTTCAGGGGGAAACTGATATGTGTACAGAGTTAATTTCCCACGCGTAATGATTTAAAGAGCTTGATCATTATGCCGGCCCGGCCACAGCTGATCGTGATCACTCGTTCCTGCTCGTCATGCGCAAACCATGCCGCTGCCAGCTTGGTCTCACTTGAGATAGCATCCACTTGATGGCCTCCGTCTCCTCTGCGGCCGTAACTTGAATTAATCAGCACGTGGTTACTTACAAAGTAACTGTCCACAAATATGGCATATATGATAGATGTTATCGTGTAATGTACCGGTATGATTATTATAGGCTGTGTCATGTAAATTATTACCATTTTCGTTCTTCGTCTTCTAGTGGGCTGATATTTTTCATCCATGCTCCAATTGCTCCTCTGGCGGATTATCAGTTGTGCACAAATGGGGGAAATGTATCTCACAAAAATCCTTCGTGCCGAAGAAACATAGCACGCTTCCTTCCTTTACTCCAAAACCGAATCGCATAGGACAACGTAGCAATGGTCGCAGCATGCCCTAAAATGCAAGTCCGCATTGTTGGCGTCTTATATTTAACCCGGTACTCACCCCGAATGAAACAACCTCCGAAGTAGATCTTATCCAGATTGTACTTTTCCGCGTTCATATATCTGGATGAATGGTAAGCATCTATCACTTGTGTGCAACCTACCACCTACGCGATTTGCCCGATGTTATTCGAAACAGCATACAACAAGCTCTTGCTGATATCTTCTGGGGAAAACTGACGTTTTTCACCCCCCTTTTTGAACACTTTCCCAAATGTACTCGCAATCACTGTTGACCGCAGTCCCATACGATTGTAATCCTGACCATAAATATCTCCGACCAACATGTCAACGGTTGAATTATCTCCTAGCTCAGATAACGCTAGCATCTCTTACGGCAATGAGTACTATTAATGGTCACCAGGCATATAAAGGGCGAATCCTCACCATCAAAAGTTGTAGCTGGCGTCAGCAGACTCAACAATCCCCACAATGTACCCCCTCCCAAGCTGGTCCCGCTAACACGTTCAAATTTACCATCTTCATCAACTTTGATAATCGAGACACCGGAACCAATGTTGACTAGCAGGCAAGGCAATTGAGGTGTCAGATTGTCTTGGAATATTACGTCGTATTTAGGAGGATCAGGGCTGGGTCGAACCAGGCCTACGTCTGTCTTGTGGGTCTGCGGGTGCGAAACAGACGAAATGAGTTCGTCTGAGAAATAATATACTTCATCAGGTATGAGGGTGATGAACTTCAATCCCTCAATCAGGCATTCCATTTCGTCGTCCCTCCTCACCTCCACTTGAAGTGTGTCCTTGAAGAGCTGATAGAATCGATGAGCGCCGCCTCCCGTTGCCATAATTTTGACGGTCCTGCGCATCTCCTCAATCGTCACTTGGTTAACTTCGGCAGAGCGCTCAATTAGCGCCTGGATGAATTCAACGCATGCTAGAACATTATCCGTCTCAAAGCGCTCGAAATTGAGTGAACCACCAGGAAAATTCTCGACTCTTGTGGCTAAATGGCCTTGGTGTTGGAAGAAGTTCTTTCCGAGCAGACTATCCTCTAGGAGAGGGGCGATGGCTGTAGCTGTGCTTATCGGTTCAAGGGCCAAAGGTGTCAGTGCACCGCTGCGTTTCGGACTAGGCGATGGCGGGTGCGGGGGCGGCGTGTGCGGGTACTCAGGGTCATTGGAGGGTGATAGAGAACGCGGAGGAGAAGGACTGCCTGATCTACTGCTCGCGATGACAGAGGGAGAAGCTGGCGGATCGGGGGACCGAGTGAAATAGACGACTTTGGCCAGGGAACCACCAATCTAAGCGTGCATTAGCCAAAAATATCAAGAAAAAGAAAAGTGGGATTAAAGCGGAACGAACATCTATTGCAATATGAGAGACGACTTCAATGTAGTTGGGCAGGTATATGCCCCTACTGTCGCGAGTCTACCACCGTCAGTGCAAACCACTTCCGAAACTGAACCCATACACACCTCTGGTGACTCCTCCGACAATATGAGGGCTCCTCGGGTATCAACACGGATGACCCTCGCAGAAGGGAGGGAGGGCGAAATAGACATTGAGGTTCTAAGCAGCAGAACGATCCCCAGCAAAGGTAATAAGAGTTTAGGAGGATCGTCTGAGAGGCATTAATATTGTGGTGCTGGTTCGACAGTCAGCCGAACAAAAGGGAGTGGCGGATCAGGACATTTGTAATAATCGCCGACGCCGAATACTCAGAGTCGGTTAATAAATCATCCGACACTCCCGGTAGTCGGATACTAGTCTACCTGATACAAGCCCTATCCACTAACAGCTGCTAGGACAAGATCACAAGCTTCCTGCCTTTCTGCCCGCACGCTCAGCTCCAGTGTGACACCTTGGTCTCGCGAGTACGTCATGCGACACCGTACTAGCACTTTCCCGCCTCCACCAGTCACCAGACCGGACAATTGCAACGTATGTACCGATGTGGACGCAGGGACTTCCGTTCCTCCGAGCACTTCCATGTTTAGTACCCCAACGATGGAATCGCATGCCGCTTTTTTTTATCATACGGATCAGGCATACCGAAGACAATAATCATTCCAATCACGAACCTTTCAAGCTTTCCATCGCAGACAGGGCGAAGGTCTCCGTCGCGCTCGGCCCAGTCCTTAGCCGGTCCCATTCCGAGCCGAACGTGGCGTAGCTTGGTATGATGTAATCGCTCCCCGCGCTCAATTCAACTTCTTCCAGCTGGTATTCATCCTCGTAACCTTCCTCTTCGGGCTCCCCCGTAGAAGGATCAAGTTCTTTGCTAATAAATTTGAGCGTACATTGGAAGGATGCCAGCGCATACTGATCTGGAGAAACGCGGGTAAATGACACGTAGACAATCCCGGGCGACGTTGATGAAGAAAGAGAAGGAATTGGTATAATGAAGTCCTCTTTTAGCACTGGCTCTTCTGATTGTGGTTGCATGATGACAGACGCCTGTTCCAAGACCGTGTCTGGCAATGTGTTTGACACGTTGAACTAGATTTTTCATCATTAATCAGTCAGTGCAACAGAAACTATGTTCCAACCTGGAAAACAACATGCTCCTTGAATATATGCTTGACACATGCAACCTGGTATTCAGTCTCGCTTTCAGTGAGCTGCGCTGGGGTTGCACTGCTATTGAGCACAGATCCATACGACGCAAACTCTGGAACTTGTGCAAGTTGCTGCGCATAAGCGGACTGTTTCTCCGCTGCCGTAGGGGGTAGCGGCGCATCTGGCGCCTTTTTAGTTATGGGTGCACTTATAACATCCAAAGTGCTTGGTCCTGTGTAATTGAGTCGACATTCGCTGGGTTGATTACGCGATACTTACGTGCAGCATCTTGGGCAGCTTGCGCGCGACTTATCTTTGGAACTGTGGAGACGTCGAATCGCTTTTCAGTGGCCATCGGATCTTTCACGTAGGCAACGAGTTTGGTTTCCAGAGCAGCAAGAGAGAAGATGGACTCTACTTCATATCAGAGTAACGTGTATAGATGTGCAATATATTACCGACCTTCTTTGACATAGGCATCTGCCAATGGCTTTTCATCGAAGGTCTTGAGATAGAGGGTGGCCCGATCCCGCACCTCATCATCCACATCGTCTAAACACCTAATTGCATGTTAGTTTCAGGCCGTTTCCGAGTACTCAAAACCTACCTGTTAAGTAAAACGGTAATGCTACGACGTAGACCAGAGTCAGTCGCGTTGACACCAAACTTTGCCAAACTGGTCACAGCGGCAGCTCGGACGGTTGCATTTTCAAGTACTACACGATTATAGATGAATCGGATGTATTTGGCTGGTTGGAGCGACTTTGGACCTTCTATACCCAGGAGATGCAAAATGCGAACAGAGAGTTTTGTGAATTCGCAGTCCTCGATGAATTCGCAAAGATGAGAGAGCGCTTGTTCCTTGCAATCTGCGATGAACTTGATCATATCGAACATAGCCTCCACGACGGCACGCTTGAAGTCATAACCGCCTTCATCCCGTAGAATACCAGACAAAAAGGTTAGCATCGATGCATGTTTTGTAGGGAATTTGAGGCACAGAGATCGGATAGCATCTACGATGATGACTTTAAATTCATCGCTTATCTCGGCCATAAAACCGGTGATTTGCTTTATGAGGCGGTCGACGGAGGCCTCATTGCCAGTCTGTATGACGGGTTAAAGCGATTTGCACTTTGCTTAAGACGCACTTTACTTTTAATAATGTTGTGATAGCATAGGTGGCAACGCTGCGGTTCGGATCGGCAATCAAGTTTTCCAGATCAACATTGCAGGAGGCGACGCTGGCAGGCTGTGACAGAGCCAGGGCCGCAAGAGTTCGTGTCGCGGCGAACTTCAGGACTGGCTTTGGAGACGAGAGGAACATCTGCAATACTGAATCACGCGTCAAAATTATAGTGACATCAAGCGCTATGCAGCGCACCGGAAATCGCTTTTGACAATTGTGGCTGAGGGACATTCTTCATCTCGCATATGGCACGGGCTGCTTCGAAGTTAACCGTGTCGCTTTTATGACGTAGCCAACCTTCCAGCAGATCAAGTACTTGCTTTTGTACGCTGTACAATGATCAGCAAGAAGGAGCAAGTTGAGGATGCATAGCGCACTTGGGATCCTCTTCCATCACTTTCGCAGCATATCGAATAAGCATACAAAGGGCCATTGGGTTCTTCAGCGTCGTTCCCGCGCCTGACTTTCCGCCACCTAGCTGTTGGATCATTTTCGTCACAGCCATTCTGTCCTGCTGGCGAATGATATATAGCAAACCCAGAGCATGGTATTGTGCGATATAACTAGTTGACTGGATCGTCTGAGGGCCACTGAGCTGTGAGGAACCTCCAAAGCTGAGATACGAAGCGCCGGAACTGGAACCAAAGAAACTGGTAGACGACCTAGCGTTGACAGCATCCTGTGCCTCGTTTACCCAGCGTTTTACAACATCTTTAGCGAAGGGGTGGAGATGATAGGCAGACAGAAGGGCTGCGCTAGATATAGAAGGGTTACGATCAACGATGGCGGCTTTGAAAAAGCGCTCAACGCCTTGTGCCATAGAAGGCTAAGTGTCATCAGAATAAAACACGTCAATGGATTTTGTAAGGACATACGTCAATAATACGGCACAATGTACGGATCGCATTTGGACGGTAAATCACCTCAGAGTTAGGTTGCATGTCTTTCATGATACTGCTTGTAACCATGATGACATCTTCTGCCAATACAGCGAGCTCTTTGATGGCGAGATATACAGCCTGTCGAAGGGCGCTCTGCGAGGGATCTTGAGCATTTGTGGAGAAAGGAAAAGCAAGAGACATACATCCTTGTGTTGGAAGAGCTTCGTAGTCCCGAAGAAAACGGTAGTAGCTTCTTGGGTAGATAGCGTTTCGCCCACATATAAAAGATGGACTATTCTAGTAAGAAGTGTCCTGCATTTGCGTGGGCTGATAGGCGATTCATTGAAGACACGCGCTTCCTGAATGATAGTTGTTTTGTTATTATAGTAAGAGTTCAGCCCGCCTTCCTCCTCCTTCTTTGAGAAGGCCATTGTAAATGAAGCCATATGTGGCGCGTATTGAGGAAGAGTTGTTTGGGCACTGCTTGGCTAAAGCAAACACAAGATTCAATATTATAGTAGGTACAACAACCGCGCCTGTAGTGAAAGTATGGAGTACATTCTCTAATGATTAATGTAAGTTCATCAATGAATTGATTCATCCAGACTGATGACCACAGACGCGGCGCCCTCTTCCAGCCTGCTCGCCCTCTGCTCGATCTCGAATCTAGCAGAAGTGGAGGACGGAAGGACAACAAGTGCTGCTGCAAACCTGATAGAAGAATGTCAAGTGTGAAGTGGGGAGCGTATCGTAAGGGACCGTTGCAGTACAGTAAAGAGACAGAAACTTGTGGAGGTCAGGATAGCGACTATTCGATAACAGAAGAATGACAATGTAAGGGGTGAAGACGTGAAATGAAAAATGGAAGGGGAAAAAAAAACACATAAGGCGATACGGGCGCAGCATGTGTATGATTGAGAGGATAGAGAACCGGAATAAAACAACCACACAATGGTTTCCTGGGAAAGGAAACCAAGATGGCATGAAAAGAAACAGCGTCCGTACCAGGAAGAGAAAGGAAGCCAACTGCAAGCCGATATGATATGTGAGCCGTAGTATAGATGCATCACCTCCAATCTTCAGAATCGCAAACTCGCATACTTGGCGAACTCTTGTGCAGCATAGGTTGAGCGGATGAGACTTGCGAAAACGAGAACAGTATCTTCAGCCGAACGTGCAATCTTCATCGACAGTGCGAACCGGACGTGCTCCATTGATCCTATCATAAACCATCCAGACACCACCCCCTATACATGCCGTTGACCAATGACCGAGCCACACTCCATAGTCAATCATAACCTCCGCTTCTCGGCCAACCGTGGGACGCTGCGGAGACAAAACAATCACAAGCTGGATAATTTACCATATATCGGCTCCCCGTCCACGGGCTAAACGCTGTTGTCCAACGGCTCCCGGTGCCGTTTGCTGTACCTGACGGGCATGGGAACGTAGCCTGGCATGAAATACACATTACGGAAGATTACAGAGGAGTTAGTTGATAACTGACATTCTGTCACTTGCACGGTGATCTTCCTCTTCTTGGACCACCTTTCTACGAGCGGTAGTCTTTGAACCAGATGGGCCGTTTGGATCTTCTTTGCCAGCGCGCTGGACGCTCCAATCGAACACATAATCATATTCGAAGCCCTCGCGAACGAACAAGTCACGGAAGAGCTTGCGAAGATACGAATAATCCGGTTTGTCATCAAAGCGAAGCGCGCGAGTGTAGTTCAAAAATATCCCAAACTCGGAAGGGAATCCACGGCAAAGAAGATCAGTGGGCGTTGTCATCTTCTTTTCCATAATTCTATCGTACTTCTGCTTCTTGGTGGCCGCTTTCAAACCTTGCCATGGAAGTGCGCCACGAAGGAAGTACATTAAAACGTAGGCAAGTGACTCGAGATCATCTCGGCGGGCCTGTTCCACACCCAAGTGAGTATTGATAGAAGTGTATCGGGCAGTGCCGGTGAGGTTCTTATTCTCTCTGTAGGGAATGTGAAGATGGGTCTTTGGGTCACGGAACTTCTTAGCGAGACCAAAGTCGATGACATTGACTTGGTTTCCACGCTTGCCGATGCCCATCAAAAAGTTGTCTGGCTTAATGTCGCGGTGGATGAAGTTGCGGGAGTGAATGTACTCGATGCGAGAAATCTGATGACGGTGAGAAAAAAGTCAAAGAATAAAGCGAGGGACACAAACCAACTGATCGGCAAGAAGCAACACTGTCTTGAGAGAGAATTTGCGGTTGCAAAAGTTGAAAAGGTCCTCGAGCGAAGGGCCACAGAGGTCCAAGACCATGGCATTGTAATCACATTCCGTGCCGTACCAGCGAACAAAGGGCACGCCAACGCCGCCAGCGAGGGTTTTGTAAACCTTTGACTCATACTCCAGCTGGGGGTGCTTTGCCTTTACAGATTCGAGCTTGATAGCGACTTCTTCACCAGAGATGATATTGATGCCGAGGTAGATATCCCCTGATGAGGTCAAAAATGAGTATCAAGACAGATCAACGGGGCAGCGACGCACCAAACGAGCCAGAGCCGATCTTTTTGCCGAGCCTGTACTTGCCACCCACTCGAAGGTCTAATCTGTGCGAAACCGTGTCTGTCATATGGAATACTGGAGAGGAGAGTTAGTAAGCAGGAAAAGCGAGGGATGGGTGTAATAAACGAGGCAAATATATAGGAAAAAAAGGGAGGCAGGCAAGCGTATGGAGGCGAGAAACGCAGGGACGCGAGCGGAATGGGGAGGAAAGCAGCACGTTAGAGGCAGGCTTGGCTCGGCGGGGAGGAAGAAAGCGGGAACTGCGCTAAGCGGCAGAGCGAGAGGATAGAGAAAGGCAGCTCACCAAGAAAGGAGAAAGAAGAGATGGAGGCGAAGAGAAGAAGGCGAAGACAGCCAGGACTCAGCCAGGCAGGCCAAACAGGCTGTGTTTGCGGACTTTCAATCGGCATGTTCGGACTTTGAACTAGCCACGTCACCCGCTGCCCGCCCGCCCGCCGTTATCTTTCTTCCGACGTTCATCCTTTGGCCTTGCTGCCGTCCGCTCCTTCCCCTGTCGCTCCCTATGTACTCCCACAGTCACTATTATCCTCATGACAACACCGGTGTTGTCAAAGAATACCCTCCAGACACTCAATCCAACTGGGACGCCAAATCATACCAGAGCAGTTATGCTGGCTCCCAGGCCCATCTAAACTCGCAGTATGACATGTCCCAGGTCTCTATCCACTACGACGCGCCTCCTGTTCCCCCTATGCACTATCAGAATTATCCCCCTTCTCCCCAGCATATGTACAGTGGCAACGGCATTGCAGGTTACTCTGTGGCACGCGAGAAGTTCATGAAACGGCGCTCCGTCCGTCAAGTTGAACTTGTTCGCGGAAACCTCGTCTTGGATGTTTCCGTCCCTTCTCATATCATCCCCGCAGGCAAGCATGAAGTAGAAGAGATGTCCAAAGTGCGCTACACCGCTGCGACCTGTGATCCGGACGAGTTCAAAGCAATGCGTTTCTCACTTAGGCCCTATCTTATGGGTCGTCACACAGAACTTTTCATCGTCATGACGATGTACAATGAAGATGAAATTCTTTTTTTGCGGACCATGAATGCGTATGTCCCTGCATTCATTTATGTTCTTTTTTTTTTTCAAGGAAGAATAGTGTGATTAAGAACATTGCCCATCTTTGTTCTCGGAACCGTTCCAAGACCTGGGGTCCGGAGGGCTGGAAGAAAGTCGTGGTCTGTATTGTATCCGATGGTCGCAGCAAGATAAACAAGCGAACTCTCCAAGTGTTGGCATTGGTAATCTCTTCCCGCTACTGTTCGTGCCGCGCGCTGATTTTCTAGATGGGCTGCTATCAAGAAGGCATTCCCAAGGATTCCGTAGCAGGAAAAGATGTCACAGCTCATATATTTGAGTAAGGTCTGCTTCATACCCTTCAAGCAGCTTCCTGACTAGTTGGAAGGTATACATCTAGCGTCGTCGTGACGGAATCTGGCGAGGTATCACAAAGTACATGCCCCGTGCAGATTATTTTCTGCCTCAAAGAGCAAAACAAGAAAAAGTTGAATAGCCATAGGTGGTTTTTCAATGCTTTTGGTCCATTAATTAATCCAAATGGTGCCCGTGCTTTCGTACTATCATATTTCATTCTCATTATGTCTAAGTTTGTATCTTGCTCGACGTCGGCACGAAACCCACTGGCACATCTATATACGAACTATGGAAATGTTAGCACCAAGCAATATATTTTGTAAATCAACTTACCAGCATTTCACAGGCTTTGATAAGCATCCTTCTGTTGGTGGTGCTTGTGGAGAGTGAGTTTTTTGAATGCTTTCTGAACATTCTGATGGCGACTCGGCGCAGAATCTGTGTCGACACTGGAAGAGGTTGCAGCCTCCTCCTCACAAGTCCTCTAGCCGCCTCGCAGAATTTTGAGGCGAGTAACGAAGCGTACTTCGCCAGCCGACTGCTTCTGAACATCATTTCTAGTACAAGATGTCCAACATACTCGATAAGCCTTTGGAGGTTTGTTGTTTCCAATGGCACATATTTTATCTAATAAAGCGATCAGAGTGTCTTTGGGTATATTAGCGTACTTCCCGGTGCCTTCAGCGCGTATAGATATCGCGCACTTCTCAATGGACCGGATGGCAAAGGACCACTTGCGTCATACTTCAAGGGTGAAAAAATGCACGGGGGGACCGTAAAGGCAGGCTTATTTGGTGAGTGGACTCTTTGAGTAAACGTACGAATTCCTAATTGTATCCTGAAATTAGAGGTACACTCTTTTCGAATAGTATCTGAATTCTGATCGACGAGAAGGAAAGCGCAATATGTATCTTGCGGAGGACCGGATCCTTTGTTTTGAGATTGTGACTAAGAAACGCGAGGGATGGACGTAAGTGCTAATACGAGTTACGATAGACTACATGCTGATGATCTGTGTAGACTCAAATACGTGAAAAGTGCCAAGGCTTCCACGGATGTACCAACAACGGTTTGTGCGTTGAACTCATAGTTGTCCATGCTGACGAATTTGCACAGGTTCCAGAATTCATTTCCCAGCGCCGTCGTTGGCTGAACGGATCGCTCTTCGCCTCTATCCATGCGACGGTTTTTTTCTACAAGATCTGGACTTCCGGCCAGAATGTTTTCCGCAAATTTGTCCTTCAACTTGAATTCATCTACAACGCAGTGCAACTCATCTTCACGTGGACGTCGTTGGCCAATTTTTACTTGGCGTTCTTCTTCGTGTGTAACAATCTCTGATGGAGTGAATATATCTTCACATACCATAGCTTGTATCGTCTGCCACTGCCAGCAGTAGCGATGATGCGTTCAGCTTTCTGAGTAGAGGCGCTGGAAAATATGTTTTTGAAGTCTTTCTTAATCTCTACCTCGGCATTTTGTTCGTTGTTCTTGTCTGCTCGCTCGGTAACAGGCCCCAGGTTAGCTCATCTATTGCCCTATTCTGATAACCTTCTGATTTAATATACAGGGTTCAAAATGGGCGTACAGCTTGGCAATGATTATGTTTGGGCTTTGCAACATTATTACGACATGGTGTGCTGCGTACACAGTCTACTTGACTGTCCCTCATTCTGTTGCGGGTTGGAAGGACTTCCCAGAGTATGTTTCAGTTATCAAAATTTCCAGGAGATGGAAATAGACTCATTGCCACAGACTCTTCCATACAAATAAGGTTCTGCAAGATATTGTTATTGCCGTACTTGCGACGTACGGCCTTTACTTCATCAGTTCTTGCATGCATCTTGAACCGTGGCACATGTTCACAAGCTTTGTGCAGTACATGTTCCTCCTGCCTTCATATGTCAACATCCTCATGATGTATGCGATGTGTAATCTGCATGATGTGACGTGGGGAACAAAAGGTGACAACGGTGCAGCAAAGGATTTGGGCGGTGCAAAGAAGGTTAAAGGCGAAAATGGCAAAGAAATGATGGAGGTTGAATTACCCACTGCAAGAGAAGACGTTGACCAGTTGTGGGCTGCTGCGCGAACTGCATTGAGGAGCAAACCACCTGCCGAGAAAGAGCACCGCGATGCAGCAACAAAACAAGCTGATCATGACAGGAACAGCAGAACGAACGTCGTGCTTGCCTGGGTCGGATCCAACATGTGAGCTTTTCTACAAAGCCATTCGCTTGGGTGTTCAAATTGATCTTAACAGGCTTTTAATCGTCATCTTTACATCGAGCGCATTCCTGGACTGGGTGGATACACATATTAGCGGTCTTGGACAGACGCAATTCAATCCATATCTGTCTTTTCTATTCTACGCCTTGTATGTGACAGATTATTGTTCCGGCTGACCAGTTATTGATGGCAACTTTCAGTGCTGGACTTTCAGCGATTCGTTTCACGGGTTCCTTATTATACCTTATTTTCAGGCTTTTCAGCTTTTGATATTTGATTGTCCTGGATTCATTGTTGTAATCTTCTCCTGTTGCTGGCAGACTCTTTTTTTGTATGGTTAACTTACCTTAATTTGTTTTGCCCTCAAACAAATAAGGAGTGTACATCTTGACAAACTTGTGTTCATGAGGCAGGTAATATATAACAATACATAAACGAAAAAGTGAGTAAATGCAAAGATGGTTGATTTCCGAGATAATGTCAATATAAGAATAAAATCCCATGTTCGTCGCAGATCATTCGTAATCAGATGCATGGCAAGGGTATGAGAGTGCAGTCGTTTTGGGTGATACCATCCCGAACTGAGACGAATCAAAACTCGGATGTGTTTCGTGCGAGGATCCCGTAGAGCGCCTTGTGGGAGACACAATTTTAACTGGCGATCCAGTATGATGGTCAAAAGTCATCTCTGAAAAGGGTTCTGTTTTGCTATGGATTGCCGCTGATGCAACCGGTGGCACTAGTCGTAAATGGTTCTGGAAGTGTTCTGGAATTCTCGGGCTAGGAGGAATTTCAAAGGATGTCATCGGACTGCCCAAGCTGGGTCGCTGACCGCTTGAGGAAGTGCGCGGTTGATCGACGCTCGTTCTCGGTTCTCCTGCCCCGCTCTGAGAAACGCTTTCGCCTCTAGGTTTCGATTTCCATTTGAGAATTGACTTTCGCGACTTCTCCGGCTCGGGCGTTGCCAGTGTGGGTAGCGAAGTGGGTGTGGGATTTGGAGAATGCCGCGCAGAGGGCGAGAAACGAGTTGGATATGGTGACTCTTGATCAAAGTGTAGGCCAGTTAGTTTGGAAGGATGCACAAATGTCGGAGACGTTGGCACAGTCAGCGACGAAGCAGACAATAATTCCGCCGACTGTCGTCCTGGAACTGGGGATATTCTGGATGAAGGCACGATGTCCGGTATGGGAGGAAGATAGTCTTCCTCAGATGGTCTCTCGCTGGGCGACGTCCTTCCTGAGCCACTGGACTTGTCACTTCTTCTCCACAACTTCTTGATGCTCTTCATTGACATCAATGTTGTTCGATTCATTGGCTTGACAATCGCATCGTCCGCAGAGTCCATTGAAAAACGACTGGTCTCCCCCCTTCCTGCATCATTCTGAAAACTGTTCGCAAAATGTGCAAGGTCATCTGGTGGAGGTATTTCGGTCGGATACCGACTGAATGGGTCTGGGGGTAGAGGAAAGGGGAAATCTGACATAATATTTTCCTCTGCTTTTACAACTAGCTCAGGGTATTCCTCTTCAAGTTCCTCTTTGCGACGCTGCGTCTCCAAGGATTGTTCAAGACTTGATGATCTAGCAGAAGGCACGAACGGGGTCGAGGTAGTGATGCCATTGACAGCAAGCCGTGGCGGTGACAGAGGGCCTTCAGTTTCAACAGAATTCATCGACTCCTTCAAGGCTGCGTATGGGACTGCTGGCCAGACTTGAGGTGTATTTTGTAAATCCTTAGAGCATACATCACCGATACGCGCGGGTAAAGGTGACAAGTGGCCCGATCTACTAGGAGAATAAGTTAAATCCTCCTCCATAGTGTCCTTCAATGCTCGCGGAGAGAGCTGCATCATGGCCTTAATATTGTGGTCAGCAGAGTGCTAGCCAATCGGCAACATGCTCACTCTCTCTATCTCATCCAATTTTGCTTTCATAAGCAGCTGGCTCCTTCTCCGGTCCTCGTCAAACTAGACTCTTAAGTCATCCGCATGAATAAGACTATCTGCATACTTACGTCCACGGACATGTCTAAGCCAAGGTCAAGGGCCTCGAAGATGGCGCCAACTCGTTTTTCCGATTCTTCCGGCCTGCGATGGGGAGTGTAACAGTCAAGTTCCTCATCACTTCCTCCTGTTTTATTTGGAGAGGAGGGTTCCCCAAGATACGCTAAACGAACGCCACCAGTACTGCCGAGAATGCTACTCTCTTCGTAAGGTACAACTGGTTTGAGGTCAAGGATCAAGGGCGGCGGAAAGGATTCGCTGGTGGCGTCGTCATCCACTACATTTGAGAAAGCTTCCAAGTCAGATCCGTTGACCTGTGGCGCAGTTGCACCTTTGACGCCTGTCAACAGCGCCAAGGGAGGTTTTCTGCCATCGCTCTGCTCGTCGTCACGCTTCGCTTGGTTTAATCTCCTGCTTCTAAGCCAAGGGTCGTACCAGCGCGCCTTTTTGCGATCAATATCGAACTCGACTTTTGCTAGTACTGGCACTAGCGAGGTCGAATTGAGGCCGGGAAGAGGGAACGGGACAGGCCCCTCGAGCGAGTCTGGGGTATCGGGGTCCGCAGAGGAGGCAACGGAGGGAGATGTCGAGTTGAGCTGAAGGTCAGGAGTGGACGACGTACTGGACACAGACTGAGGTTTGAATCCAGCAGACAACAATGGCCTGGGATGGTGCGACGCACTGGGATCCTCCGAGGGAGACCCGCGACGCGACTGGGGCGGGTCAGCTCTGACGACGCGATTCCATATATGCGTCCAGGTATCCTCCGAGAGACAGGGACCGGGCTCGGCGCGGTCGTCGGTAATTAGGTAGAGGACAATGCCGACGGTGCTTGGAAGAGCATACTCCTTGGCAATGGCAGCGAGCAGGGCGTTGAAGGTATACGTGACTGGAACGAGAATGCCCCTGCGGTAGTGGGTGTGGTAGCCGGCGGCGGCGGGGGGCGGGGGTGTGAAGCGAGGATCGTCGTGGGGTAGATAGAGCGGGGGGATCACGTGCAAGAGGAAGCGGGAAGAAGGTGAAACGGGAGAGGAGGGGACGGGAGAGGAGGGAGAGCGGGGAGCGGGGAGGAGCGATGAGCGGCGGAAAGGAGTGCGGAGGGCGGGTGCGGGGACGCCGAGGGCATTGGCTAGACTGGCGAGGCGAGCGGGGGAGAGCGGGCGATGAGGAGGATCGAGCATTGGCGGGTGTCGTGGCGGCGTTGAATCTTAGTCTGAGTCGTTGTTTCTTGCGCCGTTGTTCCTTATGCCGTTGTTTCTTGCACCGTTGTTCCTTGCGCTTACGCCGTTGATTTTTACCGTGACGCTGGCTGTTGCTTGCGCCGTTGTTTCTTACGCCGTTGCTTCTTACGCCGCTGTTTCTTGCGCCATTGTTTCTTACGTCGCTGTTTCTTACGCCATTGTTTCTTGCGCCGCTGTTTCTTGCGCCGCTGTTTCTTACGCCATCGTTTCTTACGCCGCTGTTTCTTGTGCCGCTGTTTCTTACGCCATTGTTTCTTCTGCGCATTTCTTACACCGCTGTTTCTTATTCTTATCCCCGTTGTTTCCCGTTCTTTCATTCATGGATCACCCGCACCCAGACGAGCATCATGCCCCTCCTTTTGGCTTCTATCCCACAGAGCAGGACCCATCCTATAGTCTGGCGTATCCCTCCCAACTGGCTTCCTATCAGGTCATGCAGCATGCCGCAAACCAGCCTCGTGGGTCTCTCTCTCCTCCTCGTGTCCATCTGATAATCTCTCCTTTCCTCCAGGCCACCTTCTGCCGGATTTGCAGCACCAGCAGGGTCTCCAGTCTTTTCACAGCCTTAGCCTAATTCCTCCCCATCAGTATCAGAGCCCCGTGTTCGCCTCTTCCCCGCCTCATGTTCCCCTTCCCCTTTCAAATTCGCCCCCTCCGCCCTCCCCTGATATGTATGACCCCATGTCTCCTCCCGTTTCCGGATCAGACACCTCGGCAGACGGCTTTTACCATCATTCCAATAGCAGTGGCGCCAACTCTCCTTCCTCCTCTCGTGGTACCAGTCTCGTCCACAGACACATTCGCTACAATCCTTCTCCTTCTCCAACCAGCTCTTCAAGCCGTCGCTGCCGTGGTCGCACACAGGATTCCGACGAAGAAGATAATATGGGTGTTGCATTTGCAGATAATACCCTTGCCAATACTCGTAAGGAGGCTACTCGAAGACAACGCATCGAGGCAGAACAGCGCAGGAGGGACGAATTGCGCGATGGTTATGCCAAATTGAAGGAGGTGCTGCCCATCTCCAACCAAAAGAGCAGCAAGGTTTCGCTCCTTGAGCGAGGTGGGTCTTTCGAAGCCTTCTTTCTCTCTCGTGTTGTTCATCCATTCTTAGCTACGAACCATATCATTGCCCTCGAAAAAACGAACAAGGAATTGCGAGAGCGCCTCGCCAGCTTTGAACAGGAAATGCAGCGTCTTCGTAGTATCAATGAAAAAATCTCCCTCACGGCAGCAGAAGCCACCTCTCCAGCCATCTTTGATGGGCGCGCCTTGTCACCTCCGGCAGATGCGGTACATCCAATGCACTCTCTTGCTTCGGTCAAAGGGCAACAGCCCCCATTAGAAGATTCAAGTCCGTCTGCATCCGAAAATGGGTATTAATAATTGTTTTCATCTGTCCCGCATATTTTTCTTTTCTCTTTCCTTGTCTCTTGCGGACGCTTGATTTTTTCTCTCTTTCTTCTACGGCTTGCCCTCTGCTTTGGTTTTGTATCCAGCTTTCCCTACATGCTCTCACTTTTTCTTGCTTCGGACCGCTGCCATGGGAAGAGTTGTTATCAACAGGGCGACGACAGCAAAACCGGGCTGCGCAAGGTTCTGGTGCCGTGCACCCCGTATGCCCATATTCCCCCTCATCCTCTATTCCCCGTGAGAGATCTGCAACAAATACAAGTGGGTTCTGTGGATCCATCCTCCAACGCAGCGTGTATGGCTACACGTGTTCATCGTCGATCGATGATCACCCACACCGCAGCCGAAGGGATGGCTGGCGATTACTTCTCCGCCGAACAATTTTACTCAAGCAGTTCTCCTCGGCACTATCTTTCCACGCAACGGCATTTCCCACCACTCGATGAACGCGTTCTACGGACTTGACGAACGATAATACCTTGGACGAAGGGCTACGAGTTTACATGATTCTTGACGAATTATCAATGTGCAAAAGTATTGTCATCCCCGAGACGGCCTTCAGTGCCCCTCTCATGACGTATCCGACACCTTCGCATCCTTGCCACAAGCGATGGAGAACCTGGGACTGGACCGTGCTATGGAACGCTTTGGAAAGCATCCGCACATTTCCCACCTCATCCCCTTTTCCCGCCAGCACGGGATCTTGCACCATTTCCAATGTCTTTTCTCACCCAGAAGGTGCTTTTTGTGAAGTGGTTTGACGAAGATGTCGGATGTATTACACTCAACTTCTACTACATACTTGTTTTCATTTTCACATACTATTCTTGCTCTTCCGATGACGCATATGACAGTAATGATATATAACATTAACCATCTTCCATCATATACATGATCCAGCCAATTAGCCAATAAAGAAGCTCGGCGAATGGAGAGGGAAAAGATCAAGGGTGAAATTTGAAAGGTGGCTTGAGTCATCGATGATGAGCATCATACACGTGTAGTACACGTTGAGCTGCGATCTCAAACTCAAAACACAGATCGCTCTGGTCATGAGCGCGGCGGTATTAAATCCCGCAATGTCAGGACTGTTTTCCATGCCATCTGCCAGGGGCCCTGGCTAAAGATTGTCCATACCAATCTTCAACATGGAGGGGATCTTCATTTTTGCTCGTTCCGCAAAACACCATATGGTCTTTTCATTTCGGCGTCTACCCTTCACCCTTTGACATGATAGCAATGTTACTAGTGGCGTCGGAAGATTTCATCAGAAAGTACATGTCAGTGTGACCAATAAGAAAATAGAATTCTCGAATCCTTGCTCTTCTGACTCCGTTATGGAAGGAATCTTCCAAGTTGGCAAAGTTTGTTAATCGGTGATTGAGAGACGAGAGAGTCCAGAGCCACCAGAGAGCTAAGGCACCAACCTTCAGGGTAAGCTTTTAGTATTCGACCTCACACCCACCACCTGTAGTCGATAGCGTGCATCCATCCGTAGTCAAAATATGAAACACAGCTCAAGAGGGGCCCTTCCGACAGTACATTGATGACACTGAAGAGTTTGGGGGTCTCTCTGAAGGCGCAGGCGATCCACCAAGGGTCGCCAGTCCGCGACTTACCAAGAGATATGGATCAATGGCAAGTCGCCGCCAGAAAAATGTGTTTCACGTCAATGGTTTTTCATGATGTGATATCGGCTCAAGAGGGGATAGAGAAGACAGTCTTCATAGCAAGAATATCGACAGAATGGAGAGTGTGTGATGGATGGCCGTAGATATGATGGAACCCGCACGGAACTTCGGGGAGCAGCTCGGTAATCACGCGAACGAACCGCAGAGAAAGTACTGGATCGACATGCCTGCTGCTAAAAATCAACATGCGTTATCTTTATGCATCATTGGTTTAGGAAGGTAAACCTTATGAAGTCGACGGACTGAAAACTCCAGCCCTGGCGGACATACGCAATTTCGAAACGCACGCGTGTCCTTTCATCGGATGAGGTGTGGGGAATCCTCTGCCAGCTTTTTGACAAGTTTTTTAGTGCTTCCCGGCGCATAGCCAGAACAAGTCAGCAAGCCGGGTCCGGAAATTACGCGACGTTACACACATCCTGAAAAGGATGACTTTCCAGGTCAAATTCAAGCCGTGATTTGCGCACAATTTCCCAATCAGGTCGACTCTCCATTGGTCATGAGGCCCTAGATACTCACCACGTCCTTCAAGCCTTTCTTTCTCTTAATTGAACATCCAAGTTCGATGTGTATTATATCTTCTAGATAACTTTGTTCCGCAAGTCGTCTCCTCCTGTCTTTGGTAAGTTCCTTCGCCAGTACGGTTTATTCCTTACCGATCGTAGAGCCGGAGCCATTGCCTGGGCGGCCGTCATTACAGTTAAGCGCATCGATCGTTGCACCCCCGACCACTCAGGTGTACAGCCTTGCCGGCGCTATCATCCTTTTTCTTCGACGGCCCTTTATCCTTTTTTCACATACCCACCGTGGTGAGCGCACTTCGGATCAAGCTTCTGGCTAGGCAGTCATTTTCTAAGCAAGTATACGGTGGCATGGCATTAACGGCCTTCATTTATTCCTTGTGAACGTGAGCCATGATCGTCACTTGGATGGTACAACTTCACATTCCAGATCAGAAATCAGAAATTTGGTCCCGTGTGGCAAGATCCATATAGTCACTTCTCATAATTATTAGTGCCATACCAACTATCGTCATAATTGTGGAGCTGCACTGATGACCTTTGTCTAGCAAAGACAAAATAAATGGGAACGTGAAGGGCAAGTCTATCGTCGGTTGCGGCGGGGCATAACGCCACTACACCTCTTCCTAACCCATCGGATTCTCATCGTTGAACACGGCACTATAGATAATTGCCCTTCTTGTGGACATTGCCTTTCAAGTGAGCGGGCTCTTTGGTTTGACGTAACCGGAAACTTAGACGCAAAAGATATACATGTTTTTCCTGATATGGCTGTTCGGCAAGTGATTGGAACACCATTTCAGTGTAAAGGTTTACGAAGAAGGTATTATGAACCTTTGTGGCTGGCGGAAGGGTATGAATGAGTCTTCCGATCAAGACTGGGCAAGGGACCCGAGCTATTTATGGCATACGACTTTGGTATTGACGACAATAACGAACGTAACGAATCTGATGTGGACCTAGGTAGAATAGTATGTATTGAATATGCGCATTTGTATGGATTGGGTTAGTTCCGCGTCGAGGAAGGGTTGCTGCGGATGGTGATGGACAAGAGAGTTGTATGAAAAAAACGTTGCAGCGATTGGGACGAAAAGGACAAAAGGGAATGTGAAGCCTCGGGAGGTCGGATCAATGGACACGGCATCACACGGAGAACCGGTACGGCTGACGAGGCGCCTGAACGCGAGAATCTGCACTGCCCACAGCCCAGCAAGCCGACTCTGCTCCCTATATAGCACCCCTGCCCTCTCTTTCCTTCTTCATCCCCTCTCCTCCTCCTCCCGTCTCCCCACGACTTCTCCCGGTCATATTTTCTGGCTTAAGCCTTTCTCCGGCCTTTCTCTTCTTTCTTGTGAGTGTCCCTGTTCTTTGTTCTCGTTTTTGTCCCTTCTTATGCGCATATAGTGGCCTTTTATTCGGACTCTTTTTATTGTTTGCAGGTTATAAACAGTCGTCTCTCGCAGTTACTCCTTCACTTCAAACCAATGGATTTTGATCACGCTCCCAAGACTCCTTCTTACGTCGATGGGCTCGACAGCACTTTTTCGTACATGGATAATCTTGAATATCTTCAGTATCCCCAATCCCCTTCATTTGGAATGACCATGACCCGTAAGTCCTTTACCTCGCTCCTTCGCTCTCAACTTAATCGCCCTCATCAGTCTCAAATCCATCGAGCTCTCCGATGGCCTTCCCGACTATCAACTTGCCTCCGACCATGGGCGAATACTACAGTCCTCCTCCCTTTTCCGGCCCCGCCAAAGGATTCGTTCCTCCAGAGGGTGTTGGCATCTGCCCCCCTGCTCTTTATGACCTGAGCAGTGGTGAAGTCTCGTCGGATTCGGCTCGCCCGAATCGTGGTGCCAGCAACTCTCCTCCCGTGGGTCTTGCGTATTCTGCCACTGTCCCCCGGTCGCAGCGCTACAATCCGATTGCTATTCCTCCCACTCGCGCTAGAGTGACCCAAAAGCGGAGGTCTAGCAGGAGCAATGATGAGAGTGATGACGAGGACGAGGAATTCCAACCAACAGCCGCAACGGCAGCCGCAAGCGTTGAATCGTGAGCACAGAATATCAATTTTCAAATATATTTTTTTTAAAAAAAAAATACGTTCTACTAGCCGGCGCGAGACCATCCGCAAACAGCGCATCGAGTCCGAGCAACGGCGGCGCGATGAGCTCCGTGAGGGTTACGCTCGCCTGAAGGAGACCCTACCGGCTTCAAACCAAAAGTCCAGCAAAGTTTCCCTTCTCGATAGAGGTGAGTTAGAAAAACTCGATTATTTCTCAGTTATTCAGCTGGCGTTAGCTACCTCTCACATTCGGTATCTCGAATCCGTGAATGA